>OY755178.1:13150669-13857263 GCA_963576735.1 Bedellia somnulentella
CTAGGCAACACGCTCCATACCACCACCCGTATCACATTGGTGGAGTAGTGCTACCGCGGGTGCAGGAAGTGCGTGACCTCGGGGTCACTATTAGTGCGGACCTAACTTTTCGTAGTCACATTGTGAACATTTGTAAGAGCGCATTCAGGACACTTGGCTTCGTGCTGCGCACGGCTAAGGGTTTTACCAACATAGATGCTATAAAATCTCTTTATAATTCTCTAGTGAGAAGTAAGTTAGAATTTAATGCAGTCATCTGGGCTCCACATGAAACAAAATATTGTCTTATGGTGGAGAAAATTCAAAATAAATTTATAAGATTTTTGTATTTTAAATTGTATGGTGTTTATCCGTACTACCCGTTGATGTACCCTACTCTGTTCATATTGGGTATGGTGGGGTATGTCAAATTGGAGGTCAGAAGAAATCTCACTCTAATGGTTTATCTATTTAAAATTCTAAGAGGAATTATTTTTAATCCCACTATACTTACTGTATTGAGCGTTGAGGTTCCAAATACTACGTTGCGACGACGGCGTGCTCGGCTTCTCCTAGTGCCGTTGTCTCGGACAAATCTTTTGCGAGAAAACTCATTAACGCGGGCTATAGCCGCATTGAACCAAGTCGATGAGGAGATCGATATTCTCCACTGTTCACTGACTGACTTCACAAAAACAGCACTACGCTATTTATGTTATGATGTTGATAGTTATACTTGTAGATAATAAGGAAAGTAGAAATTCAAAAAACTAGGAATGTATTATGTAATTAGGAAATAAAATATGTGAGAAATAATCGTATTAGGCCATGTCTGTAAAGATTATTTCTATGTAAATAAATAAATAAATAAAATAAATAAATAAATAAATTTTTGAAGACATACCGTAGTTTATCTACAGAACATTCTAGAGAGCAGGGAATATTCCACTAAATTCTCAGTCTCAAGCCAGCACACTATTTTAATGACGTACTTATACTACGACTATATTACAGTAAACTTCAGCTTATGTTCTCTAGCTTAAACGATCTGTTATATATAATAATTTTATTTATTTTAATTTATTACATTTGAGAGATTCGCATCAGTAAACATTTATTTTCTCGTAACTTAACTACTTCAACAGATATACTAAAGCGACGTTCATGAACTTCAATGCTTGAAAGATTCTCAAGAGATAAAAGTTTTAATTAAATAGCTTTGCATCCGAGTTAAAAGACGTAATGAATATTAATATTTGCCAAAAAGAGTTTGTTTACAGCCTATATACAAATTTTGTTATAGCTGTGTAGTGTCGGCTTAGAATAGTACTAAACCAAATATTAGCGCGGGTTTCGTTAGGTTAACTTAGGGGTTTGAGGCTTTTGAAATTATTATGTTAAATGCTGCAAATTCAACTTAAATGTAAAATTATTAAATAATAACAGTTGGTACAGAGATATTTAAAGTTATTTCATCTGGTTATCAAAGAAACATAGCAACAAAGTTACGCTGTATAACATGACAAAATACGTAATACCTATACTTACTTATACGCATGCCATTATTCCCATTGGGGTAGGCAGAGACTATCGATCGCCACTTAGTACGATCCTGACAAACACAATATCTATCTGATGTGATTACAAAAGAAAATTCAATCCATTCATCCAAAATTAGGCACATTTGTTTTGTTTCATCTTCCGTTAAGTTCAATGTCTTGTAAGTACAAAATATTCAAATTTTAGTTGAAATTAAAGAAAGAAAGAAGATAATTTGTAGATGCGTAAGAAAACCTTTCCCACATCAATTTATAAATATAACCGAGGATTTGTTGATTCAATATTACCCTTATAGGAATTAAAGAAAAGAAAAGAAAAGAAAAGAATGTTTTTATTTAGCACACATATACAGAATTCATACAATAATTTAAAGAAATGGTTTCGCTAAATTGGGCCCACAATCAGTAATTTCTGATTTGTGTATAAGTATACACAAAATCAGAACTGGTTTTCATTATGAGCCCTACATGGTGATGACAGTACGTCAGCATCTATTTATATAAACTTGGAAAATTAAAAACAAGTTAGAGCAACCAAACAAACAAACATATTTTCACTTATTATTGAGTCAATAATTATCAAAATTTTGAATAAAAAATAAAAAACCCTACTAAGATTTAGGTCAGATAAATCCATTAACTATAATATATTATATATATGTAATATATATAATTTCGAAAATTAAAATAAGTATGAGTAAATAGTCAATAAATAATGTAATAATTATATAAATTGTACATACATACCATATATATATATAAATAACACTATTATATGCAATACTCGACTACAAGTTTTGGCCGCCATTTAATTGTATGTTTAATAAATATTGCTTTAGTTTAAGTTTAAACCTGTTAACGCTCATTATACTTCTTAGTGGTGGAGGGATGTTGTTCCAGCATTTTGTGGCGGCGTACTTAAAACTTCCACGAAATGCAGAACTGCGATGTCGGGGAACTTCCAGGACATTAGACGCAGCTCGCGTGTGGTATTTATTACTTTCACCAAGCCATTTTAGTTTGCGGTGTAGGTAACTTGGTTCCCCAACCTTCACCAGTCCAAACAGCAGCGTAGCCAAGTGCAGCCTTCGACGTGAGTCCATTTTTAATAGTCTGCTCTTGTTCAAGAATGGCGTGACGTGTGATCTAGGGGGAATATTAAAACAGAAACGCGCACACGCATTTTGCACTCTCTGCAACTGTTTTGAAGAGGTGGAAAGGAGTCTAGGACCAGTAACGGCATCACCATAATTTAATTTTGACAAAATTAATGACTCACACAAACTAATCCGGAGTTCCTCGCTAAGAAATTCACGTATTTTGTATAAAATTTTCAATCTGTAAAAACAATTAGTAACTAGTTGTAAGACATGTTTTTCAAACCTAAGGTTGCAATCCATTAAAATACCCAGATTACGAGCCTCATAAACACGTTCTACCAAGCTGTCATTAATTTTAACTTGCGGATCATATGATGAAATTATACGGATCTGCTCTTTACTTCCCAACACTAAGAATTTAGATTTTTTGGGATTAAGTACGAGCGTATTGTCTTCACACCAGTTAACGATTCTAGCTAAGTCAGTGTTAATAAGTTAAGCCGTAAGTATAAAAGTATGTTGATGGTTTTCTGTTTATGACATATAAAAAAAAACGAATAATTTAATCAATGTACCTTGCTATAATATCAGTATCGACAGATGTAAGGAAAACTGAAATAAATTACTATAAAATAATTATTATGTGCCCTGCAAAATGGCAATGCAGCCAGACTACTTAGAATATTTTTTACATTGTATTGTTTTTTTTGTATATCTCTACATTAAATAATATAAACTTCTTAAACATCAAACTTTAGGTTCTATATTTTAATTGTTATTGACGCACTAACCTAATAGTAAACTAAATATAATTTAACATATACTCATACATATACTCACAGCTATATTTCCCTAGAAGGGGTAGCCAGAGCTAAGGAATTATAAATTCCTCAGCCACTTTTGGAAGTTTTGTGGGGAAAAGATGGTAAAAATAAAGGTTTTTGGTGATGGGTCTCCAACCACATCGCCCAAAAATCCAATAAAAAGCCCCAATACCCTTAATCGCCTCTTACGACACCCGCGGATAGAAAGGGGTAGCGACATTCTAAGCCGGCACTACACGGCACAATATAATAATTCAAATAATATAATTCAAATAATATACTATAGTTTCAAACTTGTAAATTTTGCGGTTCACCCAAACTTATTGTACTTATATGTTTTGTTCAGACGAATTTATGTTAGATTTGGTTGTTACACAAATTGCTTAGAACTAATTAATTATTTAACGCTTTACGCTTACTATAACTAAGAGCTAACTTAAACTTTCAACTTAGCGCTGTGATTTCAATAAATATAATCTGTTGCTTTTAGGTTAATCCACATTACAATTTACTTGCAAATGTTTAGTTTATTTTCATTACGGTCAAAACTGAGTGCAGTTTGTACTTTTAAAAGGGCTAAAAAATTGTTTCGAGATAATAAAACTTTCATTTCCACATTATTTACATTTGTTACACCGTGCACCAGAACCAATGCTGACAGAACACTCAACTTTTAACTACATATCACGATGAAAAATCAGCCATCTCTTTTGCACTTACAAAGTGTTATTTATCTGAATATCATTTTAACTGACAACCCTGCTTAAATTACGTGTATGCTCCAGCCCGCTAGCACGAGCGACCTTTTAACTAGATAACGCGTGGTATAAAACAGTTATCTCTTTCGCAATTTGATAGTATCGCATATTTCCATCTCATTCTAACCGACACAGAGTAACGATAAAACAACGCTCGTGCTAGGCCTCCAGCAGCTTATTAGATTTAAGAGAACTTTCTGAGATGTATAGAATAGAATAACACTTTATTGCACATCAAACACAAATTTACAAATATAATAATATGATCAAACAGTTTACAGTGAGGTACAATTGGCGGTCTTATCGCTAAAAGCGATCTCTTCCAGACAACCTTTGGAAGGTGAGATCGATAAATTAATTATTTGGGTAAATGCACAAAACAAGGCCAAAAAAACATAATAATCTAATAAGCTTACTTAAAACTAACTTACTTAATTTAAATAATAATACAAATAATAATCATACAATATATTATAGATATTTAACGAATATGAACACATACATATATATAATTACATACTTTTGTATGTAGTTATATATGTATAGTGTTGATGTATACCTTTATTTTGTTTTATTATGGAAAATTGTTTCTAGCTACAGAAACTGTTAATCTTTGTAAGAATTAGCCGAACTATACACTAGTTACATCAAGAAACAAGAAATATGTCATTGCTATTCTTATTAAAATAAAAAAAAACGTATTAATTATTACCCTAATTTATTTCTCACAATTGGCCAAAGACTTCACAATTTTGAGCCCACACATCCCTATCTGAAGCTGTACAGAACCACCCTGGACCGAAATTGTCCAGGTCATCCCTCCATCTCCTCCTGGGTGTTAAGGTATAGAACATTTAAATTTATGTTTGGGCAATTTGGTGTAAGCGCCTCAATCCTTTGCTTGGCCATCGCTTTCTTTTCTTTTATTTCAAAAGTAGGTGAGGAAACTCAGCGGAACCACTTTGTATGTATTGTATTTTAGCCATCACCTATTTTGGCAACCTTCATTTGATTATCTCATTACCTATTTTATTATGAGGTAAAGCGGCTGATGTTCATAAAGTTTTCGTCTTACAAAAGCGAGCTATCCGATCTATTTACATGTTGAGGTCAAGGTATTCATCATTACGTTTTGAAAAACATATAGATAATTTGATGCGAAATTGTTTTTACCGTTTAAAAATCTATACCAATATTATAAAGAGGAAAGGTATGATTTTTTGTTTGTTTCTTTGTTTGTTTGAATTGAATAGGCTCCAAAACTACTGGACGGATTTGAAAAATTCTTTCACTGTTTTGATGCTACACTATTCCCGAGTGACATAGGCTATATTTTATTTTCAAAAAATTAGGGATCCTTACGTAAACTTCAAAAATGTAACCCAAGGTGTTAAAGAAATACCAAAAAAAAAACCTTACATCGCGTGCGCTGCGAAAACTATTGACAATAGAATAAAATTATATGCCACAATTTTATAGAACACATCATTATCTAAAAAAAATGCCCCGACAGCATGTCTCTAACTATTATAGTTATCTCACAACAAGCGTCATTAAATAAAATTATTTAAAAATTTAATTAAAATCCTGCTTTAGAAAAGGCTCTTTATTTGTAACTATCTAATCCTTATAAAAAACGTATATATTTTTTCAGACTACTTCAATACCCTTACATTACTTTTTGAATTATTCGATTCGAACATTCCATTCGAAAGTTATCTCGAATTAAAAAAATAGATAATACTCCGCTCGATTAGCTATGCATACTAAGTTGTTGCAGGCGTCACGAAGGGGTACGGGAGGCTGCTTATCAAAGAGTTAAAGCAAAATTTAATTGTAGCGACTATTATCACTGGCCCAGCAGCCGGTCAATTAGCTCATATACCGAGGATACCGATGATCTCAACTGATCTGCCAATTCCATTTAAACGGCTACAATTTCCGGTTATAACATCTTTTGTTTTAACAATTAGTAAGTCCCAAGGCCAAACCTTCAAATTAGTAGGGATTGACCAGCGAAAGAATTGTTTTACTCACGGTCAACTGTTCGTTGGCCTGTCGCGGGTGGGAGCTCCTAAACATCAATTTATTTTGCTGCCACAAAATACAACAACGTCAAATATTGTTTACAGGGAAGCTCTAACTCTATAAATTGAATGGCTTTCGATCTAATTACTCATTATGAAAAATAAAAAAAATAAAAAATATATCTAAATATAAATACAAAAAAATATAACATACATACATACATATACTCACGGCTATAAATCCCTAGATGGGGTAGCCAGAGCTAAGGAATCAGAAATTCCTCAGCCACTTTTGGAAGTTGTGTGGGGAAAAGATGGTGAAATAAAGGTTGTTGGTGATGGGTCTCCAACCGCATCGCCCAAAAATCCCTCAAAAGCCCCAAAACCGTTAGTCGCCTCTTACGTACACCCACTAGAAGAAATGGGGTAGTGCTATTCTAAGCCAACACTACACAGCAAAAAAATATAACATAGCTTAAAACTAAAAAAAAAATATTAAAATAATAATACATGTAATAAAATAAAAAACAAAATGTTAATGATTTATGCCCGAGCGAAGCCGGGACGGGCTGCTAGTATTATATAAAATAAGAGACTATTTGACAGTAGATGCACGCGTTACTCTTTGTGAGGCTGTGGTTTTATCGAAACTTAATTATGCGGATGTTGTGTACGGGCCACGTCTTTTAGCAACGTCAGAACGTCAGATTCAGCGAATCCAAAATGCTTGCTATAGATTTTCCCATAGTATACCGCCACGTTGTCATATCTCACCTTACCTGAATAGTTCTTCTACACTTAACATGGAATCCCGTAGGCGCTTACATATGGCTTCATTAATGTTTGATGTAATGAAGTTCAAATGCCCAGAATATCTTTTTAACAAATTGAAGTATTCATCATTTGGAAGTTTCTATTGTGTTCGTAGCCTGCTCCCACCTCTATCACTGATCCATCATCGTACTGTAGCTTTTACTGGAAGTTTTCGTTAAAATGCAACTAAGTGTTGGAATAATATTCCTCCACCAATGCGTGAAATATTAAATAAATTTAATTTCAAAAAACAGTACAAAACGCTCCTTCTGAATCAACAAAAAATTAATATCTCAAAGACTTTCTCACACGTGCAAGTAAACTTCCAGTAAAATAATAAAAATAACTAATGTATAAATGTATTGCTTGGTTTTCTCATGTGAAACTTTACTTGAGAATTTGTGAATACTGATAATTTTTTCTTGTTCTTTTAATTATTTAATGTTCTGAGACTAAGCGAATATGTTTAAAGATAATTTTAAAAGATATTGTTTTTTATTTTATTTTTTTGTTGTTGTGCATTTGTTTAGTTTACTGTCTGTTCCTTTACTATTTATTCAATTTTGTTTACTTCAAATGTGGCAGACACAGATTATTTTGTTTATATATTAATTAATTATGTGTAGTGTAGTGTAGGCCTTAACTGAAAACCAGTGTTTTGCCACTTGGCAATATCAAGCACTGAGTTAGGACCTAGTTTGTGTTACCATAGCACTAATTTTAAGTTTAAAATATTGTTTTTTTTTCACTTTATGTATTGTTTTTCATATTGTATGTGGTGTTATGTTAACATAAATAAACGAGTTATCTATCTATCTATCTATCTATTCGTTGCGCGAAAAATTTAAAGATATTGGCATTTTAACTGTCCCTTGCCAATACATATTTGAGAATTTAATATATGCTAAAAAGAATATATGCCAATTTAGTAAAGTTAGTGATAGGCACACTGTTAACACTCGAAATTAGGACAAACTTAACGTACCGAAGTGGAGACTTAATAAAGTAAGTAACTCCTTTATGGGACATCCCTCCAAATGTTCAACAAACTTTCGAAAAAATGAAAAAATGTGAATGTAAAGAGTTTCTTCGTTGCTTCTTCTCTTTACAAACACCTTCCGAAGAAACAGACTAATGATAAATTTAAAAAAATTTACGTTCAAAAAATGTTAGTTTTTAACTAAATTTTGAAGAATAAACTTTTTGACTTTTTTTTTTGACCTGTTTCTTCATAATTTGGCTTCCGTTTAATTCATTTAATTGCTTCTCTAACTCGTAAATAATAGATTCAAAATGTACTAATAACCACAAATAACGAATACAGGTCAAAGCCTAGTAATACTAAACTGATGTTAAACTTATAGTATATACCGAAACTTAGCTACAAGTTACAGAGTTACTCGTAAGTCTTGCGCAATAACTAACTTAGAACCTTAGCTAAGTGACTCCAACAGCTTTGGTTTCGAGGTGTTATGTAACTTGTTATTAACTTGCTTAAATGTTAAACGATTCGTTTAATAGATTATTATACTTATATATTTGCAATGCATTTCTAAGATGAGGGGTGAACCATTCGATTCGTATGATTTTTTAAATGTTTGTTATGCGATTAATAGGCAAAAGTAAGCTCATAGGAGATATTACACGACTAAGTATAAAGAGTATGTACCAATGTAAAAGTGTAGTGTGATAAGCTAACATATCTCAACACAAGTCAAACTAAATATTTACATACGACCGTTCTCTCAGTACTAACCCACTTTTGTAAAAAAATGTGAATGTAAAGATAAACATTAAGATACCACAGCACATACAAACCTGACTTGTCATCTTTATTCAGTCTATGTTCATTAAAAAAACCAAAATATTCGTATATAAAAGGCTGTCTCATAACATGATGAACCTTTGAAAATGCTCATTTGGACGAGCATTTGGTATCGATTGAAAAGATCTGAAGCATATGACGTCACGGACTCTTAAGCACGAATACGTTTAAGTGCTTCAGCCATTGGCTCTTGGTTTATCTTTGAACATAGACGTATGAAGGACAGAGGTGGGTGGAGTTAAAAATATCTAGCATTTGTGATGCAAATTATAAGTCAACGTAAAATACTAGTTCATAATTTTGGTTAGAATACATGTATTTACTGTTTCTTTTTCTTTAAATACTTTGATTTAGCCTACTTGTTATTAAATAACTCAGGGGTTCAGGGGGTTGTAATATATTATGATATTCATAACCTTCTTAGATTTCGAGTATCAAACAGATTTATTTTCAACATAACATAAACGTTCACGCCGTTTATCCCCGAAGGGGTTGGCAGAGTTTTGTACGAATACACTGTCACATGACTAAGTACAACTCAGCCATGTGGGTTTCCTCACGATGTTTTCCCTCACTGTTAGCAACCATGATAAATTAACCACACATATGACTTTAGAAAAGACAAATTGGTGTAGGCCCGTCCCAGGATTGGAGCTCACGCCCTTCTGTTTTTCGGGCGGGTGTTCTACCCACTGGACTATAATGTCGCTCATATTTATTTATTTGATTTATTTTCAAATAGTATTGAAATCCGTCGCTATGAGATAAAATAATAGGGATAAAAGTTTAATAACCTCTCACTGAATAGTGTTTGTCTTATCTTTTAGTTGAAAATTAAAAAAAAAACTTTATGAAATATTTTATCATTAAATTGTCATCATAAACGGGCAATACCAGCATAAAAAGTAACGGTTAATGGGTGAATTACATTCAAACCTCATAATTATTCAAACGTTATATTATATTAAAGATCATCACCAAAAGAAACATCAAGAAATAAACGCTCAAAGAAAACGCAAAATACTCTGTCTGAAAATATATTTTTTTAAACGCAATACCGCCAAAGGCAGGTAAGGAAACGAATACAGACAGCCAACTGGTTGACAGCTCAATCATTCGGGACGCAGCCCCGGGGGACGGGCGCATCGGTCTGTGAAATGGGATAGGAGCCTTCCGAATTGCCATAATACTTCTTGAGATGTTAGCAAATCTATTTATTTGATATTTGAAATGAATAGTTTGTCGTTAATGGCAACTGTAAGGGTGAATGGCTGATTGTTTTAGTTCTGTTTTTAATAAACAATTATACTCCTGCAATAAGAAAATCTACTTTATTTGTCTAGCAGTATTAGTAAGCGCTCCCTTTTCTTCTAATGGCAATAAAAGTATTTTTTTTAACGAAAAATTATGAATTGAAGTAATAAATATAATACCTTATCTTTATTTAACTTTCTATTTTAAAAACTAACAGAGATACTAGCTAATATTTCAGTTTTGAAAAAGATCTCAAATAGAGAAATTTTTCAAGTAACATTAATCATGGAGCAATGTTCCGCAACATTTATCTACTGAAAAATGTTTTATGCCAGTTCTTTTCGGAACAATATGGCATGGGATAAGGTCATCTGGATTACATACACGTATCGCAACATTTTTCATAGCCTGAAGATTTACCGCCTGAAAATTCTTGAACTATTGGAAATATCGAACTCAATTATACGAGTATGTATAAAAAAATATTCAGGTCTTTACGTACAAGTTTACAATTTTCAGATTAATAATACCTATAAATTAAAGTATACATACGGCTATAATACCTCAGCCATTTGTCGAAGTTGAAGTGGGGATACGATTATGAAATAAAGGTTCTTGGTGATAGGTCTCCAACCGCATCACCCAAAACTCCCTTAAGAAGCCCCACTACCCTTAGTCGCCTCTTACGATCACCCATTGGAAGACATGGGGTAGTGCTATTCTAAACAGATACTAAACTAAAACCGGCAATGAAATATTTATTTAATGACTAAAATCCAAATACAGAAATACATATGATAAAAACTTAAATCAGATTTCTTAACTGAACCTAGTAAATAGTCCGCTTTAAATTATTCAACACATTAATTTATATTTAAATTGACATTTATATAACTTAGTGAAAATATCTTAACAATTTTCATTTGATTAAAGGACCAAACCGTAAAGTATTATAAAATACCGAAAGGAAGGGATGACAATATGTAAAGCGAAGCATTCGTGCGGCTAGGGTCAACCATGGAATTCCATAGGAAACAAATATATTTACAATTCATAGAAATTAGGCACTGAATATATTTAATTTTATATTCACTCGTAATTTAATAAAAAATAGTGCGTTTAATAATACACTTACCCTCAGATGCAAATTACTTATAACTGAATCCTACATTAACTGATCTAAAAGTAGTAAAAGTAGTTTTGCTTGTTTTTAAATATTGCTTAGCGATATTATCTTAAAATAACCTTTTCTACGATTCAATGGATACGAAGTGATAGTTGTGAATTGTTTGAGTAGTTATATGCTTGAGTTTTAAACTTAAACATTGTATACGATTTGAGAACTGCAGTGCTACGGTGCATCGTATTGCGATGGGGCCGTAGCATTTAGGCGAATATTTTTCCGTCTACGATGAGCCTTCGAGAAGTCGTAGTAAGTAAGGTTTTTTTTTCACTAAGAAAAAAGAATGAGAATATTAATAATGTATATCACAAATAATACCTGAAGACTTATTTAATTATTTAATTTCCTTTCATTTATTGCATTAAAATTATATTTTATTTTTGATTAATGCAGCAAAAAAACATTAATTGTTATTGTCAACATGAAAAATTATTAGATTAATTTGTTGTTACTGGCAGTGAACACAAAACTAGTAAAAATAATTATAATTGTATTAATATAAGTAATTATTTCGTTACATACCCTTTTCTACCCGCAGGTGTCGTAAGAGGCGGCTTTTGAGGAATTACTGGGCGATGCGGTTGGAGACACATCTATATAACTTATTTTTTACTATCTTTTATATATTCTTCCATGTTTTCCCCTTTAATATAATACATGCACTTGAATCCTCATAGCATGATACCAGTGCACGTATAAGTTAACTCTACAAGCCGAACTTGGATAACACCACCCACAAATAATCCCTTACAAGGGTCGTATACGCTTCCTATAAATTTATGAAGGAGCAATACACCTTTTGGTCGTTTGGAGTTTTCTATGTAGTGATGATATTGAGTAGGTAAAGTTTATGATTAAATTTGATCAAAGGACTTATTTTTGGGTTATTACAAATCTTCTTTTAGCTAGAAAAAGGAATGTTGAGATGGTTTCGGCACATAGAGAGAATGGATGACAGTAAATTTGTGAAAGAGATCTAAAGAGCCAATGTTGAAGGTAATGTTAGCAGAGAATGACCACGGAGGACGCATTTCACCAGATAGAGAATGTGCTCAAAAAGTCAGGTGTCCGAAGTATGAAGAATAAAAGAGTCTGTATGAAAATATTGACGGATGTGAACAAAGCTAGAAAGATGGTGATCTCTTTCTACCCCAACGTGAACTAACAGCGTGAGAATATGTATGTATACAAAACTCATACATCGAGTTTTCACTGTATTTTCCGTTTACTTCACAGAGGATATCGATGATATTGTTAGTTGGCAGTTAGTTTACCACCTTACCACAGTAGTCGACAGCCTTAACAAAAGAGGTTTCGAGTTTTCTGTTCCACATTGTTGACGTTCGACCTCATTATAGCTTGGTCATCTGATACTATCTCTTTTGAGTGTGTCTCCATACCCCGTCAATATGTCATACGTCGCGACGCTCGTCCAGACGATATTAAAAGGATTAGACATTGTTTTGCTTTCAGTAAAAAAGATATCAAATATTTTTATTTTACCTTCAGTTTTATTATAGAAGAACGTCATATTGATATTGTTTGAATGATTCATATTTGAAACTATTATATTTTGATATTCTATGCAATTGTAGCAACGGAGGAACGGATTCTTGAATAAATCTTTAATCGATATAAAGACAAACAATTAAGATTAAAAAGGGTAGTGAAATGCCCATATTAATCTAGTCCACAAAATACTAACGAAAATTTACGAGAAATATTTCGGAAAAAGAATCATCACAAGGAATTGTTATATTCAACCAAGTTACATCAAAATGAACTGAAAGAAGAACCTTCTGTTTTGACGATTTACTTAAACTGGTGAAGTGAATGAACTGATTATCCAATATTTTTTATGGTTCTGTGCTTCAGGTCTTGCTAAGACTAAAATGATAAAAGTCATTGATGTATGCCGATCTGCTCTTTATAGGTTTTTCTCTTTGATAAATGAATCATAATGACTAGAGTAATATAGAAATAATAATTAGAGCACATTTTATGTAAATTATTTATATTTGTTTTAATTCACTAGATCATTTTATAAAACAATTTCAAACTCACAAAATCAAGTAGTCAATAAAACATTCAAATGTAAAGCTCAGTTGCGTGTCTCAAGTAACAAAGTTTAGGAATTCCGGTCTTGATTTCAACTTGCTGCAGTACCAGAATCTTAAATCTGTTATTCTGTCTGTCCAAGTTTGAGGAACTTTGGTAAAATTGTTATCCTGAGTTCCATGCTATATCAGATTTCTTGTATAGTATATAAAAATTGAATTCATAACCTTTTTAAGAAAAGAGAATAATATTAATAAAATGATACATCTGACAATAATTTTTATGAAATAATTTTCACGACCGCTATAGTTAATTTCACCATAGGTTCACTCGGAATAAAAATGTACCATATTTATTGTAAGGCATGTATTTAACGCGGCGACAAATTGATACCATTCCGGGTCGTAAAAAAAATGGATAGTAAATAATCTATTTTGGCGACTAATTAGAGGTAGCATCTTAACTAGAAAGCGGCGGCTTTTTAATGAGTTTTGAGGTTTTTTTTAAATTTTATCTGGCAGTGATTTTCTTTTGTGGCAATTGAATTTCTCCTAAGGCGATAAATTATAGGCGGATAAAAAAGTTAAAATAAGCTTTCATAAATTCTAAAATGAGGTTGTCTATAAATACGACCAAGGTCTGAAATAAATACAAAAAATTGTAGGGATCTAAATTAACCAAATTGTGACATGCTTTAATCCTGCATTAGGGATATTTCTAAAATACCTATGAGCTCCTAGTACTTGCCGAGTAATAAGAATTTTGTTTAAAATTAGCAATATTTTGCAAAAATAATTTAATGATTTTGAACACGCAAAAATTTCGCAAGTCCAAATACGGTATTGGGTCCACGATATGTTTCGTCTATGATCATACTGGTATATCTGTAGAGCTGTTAAATTCATGTCAAAAAGACGTTGGTGAAACTGCGAAGAAAAAAAATCCGCAGTTACACTGGGTGAACAGCGCGGTGTAACAGCGGAGCATACCCCATCAAACGGTATAATTTTTATGTATTTATACAACATATTTTCGTGTGTATAAATTGCGTTTTATATACATATTCTGAACGTTTTTTTGCCATTATTTTGCTTTTGATGTTTAAAATTTTGAGTAAATAATTGTAAAATATGATTACCTACGAACCTTAGTTTTAATATGTAGTTACAACTTAACCTAACCTAACAGCGTGTCGACGTCACCCCGCTTCGCAGGGTGCCTATTTCCGCTCTAAGGAACAGAAGCTAACCCTAACCTTACCTAGCACAAATACAATTGTGGTGATTAAGTGTTTTGAAATTGTGCTTCGCCCCCCCGTCCCGCCTCTGTTTTGCCTCCGCACTGCTCAGACACACAAGAGCATTTGCCGCCCTTTCAAGAATTTACAAATCTGCAAACATTATTCTAATATCCAAATACCTAAAAATCGCTGCCAGATGTGTATTTTTATAATGAAACCAACAACCTTTATTTTACCATCATTTCCCCACTCAACTTTCCAAAAGTGGCTGAGGAATTCTTAATTCTTTAGCTCAGGCTACCCCTTTTAGGGATTTATAGCCGTGAGTATATGCATGTATGAAATCCAATAGTTGCCAGTGAAGAATGTATGATATCCCCTCGGAAAAATTAGTCGCCACATTAGGTTTTATAATACCTTAACCAGTTTTACACTGATCCCGCTTGATATATTTGACACCTTAGAGTAGCAGCCGGTTTTTTCGTTTTTTGATCCTAGTATTTTGTTGTTTGTATAGTTTAATAGTTGCTAAGATATTTAATAACTGCAAAGTTAGTTTTTTTGTGACTTAATAGAAAGTTGCCTAAAAGGATTTCAGTTGCCGTGTTAAATATTTGCCGTATTGTAATAACACATTATGCATTGTATAATAAATACATTAGTTCTATGAACATGTGTCGCATTTGTAAACACCATCCTCCACTTATATGGTTTAGTTACTAGGGCGGGTCAATAAATCCGTGACTTATTGAATTTTTGACCTCTTTACTGAAACAGCAACAGCTCCTGTGAACAGCTATCAGTCAGTTGACTCCTGTTTAAATTTTAACTTGTTGCGTCAGTTAGTTTGTGTTTGACAGCTATTTTTATCAGACTACTCACAAATTTGAGGAGAAAATGGAAAAAAGCGGCCAAGAGCGAGATGGACTCGCTAATGAATGGTTCCGTAGCAGCACTAGCAGCAGGTAAGTAACATAGTAATATACAAGTTTAAAATGTTTAGTTTAAAATGTTATTTACTTATCACTGATTTACTATAAGAAAACAATGGTTCACGTTTTATGCGTAAGGCCTGTGATAGTAAAATTATTGTTATACTAGTGGATCGTCCCAGCTTCGCACGGGTAGCGTTGTTTTTTAAAAATCTGAGGTTTCTTTCTTCAATCACTGCTCAAGCATTGTGAAATTCAGCGCAATGTTTTCAATTTATTAAATTTATAGCACTCCCTAAACAGTGTAGTTTGGTGATTTTGAATGCGCTTTAATGAACGGTTCAGTTTTTCCGTTTAATAGCAAATTTTGGAATAAAACGCTATGAAGTATTTATAACAATCTAAAAAATAAATCATTACGTATTGTAGGATGCAACTACTGGCGCCATCTAGTATTTTATAAGTAAATTAGTAACGATTCGGTTTTGGTCACGGGCGCGATGGCTTATTTTATGTATAATTTCGGTGTTTTTCTACCGATTTCTATGATTCTTTTTTTATTGAATAGGTAATAATGTTACCTTATTTAAATTAGGGATGAGTGAGAGGTTTACAAACGTAAGAGTAAACAAATACAATCAGAATGTTCCGAACTGCTAAGCTATCAGGAATTACACGTGTTATTGTGAGTCAACCGTAAAAGATAGACATAAACTGTTGAGGATTTTTTTTTAGATAATATTATGAAGAATATTTCCGTCACACATGATTTCTATGTAAGTTTAACCATTGAGGCTGCACACGCGACGGAAGCTTAAAAAATGGAGTAACTTCTCCGGTTTTCCCAAAATTTCCCAAAATTCCCCTTTACTACTCTGCTGGAAAGTATACAAAAACCTGCGCAGGTGTATGAAGAATAATTGTACCAAGTTTCGTTAAAATCCGTCGAGTAGTTTTTGTTTCCATAAGGAACATACAAACCGACAGACAGACAGACAGACAGACAGACAGACAGACAGACAGACAGACAGACAGACAAAAATTTTACTGATTGCATTTTTGGCATCAGTATCGATCCCTAATCACCACCTGATGGTTATTTTGAAAATATATTTCATGTACAGAATTGACCTCTCTACAGATTTATTATAAGTATAGATATTTCAGTGAAATTAATAAATTAGGTAAGTAATTTGATTTATGACGTTAAAAAATAGAACTACTGGCTAGAGCTCATTCAAACCTTAGTAGTTTGTATAGTAATACACATCATATATTTTTTTCAGTTTTATCATGCCCATATTTTAGAAGTTACGGGGGGGAGACACACATTTTACCACTTTGGAAAAGTCTCTCGCGCAAACTATTCAGTTTTGAAAAAAATGATAAAAGAAACCTCAACATCATTTTCAAATACCTTTTGATAGATACCCCACACGTATAGGTTTGATGAAAAAAAAATGTTGAGTTTCAGTTCTATGTATGGGGAACCCTAAAAATTTTGGTTTTTTTTTCAGATTTTATTTTAAAATCTTAATGCGGTTTACAGAATACATCTACGCACCAATTTTCAATAATGTAGTTCTTATAGTTTCGGAATAAACTGGCTGTGACATACGGACGGACGGACGGACGGACAGACAGACAGACATGACGAATCTATAAGGGTCCCGTTTTTGCCATTTGGCTACGGAACCCTAAAAAGTGAATTTCGTGTGCTTATTAAGCATTATTTCTTGCGAAAAAAAACCATTACCGAGACCAAGGCTAAGCTTGATAAATACTATGGGGACTCTGCACCATCGATTTCAATGGTAAAAAAGTGGTTTACTGAATTTCGTTGTGGCCGTACAAGCACTGAAGATGCCGAACGTCCTGGAGGCCCAGTTGAGGTCTCTACACCCGAAACAATCGAAAAAAATCACGATATGGTGTTGGCCGACCGAAGATTGAAAGTGCGAGAGATTGTGGAAGCCGTAGGGATCTCGCATGGCTCAGTGGTTTCAATTTTGAAAGATCACTTGGGCATGAGAAAGCTTTCCGCAAGATGGGTGCCGCGTTTGCTCAAAGTCGACCACAAACGCAATCGTGTAACAACTTCACAGGAAGGTTTGGCGTTGTTTAATCGCAATGTGGAGGAGTTTTTGCGCCGTTTTGTAACCGTGGACGAAACATGGATCCATCACAACACACCAGAGACCAAACAACAGTCAAAACAGTGGGTTTCTAAGGGTGAATTGGCGCCAAAGAAGGCCAAGGTGGGTTTGTCAGCCAATAAAGTTATGGCGACTGTTTTTTGGGTTGCACGAGGGATAATCCACATTGACTACCTACAAAAGGGAAGAACCATCAATAGGGAATATTATGCCAACTTATTGGACTGATTCAATGACGATTTGAAAAAAAACCAACCTCATTTGGCCAAGAAAAAAGTTCTTTTCCACCAAAACAATGCAAGGGTGCACACACGTGCAGTTGCCATGGCAAAAATCAATGAATTGGGCTATGAATTGCTCCCTCATCCACCCTATTCTCCAGATTTGGCTCCGAGCGACTACTACTTGTTCCCAAACCTGAAGAAATGGCTAGGTGGAAAAAGATTTGACTCCAATGATGAAGATAACTTAGAGAGATGTACGTACTTGTGTATTATTTATTTCATTTTATTTTATTTTTTTAAAGCAGTCCAGTATTAGTCTAATTAACTATAACATAGGCCGTGTATAAAACTACAAACTTTTGCCTGCAAATCCTTTAATATATATTAAGAATGGTTTTTATATGTATTTTGTACCACAAATGTCTTATTAGATTCAGAGTTTTTTAAAGTCACGCTAACTTCGACTTTTGGCCTGCTGAATTTAATTTGGATGTGGTATATGTACATACATTTCACATTTTTATACGTAAAAAGAAATTAAATGAAAATCCTTTATTTCAACATTATTTTGATAGATTTTTCTGTATACTGTATACACCCTTTTTTACTCACAATATTCATAGAATCCACAACCTCCGAGGGCTATGGCCTGAATTGGTTCTAAACAAAAACCCCTAAATAGGCGGGAGAGATATACAGCCATTAATAGGAAAGAAGGAATTAGATTTACGTCCATTATCATATTATTGCAAAAACTAAATATAAAAATATTAGGATCCCAATACACAACTCCAAACAATCGGAAACTGTAATAAATCTAAAAGCAATCGAAGCGAGCGAAAGTACCCGTATGAATTTGAAAATTCTGTACTTTTACAATTCTTATTTATAAACATTCAATTTATCTCTAATACATATTGATGGAATTTTTTATTATGATTTAAATTAATAGGATTACCCATGACAATTAAAATAAATGCTGTTTTAGTTTAAATTGGCAACGCATCGTGATTTATAATTCCAAATCAATGGCTACCTTGCTTAAGAGGATCATAATATTTTATATATTCAGTACAGTGTATAGTGTTATATGTAAAACATATCCTTCTTATTATTTAACACTTAAATGCTAGATAATTCGTATTCATTGGATTCTTTTGATATAAAAATACTTGGGATTTATTTCAGCACAAGTAATACTTCAAACAAAAATCCGCATTTGATCGCTGACTCGGCTCCTTAGCTCCCGGGCTTCTGTTGAACATGTTTTATGTATGTTGTGTGATTAAATTTTGTCACGAAACTCTCAGTTTTGCTCGTGAAAAATGTAGAAGGACCACTTATAAGGGTCGAAGCCACTTGGCGCTGCTTTACGCATACTTAATGATGTGATACGTTCTGTTATAATAAAATGTGTATTGTCACTCAGAATGTGCAAGTTACTCACTTTGAATAAAAGTGAAGTGTTTTGACTGGACTTGTGCCTATTATCCAATTCACATCACACATTGTTCCATCCAAAACACTTTTGGCTGCAGGAATGCTCAAATTAATAAATTATTGTGGAGCTAAAAAAAACCTTTTATTATATAATAATATATAGTAATACATCATATGGTTCAGCTTGTATTTATACATAAGAATGTTTTAAAGATGGTGTAATTGTTTCTAAGTGAGTTGTTGAAATTAAAGTGCAGTAAATAATACAGCTTAGAAAGATTTGGTTCTACATATAATAATAATTTATTCATTTAATAAAGTAACATAGACTCATTATGTTAGTAGTACTTATTTTTAAGATGTTAGTAGGTGTACAAAAATAATAATAATTATAATATATTCACAAATTAAATAAAAACAAACTTTAAAATAAATAAATAAATTAAGTTATTTAAATCATATTGATATATAACATACATAAACGTTCACGCCGTTTATCCCCGAAGGGGTTGGCAGAGGTACCATACTTCTGAACTCACATAGTTTCCAGAGAAGGCACCCACGTTTTGCTTAGATAGTGTACTCACGTGATAGGGGGCAGGCCTATCGTCGTTTTTGTACGACTACACTGTCACATGACTAAGTACTACTCTAGCCATGTGGGTTTCCTCACGATGTTTTCCCTCACCGTTAACAACCATGATAAATTAACCACAAATATGACTTTAGAAAAGACAAATTGGTGTAGGCCCGTCCCAGGATTGGAACTCACGCCCTTCTGTTTTCGGGCGGGTGTTCTATCCACTGGACTATCATGTCGTATTCGACATATCATGTTGATATATATGTCGAAAATACTAGAATTTTTATATACAGCTGCAGTAATTGACCTATATATTAGTTTTTTAATACATATATGTTTAACTGAAATAATTTTTATACTGAATTTGTGTGTTTTTTTTTTCAAATATTACAAATTAAACATCTCTAAAAAATATGTAAAAACAAAACTTTTGCGTTCTCCACATTGGAAAGTGGTTGAGGTTTATTTTGAAGCTTTGACTACCCCTTTGTGACATTTATAGTCACGAATATATATTTACGTATTGCAGCGATTTAACTGAAACTTGTATATCGCACTTGTAAATAACTCTAGAAGTACAATGGTAATAAAGTAGATACGAAGATGACAAAATGTATGCAATGTAAATAATGCAACAAAAATGATGTTGAATTCAAAATGACCTAGGAGGAATAGCTAATTTCATAGTCCAATCACTACTCAGCAGGTCATTTCTATCTTCAGTAATTTTTTTTTAAATCCCAGTTTCAAAGTATGACTCTGTGAAAATAGTCTAAGGTGCTTGTTTTCACTCACGCCGCTAATTTACCATTGGGGTTGACAGATGGATTTGATCAACCTTTATACAGTTTGGACAAACTAGTCTCCTTAACCTCACATACATATATCTTTTCATACATCCATGCTCTCTTATTCTTCTTACATACATACATACATATACTCACGGCTATAAATCCCTTAACGGTGGAGCCAGAGCTTTGGAATGAGAATTACCTCAGCCACTTTTGGAAAGTTGTGTGGGGAAAAGATGGTAAAATAAAGGTTGGTGATGGGTCTCCAACCGCATCGCCCAAAAATCCCTTAAAAGCCCCAATACCGTTAGACGCCTCTTACGTAAACCCACCGGAAGAAATGGGGTAGTGCTATTCTAAGCCGACACTACACAGCACATTATTCTTCTTACTAGTTACTACTAACTTCTAGTTCCTTAGCTCTGGCTACCCCTTCTTGGGATTTATAGCCGTGAGTATATGTATGTATGTAGTTACTTTTTGTCTAATGTGTTCTAACTGATCCTGAAAGATTTTTAGGCCATTGGCTTCTAACAATATCAGGCTCGTTCATTCTTTCTCACTTTACAATATCCATCTGCTTCATATTCTATCGTGTCAATAGAATAAGAAACTTTATATTGCCCATAACAAAAAACAAACTTACAAAAATACAGTTTTAAAAGTACACATACACGTACTTATAATAAGAAAGTTGTGATTACGTGTTTGTTTAACTGCAATGAATAGGCTCCGAAATTATTCATTCGATAACCCATAATAAAAACTTGGCTAAAGTAGCCATTGCATCTGAGTGAATTTGAAAACAGCTATAATTTATGTAAAATACTAATTTCTAATTTTCTTTACTATACTAGACTATTTTTCTTAAAACCTTGCCTTGCCTTGCCTTCAATATAGACTTACGCCCGATTTCTGAATTGAGTATTCAAGCTGAGAACGACTTAAGTATCGTTTTGTCTCATTCAGTTGTTAAGATTTCAATGCGACAGAACGATACTTAAGTTTTTATCAGCTGGAATACTCAATTCAGAAATCGGGCGTTAGAATCCACCACGACTCTAATGACCACGTTGGCTAAGTATACTATTATTATTATATATCATGTACTATTATATACGAGGGGCATGCCAAAAGAAACTAGATACTCAAAAATTGAATGTAATATCTTTCATCAATAGAAACCTTCAATCTTAAAAACAGTATAGGCAATTCACTAAATTTTATAAGAAGTGAGTAGCTGAAATAAACCATTAATCTTTGAAACGTATGATATAAAATAATATAAAAATGAAATTCGTAATCATAAGTAGTCTGTGTTGCCATTACGAGCCTGGTGTTAACACCCAAACGAGAATGCGGCCCTATGTAATACTAAGTTAACGGCTTGGAAAATGTAATATTCTCAAAGAGATTTCCCGTTTATTGGACTTTTTAATATGTTTGTATGTATTTCATTTACATTTTACGAATTACAATTTTGATATGAAAACGTTCAATTTCGAATCGTTGAATAGGGCTTTTTATTGTGTTGTGAACGTACATATTTACACGTTTCTACGTTAGGCAGTGGCTAAATAGTTACCTCCACAATTTCGATTTTGCATATCATCAACATTATTAAATTGAAAATTGAAATACAATGAATTTTTGACCATATTCTTATCATATCACAAATTCACACAGCCACATGTCTTGTCCCAATCCAGGCTGGATAAAAAAGCTACAGCGCTATCTAAGTTACATAGATATATATACATATATATACATTTTAGGCAACATATCTAATATAAATATATGTCACATAACTCAAATTAAAACACACCAACGACTTTCTATCTTTTCAAAACGTATCTGTGAACGCTGTCATTATATTCGTATTCGTATACATACATTCGTGCAAGTAAACTTCCAGTAAAATAATAAAAATAACTAATGTATAAATGTATTGCTTGGTTTTCTCATGTGAACCTTTACTTGAGAATTTGTGAATGCTGATAATGTTTTCTTGTTCTTTTAATTATTTAATGTTCTGAGACTAAGCGAATATGTTTAAAGATAATTTTAAAAGATATTGTTTTTTATTATTATTTTTTTGTTGTGCATTTGTTTAGTTTACTGTCTGTTCCTTTACTATTTATTCAATTTTGTTTACTTCAAATGTGGCAGACACAGATTATTTTGTTTATATATTAATTAATTATGTGTAGTGTAGTGTAGGCCTTAACTGAAAACCAGTGTTTTGCCACTTGGCAATATCAAGCACTGAGTTAGGACCTAGTTTGTGTTACCATAGCACTAATTTTAAGTTTAAAATATTGTTTTTTTTTTCACTTTATGTATTGTTTTTCATATTGTATGTGGTGTTATGTTAACATAAATAAACGAGTTATCTATCTATCTATCTATCTATCTATACAAACTTGACATGAAATGAGCACGCCTCACTATATAAGTAATAAAACAATGGCACGTGCATCCAGCTGAAAAACTTGAAGTAATACAGCCTGACGTGTGACGTCACGGAATATTGTTTGGAGAGACAGTGTGTTGCCGAGGCCTTGGCTGGAGTATTTGAAAAGCTAAAAATTATATGGAAAAGTGGCGAGACGTATAAAGTTAAAAGTTCTCTTCTATCTTTACTTTTTGGAGAGTTGGCAGTGTTGTAAATGTTTCTCAATAGAAGGTATATTTTACAAACCCAAAGATCAAAATTCAGGTATAATTGGTCAATTTTAGAATCTGAGATACAAAGACGGTTGTATCATTTGAATGAAATAAAATATATCGAAGTTGTTGGTAGTGTTTATTTATAACTTCGAAAAACTCCCTTACACTTTGTTGCTTGGTATTGCATTAAGGGTGGAGATGGGGTTGTGCTAATTCAATCATTCTCTATACATATTATACATTTATTTATCCTTACTATATCCACCGTCTAATGAAATGCAGTACCAAATCTAATCTGTGAAAATTCAAATATTGTTGCAACTTGTTGGTTACTGGTACGTAATATTTACGTTATAGAGTTGCGGTTTAGTTTTGATTGTTCCAACTCAAAATTAAGTAATGTAATTTGATTACTGACATTGTCATTAACATGAAACTCCTCTGAGTTTCATGTTAATTAGTACCGACAGAGAGAGAGAGAGAGTGAGGTAGAGACACTCACAAAATCCCAAGGTAAAAGGGCTTTAAATTTCCACAGAGTATTACGAGTAGTCTAACAAATTATGGTTAATCTAAACTAAGCAACGTAGTCTAATGACATCTAATGACATCATGATGGATTCTAAGTCAAAATTCAATGCAAGGGTTTAACGGAATATTGTCATTCAACTATTTGTAGCGCACTTGTGAGGAAAATTAGAAATTAGTTGTTCACATAAATAAGAGCTGTCCTCAAATTCACTCAGGTGCAATGGCTGCCGTGGCCAAGATTGAAAATTTATTTGAATATAATCAATAATGATGGTGTAAATTTAGCTGTATCGTGTCGGCTTAGAATAGCACTACACCATTTCTTCTCGTTGGTGTTCGTAAAAGGTGGCTAAGGTGATTAAGGCTTTTTATGTAATTTTTGGGTGATGCGGTTGGAAACTTATCACCAACAACATTTACTTTACAATCCCCCATCAACTTCCAAAAGTGGCTGAGGGATTTCTTATTCTGAAGCTCTGGCTACCCCTTCTAGCGATTTATAGCCATGAGTATGTATTATGTATGTATGTGATTTAGCTGAAATGTATATTTTATATTCCAAAATTATTAAATTAAGCAACTTATATTAAGCAATATCATTAACCATGTTATCCTTTCTCGATATCCTAAATTGACTGACGAATTATTATATTCTAAAGCTCTAAATATGCTTATTGAAAAAAAAAGCGTGAAAATGGTAGTAAAAAAACCCGTTATTCTTATTATAACCAACGAAATCAAAGTTCAAAATGATAAACGTTATATTTGTTTAAATCAAAACCTTATTGTTTCAAAAGTTGGAGCTAACTGGTTAGCATAATTTCAATTTGTTGGAATCTAATTTAAACTCTTGCGTTGGCGTTGCTCTTCATGTATTAAAGGACTGTTTCAGTAGTTATTTTTGACTGAAATTTACCCTAAAACAGATTCAATTTTACAATTGGATAGAATACAAAAATAATTTCTGAGCGCTTGCTTTAAATAGATCTTTTGAATTTGGTTAAAAGTGATATTAAAATATACAATATCGAATTTAACAGGTTTATATAATTACTGTATGATATGTCAATTCGGTATGCAAAGTCTTTTTTTGGTATTTACTAAATATTTTTATTCGATAGCAAACACGAAAATATAAAACTAATTTGAATATTTTTCATTTAAAATGGGTAATTGCAAAGTCATGATTTTTTAAAGATTGTTCAACTTTGGTACTTAATGACGTCATCGATTGAAAATATCACGTAGCGACATGCAAATAAAGCGAAATGTTTAATAAAAATGTTGCTAATTACAAAATATTTCACGAATTTGTGATCCCAAATGAAATTATTACGATATTATACTAAACAAACCTATGATTTTCGATGTTTTATTAATAAACTGCAAGAACGAATGTCTTTGACATAACGCGGAAGGTCAAATACTGTTACAGTTTTTTGCTAAAATAACGGTCATCTTAGCTCTGTTTGATTTAATTTCAAGAAAGTTTAAGTTTTGTTTAAGTTTTAAAAACATAATATCTCGAAATGGTTCCGTAATCAGCACCACTTTTGTAAAACTTTGCATACCGAATTTACGAATTTATGATGCTACACAGCAAGCAACACCCCATTTCTACCCGTGGGTGATTGTAAGAAGCGACTAAGGGTTTCGGGGCCTTTTAAGTGATTTTTGGACGATGCGGTTGGAGACCAGTCATCGAAAACCTTTATGAACTGAAATAAACAACTGAAGCTCTTGCTACCCCTCATAGTGATTTACAGCTGTGATTATATGTATGATATATCGTTCTCTTTTGCTGTGTTAAATATTCAAACTCAACGTTCTCGCCGTATATACGTGGTAGAGGTACTAATACTTTTGAATGTCTCGTGAAATTTTGGTCACCTGGTTGGTGTTCTGAAAACCCACGTTTTGCTTTGATGGTATATTCACGTAATAAAAGGCAGGCATATCGCCGCTTTGTCATGACTAAGTAAAACTAAACCATGTAGATTTTCCCATTTCCTATCTCCTGCATAAAAAGCGGTTGTTTTCCCACAGAAATATCATTGTTATTAAGAATATAAATATACATAAGGAAACAAAAAGTAAAACATTAGACTAACAAACAGGAAAATTTATTTTACTTTCTTTTTTTTACCCACCCAAATTAAAAAAGGAAAAGAATGATTTCTTATTCTGAAAGTCTCATTTCCCCTTTTAAAGATTTATCGTGAGTTGATGTATATGTATGGTATATTTAAATGTTAACCTTTTTTTAATTTATTGTATGACGTATATAGACTAGTGTTTGTGTGTGTGTGTTTATTTATGATTTCATACAGAGTATCCTTGTAATTTTAATATTACATTTAGATCTTACGGTTTAAAAAATAAAATCTATAATCTGTAGGAGGAAATATGTGGCAAATTAAACGCTTTATATGACAACTTACTCACTGTCACGGAAAATATTTCCTAAGAGAGTTACAAACTAAGAGCCAGTGAAGTTTCGAGTAATGGTGTGTCTGTAAGGCTAAAAAGAAATATGATGTAGAAACCTTCTTGCGCGAACCTTCTTGCACTTGGCTGACTTTTTACATTTTATTTTAATTTCTATTTCTACAATGAATTTTTATTCTTTATTTTTTTGTAATTATACAAGAATTAGATTAAAACGATTACAGGTCAAGTCATATTAAAGAACTAGCTGACCCCACAGACTTCGTACTGTCAAAAGTGTAGAATTTCACGTCGTCAAACTGAAATATTTAACTGACCTGTTGAGGGTCTCTGTCATGCGATGAGAAAAAAGGTGTTTTTCATAGTGTCCTCACAATTTTTTCACTTTATAAATTTTAAGTTTATAAGTAGAGTAGTTTCGGCTGAGCATTGATTCTTAGTCTGTTTAACCATTTTTTAAGAAAATTTATTGATCTCTTATTTTTTCTGGGATAAAAAGTGTCCTATTGTGTTAATTGGGATCATTATCTGGCTTCCTGTAAATTTTATTTTAAATACGTTCTGTGAATTAGTCTTCATTTAGCTACAAACACACAAACATCTAAACTTTCACATTCATAATATTAATAGGATAAGGCTTAAACATAAGCTTCTCGCGCATTTGACCTCGCTCGCCGGCCAGCGCAGCGTCTTGTCTTGCGCTTCATGCACGCGTGTAAATTTTGTTACGGAGTAATTTAAAAATTGTATTATCTTCTAAGATGTTTATTTAAATTAAGTGATGTCAAGGACAATTTTGTTCTTAATTAAATATTCTCAATCAACAACATATTTATTTAGATAAAGATTAATATTATGTTGATAAAACATTATGGCAATTATGCATTAAATTCGACCAAATTTATTTACCATAAAAATGGTTATAGTAAGTGAAAATTAAAAGTTAGACATATACTGTCGCGGGCATTTTTTTAGATCATTTAAAGAGAAATAATTCTTTAATACATTTTTTTTGGGTAACTTAAACCGTTTACGCCGCGCACACAACGGAAGCCTTAGTATGAATAATCATCGCCGTTTTTGCAACATTATTCGCTGATAGTTTGCTCCTGTTAGTCGCAGCGTGATGATATATAGCCTAAAACCTTCCTCAATAAATGGACTATCCAACACCAAAAGAATTTTTCAATTTGATTGGGTAGTTCCTGAGATCCTAGCGTTCAAACAAACAAACTCTTCAGCTTTATAATATTAGTATAGATATGTTGCTACGTTTAATTACCATGATAATATATAGCCTTAGAGGTCAAAGTGACCCGGAAGGTTCACAAGCGTTTTAGCGTTTTAGGTTAGAAAATAAACCATGACATATAATATACACAGAAAAAATAATATGATTACTTTATATTATAAGCATAATTCAGCATGTCATCTATTTTTTTCAACAATCTGTGTCTGACCCAACACTCTGACTTCGTTGCTTTGAAGGTCCCAATAAATCATAAATAAAAACATACAAAACTTACCTCTCCCAACTCAGCCGTCTAGGGGCGTCCAATCCAAGGTCCTCACCGGACCCCCTCGTGTTGTCCGTCAACAGTCGAGCCAGTCTGGTCCCCGCTGAACTGCCCGTGCTGCAGACAGACCCTCGGGGTGTGGGCACTCTACAAGAAAGATATTGCACACTCAGTAAAGATATCAATGTTAGAACTTTGGCACGAAGTTTATGTATGTTAGTTTACATAAAAATTTAAAACATAAAAACACATCCCAAGAAGCGGTAACCAGAACATCTGAACTAAAAATTCATCAGCGACTTTTAGAAATTGAGTTAAGAGAGATTATAAAGTTAGAAGGTTTGTTAGGTCCATCCTCATCAGCACAATCACTTAAAAACGTAACAATTAGTCACATTTTTAAACCACCCACGGGATGAAATGGGTAAATCGCCAGAAATGATTTCCAGAACTTGTAAATTTGAAATAATTAGACATTTTTTGAAATTGAATTAAGAAAAGATTATAAGGTAAAGAAGATTTGTTCTTTAGTAAATTCAACAGTAGTTTCAGCCTGATTACCAGACAATCACTTAAAAGCACCCTTAGTCCCAGATTTAAAAACTTCTGAACACGTAGACACCCCGTTGCGACACCCAAGGCAAAAAATGAGTAAATGCTATACAGCATTGAAAACCTATCTTGAATGTTAAGCTCATTTTAAATGGTTGGCGAGCCAATCTGGTCCCAATCGAACTCCTTGTGTTGCAAACAGACCCTCGGGGTGTTAGTACTCTGACAAGAACGATATTTGTGCATTCAATAAATACACGAATGTTCGCAGCGATAGAAAGCATAAACGGAGAGGGGAGGTTCGAATTACCTTAGTTGGGTCTGAACTTTGGAATATGGGTATGAAAGTTTATTTACATTTTATATACATTGCTCATTTATAATGTGGTTCTAAGAGACTGTCATTTTATTTAAATATAAATTGACTGTAAAAGATACTGTAAAGGTAATGGTGGTTAATGATTATTGATCCCACACACATTGTCCCAGTCCTGTGTTACGACACCGTAGTAATGTTTTACACCAAAGATTACACCTTAAATTACCCTACCAAATACAATTTTAATATACGTTGATACATACTAAATAAATATAGCTCATAGTTTTATCTCCCTATCTTTGTTCAAGTTGCGTGCTTAGCAAATGGGCTATAATGTATTGCTCATAAGGGCTCATATCTTTTCCCGTTAATGATATGAAACTACCCGGCTATTACCCTACGTCTGTGGCAAGAATTTGGACAATGTATCCATTTGATAGGGGTTGTTATCTCCACTTGAAACAAAGTCTGGTGTATAAAAGTATTTTGGTTCTTTACCTTTGATGATTAGTTTATCTCAATAAATAACTAATTTATAGATTTGTGTAACGTTCAAATTTTTGCTCATATTTTTCTTATTATTTTACAAAAAAGTTTTTTTGCGTCCGTTACAAGATAGTGTTTGTTAATAGTTTTAATTTTGATACGCAATAAACACTACATATATACATATACTCACGGCAATCAGTAACTTAAAGAGGTAACCAGAGCCTCCGAATAAGAAATTCTACAGACAACTTCGGAAGATGAGTGGGGAAAAGTAAAGGGCTAAAGTAATACAAAGGTTGTAATGGTTCTCCAACTGCATCGCCCTAAATCCTTTGTAAAGCCTCAAATATGAACTTCTTACGCACTCAAGCCCTTTTAGTAGTGTTATTCTATGCCAACACTACACATCAATTTCAGCACTCATTTCATTCTAATTGATGCCACATAATCTAAACGGTAGATTCAGTTGCGCCGCAGAAAATTTATAAAGTGCTATTAAATTTATAATGGATTTTGAAATCATTTACGCTAAATTGGTTTTGTTGATAAAATCATAAAGAACAAATATTTAGAAGCCACACTTTTTAGAAAACAGTTGGATAAAAAAAAACAAGAAATAATTCATTATGTTAACGCAATTTTATACATAATAAATTATTATAAGTTTAATATGTGTTTGTATTTACTTGCAACGTTGGCAATATTGGTTGAAACTACACAAACTATATTTACCAGAACAAGAAAACTTTATTATTTTTTTAGAATAGTAATCTAGTGAATGTATAGGTGCATAACTTTATGCTTTATACCTCATCTTAGTTCCTATATTATGAGCCATTAATGTTTAATGCTTAATAGCAAAATTTTCTCTATAACAACCATTGATTGATTGATTGATTAGTATTTTGGTTTCCGCACATAGCTCCCTAATGGAACTTTTTTACGTGGGCCCTGGCCATCTTATTCAATCCACCCTAACTCTGTCCAAAATTTTTCAAGTTGTCCTAGGTCTTTTAAAAAGGTTTTTGTACTACCTGCTCTTGTCCTATCTTTTGAGTACGGGCTGTTTAGAGCCTGGCACTCAAACATGACGTGATTTACTATCTCCTCGGCTTCCATGCATGCTCTGCACAGAGGACTATCTGTTACACCGATGTTGTGAAAGTGCTTATTCAATGAGCAATGACCAGTGATGATTCCTGTTATCATTCTTAGGCTTCTCCTGTTTAGTGGAAGTAGTAACAACCATAATAGCTCAGTGGGTAGAACGCCGCTTATCAGGCAGATGATGGGAGTTCAAATTACCTCAATCCTCAAATATCAACCCCTTTGGGGACAATCGGCAAGAACGTTTGAGTCTCGAGTTGAATTTGAGTTGCTTTATCTATCTCATTTTAGAACTTGCTTAAAAATTTTAATTTGTAATGTGGCAAATAGATAGTTCAATACCATTATCTTGGAAAGTTCATCGCACTAGGGAGAATCTAGGGGTAATAAAAATGTAGTGTTATCAAGATCAGCATCGTTTGCATTCCAGATGTCTGGAAATATTTCAGTCAAAAGCACTAGAATACTCGTAAAACATGTTCGTCAAAACCATGTGAGCTTTGGCTGCAAAGTTTATTTTAGTTTTAAAGTTCTAGCAAATGTTACGATTCCAATTTAGCTTAGACTTTAGACGTTGGTTGACGTGTTTCACTCTCAAAAATATCGAATGGCTTTTATATGAAATTAACGTAAATGATTTGAAGTTCACATGAACAAATAAGAAAAACTGATTTGGAATAGTTTAGAAATGTAGTTGTTTATGTAAACTCATGAGACAACAATAAATTATTCCTATTATCAATTTGGTACATATTCATCGACAGCAAGAAAATATATATGCTTGAAACAAAAATTTGCATATATAACGTTTGAGAGAACTTATAGTACTCAAGGAGCACTTTACTTATATTAGTATACATGCGAACAACTCAAGCAGTCAATTTTCCAGCTAAATTATGTTTTACTACTTGGACATAAGGAACTCAGGACTTAGTTAAAAAATTAACGAAACGGAATAATCCCTCTGTAATCTCTTTCATACAGTGAGCTGTTTTTTAATTGCAATGGTATTGTAATTGGTTATCCCAGTCTTTATTATAATTTCGGCTTTCTTTTAATTAAAAGATAGATAAAATAAAAGTTATTTCTTACACGGTATTTATTTACTAGATATGCACAAGCACATATATCTATAGATATAGATCTTTAACAAGCTGATCACCAAAACTATTTCATGGTGGCAGCCAAATGTTATAGAATGATTTAAACATTTTGAGAGAGAAAGATGTTAAAAAATAATTTGACACACTATAAAAAAGTCAAACAATTCACAAACAAAACTCTAGATACGAGTTTATGCACCTAATAGGTGTTGGCTCAGCATATTGCTCAGCAAATTGTATATAAAATGTAAAAATTAAAAAATCTTTATTTACACCAGTAAAAACAAACAACAGTCGTATTCGTTAATTTAAAATGGTAATAACAATTAGGTGTTTGGTACACAGGTGGTAAGTATTTTACAAAATAAGATGTCGGTGTCCCCTGCACTAGGCGATGCCTGTATCGCGGGGGACGAGGTAGGCGGTTTACAATTGCTTGTAGACAGGGTTTCTCAGGTGGCGCATAATAAATTATTATCAAGTTAAGCTAAAAGTAAAAATTGTAACCAGGAAGTAACAAGTGAATCTTAACCCTATGAGATCATTTGGTATATACAAGTGCATATTATATTTTTGCTGTGTAGTGTCGGCTTAGAATAGCACTACCCCATTTCTTCCGGTGGGTGTACGTAAGAGGCGACTAACGGTTTTGGGGCATTTAAGGGATATTTGGACGATGCGGTTGGAGACCCATCACCAAACAACCTTTATTTCACCATCTTTTTCCCACGCAACTTCCAAAAGCGGCTGAGGAATTTCTAATTCCCTAGCTCTGGCTACCCCTTCTAGGGATTTATAGCCGTGAGTATATGTATGAATAAGTATGTAGGTGCATATTATTATGGTCCGAAAATTAAATAGGCTTTGCAATAACAAAATTCGTAGCAGTTTCGGGAGTCACTAGAGGATATGGTGATTAAATAAATTTATTGATGTTGCAACTGCATCGCCAATTGGTACAACACGAATCGGAAAGGAAAAGGGGTAGTGCTAGACGAAGCCGAGACTAAGTTCTTTGTAGAACTTCTCCATGTTAAACTCGACTCCATCTTTGGACAGTACAAAACTAAATGAACCCAAAATTAATACCGGGATGTACTAATGAATATTTACAAATGGCGCGACCTATATTCCAACATCTAAACAACTCAAAGAGCTCTAATTATGTCACAAAAATGTGGCTTGTGCCTTAAAAAGTCAAGTGCCAGCTGATTCACGTTACAAATACTAAAACAAAATTTTATCTTTACTACCCGAAAACCAATTTAAAAACGTATTAACTAAACACGGCGAACTCGTTTTAAGACTTTCCCGTGTTGCAGGTGAGACCAATTCTTGCATTTCACTTAACTTACCTATTTTACCCGGAGTTTCGTCAGATAACAAGAAAACTGAGAGACCGTGTGTTCTATTTTGTATGTATGTATGCTTTCTTTTCATACAAATTGTGCTTTGTAATGTTTTGAGCTAAAAGTACATAAGTTTGTATTTCATTGGTTCAAAATTGTGGTTTTTGTTATCTTAGTCTTAAAGGTAAAAAAAAAATGGTTATGTAAATGATCATATTATCGTGGAATCATTTTTGGAACGTGTGGGTTAAATGTAAAAATTATTATCCTGTTGTAGATATGAGCGTTTATACCACAGAACACTCTACAATTACCTACCCATTAAAAATAAAATTGAAGCAAATATACAATCACAACACATAACGTGTAGCTGGATTTTTAAACTTATTTATATCATAGCACAGTTCTATAATAGTATATAATATTTTTTTAACTTGATTTAAATGAATGCAGACTATATTTCATTAAAGATTTATAGACAAATTTCTTATTCAAAGCAGAAATCAAAAATACGAATTACGAATATATGGGACTAAAAAAATATCGATATTTGTATTGTTAAACCTCCCAATATGTTAATCACTCACTATTACTCCTCAATTCAATCTTATTAATTAATTTAAACAAAGGATTAATACTAAGATATATGACTAGAAATAAAATACTGAGTACATTTTATTTGTAGGGAAAGTAACATCAACTCATAACTGTACATGAAAACTCATGATTCTATCAGTCAAGAAGAATATCATTTAAATTTTTATCCTTATATTGCATCTTCTGGTTTAGACTTAGACGTAGAAACTTAAAGCTACACGGAACTGAAGCGTTTTGGACAAATGATGGAACTTTCTCCTCGCAGTTTCCGTGAGAAAGTTTCACACGAAGCAACGCCTGCATTTTCCGCTGCTGACTGCAATTAAACATATTTTCTGCAACACTAACTTAAATTATATAAAAACTAAACCAGCTTCTTTTTAGCTTCGTTTTATTCCAGAATAATGTAGAATTTACAAGTAAACGAGCGCTTGAAAGAGACATCTCTAATCAGCTGTACATTGCAGTAATACTTAATGTTAGCTATGAATCAATTTTATGAACAAATTCTACAACTTGCTAAAACTGCTCTTATTTTTTATTATTTCAGCATACGCTTTTAGTCTTCGTGTTATAATTAATAGTATAATAGATTTAGCACGAGCGCTATTTTATCATCAGGATATTGGTTAGAATGAATTGTCTGTATACAATATTAAGTAAATGCGTAAAAGATGACTGTTTTATATCACATGATATTTAATTAGAAGGTCGCTCGCTCTAGCTATGCTGATATTTAGTAAATAAAACGTAGTGTTCGTAGCTTAGGTATGTCTGATTCCACGGCTCTGGTTATATTTTTTAAGAATTGCAGCTGTAAACATAAGTTATTATTAAATTGCATTTATGGAGAAAGGCAAAAGTAAACAATAACCATTTAAACATACGTGGTACATTTATAGTACATTAATATATAAACGGAATTACTATTGCGAGTAACGTTATGATTTATTTATATTGATACTAAAATATCGTAAATCAAATAACTTGTTTATTTTCAAGTTCGTACAAAGGTTTCAAATTAAAGTAAGTCTGAAAATACATGTTTAACTCATTCCTAACATAAAATAAATTCATGATTTGACCTATCAATGTATAAATCATTCAGTGATCGACACGTAATTTGTTGACATAGGTAAAAGTATTGACTGAGTAGATATTGACTAATTGAAAGTATTAATTTTTCAAATTGATTCCGCATTGAATTCTGGTAATAAGTTTTTAATTTTTTTTTAACCGTTTCCTCTAAACCTATTGGCTTGACATAGAAATAAAGTTAGCCAAAGCTTAATGGTTAATAAATTCTCATCAACTTTTGGCAAAACAAACGGAAAAGCACTCTAAAAAAATATGCGTTACCGACTACTAAAACTGCTCCATATCCTTTAGCCTCCTCATATGACACTCATTGGAAAAGATGGGACACATAACACATCTCATCCAGCACTACGTAACAATATTTTCACACTCATTTAGTTTTATGATTGGCATTTTCAGCCCCCGTTATATGTAATATAGTTTCATATAGTTGTTCTGAACATTTATTTTGAAATAAAAATAAAGAAAGCCATTTGAAACAGTATTAAAACTTCTGTCTAGTGCTTGTTATCTAAGAACAACGGAGGTGAAGTTTTCATTCCTCCTTCGGGTGTAAAATTTACGGTTGCAATAAAGAGACGGCTACGAAACAGCTTGAGTTGAAACACTACAAATCTTTTGAGTTTTGAAATACTTTTGTGAGAAAGCCACCTCAAAAGTTGGCTTTTATGTTGAAGTTTTATCTTTTGGCTGCTATATGATACTGCCTTTGTGGTGTTATGGTAAAAGCATTAGGCTCGCGAGTCGGTTCGATTCTTTTCGGTTAAATTCCAGAAATTTCTTTCTGATGTTGCTGGCTGATTCTCTAGAGTCCGGATATACGATTTTTATCATTTCGTTTTGCGGAGGGCTCGGATTTTTTGTCACTTTTTGCTCACAAAATAAGAAAATATAAAAACATTGATTTTAGGTGGTTACGATTTATACCTTGTATTTTTCATGTTAAACTTAATAAACCATTAAAAAATAATATAATATAATATGTATAAAATATAACTATTAAAATACTTAAAGCCAATTCAAATTAAACTTTCCTTTAAAAAGAAATAAAAAATTATAAAGGCATAAAACATGCAGTGGTTTAGGTTATTATTAGGTACTGTAGTCGATCTTCCTCTTCACACTACCACTATATAAACTCACAACAACACTGCTGTACCGACGATATACTCTGCAAATGGCTTTTTCGAACATTCACAGTTGTTGACTCTTATCCTCTTTGTAATAAGAGCTATGAAAGCAATGCTTTTACATTCGCAAGACAAAGTGTTTTGTGTATTTTTGAGAATGTAAGTTAGATGCTTAAAATAGCACTCTACGTATCATTATAATGGATGTTGCAAATTTTCATACGAATGGTTAACTAAGTGTCTGCAGTATACAGCGCATGCTAAATAATAGGAGTTTTTGCGAGCCCACATCCCAACGGACATTGGACACTTATCTTAATATATAATTTATAATAATAGTTTCTTTTTCATTTTATAATATTTGCTGGTAGTGGCTTTCTATAATAAAACTAACACATTTTTTCGGTGGATGTTCGTAAGAGGCAACGAAGGGTTTCTTAAGTGTATGTTGGGCGATGCAGAAGGAAAGACACTTCATCAACCATCATTTATTTTACAATATTTTTCACACTCATCTTCCAAAAGTGGCTGAGGAATTTCAAATTCTAGCTTTGGCTACTCTCTTTTTGAATTCATTGCCGTGATTATATTTACGTTTGTATGTATGCACTTGGTTTCCCAGACAAATGTGCGTTTGTCCCTGGTCTTAATCTCTTATTCATTTAATCACTATTACAAGTTTTCTTTCAAGAATGTCTACCATTAACATTACTGTGGGTGTAAGTACTACTCAGCCACGTGATTTTCCCAACACCACCGCCTCTCGTGCAGAGAGACTTATGTTCAAATCTGGAACCGGACCTATATTCAAAAGTATTTTCTAAAGACATATGTGTGGCTAAGTTATCGTAATTTTAACGACACGTAAGAAAACATTATCTGAAAACCTCAGTTGTAATAACACATGACAGTGTATTTGTACAGAAATAGCCATAGGCTTACCCCCTGTCACGTAAGTACACTATCCAAGAGCGTGGATACACTGAATATCCGGTGACATATATCCTGTGATTTTTTCTAGCATTCGTACCTCTGCTACCTTTTGTAGGATATTCGGCGTGAACTTTTGAGTAGAGTTAAGTTGCTGAAATATTTGCGTTATGCATTTTACGGAAAGGAGATCGATGCCAAGATAATATAACAGGAAATATTTATTTCCACATCAGCGCTATTTAATTTGCAAGCAGCTTAAAATGCATCTACGCGGACGGTGACATACTAACTTTGTTAAAAACAGAGCTTCTCTCTTATTTCTAGTGTTTCAATTTAAACAAGTTATTTTATAGCACAACATGCACATTATTTCAAAATGTTAAATAAAATAAGAACTTTCTGTTTGAAAAATGTGATTGAAGTCAACTTTGCAATGTTTGTGTTTAGCCATTTGAGAAACGTTAGGAAATATCAACATTGGAAACAGTGCAAGTTAAACAGTGAGTTGAAAATAGGAAATAAAAATCAATCATTTTGTGTGTATTTTAAAACATGAATGTGTTTTTTAAAGAGCCTCAAATAAGAATTTAGTAGTTAATTATCAAATAACATGATTGAAATTTAGTTTCTAAAGTTTATAACTTAATGCTGTGTTTGTGTTAAGTGTTTGTACCGAGAAGAAAAAACAAGAACTAACTTACTCATACTCATGCTCATTATTTCCATTGATGTAGGCAGCGACTACCGATATCACCACTTTGCACGATCTTTAGGATTCTCTCTTGAATATTTTCAAACTACCGACCAAACGCTATTAAATGTTGCTAAATCAGATATAAAATCATTAGATAATCAATAAAAAAACATCCCGTGGGTATAATGACCCTCACACTTTGGGAATATATAAGAAAATAAAGAAACTCGTAAGAAAACCTACTAACATCGACTTAAAAATATATTTACATATATACATATACTCGCGGCTATAAATTCCTAAAACGAAACTACACGGCTAAAGTAAAGTAAATAGAAGTAAGTAAAGTAATTAAGTAAATTTAAATAAAAAACTACTTTGACTTGACTAAAACAAATTGCATTTTCCTCACAATAATACGCAATTTAAAAGTCTTTTGTTCCATACATAACTTTCTTCGTCTTCAAAAATTATATCTAAGAAATATTGGGAAGTGATTAAATTATATTGTTAAGCCTTAACTTGGCCCGACTAAGTGCATATTCTTTTGCCGAGCGACTTAACACTGATAAGAACCCAATTCAATTAAATTGCTAACTCGTCGCTCGATCCTAGTCGGATAATTAAAATGGATCTATCGAGCCGAGTGGTGGCGGACGTGTATTCGATATCTTTGGAATCGAATCAAGCCGACTGACAAATTGCCGTATATCTTACTTAATTACTTATACTCACGCCCATTGTTCCCATTGGGGTAGGCAGAGACTATCGATCGACACTTTGTACGATCCAGGCAAATCTCTTTTGCTTCTGTTACATTCATCATTCTTCTCATATATGCTCTTTTATTCTTCATACTTCGGACGCCGGCCTTTTTGAGCACACACTCTATTTGGTCCAGGTATGTCCTCCGTGGTCGTCCTCTACTCATATTACCTTCCACATTGGCTCTATAGATCTCTTTCACCAATTTGCTGTCATCCATCCTGTCTATGTGCCCAAACCACCTTAACATTCCTTTCTCTATCTTGCACACTACGTCATCTTTCACACCTAAACGTTCACGAATTATGCCGTATATCAGATATCAGATTTTAGAATACATGTGCGAATTTTGGGGTTATACACGGTTATGAAATAACAGCATTCTGCTGCACACTCCTCGGAAAATTCACAGACTCAATAAAATACACAATTAACTATGTACTTGGCCAGTAAAGAGTAGCATATGAATTAATGTACGGCATACGTTTTATAGGTTATAAAAACGCTATTATATTATTATGTTAGTACAAGTGGGTGTCAGAACGGTTGAAATATGATTGTTCATAATAAATGATACAGGTTGGTTTAATAATTATATAAATATACGTCGTGATAAATCTTTGAATTAGGATTTCCGATAAAACACAACACAAGAAAACCACTTAGAAATAAAGCAACATACATACATACATACATATACTCACGGCTATAAATCCCTAGAAGGGGTAGCCAGAGCTAAGGAATTAGAAATTCCTCAGCCACTTTTGGAAGTTGGTAAAATAAAGGTTGTTGGTGATTAGTCTCCAACCGCATCGCCCAAAACTCCCTTAAAAAGCCCCAATACCGTTAGTCGCCTCTTACGTGAAGAAATGGGGTAGTGATATTCTAAGCCGACACTACACAGCAAAAAAAAGCAACTTATTCTTATAAAATTTATTAATTGTTTTATCTATTGTCAAGTAATTAATTTTCTGTACATCCCTTAATCTTTATATAAGCTGGAAGGACCTTTCTGTGAGGTTTGTGTTTTTCTCAAAATTGTATGGGCTGGGTCTGTTTGTGTGTGTAAAGGCTCTAAAAATGGTGTTAAGAAACATAAAATACTTCATATATTGGTCATAATATCTTCAGAATCTATCACACAGTTGGGTAGAAGAGTAAACTAACAAATGGGTAGAGTTTACTGAACAAGTAACCTAGTTTGTTGATCATGCATGTAGGAAAGTTAAGGCAAACTTAATAAGTTCCTATATTGGTTAAAGTTGTTTCCATACCATGCATTTTTTATCTATACTCAATATTAACCACTATTTTACTTGAAAGAAGAAAGGCAAAATAAACCGTTAGTGAGATGTTTAATTCCCAGTTCAAAAACCCAATTGAAAACTGACAATAAATCTTGTAATGCTATGTGTAAATAAATGGAAATTACGTGACATATATATGTGGAGTTTTATTTAATATGCGGATAGTTTTCTAGTTCTGTACCAAAGGTATTCATTCCACAGCATCAGAATTTAAAATTTTACAGTTAGTTTTGGAACTTATTATATAGCTACTTTTTAAACTCAAGCTAGCCCAAGTTTACTAAGCCGCCTTTTACGCCATAGTTAGTGCCATTTTCACCTAACGCTACTCTACTACTATCTAACTAACAAAAAGGAACTTAATAAACTGGCAAAAACAGATTATTTATGTTATTACTTATTTTTTTTATTAATATGTAAATTAAGCAGTAAATTTCAACATAAAATTACTCAGAGTACACCCACAATAAAGCAATGAAAACTACCTCACTACAAATTGAATTAATCAAAGTGCAGCGAATTATGGTAGTGCATCTGACGTCACACACAACACGCTAATGGAAATTAGTTGGTAAGTATTTTACATAGCGTCTGAAGTTTTGAACTTAATGGAATTCCTTATTAAGTTCTTCAGAAGTGTTCCATTACACTCTTGACATATAAGCTATTTCTTAGAAAATTAGGAGAAGATTGGGTTTGTTATCAATTTTAACCGCTGTTTTGACTGTGACTTATATGTTGTGAATTTAGATATGTATAGCTCCAACTTTATAAATGAATTTGAAAATTCGAAAATATTAGTACCTCTGCCACCCCTTTGAGGATATAATGCGTGATGGTTTGAGTATTTAAAGAACCTAAAGGTCTTGAGTGACAGCATGAAGTGTAATGCGGCATGCATCTATACTTATAATAAATCTGTAGAGAGGTCAATTCTGTACATGACATATATTTTCAAAATAACTATCAGGGGGTGATTAGTGATCGATACTGATGCCAAAAATGCAATCAGTAAAATTTTTGTCTGTCTGTCTGTCTGTCTGTCTGTCTGTCTGTCTGTCTGTCGGTTTGTATGTTCCTTATGGAAATAAAAACTACTCGACGGATTTTAACGAAACTTGGTACAATTATTCTTCATACACCTGGGCAGGTTTTTGTATACTTTTCAGCAGAGTAGTAAAGGGGAATTTTGGGAAATTTTGGGAAAACGGGAGAAGTTACTCCAATTTTTAAGCTTCCGTCGCGTGTGCAGCCTTAATGGTTAAACTTACATAGAAATCATGTATGACGGAAATATTCTTCATAAAATTGTCTAAAAAAGTTCTCGCAACAGTATATGTTTATCTTTTATGGTTGACTCACAATAACACGTGTAACCCCTGATAGCTTAGCAGTTCGGAGCATTCTGATTATATTGTTTACTTTAACGTTTAAAATACTCTCATTCATCCCAAATTTAAAAAAGGTAACATTATTGCCTATTCATTAAAAAAAGAATCATAGAAATCGGTAGAGAAACACCGAAATTATACATGAAATAAGCCAACGCGCCCGTTACCAAAACCAAATCGTTACTAATTTGTATATTACATACTAGATGGCGCCAGTAATTGCATCCTACGTCACGTAATGATAAATTTTTTAGATAGTTATAAATACTTCATAGCGTTTTATTTCAAAATTTGCTATTAAACGGAAATACTGAGCCGTTCATAAAAGCGCATTCAAAATCACCAAACTACACTGTTCAGGGAGTGCTATAAATTTAATAAATTGAAAACATTGCGCTAAATTACACAATGCTTTAGCAGTGATTGAAGAAAGAAACCTCAGGTATTTAAAAAACAACGCTACCCGTGCGAAGCTGGGCCGATCCACTAGTAAATAATATGAATGTAAATAAAGCCCGAGAGGTTTGCCAGGACCGCACAGAGTAGCAATCTAGCCCCTGTCCACCCAACGGGAACTACTGGCGTAAGTTATTAATGTATGAACAAAATAAAAACATTAAAGTCAGATCAGATCGGTAGATTATCTTCTTTATATATTTGTTATAGCACCTGTTTTCTATTTTCTTTCTATTTACTAAATAATGAATGAAAACTTAGTGCAAAAAGTTAGCTACTACTAATGCTGCAGCTATATTTTAGTATTAATGCATTTTAGAAAAGATATATTTCTGTGTTATTGTCTGTAACGAACAAACCGATTTTAAAGATTTTGTATATGTTTTGAAACCTACTTACTTTAGATTACACATAATATATAAAAAGTTTTGGTATATGCTTGTTTTAATCTTCTTCTATATATCTAAGACTTGCCTACACTAGTCTCTTAAATGTTTTTATTGTTTTATTTTCGACCAAAATTTTATTTTCAAAGTTGTATAAATAAATTTAAACACACTTTGTCAGCCGCTCCTTCACACTGTAAAGCGGAAATCCAATACTGGCCCCATTATCGTAGATTGAAGTCATTTTACTAACAACTTCCGGAACAAAAGCGACTGTTTACCGGAGCACCTGTTTTTACCCACGTTTAAAAGTTATCGTAACTTTAAAACTTGCTTTTATTAGATCAGTATGAAGACCGTAGTTGAAACAAAAAGGTTCTATTATAACTTGTCACCAATGTTCCGTAAAGTGCCAAGTTCTGTAACCCAATACTTAAGACGAGTCCCTTAGGAAAGTTCCTTAATAATTCGAACTTGAGTCACTGAATTTTGGATGTATGCCAAAAATACTTAGGATGAAATCAGCATTTTGGTTGCTGGTGTTCTTTTATGCTCTGCTGAGAAACTGTATGTTATAAGTACTATTTTATCCCCGTTATTAGTAATATAAAACGTATTATTTAATTTTTTTATAACATTAACATACTCGTCTTTAATGACCAAACTTCTAGATTTTGTTTAAACATTCGGTTAGTTTTCATGTCGGGTTTTAATCTCTTTTTATGTTACTTTGTACTAAAAAAAATATATCAATAGCTAAAGTTTTCTTAAAGATTTACCTAAACTTTACAAAAATTTATTTATTTTTAGAATTAACACAGCAAGTTTTTTTTTAAGGAACTGCATTAATAAGTAGTAATAGATATAAACAGGTAACTTAAACGCACAAACTTAACTGTTTTGAGTATACAAGCTTTGTTCGAAAATACTATCACATAATTAAGAGCACAACTTAGTCATGTGGGTGTCCTCACGATGTCCTACCTTACTATCACTAAACGTGATATATTAACCACACTTGACTTATAAAAATACGTATTAGTGTAGGACTGACTCACAATTTGAACTCAACTTTCTGCGTAAAAAACTAAAAAATACAGTTTAAAACTCACTTTAAAATTATCCCATCAGATCGATCATCGCTACCAATGCTAGCTCGTGGAGAGTTACCCAGACGACTGGAAGCTGATCTCCGACGCAGTTCAAACAGCTCTGGTTCATCTTTCGACGTGAAGGAAATGCGAGGGGCGTGGGCTCGGAGGCCACCAACTTTGTGAGCTGATAACCCACGGCCTAGCAGCTGGCTTTGTGTTAAGTCTGTAACAAGTAAAATGTGATTCAGTTATACGTAATACACAGTGAGTTGAGTGGGTGAAATAGAAGGTTGGAGATGGTCTTTGGAAGTACCGTCTAATAAGTATACCTAGTGACAAAATGTTTTGCAATCTATGTGTCTTATTGAAATGGTTAATAAAACACATAATTAATAGAACTAATGGCTTGAGTTTGTATTGTAATGACAATAAATTTTAAAATGTTTCAAAAGTAATAAATAGAAACAAAGTAGCATATGCCTTCTCCTTCACAAAAGTGAAAAACTCACAAAATCTCCTATTGCTACCAGTTGTTTGCAACAGGAAGAAATGTACTTTAATTGGTCTTAACAGAGTCTAAATTGCGTTGCCCGCCGCGCGTGAGTAGAGCTGTCTTGTGTACCTTTAATGCATACATAATAAATTACATATGAATTTAAAAATAAATTGAACAAAACAAATCGTAATGTCTATTTGAACAGCGATGAAAAGGTTTAGTTAAATTATACGATTAATTAAAAAAAATAGTGTGTAGTAATGTAAAACGTTTTCGTTGCAAAAAGTCGAACACCAAGTTAATGTTTTCACATTAATTGTAAAAGGCCAGTTGTATACATTATCCTCATGCTGAAACTAATTGAAAGAGATAATCAACTTATTTCGTTAGCCAGCGCGGTAAAAGTAACATTCGAGCACTCAGCCGTGCGCTGTCACTGTCAATTTGTACCTTTCAGTCCAAGCCAGAGCGGTAGGAATAAAACGGCTATGTGATAGTTTATAAGAGCTTAGTGCAGGTCTGTATTTGTATACATTTCTGGGAACAGTACACCCCGCTGTGCACCAAATCATAATTCGTACTTATATTTAGCTCGAGAAATAATTAAATACCGCGATGTAGTATTATGAACCTCTGCTAGTGTGTGAGGGAGTCCGCCGCCTAGAGGTCGCTTAACATCAATCTTATCATAGTAGCCATGACCGTCTATTGTGCCCTCCGAAGCATTTGGTTTCCTTTAGATTCCACATTTGCATCCCAATGGTATTGAATCTCAAAAATCACTTTTTAGGTTCTATCCCAATTGATTAAGGAAATCACAGGCTAATGTAATGTAATTAGTTAATTATTTAGAATCGAAACAACTATTATCAAGCAAACAATATGGTTTCCGTAAGGGTTTCTCAACCACTGATGCTGTCACAAATTTGACAAACACGGTTGCTGATAATCTTGATAAGGGTAGAAAATGCATAGGGATTTTTATTGATCTAGCAAAAGCTTTTGATAGTGTTCATGTTTCTAATCTATTAAACAAACTTGAGTGCTATGGAATACGTGACTTACAGTTGCAGTTATTTAAGGATTACTTGTCAGATAGGACCCAGTCTGTTAAGGTGGATTCAATAATTAGTGACCCGCAACCTATATACTATGGTGTACCCCAGGGAAGCGTCCTTGGACCAACTCTCTTCCTCCTGTACATCAACGATCTGTGTAACACCAAACTACTCCAAGGAGAAGTTTTTACATTCGCTGATGATACTGCTCTCCTGTTTTGGGGTGAAAATTGGGAAAAGGCTAGGCAACACGCACAGGAAGGTTTTGATAAGGTTTCACACTGGATGACAGCTAACTTGTTAAGTCTAAATACTATTAAAACTAAATTTCTTACTTTTAGTATTCGACAAAACACACAGCCACATGAACCATTGATTATAGTATCTCATAATTCTAGTTGTGAAAGGCTTGTTCATTGTCAATGTCCTAAATTGAGTGAATGTGAAACGATAAAGTATCTTGGAGTTATTATCGATAATAAACTTTCTTTTAGGCCCCATATTGAATTGCTTTCTTCAAGAGTACGTAAATTAATGTCAGTTTTTAAAAATCTTCGCCACGCTATGGACAAAGAAACACTAAAGATAGTGTATTACGCATTGTGTGAGTCTATTTTAACATACTGCATAGGTGCATGGGGTGGTAGCTGCAGGTCCGTACTATTACAGCTTGAAAGAGCTCAGAGAGCAGTTTTAAAAGTTGGCTTATGCTTACCATTCTTATATCCAACAACTGAGCTCTATAAAGTTGCCGAAGTTTTGTCAGTTAGGAAATTATTTATTCTGCGACAAGTAGAAAAAATGCATAAAAGTAAAAGTGAAGTTGAAACAAAAAAAATATCTCACTTGAGAAATACTGGTAGAGTTTTTAACATCCCTAAACTTAAAACGGCTTTCTCTGGGAGATTTCCATTGTTCCTATCAGGATTTATTTACAATAAAACTAATAAAATTTTGGATATCTCTAGCGTTTGTAGTCATAAGGCTAAGGAGATGGTTGCTACATGGTTGCACTCATTATCATATTCTGAGACAGAAGACATCCTAATTGTTCAACAGTGACAGAAGTAGCATTTTTCACTCACTCATTCATTCACGCACATAAACACACACACGCCCCCACACACTCACACACACGCCCCCCCCCCACACTCACTCACACATTCACACACACTTTCTCTTAAACACTATACATCCAAGTAAAATAGTTTTTTTTTTTTTTTTCTATATATTATTTTCCTAGTTCTGCTTATTTTGTATACTTTTTTAGTGTTAGGTTTTTCTTTAATAATTGTGTTTGTGTATAATTTTAATTTGGATATCAGTGTAAATATCGAGAAAGGCCACCCGCAATACAGGTTTTACCTAGTGCAGGGGCCATTGGAAAAATCGCTATGTAACTCAAAATGCGCAATAAACAATTTTATTATTTATTTTTTTAATGACATTTTTTAACTTAGTACTAAAATTGCTTAGAATGTCACTACCACTACTAGTAAGAGGCGACTAAGGGTGTGGGGCTTTTTAAGTGTTTTTGGGCGATGCGGTTGGGGACCCATCACCAACAATACTTTATTTTTTCCATCTTCTCCCCTATTAATTTCCAAATGTGGCTGAGGAGTTGCTAGCTCTGAAGCTCTGGCAACCCCTTTTTGGGATTTACGGCCGTAAGTATATGTATGTATGTACTAAAATATAAATAATGTATTTACCAAGAGCAGTTCAATTTTACCGAGAGGACAAACTACAAAATAAAACATCTTTCAGCATTTGTGTGAAGAATCTCAATTTCACGGAACATGGTAAACTTTGTGGCGGCACCTCTACTTTAATCCCTGCTCCAGAGAGACAGCTGAAAAGCTCTTTCACAAAATTGACATCCTGACCAATTTAGTTCTGAATGTCCGAGACTTGTGTAGCTATTACTGAAACCCATTTTATTTTCAGTTATTGAGTTTGCAGTTTTAATCTCTAGAGGGATTTAAAATTTTATGTTCGATCAAAACTGTCTCTTATTTTAAAAATCGATGTTCGTTGTCAGTTTTGATCTCCTTTACAGTTGCGGTAAACTATACAAGTGATAAAAGTACGAACTGTTTTATTATAAAATTTAACGAAGGTACTGCCTCAATATAATTAGTGAGTGGAACTTTAATAAGTGAAGTAACCAACATAGCATCAATCAATAAACAGGTGAATTCTGAAGCTCCTTTTTATGGAGTGAGAAACTTACTAATTTATATTTCAATGAAATTTTAAAATAGATCTGTTGTAATTTCTAAGACTTTCACGATAGCACATTATAATTAAAACAACTATTGATTTGTATAGATCTCTGTTGTTTGTAGTCGGTTTGTTATGCATCTTTTCTCAAGTCAAGTTTTAAAGGTAGTTCCTGATTTTTTAATCTGAAGCTTTGTCTACCTGATATTTTGTATGTATGTATTCCAACAGTTGAAAAGTCATGTTTGAAATTTAACAAATTCTAATAATTATTATTTCTTGCAGCGTAATTCAGTGTAATCTTTTGTGAATGAAATTCAGAATACACGGAAGTAAGAAATACTTTATTCATTGATAACATTTCCACTCCGTTGTACTTTGATTATTTTTAACATCAACGTTCTCCAAAAAATAAAAAAAAATAATTGAAAAATGAGCCGTCACCAATGATACTTTATTTCTACCATTTTGTCCCCCGTCAACTTCCAAATATGTCTGAGCAGTTTCTAGATCCGAAGCCCTGGCTACCTCTTTTTGGTATTTATGGCCGTGAGTATTTGTATGTTCTCCAAAAATATATCTTTAAATATGTTGGTCCGTTATGAGCCTATCAAGATTTTTGGACGTAGCTAAAGCGATAAGTATTTTCTATTTGTATGTATAAATAAGTCTTTGTAAGTTGTCCAAGTAAGCTTTTTCATCTATACAAAAGCATAGTAAAATCTGCAGGATTAAAAATTTGTTTTATGATATTAATTGTCAAATTTTATTTTATGAAACATTGACATGAATAATAAAATTATTATGAACTTTCCATAATATTTTATTAAATTCAAATAAAGTTTTTTATCACCTTAAAAGTTCGATAAAATACGTGGGACACTCAGAAAATTTTGCGAAAATAAAAAAAAAAATCTATGGGTATTTTTTTTTTATTAAATCTCTTCAAAGTACTCTCCACCAGCATCTATACAAAGTTTCATACGTCTAAACCAGTTTTCGAAACACTTTTTCCAGTCCGCCGCAGACACCTCATTTACAGCCCGCTGAAACGCTGACAGCGCATTTTCCGGCGATGAAAATTGTATCCCTTTGAGTTGATTTTTTATTTTAGGGAATAAAAAGAAGTCACACGGTGCCAGGTCAGGGCTGTAAGGAGGGTGACCCAAGAGTTTGACCGGCGTGCTGTTCAGGAAGTCCGTCGTTTTGAGCGCGGTGTGAGCGGGCGCGTTGTCGTGGTGAAGCAGTAGCCCGCGGAGCCCTGTGTTTGGTCGATTGTTGCTCACAACTGAGAGCATTTAGTAGTATACCAGTCTGCGTTAATACTTCTTTGATCTTGTAAAGGAATTGACACCAAATAGCCAGTCATATTGAAAAAACTTGCGATCAAAATCTTCCCACCGCTTCTAGATCTCTTCACTTTGGTAGGGGTCGCTTCGTTTTGAAATACCCAAACCGTTGACTGGCGCTTCGTTTCTGGATCGTATTGATAAATCCAGGACTCATCACCTGTAACGATGTCGTAAACACGCCGAGACGAGCCAGCATCAAATTTATTAATCATATCACGACACCATTCCACCCGGGCCTGTTTCTGTACCTCGGTGAGGTTGTGTGGCACCCAGCGTGAAACTATCCTCCTCACGTGAAGATGTTTGTGTAAAATCTCATGAACGCTTCCCGATCCAATCTGCATAATAAAATAAAAATAAAATAAAATAAAAATCGTTTATTTCGGACGAGGTCCATATGTGTTAGTTACAAAATATCTTACAACTATGTTAGTACAATCATATTATAATATTAATGTTAGTAACAGAAACAAAACTTACGTACTATGTTAGTAACTTATCTATTTACAACGCTATTATAACAATTTTATGTTATTTTTGTGTCTTTGGCGAGATGAACGCGAGTCCAGTGTTGCATGATAATACTGTCCACGTCCAACCTCGCCTCGACCGTCTGCAACAAACTGTTGGAGCTGCCCCTCACCCGGCGCATCAGGGACGCTGTGCACCGCCTGATGATGCTGGAGAAGCTATCGACCCCGGCTTCAGCCAGCATCCCCGACGCGCTACAGTGTCGTGGCAGTCCCATCAGGGCCCTAAACGCATTATTGTACTGGGTGCGCAAGGCCCTGTACGCTACTTGGGTATAATTCATCCACAGGCTGCACGTGTACAGAGATACACAGTATGCTTTAAAAAGCGTGATTTTAACAGGTTTAGTGCAGCGTGCAAACCTGCGGGCGAGCATATTGGCCCTAACGCACAGCGCCCTGCGCTCCCGTTCCAGGTCAACGTCATCCTTCAGAGATTCGGTGACCCAATGTCCCAGATACTTGAAACTCTGCACTTGTTTCAAAGGAGTGCCATTTAAGTTTATGCTATTGACCTTATAGGTCTTATTAGCCGACTTAAACACCAGCAATTCACTTTTAGCAGTGTTGTATCTGAGACCGTGGGCCTCCGCATACCTTTCACACATGCCCAACAGTTTATTAAGAGCATTGATCGAAGGGCACAGCAGCACCATGTCATCTGCATAACTTATGTTGTTCACAAAGGTACCGTCAACAGAGGAACCGACTCCGGCGCTGCTGAGCTCCTCGATCAACTCATTCATGTATAGATTGAAAAGTGTAGGTGAGCTTACACCACCCTGCCTCACTCCACATTCCAATCTGTACATGCTTGAGTGCTCGCCTGACCATTTAACACAGTTCATTTGATTAGCATACCAGTATTTTAATAAGGATATGTACTCATGAGACACAGTAGTAGAAAGGTCCAGAAAAACAGCATACACAGGCGTATCCCTACTAGTATAGTACTGGACAGTCTGCTTGAGGCAGAGGACAGCGGTTTCAGTAGACAGTCCCGGTCTAAAACCAAACTGTGCATCATGAAACTTCACCTGGCTGCCCAAGTGCTGATCAACCAGTCTGTCCAGCACCTTGGCCAGTATAGTTGCCAGTGAAATCGGCCTATAGTTATTTTTGTCACTAGTATTACCAGTCTTGTTCTTAACTATAGGTACAATAACAGTTTTTAACATGCTGTCAGGCAGATACCCATGACTTAAACAAAGAGAGAAAAACATGGCTAAAACTCGAGGCAAGTGTACACCTGCATATTGCAGGTGTTCAATACTTAAATGATCATGTCCAGGAGATTTTCCCCGAGTCATCTTTCTTAAAACAGTTCTTATATCTTTAGCCGTGATTAGAATTGACTTTCCACCTGTATAGGTACAGTTAACATTAGGGGGATCGTCATTCCCAACAACGGAACATTGGGGCGCCTGTACTCTAAAATGGTCTTTGAACAATTCGGCTATTAACGTCGGTTCACTCACACCATTAATGTTAGCTGGTACACTTAATTTTGGATTTAACTTTTTTGTCTGTTTCCAAAAGTCATTAAATTGTTTGCCTGAGTGGTGTCTAGACAAAATGTCCATCTTAATTTGCTGTTCGTTAACCTGACACCATTTTAACTTAGACTTAAACAAACTTCTAGACTCACACATTTTCCTATACACATAACCGCTACGTGGTTTATTGTACAGAACCCAATAGCCAAACCAAAGACGAGCCTCATCATGCGTTGAATCTCTAGATACGTTATTCGCCTATTGTCATGAATTAAATTTTTCACTTCCACCACGTTTTCATCCGTAACAGCCGTTAGAGGGCGACCACTTCTTTCTTCATCCCGCAAAGTTAATCGACCACGCTTGAATTCGTTATACCAATGATACACGGTTGCCTTGGAAGGCCCTTCATCCATAAACGCCATTTGAGTCTATCGTATGATTCGTCTGGTTTTAAGCGACATTTGAAATCGTAAAAAATCATAGCGCGAAAATGTTCCCGGCTCAGATTCATTTTTCAATAAGAAACGACAATTTAAAATAGCTCGTAAAAAATAAAGAGGGAAATTTTAAAATTGGAACGTACCTTTTTTTATTTATAAAGACTCATATTTTTAGTATACATTACAACCGGCCAGTGTTTCATACATTAAAACCTTTTTTCGCAATACTTTCTGAGTGGACTGGTATTTGAACAATCAAAGTATCAAATATGAACTAGTATGTTAATATAACTTTTGTCTGGCAATAAAAGCTCTTTTATTATGTTCTATTGAAATATGAACTGAGCTTGGATGACAAATAACATCGATAATTCTATCAAACGTAACGAGAGTTTGCCATTATTAATGTACTATTCTTTTGTGGTTTGGCTGTTCTGATTAAAGACCTTTACTTATTATGAAGAGGATATTTTTGTTTGTGTGTTGGTTTGTCTGTAATGAGTGCTAGGCTTTATTTATCATTACACCAAATGTTAATAAGGGTTGACCTGTAATAAAAGAAACTCAAACTCAAAACTCAAACGTTATCCCCGATTGGGGCTGGCAGAGGAGCTTCTTCTGAACATCACGTGACATTGTCACCTATTGTTCAGAGTGCCCCCGTTTTGCTTCGACAGTGTACCCATATGATAGGGGGCTAGCCTTTTTCCGATTGGTACGAATTCACTGTCACATGGCTAAGTAAAACTCAGCTTCACGATGTCCCGTTGTCACTAACCACTCATATGACGTATCTATTATCATATGAAGTTCATATATCATATGAAGACAAATTGGTGTAGGCCCGACTGCACGATAAGCGGTGTTCTATCCATTGAGCTATCACGGTATCTAAATAAAAGTAACTTTAGATATTTAAAAAAAAAACACTACCCGTGTGAAACCAACATTACAAAGAAAGTTCTCAAACATTTAAGTTTCGATAGCAAAAAGACTGAGCGACTGGTGGAATTCATCAAGCATTATATAAATATTAATTTTTGAATGTTTTGATGGTAATACGAAATCGTTCTTGGCGTAATCCTGTTTTATCCCTACTCATCTCCAAGTTTTCCTGAATTTGTAATTAGAATTGTAATACTAAGATTGCTCTGACTATTGATCTTTTTGCTTAGAAAACAACATTTGTTCAACGAAACTTGCTGCTAGCAAATCAGAGAGGCCTCTTCTTTAAATTGAAAGACGCCTAAGCAAATATTGATTCAAGTAAATCTGTATTTGACTGTTTTTTGATGGCTATTTAAAAAGGTCGTCGGCAAATAAACTTGCTAGTAATTGGATACTGTAACTTTAACATCACATTGTATTTTTATTTCCTGGTTATATGTTCCAAATTAGTAAGAAAATCACTTTCACACAATTCACAACAGCCACTTTTTGACGTACAGTGCGAAAAATATTGTAAAATTAAATATGATTTGTGGTTGGTATCAAGCCGCATCGCCTGACAAAATTACATATTGGTGATCAACGTGTCAGCGAAAAAGTAAAAACTTTTTACTATAATAGTGGTTTAATCAAGGTATCGGTAATTTTTCTTCTTTTTGGTTACCAATACGACGCGTAAACCTGCATAGTTGGTTTGGTGCTATTTGAAATTGACACCACCCAGGTTTCTAAACAAAAAGATGACGTTCCTCTATAACTTAAAGATAAAAGATAATCATTTGTCGTTGCTGTAAGTGATACACTTGAAAAGTATTTAAAACTAGAATGTAAATGGGCTTCATTATGCTGCCGCACTGCAGTTGTCACAATTATAGTCAGCGATACTTCATTTGCATGTTTCGCAAGATAGTCCGTTTTCTAGAGACTTTTTGAAATACTAGCTTTGCATATTTCGGTAATTAAAAGAATTGAAATAAACGCTACCTAACAGCGACATGATAGTCCAGTGGGTAGAACACCCGCCCGAAAAACAGAAGGGCGTGAGTTCCAATCCTGGGACGGGCCTACACCAATTTGTCTTTTCTAAAGTCATATGTGTGGTTAATTTATCATGGTTGCTAACGGTGAGGGAAAACATCGTGAGGAAACCCACATGGCTGAGTTGTACTTAGTCATGTGACAGTGTATTCGTACAAAAACGGCGATAGGCCTGCCCCCTATCACGTGAGTACACTGTCTAAGCAAAACGTGGGTACCTTCTCTGGAAACTAGATGGCGCTTGCCATGTGAGTTCAGGAGTATTGGTACCTCTGCCAACCCCTTCGGGGATAAACGGCGTGAACGTTTATTATGTTATGTTATGTTATGAAATAAACGCCATGCATTGTTTGCCATGTAGCTCAACTCAAAACTCAAACTCAAAACGATCACGCCGTATTTTCCCGAAGGGGTTGGGAGAAGTAATACTTCTGAATATCACGTGCCATTGGCACTTATTGTTCAGAGTACCCACGTGTTGCTTGGACAGTGTACTCACGTGATAGGGGGAAGGCCTATCGCCGTTTTCATTAAGTACAACTTAGCGATGTGGGTTTCCTCACGATGTTAACAACCTTGATAAATTAACGACACATTGACTATAGAAAAGATAAATTGGTGTAGGCCCGTGTGGCATTGGGTTGAAATAGAACTATCAAGAGACTTCTCCTTTTTACGAGGTAACTATTGTTCAATGAAAATATAGGGTACTTTAAGTGATCATTATTTTAATACGATCATGCCAAAGATCTGGCTTACCCTTTATGAGTAGATAGCCGTTAGTGAGGGTTTAATTTTGTAATTTACAATAATGCATAACAACCATATTCTATTCATAGTTAATTCACGGAATAACTGGCGGCACAAAGGGAGATTTCTAAGAACGCTTTACATTCACTAGTTAGAAGGTCAATTTACCCTTTAAGCCAATTACGCCATCCTAGCAAAGACATAGGGTGGGGAAATTTCAAGCCCAAAAGGGTTATAGAGCATTTTTTTACTGTTTAAATGATAGCCGTAACTAGCCGTAATTCTAGCTACACTTAGGAATGTTCAGAAAATTTTCAGTCGAAGCCATCATCGCAAAAGAACTTTTAAGAAATACCACCAGACGCATTGTTAAGACGTTTAATATTTAAGATATCTAGAAATATATAAACTACTATTGGGTTATTTGGACGAAACCCATTACTTTTTATCCAAAAATTAATGAATAATGATAGATCTAGAAACTCTGACTACACTCTGATAATCATATCCTTATAGGTATACATAGGTATAGGTATACAATTATACATTCTGTGTACTAAGTATCGGGAATTTGTCAATAAAACAAAAAATACAAATTATACATCTAAATTTATTTTATCGCCTTCAAAGTAGGCCCCATCGCTTGCAATACAACATCTCCACCGCTTCACCCAGTCTTCCATACATTTTTCATAGGCTATTTGCGGTATGGCCTTTAGCTCATTCAGCGAATTTTCTTTTATGGCTTCTATCGACTCAAAACGTTTTCCTCGAAGTGGTAATTTTAACTTGGGAAATAAAAAAAAGTCAGACGGAGCCATATCAGGTGAATACGGTGCTTGGTCGAGAACTTTTGTTGAATTTTTCGCTAAAAACTCTTTCACTATAATGGCTGTGTGTGATGGTGCATTATCGTGGTGCAGCATCCATGAGTTGTGTTGCCACAAATCTGGACGTTTTCAGCCGATACTCTCACGCAAACGCTTCATGACGCCTAAATAATATTCTTTATTCACTGTTTCTCCCTCTGGAAGGAATTCGGAGTGAACCACACCACGGTAGTCAAAAAAAACTGTCAGCATCACCTTGATTTTGGAGCGACTTTGCCGCGGTTTTTTGGGCTTCGGCTCGTTTTCGAGACGCCATTCTGAAGACTGTTGGCTTGATTGCATTTCGTACTCATAAACCCATGTCTCATCGCCAGTCATTATACGTTTCATAAAGGTCGGATCCGTAGAAGCTCGGGAAACCATGTCTTCAGCGACATGCTTTCGCTGCGCTTTTTGAACAAAATTGAGCTCTTTTGGAACTAGTCGAGCGGCGACGCGTTTCATGCCTAAAATGTCAATGAGAATGTTGTGGACGGACTTAAAAGATATGTTCACCTCACAAGCCAACTCTCTCAGACTCATACGTCGATTTCCGAGCACTAGCTTCTTGGTTCTGTCAATGTTTTCTTTGGTCGTAGCGGTTGAAGGTCTACCAGAACGAGGCAAGTCTACTACTACTTCTCGGCCTTCTTTAAAAGCCTTATACCATTCATAAGCCCTTGTTTTCGATATACATGATTCGCCGTAGGTATTTCGCAACATTTTTAGTGATTCACCACATGAAATATCATTCGAAACACAAAATTTAAGGCACATTCTTTGTTCAACAATATTTTCCATTGTAAAAATCGCCGAGGACTCAAAACTATGACCAACAAAAAATGTAGTTTAAAACAAATTAAATGACAGATCCCGCTCAAATTTTGCGCGCTAAATTAGTACAGTGCTACCAACATGCAGTAAAAAAAATTGAACGACCTCTTTTACGCGGCTCTTTTTATTGACATATTCCCGATACTTTTTACACAGAGTAGTAGGTATCCTTATAGGTAGGTATAATAATAACTGCATTCGTTGTCTAGCGGTAAAGCACTCCACTTACAATCCGGAGAATTTGGGTTCGATTACAGTTGGGTTTAATATTACAAATACAATTAACCATTAAATTAATTACATTACCAACTAGGTAACCATAGTAGATTAATTCAAACTCTTTAGGATATTGTAGGCGTGAAATCACCTGATCATACGAAAATAATATAATTCTGTTTTTCAGAGGGTACGTTAAGCCAAGTTTAGTACAAGATGCTATCACAGAAGTAGTCGTTCGTATGACAACCCGTAATAAGTCAGCATGATAGTATATGAACGAATCACATTTTATTATATTAAAAGATGTAGTGAAGTACAAAAAATGTTTAACTAACGCCCGATTTCTGAATTGAGTATTCCAGCTGAGAATAACTTAAGTATCGTTCTGTCGCATTGAAATGTTAACAAATGAATGAGACAAAACGATACTTAAGTCGTTCTCAGCTGGAATACTCAATTCAGAAATCGGGCGTAAACCTCTAGAGCTCAGAAAAAAGCAGTGTTAATGTACAAAGTCAACTTCGTTTGCGAAATTCTTCGATAGGAACGTATTGCAAATAAGACGGTGCGACGTCGGTCTGCAGCTAAACGATTTATGGAGTTTTGTATACCTTTCTGATTCTAATTTTAGTTTACTTCTGCAACTTTCTTTTGAAAGATAGTATTTTTTTCGTAAAAAGTTTCACAAACGAAGGCAGACACAACAAATTAAAGTCAAGATACACCACTGTAGAATAAAATCTCATTTTTACGCATAAAATATGTTCAATTAAATAAAGCAGTTGTAATGATAAAGATGACTTACAATCTGCATCGTCAAAGCCAAACAATTAAAAACCCATAAATTCTTAAAACTATATGTATTACAGAATAATTCGTTTACAAATTATTAAAAATGCATGGTTATATTATAACCAATAATCAGAGAGCTAATCATCAATCCCCTGTTTTTGTACCCTTAGGGTGATATAAGTCGAAATCAAGTCAATATTATTAAATTCTGGATTACTCGGTACAATAACGCTTTGTATAGACCAAAGAAATAAAATGCTCAGTTCTACCTATATATTGATGAGTTAATTGATTAACATACTGAAACTAAACTGAATATCTTAGTAATATGGCGTACCGTTACCTTCTTTTTTCTATAGTAATCGTTGTGTAGTCACTCGTTCTTAATTGACTTGATATTTGCATTAAAGTTCTGAAGTAATGTTGCTAAACTTTTCGAGGAACATACGAGTTTCTTGTCCGATTCAAAACAGACAAATAGGGTTTACGAGTAAGTAAATTTAAATCTGCTAAATATTTATTTATATAAATATACCTGTTTTGTATATACATGCGTTGATTTCTGTGTAGTGTCGGCTTAGCATTGCACTACCCCATTTCTTCCCGTTAGTGTTTATCAGAGGCGGATAATGGTATTGGTGATTAATCATTTACTTAAGAATCTCTTGCCCAATAAACTTCCAAAAGTGGCTAACTTATTCCGAACGTCTGGCTTTCCCTTTTCGGGATTTATAGCCGTAAGTATATATACATTTAAAAGGTATTGCTTAAGGTAAGTTATAGCTTTAAAATTTAAAGTAAGCTGTTTAAAATAAATAGCTAAATACCACCAAAAGTTCAATAGTCTGGAAATATAGGTACTTAAGTGAAAATAGTGGTAAGTATGTATGATTTAAAGTCAGTTCGATTTGGAAAAAATAACATGTCTAATGCCAAAATAATAGCAGCCTCCTTTAAAAAAGTGATTTGTAACACTAGTTCGTTTCATTAAAATTGTAGAAGGTCATCGCTATGTCTTTATGCCACTACATGTTCCCTTTTCTATTATCAAAGTAGTCGTTTTTTTTATTTCATAGCTTATTTTGAGATTATAATTAGGACATGTCTGACATCAAACAACACGAAATGTTCCTATTTCACTAACAGCTCCCGCAAAACATTCATAAATCGCTGGGGAAATCCGCAAAATGTGAAACTGCAAACGTACCACTCCATTCGAGTTTTAATTAGCATGTTTAGCTTACCCGCTGCTATTATTCAAGCAAATTATTCATCATTTGGAAGATTATTTATGGGACTACACTGCATTTGCTGTAGTGCGGGTAAAGCGAAAATATGGTTTTATTATTTTGCTAGATATGACATAGCAATACTAATATTAATATTTATTAATAAATATATATTTAGCGGAATTAAGCGAAGAAATTTATTAATATTAGTATTGCTTTGGATTTCCGCAAAGTAACGCCTGATTCAATCCAAGATATGACATATTTATTACATATAATTTTAAGAAGAATGAGACCGTATTATTGGCGATCTATATGTTTATACATCATAGCATTTTTTTTATCCTTTGTGCCAGAAAAAGTTAAAATCACCAAGTAAACATAAACATCACCGTGTAGTGTCGGCTTAGAATAGAACTACCCCGTTTCTACCGATGGGTGTACGTAAGAGGCGACTAACGGTATTGGGGCCTTTAAGGGATTTTTGGGCGATGCGGTTGGAGACCCATCACCAACAACCTTTATTTTTGCCATCTTTTCCCCACTCACATTACCAAAAGTGGCTCAGGAATTTCTAATTCCTTAGCTCTGGCTACCCCTTCTAGGGATTTACAGCCGTGAGTATAGGTATGTATGTAAACATAAAAATTAATATTATTCATCAGCAACATCCAAGCAGACTTCATAGAGTTTGAAAACAACCAAAATCAAATCAAGAGGAAGCCCTCAAGCAACCATATTTCTCTACATCAAAAAGTGATTGATTTTATGAAGCTCCGGTTTCAAAGAAATAGTCCTTTTTATTTAAATTATAATCGGTAGCTTCCGTATTGCCGATTACATTAAAATAATTAATTTACAATTCACCAATTGTGAAAGTCGTATATCTGTTACCGGTCAAACCTGAATTTAGGACAAACCTACATAGCCTAGGCTCAACTAGTTTTTCCTATACGCGATAGGAATAATCAGTACAGCCTAGTCCGAACTAATTTGTCCTAAGGCCGATAGCATAGACAAGTTTAGACTAGGCCAAACTAGTTGATCCTGATATAAACTGGTACTGCCTAGTATAAACAGTTAAAGTACATCAAGAAAGTGATAATAAATAGATAAACTAAATCAAATACTCCGTAATTGTAAAAATTATCATTTTTTAAACTATAATGATTCGTCGTTAAGTCATAATATCAATCCAACTTTAATCTAATAAATCAAACAATTATACCATATTTTATTATATGGTAAAACAAACAATCATACTATATTTATATTTCTTTATATGCATCGCGCTACAGACATGAAACATTACATGATAAATAACATGCTTAGGGCCTTATATTCTAGTAAAATGTCCTTGATTGTGTTAACGTTTTCTCTTAAATATTTTTATAAAATACACTAGTTAATAATATTGTGAAAAATCTAACAAAACAGAATAAAATAACAACTCAGGAAATAGTTTTGGAACTTTACTTTTGTATGTTTTGAAATACATTTCTTATTTGTGATCAAAAACGGTTGAGACCCACAAAAATGTCAAGTCTATTGTTCAAATTATTATACAGACGTCTCATATGAATGAATGGGTCGTGCTGAATTACTTAGGCTTTTACAAATGGGTAAATTAAAAGTGTTTACGTTTTTAACAGCTCATTACATCAAGCAATACTGATTTTTATAAAAAAGCAATAATCATACGAGTATTATGGTCAATTATTAAAATTACCAATAAATAAATGAAAAGAATATATAAATAAAGATAAGAACACCCAAAAAAGTAAACAGATACTCATTCGAAATCGCTAACAAGGTACTAGAAAAAACTATTTACGAAGGTTTCAAAATAAGTAGCGTGATACAAAAAGCAAGGAGCATGTGAGTGGCGCGACATTACTAGGTCACCGCATCAATCTTAATAGAGCCGGCCATCTCCATGTCAGGCGGCCTCCTAGTATATGACACTGGTATGCTGAATTTCTTATTAATTTGGATTTTACACTACACAACATGACCATTACGTCTCCGTAAAAATCTAGAGAATTAATAAAAAAAAAACTGAATCTTTGAAGGATTAATTGAATGCACTCGTATGTTATGGAGTGTATTCACATAAAAAAGGGTATATAGTACAGGCTCTACTTTTTACAAATACAATATCAAATGACTCAGTTAGTATGCTAAATATGATAGCTTTTGTATTACAAACTCCTTTTTGCTTTGTTTATACTGTGTACCGTTGTATGACTGTTTCATCTTCTTCTTCTATACTATAATAAGACTGTAACGAGGTCAAAACTGTACATTGAAGAAAAAAATATAAAAACCGGTAGAATATGTTTTATTTTCGATACTGAAGCCAAATTTGCTATTTTTGAAAAAAATGTCTGTCTGTCTGTCTGTCTGTAGGTCCGTTCATCACGTTAATTCTACCGGACCGATCTTGATCAAATTTGGCATGAATGTAGGTTATACACCTGGCCAACATATAAGATATAATTTATCCCGGATTTCGCAAGGGTTCCCACAGGAGCATAAAAAAACATAACTTTTATATGGTTCCCCATATTTACACGATTAATTTTTTCATCGACCGACTTTATCGGACTCTTCATTAATAGTCTTTTTGGAAAAAATAAGGGTTTCATCCATTTTCATCAAAATAATTGTCCATTAAATTGTTTGTCAATAGAATGACTACTAGATATATAGGATATCACAAATTTGAGATTTACACAAATGTCTGCGTGGCGTAGCGGTATACCGTTTGGTAAACACTAAGTACGAAAGACCCAGGTTTGAATCCCGGGGGGTCAAAGTCTTTTTGCGTATTTTTTTTTGCTTTTGTGTTAGGTTAGAATAATAAGATGCACTAATCCTTCTTTTTCACATTCAACTATGCGAATATGTATGAATAAAGATAATTGAAAGCATATTGTATGAATTTTGCGTATTCATTTGGTAGGTTTGAGAATAGGTTTATAACTTTTGTTTCTTTAACTATTTTTAACTAATATTCTCATAGATATATTATACTTTACTTACGCTTATACTTACTTTTATAACACTACCCCTTTCTACCCGTGGGTAGAATCGTAAGAGGCGACTAAGTGTATAGGGGCTATTTAAGTGGTTTTTGGGCGATGCGGTTGGAGACCCGTCACCAAAAACATTTATTATTACCATCTTTTCCCCAATCAACTTCCAAAAGTGGCTAAGGAATTTCTCATTCCAAAGCTCTGGCTACCCCGTTAAGGGAATTAGAGCCGTGAGTATATGTATGTATGTATGTATGTTTACTTACGCATAAATTAATATTCTGTATAAGCCTCAGAATGCATAGTTTGTAAATAATAGTAAATATCCATCCAGCCATCTATTGGCCGATGATTGTAATCTCTCTCACATCACCAACTTATTGCTAATTAATATTCTGTTTAAGCCTCAGAATGCATAGTTTGTAAATAATAGTAAATATCTCAATTTTAATTCAGTACCGCCATCTATTGGCCGATGATTGCAATCTCTCTCACATCACCAACTTATTGCTCTCCATATTTACACGATTAATTTTTTCATCGACCGACTTTATCAGTCTCTTCATTAATAGTGTTTTTGAAAAAAATAAGGGTTTTATCCATTTTCATCAAAATAAATGTCCATTTAATGAATTGCTGTGTAGTGTCGGCTTAGAATAACACTACCACATTTCTTCTGGTGGGTGTACGTAAGAGGCGACTAAAGGTATTGGGCTTTTAAGGGATTTTTAGGCGATGTGGTTGGAGACCCATCACCAACAACCTTTATTTCACTATCTTTTCCCGACGCAACTTCCAAAAGTGGCTGAGGAACTTCAAGTTCCTTAGCTCTGGCTACCCCTTCTAGGGATTTATAGCCGTGAGTATATGTATGTATGTATGTATGTATTTAATTGTTTGTCAATAGTATGGCTACTAGATATATACCATATCACAAATTTGACATCATTACTAATGTTTTTGTGGCGTAGCAGAGCTGTATACCGATTGGTTAAAACTAAACTAACGGATAACCCAGGTTCGAATCCCGGGTGATTAAAGTCTTTTTGAGACTTTTTTGCTTTTGTGTTAGGTTAGAATAATAGGATGCACTAATCCTTCTTTTTCACATTCAACTATGCGAATATGTATGAATAAAGATAATTGAAAGTATATTGTATGAATTTTGCGTATTCATTTGGTAGGTTTGAGAATATGTTTATAGTTTTTGTTTTTTTAACTATTTTTAACTAATATTCTCATAGATATATTATGTTTTACTTACGCATAAATTAATATTCTGTTTAAGCCTCACAATGCATAGTTTGTAAATAATAGTAAATATCTCAATGTTAATTCAGTAACGCCATCTGTTGACCGATGATTGCAATCTCTCACACATCACCAACAGTCAGTGTAGGGGACAGCACCGGGTCGCCAAACTGCTATCCATACTTACTAAAGATATTCTCATATTTGAACATATAAAACTTGGTACAAAATGAAAGATGTTATTAAAGGAAAGAAAAATTTCGACACTGGCGGGGTTCGAACCCGCGACCTTCGGGTATACGCCCCCGTCGCTCTGCCAACTGAGCTACAGTGTCAGTTGGCATCCAGCGCGAAATTTCTCTATCCTTTTGTTTCTTTTTTTACACGTTCAAGTAGTGTTTGCGTTTCCTACGCATATACGGGGCTTCGGGGGCGTATACCCGAAGGTCGCGGGTTCGAACCCCGCCAGTGTCGAAATTTTTCTTTCCTTTAATAACATCTTTTATTTATGAGTAATAATCCCCACATGAGGAATTCATGTCAAAAAACATTAAATTGGTACAAAATGGTTTGTTTCATGATTTTTCTGAACAATTAAAAAGGATTTTGTGATATAGCAAATGAAAGTTAATATTGAGATTTTTGTAATTTATTCATCTAGAAATTCATAATACATGGTGCGATTGAATTTATGAAATTCATCTATCCATCATTGATGAGTATATATTAACGGGCATAAATCTCATAAAAGGGTAGCCATAGCTTCAGAGCACACACTTAGTATCCTCCAGACACCGTAGTCAGTACAAATCGGTTCGACAAAATGGTCCAATAATCCCCCCGCTCTCACTGCACTTCACGCCCCTCAATGTTGCAAGCTTGAACATATATCGCCGAATTCTCGTAAATTATTTTATAAGGAAATGAAAACAGTTAGCAACACCTTTTATTAATTAACTACATACATACATAATCACGGCTATAAATCCCTAGAAAGGGTAGCCAGACCTTCGAAATAAGAAATTCTTCAGCCACTTTTGCAATTTGAGGGGAAAAAAATGTGAAATAAGGTAAAATAAAGATTGTAGTACAGGTTCTTGGTAATGGGTCTCCAACCGCATCACCCAAAAAATCCTTCAAAAAGCCCCAATACCCTTAGTCGCCTCTTACGATCACCCATAGGAAGAAATGGGGCAGTGCTAATCTAAGCCGACACTGCTAAAATTAACTACTAATCAGAAAATCTATTCATTAAATCTATAATAAGAAGAACAACTGCAATAGGCTGTTCAGGTGGAAATGCAAATGTCAAAGGAGTAGAGCTCTTTTTATTTAAACACATTCTTTTAGAATTTCTATCTAAACGCATTATTATTTTGTTGAAAATTTAAGAAAAAAAATATTTTCCGCTTGCAACAGTGACATGGCGGCGTATAAAAATTAATAATGTACACAAAACAAAATAGCTTTGAATCATCGAAAATATGTGGAAATAAACAATAGTAACCGGTAAAACGTGTTTCCCAGTCCTTTAATTTTGATATTTACTCTATTTCGACAAATGGAAGTACGCAAGTCGTCATTTTTTTTTTTTTGTGGAGCTGTTTCGGCTTGTCACTTTCAAAGCTTCTAACCGACTGAGTGCGGGTGCGTTGCGTTGATATGCAAGAGAAACCAATGAAATAGGACTATCGATGTGGCCGCGAGCGGATTCTGGGTACTCTTTATTCTATGCTTCAGAGATAGTAATTCTTCATCCACTTTTGGAAATACATACATACATACATATACTCACGGCTATATTTCCCTAGAAGGGGTAACCAGAGCCAAGGAATTATAAATTCCTTAGCCACTTTTGGAAGTTGAGTGGGGAAAAGATGGTAAAAATAAAGGTTTTTGGTGATGGGTCTCCAACCGCATCGCCCAAAAATGCAATAAAAAGCCCCAATACCCTTAGTCGCCTCTTACGACACCCGTGGGTAGAAAAGGGTAGCGACATTCTAAGCCGGCACTACACGGCCAGAAATTTTGGAAATAGATTAGGGAAAAGATAGTTAAATAAGGGTTGTTAGTGATGGGTTACCAACTGCATCGCCCAACAATCACTTAAAAAGTCTGAATGTCCTTTATATTCTTTACAACGCCCGCGGGAATATAAATATAAAAAAACAGAAGTTGTGATAGTGTTTAGGTGTTTTGGATGTAAAGCGGATGCAAAAAATGTAGTCCACGCGGACGAAGTAGCGGGCAAAAAGCTAGTAATAAATAAAAAAACCCGCTCCGTTATCAGTAGATACAAAATAGACTACCGGTTTAAAGCACGCAGAAAAGAAAACCTTTATACATTAAGATACCAAGTAAGGTATTAACACAAAAAAACAGAATCACACTCGAAATCGCTAACAAGGTACTAAGAAAAACTTTTTGCGAAGCTTCCAAAATAAGTAGCGTGATACAAAAAGCAAGGAGCATGTGAGTGGCGCGACATTACTGGGTCACCGCATCAATCTCAATAGAGCCGGCCATCTCCATGTCAGGCAGCCTCCTAATATATGACATTGGCTGAATTTCTTATTAATTTGGATTTTACACTACACAACATGGCCATTACGTTTCCGTGAAAATCTAGAGAATTAATAAAAAAAAACAAAAAAAAACTGAATCTTTGAAGGATTAATTGAATGTATGTTATGTATTCAAAATGAATGTATTCACATAAAAAACGGTATATAGTACTTTTTACAAATACAATATCAAAAGACTCAGTATGCTAAATATGATAGCTTTTGTATTACGAGTACAAACTCCTTTTTGCTTTGTTTATACTGTGTACCGTTGTATTACTGTTTCATAATAAATAAAAAAACCTACTCCGTTATCAGTAGATACAAAATAGACTATCGGTTTAAATCACGCAGAAAAGAAAATCTTTATACGTTAAGACTAAGTAAGATATTAACACAAAAAAACAGAATCACACTCGAAATCGCTTACAAGGTACTAAGAAAAACTTTTTGCGAAGGTTTCAAAATAAGTAGCGTGATACAAAAAGCAAGGAGCATGTGAGTGGCGCGACATTACTGGGTCACCGCATCAATCTTAATAGAGCCGGCCATCTCCATGTCAGGCGGCCTCCTAATATATGACATTGGCTGAATTTCTTATTAATTTGGATTTACACTACACACCATTTCCATTATGTTTCTGTGAATAACTTGACAGGGGTAAAAATATAAAGTTGTCTGTATCTATAAGGGTCGATCCACACTATAGTGTCGATCTCACCTCGTTCTCGGTCCGATCTCGGTCTGGTAATTTTTTTTGTATTCACATTGTACAGGTCGTCTCTAGTCACGATTCAGTTTTAGTAGTAGTCAGTCGTGTATATTTCGCTGTAGTAGATTAAATTTAATAATAAAGTTTATTTAATTGCTTATTGCTATATTTGCGGTCGATATGTCATTGATTTTTTCCCTTAGAGAATTAGCTATTATAGCTATTCTTCTTGATGATGATCATAATATGAATACGAGAAGAGTACGTGAAGCAATGTAATGAGGTGATTGCATGGTTTATTTTAAACCAATTCAATGAGCAGTTCATCTGAAAAATATAAGTAATATTTTCTTTCATAAGCAAACGAAAAATTTTGATTGAGTAGCAATTTGTTCTTTGTCCAATCGGTCAGTGAAAGATGTTAATAATTAATTTTTAATTCATAATTACCTTTTAGAAAAGTCCTCGATTTTTGAAACATCGTTTGCACTTATATTAATTTTCATCCCTGATTAATTTAAACGATCTATTCGTCTTTCTGACCCTGAACTGACCGAGCCGAGAACAAATGAACGTTCACACTATCGGAACATGTCGTTACAAGTTCAATCTCGATCAGTCAAATATTCTTTGAGACGTATCGTTGCTGGAGTGTGATTGGACCGGAACTTGACTGGTACGGATAGTATGAATACACTCATTGTTTTTTGTTTAATAATATTTTACCAGACTGAGATCAGACTGAGAACGGAGTGAGATCGACACTATAGTGTGGATCGACCCTAAAGGTTACCTACTTTTTCAATCTTAGAAAGAAGCACTGGTAAGTTTTTCACGCAGTTATAGTATCGTTTTTATGTGTGAAAATATCACATCGTAGTAAACAAAAACAGTGCATCCTCAAAAAACCCTATCTATTTTACAAAAAAACCGTTTGATGTCAATTATGTTTTTGTCACATTATTAACAATAGCTTATTTTTAGAACTATGACAAAAGAGTGAATCTCAGCATTACTTACACGTGTGTGTGTGGGACTTGTTTAACGTAGGAGGTGACTTTAAAATTTATAGAAAATAATTATATAGAATGCTTGATTGACATCGCTACTGACAAATAATAGAAAGATGAAACACGAGCAACAATAATTATATCTGAAAAGTTTTTCCTACTGATTGAAAGTTCATAAAAACCTTAAGACAATAAAAGATGAGTGAAATGTGTTATAACCATCTTAAGAACTGAAAAACCACACAATACACATTGGATACGTAAATACACAAAAACAAAACTCCTCGTACGTACCCTTTAAATCCAAAAACTGCAACAAATCACAATAAACGTGTTTCAATATCTCTTTCAGCTTCAATCGACTTGAAGATGTTAAGTCCAGATGTGTGAATCAAAACGTCGAGAACCAAACGAGTTTCACCCTTCAACCACGACGATATATATCATGTCAGTGTCGAGAACAGATAACAAAAATCCGGGCAAGTCTCGTTTGGGAATGTTGAAATAATACATTCGGTAAGAACCCGCTGTCTCCTCAGTTATTACTGTGATATATTTATGTACTTCCCAAGAATTATGTAGAAATCGGTCAAAAGAAGAAGATATGGGCTTTATGTATTTTATCGTCTTACACCGTGAACATCATTATATTAGTGGTATATTTATGTAGCTATAGATATACCTTTTAAAAAGTTGTTACAATTAAGAGATCTACTGAAGGTAATGTTAGTAGAGGACGACCTTGGAGGACTCATTTGTACCAAATAGAGAATGTGAGCAACGAGGCAGATGTCTGAAGTGCGAAGAATAAAAGACCATGTATGAAAAGATTAACGGATGTGAACGAGGCTAGAGAGGTTTGCCAGGATATTGTACAAAGTGGCTGTCGATAGTCTGCCTACCCTACCCATAGGGGACCGGGAAGTATATAAATTTATATATAATCGACGTTATGTTATTGAGAATAATTTGTAACAAAAAGCTCTGTTGCATATCACAAGAGCACTTTTAACAAAAAACATTACAATTAACGGTATTTTCATATATGATATAAATATTTGAAATTCTTATTGAACTACTATGTTTCTATACTTTGTCAATTGCATGACAATTTGTACAAATTGAATTAGAAACTGCGTAAACGAATCTCCAATTTCATTAAATTCCAACGAAAAATTCAAATAAGGACCATCTCGGTAAATTTGCCAAATAGAACGTTTTCGTAGCGTAGCTATAAGAAAATAAAAAATGAAAGAAGCCTAAAAGTCAGCAGAAATTACACAAAAGAGAAAGTTTATCAAAGGAAGGCGGGTTAAACGATCCAAAAGACGGAAATTCAAAGTGTTATCCATTCACAATTCTGTTGTTTGAAACAGGAGCCTTTGTTTTTATTGTCATTATTTTAAGTTTTTTTTTCAGTTGTTGTAGTTACTTTTATAGAAAACGTAAATTTTTATTTGTTTTTGTATAGTTGCGAAGTTTGAAAGAAGTTGTTACACAAGAAACCCACGAGTAAGTTATTCATAACTTCAAACTTTCAAGAAAAATATAATTATATTATATTATTGATCGATTTATATGGGCTTATAGCTGTGTAGTGCCGGCTTAGAATTGTACTACACCATTTCTTTCTGGTGGGTGTACGTAAGAGGCAACTAACGGTATTAGGGCTTTTAAGGGATTTTTGGGCGATGCGGTTGGAGACCCATCGCCAACAAACTTTATTTCACCATCTTTTCCCCACGCAACTACCCCTTCTGTAGCTTTGGCTACCCCTTCTAGGGATATATAGTCGTGAGTATATGTATGTATGTATGTATGTTATATGGGTCGATCTTGAAAGCTTTTAGGATAAACTCAAAATTAAAATTAACTCAAGACTCCATAATACACGCCATATATTTCCGAAGGGATGGCAGAGGTATTAATACTACTGAACATCAATGACATTATTATCACCTGTATAGCAAGCACGAGTGCTATTTTATCGACACGATAACGGTTAGAATGAGATGGCAGTATACGATACTAAGTAAGTGCGTAAGAGATGGCTGCTTTATCCCACGCGATAACTAGTTTAAACACGGCTCGTGCTTGCCCTTCTGGTGTTCTGAGTACCCACGGTATGCTTGGACAGTGGAATCACCTTATAGCGGCAGGCCTATCGCCCTTAGTGATTTGAGCTAGGTTATGCTAAGTTACCTACACATATAACTTTAGCGGAGACACATGTTACTGAGCTATGACGGTTATTAACTTAGTCGAAATTGAAATATTCCAGCCACAGGTTTCCGATGAGACCTTCTTATCTGTGACTGACAGACAATACTCAAGCTAAAGTCAGATGCTTTCCTGTTGCAAAAATTTCGACGCAGACAAATGGAAAGGAACCTTAAATCATTTCCTTACTCTGTTAGTATTATTTTTTTAATCCGTATTAATATAAGAAGTGAGAAAGTAAGTCTGTCTGTCTGTAAAGATTTCACGTCTCAACCACCGATCCAATGTTTATGAAAATTTAAAAATAGATAACCTCAACCTCGAGACTACCTTTAATTGCTGAATTTTGTCTGAAAGGGATTTCATATTATTTTTAGTTTATTAATGATGAATGCAAATAGTAGCAGTAAAAGTCATGTTATTATTTGTTTGCCAGCGTTTCCCTAGAAAGCAATGTTTCGTGCTATTTGCTACAAAGGCATAATTTCCAGGTAAAAGTAATTAATTTTCTAGTTAACCACATGGTCACGCAATATCAAAGAAGGTTGGTAACGAAGAAAAATTTTATAACTGAAATATGTATTACAAGTAGATAACTTTTAAAAAATAAATTTAATTTTAAATAAAAAAAACTTTTATTTTTCATTATTGTCCCTTATTCAGCTTTCAAAAGTACCTGAAGGATTTCTAATTGTAAACTTCTGACTACGCCTTTTAAGCCTTCTAGCCGTAAGAATAGAATAAATAGGTTGATTTCTTTTATAATTAAATAGTTATAACCTTATTTTTACAATTATTTCGTGAATACGCTGACCAAGCATAACGTGGGTACTCTGAACACCAGGTGACAATGAAATATGATGTTCAGAAGTATTAGTACATCTGCCAACCCAGTCGGGGATACGGCGTGAACGTTTGAGTTGAATTATTAAGTATATAAAATAAAACTGACAGCGGTGAAAAAATAGAAACAAGGTGGGAGGACCATATGACGTCACGAGTCTCGTTCGCCACGTAAAGACAATTACCCTTGAGAGCTGCTTCAAGTTACAAAGTGTCGGAGTACAATCGCGGGCATTAAATGGGGTCCTACCACAAAGAACCTGTCCACCTCCGTGAAAGAAAATTGCAGCACTTTGTCATGCGATCCTTTGTCCTTGCAATCTCCACAGTTCTCAATGATAAATTAAAACTACTGGATGCTTTGTGTATAGTATAAAACTTTCGTTCGAGTGGACGAAGTGTTTTGTTCTATTTTGTCGCTGCGTGTACAATGAGTCATGCCAAAGACTATTATTAAATAACTTTCTCTGTGTGCAAATCTAAAGAGGAGAAAAATAAAGAAACTTTTATGAGATTATCCTTTAAGTCAACCTACCTGTACAAAAGGCTATAAATCTCAAAAATAAATAGCTAGAGCTACAAATCTTTAAATTCCTTTGCCATTTTTAACTAAATTGGGAAAAAGCTTGCCAAATAAATAATGGTGAGAGGTATTCTTTCGGTCACATCGCAAACTATCATATACAAAGACCTTAACAAATAACTAGAAGGATGAAAGATGTTATTAAAGGAAAGAAAAATTTCGACACTGGCGGGGTTCGAACCCGCGACCTTCGGGTATACGCCCCCGTCGCTCTGCCAACTGAGCTACAGTGTCAGTTGGCATCCAGCGCGAAATTTCTCTATCCTTTGTTTCTTTTTTACACGTTCAAGTAGTGTTTGCGTTTCCTACCTCCGAATTTTAACTAATTCGGACGGCCACTTGTCTACCTTTTCAGATAGAATGCAAATGTTGGAAACGCCTAACTATCACATAATTTAATGTTTTTTGACATGAATTCCTCATGTGGGGATTATTACTCATAAATAAAAGATGTTATTAAAGGAAAGAAAAATTTCGACACTGGCGGGGTTCGAACCCGCGACCTTCGGGTATACGCCCCCGTCGCTCTGCCAACTGAGCTACAGTGTCAGTTGGCATCCAGCGCGAAATTTCTCTATCCTTTGTTTCTTTTTTACACGTTCAAGTAGTGTTTGCGTTTCCTACCTCCGAATTTTAACTAATTCGGACGGCCACTTGTCTACCTTTTCAGATAGAATGCAAATGTTGGAAACGCCTAACTATCACATAATTTAATGTTTTTTGACATGAATTCCTCATGTGGGGATTATTACTCATAAATAAAAGATGTTATTAAAGGAAAGAAAAATTTCGACACTGGCGGGGTTCGAACCCGCGACCTTCGGGTATACGCCCCCGTCGCTCTGCCAACTGAGCTACAGTGTCAGTTGGCATCCAGCGCGAAATTTCTCTATCCTTTGTTTCTTTTTTACACGTTCAAGTAGTGTTTGCGTTTCCTACCTCCGAATTTTAACTAATTCGGACGGCCACTTGTCTACCTTTTCAGATAGAATGCAAATGTTGGAAACGCCTAACTATCACATAATTTAATGTTTTTTGACATGAATTCCTCATGTGGGGATTATTACTCATAAATAAAAGATGTTATTAAAGGAAAGAAAAATTTCGACACTGGCGGGGTTCGAACCCGCGACCTTCGGGTATACGCCCCCGTCGCTCTGCCAACTGAGCTACAGTGTCAGTTGGCATCCAGCGCGAAATTTCTCTATCCTTTGTTTCTTTTTTACACGTTCAAGTAGTGTTTGCGTTTCCTACCTCCGAATTTTAACTAATTCGGACGGCCACTTGTCTACCTTTTCAGATAGAATGCAAATGTTGGAAACGCCTAACTATCACATAATTTAATGTTTTTTGACATGAATTCCTCATGTGGGGATTATTACTCATAAATAAAAGATGTTATTAAAGGAAAGAAAAATTTCGACACTGGCGGGGTTCGAACCCGCGACCTTCGGGTATACGCCCCCGTCGCTCTGCCAACTGAGCTACAGTGTCAGTTGGCATCCAGCGCGAAATTTCTCTATCCTTTGTTTCTTTTTTACACGTTCAAGTAGTGTTTGCGTTTCCTACCTCCGAATTTTAACTAATTCGGACGGCCACTTGTCTACCTTTTCAGATAGAATGCAAATGTTGGAAACGCCTAACTATCACATAATTTAATGTTTTTTGACATGAATTCCTCATGTGGGGATTATTACTCATAAATAAAAGATGTTATTAAAAAAAAAAAAAAAAATTTTTCTCGTATCTGTGTTAGTGCGTAAAAATCAGTATTGGGAGTTGAAGTCTTAACGCTTATGCTTTAACTTTTTACCTATATGACTCAATAAACTAAACTATTATTAATTTATAGAGACTGTTTAACCAACTAAAAAAACGGAGGAGGTTATCATTTGACAATATGGAAATAAAGGATATTTCATATACAATTTATTTTCACTCCTAATCCATAACCGCTGCATGAGTTTCAAACAATTCGAAATCGTGAATACAAAGTCAATAGTGCATAAAAACATAATCCACATTATAACATAATTTCGGCACTGAAACCTAATAATACACTATAACGACCAATTTTCATAAAACGGCTAGCGTCATGCCAGAACTATTTACACAGCAATTCTGAAACTATTTCACCTAAACGTATCTTATGAGAGCTCGAAAAGGATTTCTTGGGTCATTTAGCTTCTTAATGAGACCAAATTCCATCGTACGACATTGTTACTCAAATAGATGACCACATTTGTTATTTTTGCTGCTGTGTAGTGTCGGCTTAGAATAGCACTACCCCATTTCTTCCGGTGGGTGTACGTAAGAGGCGACTAACGGTATTGAGACTTTTAAGGGATTTTTGGGCGATGCGGTTGGAGACCCATCACCAACAACCTTTATTTAACCATCTTTTCCCCAATATTTTTTCCAAAAGTGGCTAAGGGGTTTCTAATTCCTTGTCTCTGGCTACCCCTTCTAGGGATTTATAGCCGTGAGTATATTTATTTATTCAAGGCACACCAACAGCATTATAACATAGATTGCATTAACATTCATTTTTAAAGTATTGGTCAGTTATAATGCCAACAACAGTGCACACAGCATTGACAATATTATAACTTAAAGATATAACTAATAAATTGATTTAAAACTATAATAAAATAAAACTAGAATGGACAATTAAAATTCCCAACATTAATAATAAATTACAAAAAAAAAATTAATAAAATTATAAAAAATAAAGTGACAATACCAAAACATTTGAAAATTTGTATTTAAATAATGAAATAATAATAATAATTGATTAATTAATTTCAGGCACCAATTGCCTACATTTTTTCTTAAAACTAAACAGTGTGTCATTATAGACGCCAGGCGCGCATTCATGACCTATTGCACACAATGAATTGTAAAGTTGGCAGACTCTGTGGATAGGGTTGTTTGCGGCCATGTTTGTTCTCACAGTCGGGACGGCCAGAGGGCGAGCACTTCGCAGTGCTCTTTGGGGAACGTTCAGCTGAATTAAGGGCAATAATGAGGATGACATAGATCCATCAATAATCTTGTGCAAAGTAGCTAAATCCTGGAGTTGCCTGCGAGCAAGCAAAGGATCCAGTTTAAAATACCTACACCTATACCTACAGTATATGTATGTATGTATGTATTTGTTATTTTTCGATACTTTTTCTTGATCTATTTGTATTTGATCTTTCAAAGTTATAAGATGTCATTATAAATCAAGTTGGAGATGGATGTTGAGGAGTTGATTAAGGTATCAACGACACGCCTGTGGATTTGTACGTCTTTATTAAATTGTTATGTTAGTGTATCTTTAGTTGTTTCTCACTATTGCATGTTACCTATGCTTGTATAATACCTATATGCAGACCGTAGTATGCAGTGCAAGTCATTATTTTTACTTACTTTAGGGTTAAATTGATCAGTGTACGAACGTTATAAAAATGTGCTTCTGATGATCTCGGCTATTTGCAAGCTTTTATGTCTCTTCGGTTACTGTTAAACTTAAACTAATAAATCATGTAAAAAACTTCAGTACCAAGGACCTGAGTTTAAAATCCTTATAAAAAGATAATGTTTCATCTCAGACAGTTCACTTTTGTCATCGTAGTTTCCACAGGTCACTCAACCCTAGTTTCAACAAAAGGGATGAGTTCACATTCACATTAAAACTTTTTGGTTCGTAAAATCGTATTGAATCGTTTTAGGATCAAACCAACAACGACGGTTTGCCAACGACTTTTACAATACGCTGCTCACTCCAAACAGTGCTGTTACTACCGAAAGCTTTAGAATAAAGTTTCTCCTCTATTTAAATGTTATTGTTTTACAGAAACATTCGAACTATCCTTGTAAAAGACACCTTGGTGTTTGCGTACTCTTTGTTTATTTTGTATAGTGTTATTATAAGTTAAAAAAAATTAGGTTATGGTAATTAGATTCTTCCTTCTTTTATTATCAAAATGACTTTCTTAAAAATGTTACCTATTTAACATTTGTACCATTACTACAAAAGTTTATTTTATGTTTGCAGCATATCGCACCCGATCGATTTGCTCTTATAGCGCTGTGTAGTGCCGGCTTAAAATAGCACTACCCCATTTCTTCCGGTGTACGTAAGAGGCGACTAACGGTACTGGGGCTTTTAAGGGATTTATGGGCGATGCGGTTGGAGATCCATCACCAACAACCTTTATTTTACCACCATCTTTTCCCCACTCACATTCCCAAAAGTGGCTGAGGAATTTCTAATTCCTTAGCTCTGGCTACCCCTTCTAGGGATTTATAGCTGTGAGTATATGTACGTATGTATGTATATATATGTATATCAGTGTAGATCTTATAAAATTAACGTTAAAAAACTTACCAGTATTTCGCTGAGGATCAATCTGCGCCTGCAGGATGGACAAGCCGGGAACGACTATGGCAGGTAAAGTTCGGGAGCGCAACAAGGGAGGGGGCACCCTGTGTACACCGGCGCCCCCTAGCGCTTCCGCCGCCGCCAATGCTGCTGAAGCCGCACTGGAAAAAGGTGAGAGGGTTGTTAGGATCGTACAAATAAACATCAACAGTCTCTGCTTTCTCTAATAAGTATATATTCCCTATGGATAATACGAAAACAAGATGAATGTAAAATTTTATTACAATATTTATTCAAGTAATGTTTATTCAAGTTACCATGACTCAAACTAGTGTTAGTAGAAGGCTTTAAACTACATGAAGATTAACATAACTAAAGTAATGTTACAAAAACTATTAAAAATTAATTGATAAAGCGCTATAGTTTTTTCCCCCTTGGGGCATGGAAGGCACAACAATGTTGCAGGTAAGGAAAAGTAATCCTCACCCCTATCATACCAAGTATTTAATTGGGCTTGCACCCGGCACACCAAGGAAGTCTATCGCTTACTACAGAAGTGGCGGGCTGATTATGTATCTTTTGCGACTGTTGATTGTGTCGCAAGTTGCACGATTGTCGCTGTCAATGTCATAAATTTGTATGCGAATTGACACTTTTGACAGCGATAATTTTGCAACTTGCGACACAATTGCTGTCGCTAATAAAGATACGTAATCAGCCTCCGGGACAGCCCGACCAACACCCGTACCGGAATATAGATATAGTCGTCAAAGAAAGCCACTTGCATACTCAAACTCGAGCCGAGCAATTTAATATGAATGGTTTTTGCTTCACCGTTTACTGCATTCTATTTAAAAAATACTCTTAACACCAGGTGACAAAGTCACGCGATGTTCAGAAATATTAGTACCTCAGCCAACCCCTTCGGGGATACTCGGCGTAAATATAAATTTATAAAAATAAATTTGATATCTTTAAGTGTAGTTTTGAAGGCCAGCTATATTGAAAGGGATTCAAGACAATCAAAACCAAACCGCAACTCTATAACGTAAATATTAACCAGTAACCAACAAGTTGCAACAGTATTTGAATATTCACAGATTAGATTTGGTAGCAACCGTGATAGCCCAGTGGGTAGAACACTCGGTTATCGTGCAAACGACTAGCGTTCAAATCGTGGGTCGGGCCTACACCAATTTGTCTTTTCTAAAGACATATGTGTGGTTAATTTATCATGGTTGTTAACGGTGAGGGAAAACATCGTGAGGAAACCCACATGCCTGAGTTGTACTTAGTCATGTGACAGTGTATTCGTACAAAACGGCGATAGGCCTGCCCCCTATCACGTGAGTACACTGTCCATGCAAAACGTGGGTACTCTGAACACCAGGTGACAAAGTCACGTGATGTTCAGAAGTATTAGTACCTCTGCCAACCCCTTCGGGGATATTCGGCGTGAACGTTTATGTTATGTTATGTTACTAATGACCAGTGTAGTGCCAGATAACAATAACACAACCTGTTTGTTTCTGTAGGTTTATTGTTGTTTATGTATTATTTAGGGTTGTTAAGGTTTTTTATTTGTCAAATTCTTTTATATTTTACTACCTTTTCCCCACTCAAGCTCCAAAGTGGCTAAGGAATTGTATAATAATAACGTTCTGGCTACCCTTTTTGGGATGTATAACCTTAAGTATTTAAGTACTTTTCAGAAGTTTGGACCATAGCTAAAGTCCACGTGAATACTCTCAGTTAACAGTTTTATATAGAAACGTGTGGGTGTCCGCCTAATGCAGTTTGGTCTTTCAAACTTGTAATTTGATAGCGCTAAGTAAAGTGCGCTTTGTAGTCGAGAAATATAAAGGGATATTTTTAGGATTTCAAACCATAAAGGTCAAATGAATCCTTTTACTGACATTTAAATAGCTGAAGTTTTACTAATGTTTTTTTGATAATTTCAGTAGCGAAAAAAGACAACACTAATTCTGAACAGAATAAATATTTAAGGGGGCTCCTACGGATACCATTGCATGTTTTTTTAGATGATCTTATATTTCTTATGGTCGTTAGCGAGCCACCGTTCCGGAGCTTGGTGCAGTTTATTTTCCTTGCCTTGCGTGGGGACAAAATGTATTCGAACTGTACGCTCGTTTAACAATGGAGTATTTTTTCTCTTAGTTTATCAGTAATGAGGTTTGATAGCAAAAAAGTATCCGGTATAAATCCGTGTAATTGTAATTTGTTATAATGCAAGCATATTCATAAACAATGTTTAATAAAAAGATCGACTTCACAAACAGATGCTGTTTAGTGTCAGCTTAGAATAACACTACCCCATTTCTGCCGGTGGGTGCACGTAAAAGGCGACTAACGGTATTGGGGCTTTTAAGGGATTTTTGGGCGATGCGGTTGGAGACCCATCACCAACAACCTTTATTTTGCCATCTTTTCCCCACTCAACTTTCCAAAAGTGGCTGAGAAACTTCTAGTTCCTTAGCTCTGGCTACCCCTTCTAGAGATTTATAGCCGTGAGTATATGTATGTATGTTGATGAGCCACCTCTTTTGTATTTTCATTAACATAACAAACATTTACATAATCTATTTGGATGTTGCTGTCATTGCGCATGCACGTGTAGAAGAAATAGTGATTATTTTTTTCTTAATTTAATGTTTTTTTGACATGAATTCCTCATGTGGGGATTATTACTCATAAATAAAAGATGTTATTAAAGGAAAGAAAAATTTCGACACTGGCGGGGTTCGAACCCCGCCAGTGTCGAAATTTTTCTTTCCTTTAATAACATCTTTTATTTTTTTCTTTTTTCTTTCAATTGCTACATAATTGGTTGTAGGGTTATCTTTGACTTGACATTTTGCCTATCAAAATAAAAAATGGCTTAAACTTTATTTATAGCTAAGCTCTGTTTACCCCTTTTAGCCATGGTTATCAAAGGCAAGGTCTAGCGGTAGAGGCAGGTCATTTAGAATTTTTGGGTTTGATTCTTTAACTTAAACGTTAAACTTACAAATACAAATATTTAACCCAGCTTAATAGAGTATTACAGGCTTGAATCACTTGAATGTACAAAAATAAAATGATTCCTTGCTTCGGAGTGCTCGCTTAGCCGTCGGTACCGGCTACTATCATTGAAGATATTATTATTCTGCCAACCTGCACTAGGCCAACGTGTGGCAATATGGCAAAATCACCATTTTCAGAATTGTGCTCTTAGGTGGGTAGCAGAGGGGACATAGTATGGGTTGTTTACGTTACATATGTAAGCAAACAATATTATGTCTCTAAGTCTACAATCAATATTTTTTTGACTCTAGTTTTATAAAAGTAGAAGGAGATAGGAGATAAAGGCATAATTTTATTAATTTGTTTGGAGTTTCGTTAACTTTAATAAACTGTTATCCTAAACTTTTTTAACATAGGTAACATTAAAACAGAATTAATTAACCCTTCTGATAAATGCTATGCTTTTTACATGTAACTTCATTCCTAAATATGAAACATGTCAAGAAGTAATGTATTTTTTAATTAATCTAAATAAAAAAGTTATTTTTTGTAATTAATCTCAGAACAGTAGCTTTTGAACGTAAAAATGTATCGACCGTCTCTTTACAGAGGGATTGTAAAGAGACGCTACAATTTTGTATACGTGAATAAGTTAAGTACTGTGTAGTGTCAGCTTAAAATAGCACTACCCTTTATATTTCTTACGGTGGGTGTACGTAAGAGGGGAGTAACGGTATTGGGGCTTTAAAGAGATTTTTGACGATGCAGTTTGAGACCAATTATCAACAACCTTTATTTTACTATCTTTTCCCCACTCAACTTTCCAAAAGTGGCTGGGGAATTTCTCGTTCCTTAACTCAGGCTACCCCTTCTAGGTTTATAACCGTGAGTATATGAAATTCATGAAAATATTAGGACATATAAATACAAAGTATATGATTGCACTCCCTTATGTAATACCATAGGTAATACATTACATAATGCCGATGTCATTCAATTAAAGTTCAACAGTACAAGGGATATGTGACTTATATAAGAGGATGTGATTAACAACCTCTCGCCTTAAGCTTACAATAGAGATGTAATATCCGGTTGCCATGGGAGTATAGTCCTTATCTTATAAGCGTAATGAATAGTTTAGTGTGTGAGGCTGAGGAGAGGAACTAGTTATACCATGTACACTTAATTTAGTTTGCCGTGTAGTGCCGGTTTTGCCGTGTAATGCTGTCTTAGAATGTCACTACCCCTGTCTGCCCAAGGGTGTAGTAAGAGGCGACTAAGAGTATGGGTCTTTTGTAGGTTGTTTTTGGGCGATGCAGTTGGAAACACATCACCAACGATACTTTATTTCTACCATCTTGGCCCCTATCTACTTCCGAGTGTGGCTGAGGAGTTTTCGGCTCTGAAGCTCTGGCTACCACTTCTTGGGATTTATGTCTGTGAGTATATGTATGTATGTAATGTATGTACTTAATTTGTAACTGCCTCCCTAGTTTAAAGGTTAGTGCTTTCGTTTGACGATTCGAAGATCTCGGCTTCCTTCCTTACGATGATTTGGTGCCTTGAAGGGCGTAAAACAAATCAACGATGGCAATGAAAAATTACGATTCATCGGTGTGGAGAAACAATGGTTGTGACGAATATTATTCTCACATTATTCATACATATTATGCTAGTATATATAGTTATTTGTATACGCTACGTAGTTTCGGTTAAGATAAACAGTAACCCATTTCTTTCCGTAGTTGTCGTAAAATGAAACTAATGATTATGAGGCCTTTAAAGCTAATGTAGGGTTATGCCTCTCCAACAGGTGATCTGTCTCCAATTGCACGACTGTTACTTTATTTTACGATCATTTTCTCACTCACTCTTCAAAATGGCAGATGAATATGTAATTCTGAAGTTCTGGTGTCCTCTTTTTGGGATTTATAGCTGCGAGCATATGTGTGTATAGTTACGGCTGAAACCACGGAAGAATTCTAAGATAATCCACTTAGCTAAGTTGTACCTTTCTTATATTAGGGCTGCTCCCTATCATATGGATGCACATTTGAAACAAAACGGGGTATTTTGAACATAAGGTGACCACAATGTCGCGTTTTGTTTATTGAAATTGAAATATATACAACCATACTATGTCAATTATGACAATGTCACTTGACGTTCAGAAATATTAGTACCTCTGCCAACTCCATCGGGGATAAATGACGTGAACGTTGCGATTTGAGTTGAGTTGAAACTCAATGTAGTGAAAGATTAAAAATAACAACCAAGTATAAAAATTATAATTTATATTTACTTATTATGCATAATTACATTATTAGTCAGATACAGTCATCTTCAATTAAACCTGATCCTCAGCTTAAAGTGAGCATAGAATTATTGATAATATATATTTCTTATACTAAAAAAATATTTTAAGGATTTAGTAGTTTTAATATATCAGTTATGTTTTGTAGCGGTGCATTTGACTCTAGATCTTTAAATAAATTATTGGACGTTTCGGTATTGTCTCTTTTCCTTGTTATTTTCATTGTGTTTTCATCTGTCAATTTATTATTGAAAAGTTGCGATGCATCAAAGGGTATTTTTTTGTCGTCCTCATATTTTTTCAGTCTATCTAAAATAAATAAAAGATATTTAAATTCGCACACTGAGGAATTGAGGCACTATTAAATTTAATATTATATTGCTGTGTAGTGCCGGCATAGAATGTCATTACCCCTTTCTACCCAAGGGTATCTTGTCCCCTTTCAACTTTCAAATGTGGCTAACGAGTTTCTATCTCTTTAGAGCCGCTGGCTACCCCTTATTTGAATATATGGCTGTGAATGTTAGTAAAAATTAATGTTTCAGGTCATAAAAGTAATAATAGAGCGAAATATAATCGAACTAAAAGAGGCAATCGAATCATAACGTTAACAAGAACAATCGTTATTGTTCTAGCACAGATGTGAATTCAGAAAAAACCTCAGAAAAGAAAGAACCTCCGCCAATGTTCATTTCAAATGATCGCTTTTTGTGCTGAGTCTTTTTTTACCTGCTTCAATTTTGCGAAAATTTTATTCGTTTCACAGCTATTCTATCACAAAAATTTAACCGAATATTCTAGAAATTCATTTCTGTTACAAATGTATTTAAACCGAGAACCGTGATAGCTTAGAGTGAGAACCAATACTTCACATGCAGAAAGTGAGTCCAAATACTGAGTTAGACTTACACCATGCCATCCATACGTTTGATTAATTTATCACATGATCTGTTATTAATGCTTATAGTATTAACACTTCTGCTGACTGTTTGGGGGCTTATGGTGTGGATTTTGAGTTTGATTTGATATTTGGAACTAACACACCATATTTTAAATGGTTTTGTGAGCCTCTTTCATGGTTAGGCGGTTAGAGCATTTGGCCCACCGCGGATAGTTATTCACTTTATTATTCTAAATCTTGACAATACAATTATTAATTAGTATACAATACACTTATGCACAAAATCCAAGACCGAAAAAAACACCCTCCATTCACAAATAAAGTCTTCAGTAATAACTATGTGATGATAAATTTATTAGTAAATCTAGTAAATGATTTTATTTGAAATAATATTTAGATTCATATATTTATTGAGATTCGGAAACTTTCGAAAACTCCAAACTGAATTATTTTCCAATTATGTTTGCATAATCAACGCGTTGAAACGTCGTAAATGATGCTGTGTGAAAAATTATATTGTTAAAACTATTTAAAAGATAGAGACTACTAAATAGAAGATATTACAGCGTTGAATATATTGACTGAGATGTTCATGATCATTTTTAGACAGCGACTACGGAGGACACATTAAGATCTATGAAGTGACAGAACGCGATGACGAACCCAGAAGGTATGTCGAAACTTCGGAAAAAATATTTGTCGTGTTAAATTCAGGTTATTTTTTATTATTATTAAACACTTTATTGCATACAAATACAATGTTTTTATATAGGTACAGATCATTAGGACTAAGTACACAAAGGCGGACTTATCGCCTTAACGCGATTTCTTCCAGTCAACCTTTATGGTGAGGAAAAACAAGTACAAAACTCTTAAACTGAAGTTATTGAAAATTAATATGCAAATAAAAACAAACTTAATTAAACACACACAACCTATTACCAACCCTAACCTAAATATTAATTTATATATCCAATATGTATAATAATTAAATTAAATATACTTCTTCTTAATAAATATACACACATATATATTTATATAAATATATATATAAACAAATAACTTTTTTTTAATAAGGTATGGGTCCGGAGCGCAAACTCAAAGTTTTGCCAGGATGGTATGAAGTTGCTATTACCTGCCTTGGCGTGAGTTTATGTTTGTAAGTGTGTAAGTATCTTCAGACAAGATTGGTTTTTATTTTATTCTGAGCACATTTTCCAGCCAAATAAATATTAAAAGATAAGTATTTCTGACTTAGTATATTCAAATATGTAAGCAATATATTTAATTTTTCAATATACTTAAAGGTGGACAAAATTCAAAATAACAAGAAGTTAAACTATCATTGAAGTTAACGACCGAACAAGATAGGAATGTAAATATTTATAATAAAAACTAGTACAACATTATGCTTACTTTTATTGTAACCGTTATTAGTATTGAAGGCAAACAAATCATTCATGTAAGGAATATTGAATGATCGGACACCACTTATCGAAACTTTAGACTCTCCAATATTCGATATACCATTAGCTAGAAAATCTAATTTATTGGGACCTGAAAAGTAAAAAGAAAACGATTATCGAAGGGGACTAACCTGATTTTGGTATAACTTAATTATTGCCCCCAGAGACTTGAAAGTGGTGTGAAACTGTCTTAAAGCACCTTTTTAGCTAAATTGTTTTTGTTTTTTATAACAAAAAATATCGATTTTCAGGTTTGAAACATATAACCCTCGTAATATTGCTAACAATTTACGATATCTATTCTTTGAAAATAATAAATCATTTATCTATGTACTTTTTGTTTTTTATGCATACATCGAACGTGGACGAATTGCGTGATGATAAATTCTTCCAAAAAACATAACTTTGCTGTATGTTTTTTCACCATTTTTCTTTTAACGAGCGCATCATATTTTTTTCTACAATTTATTGGTATTTCCCTTATTTCAATCCACTGAGCTATTTAAATTAAAACTTTTAAAATTAATTTCATACCATCGCGATCATTATCTACAGAAACGTTTATCTCTCCCAAAGCACTGATTCCCAAAGCCTTAACATTCAAACTCATTGGCCCAATTCCTTGACCAAACCTTTTGGTATCGCGTCGTTTTCTTACATGGTCTCTTTCCTGGAAATCATAAGAATAACTTTTATATGTTTTAAAAGGTATTTAAAAGTTAAACCACAATAAAATATTGTTTTACGTACTTTAAAAACATATTTCCATCATTAAATTTTCTAAGATTTTTAAATTCATCCTTAAATTTTGATTTTTTGATACATACATACACTTATTTTTATATTAATGTACTTCCATTTAAGAACACATTGTTTAAGTAATGATTAGATTTGTTTTTTTTTTCTATTACTTTCGACGAAATTTAACGTTCGAGTTTGTTTCTTATCCACTCTCATGCACCTGAGCGGAAAAAGATAAAAAACAACATGAAGACGCTCTAACCTTCAAATGATGATTCAACCAATACTTCCATGCCGTTTCAACTCAACTGGTTAATTGTTGTTAAAATAGTTTTTTAAGAATAATTAACTACTTAGAAACTTTTTTTTTTTATTGATCTACAAAACTAAGTCCAAAATTAGGAAAGTAACAATACAACAATATTGACGACATGTTTTTCTTTTGCACTCTACTTGATGTAGATACTGCATGCATGTTAATACATAAATAAATATTTTATCTTAGACCTATGACTGTAAACACAAGAACAAAAAAAATTAAACTTATGCGCTTGTTTATAAACATCATACGTAAGTGATAATATCATCAACATATACTATTTAGATGCAATATTAAAACAGTTATAATTTAAAATCTAGTCATTAATTGACGCTGTAACTTCACTCAGTTAATTTAAGTATAAGAAACTATGATTCCACAAAAAAAAAATCCTAACATTTTGTGCGGGGTCCTTTTTGTTAATAAACCTAATGTGTCTTTTTTCTTATTTGTTAAAAATATATTATAAGGAACAAAAAGCTGTATCTTGAGATACGGGCGATGAGCCTAGTTTGGATCCAGCTGACTCTTAAAATTGTTGTATCATTTTAATCTGAATAAAAAAATATTCATACTCAATTCAATCAACTCATACTCAATTCATACCCATTCGACATCCAAAATAGCTCGTCTAGATTCTTGGTTCCATCTTAATTCATCCATATAAATACTGTTTGCTGTTTTTCTAATCCGAGCGGACCAACCTTCTAGGACGACGAAGATAAGAATCTGTCAAAATTTGGCTTTGCATAAAAACTTTTAGTTATAAATTATCACTATTTGTAATCATTATTTATAATAATCGGGATTAACCAACGAAATATTTTTTTAATCAGTTATTGGATATGTTTACCCGACGTTTCGGCACACCTACTGGTGCCGTGGTCATGAGCTGACTCTTGAAAAATTATTTCGTTGGTTAATCCCGATTATTATATATAATGTCTTCAAACCGCGAGAGTTTAAAAAGTGTATTTGCATTCAGACAGAACGTACGTATGATAATATTATAAATAGTAAAGTTTGTAACTTTGTTTTATTTTTGTAATAGCCTATCTCCGGAAATAAAAATAAAAAAGTGTATCTCAGAATCCTAATATTAGATAAAATATTATCTATAGAACAGATTCAAGAAGCATCAAAGCTTAGTATCAGTTTGAAACATATCTTAGATCTTTAGAAAACTTCTTAATAATATTCTACGAGAAAATCTTTGAGCTAAAGGAAAATTTGACACAGGTGTTGATGACATGACTCACGTTTTGTGCATTTATAGAGATATTATATTTAGACTTTTTATGGAAAAAATAAACAAAGAACTCATTATTTTTTCTCTTACAGGCGGCGGGAGTTCAAAAATTGAGTTGGGCCTCACCCAGTGTATATTTTAAGTCATATGTGTTGTTAGTTACTTTATTAAGGTTTTAAATGGTGAAGTAAAACATCGTAAGGGTGGTACCCACATGAGTGAGGTATACACATACATATATACATATACATATGTAGTTCGTTTTTTACTCGTACAAAACGCCCCCTGTCTCAAGGTTCCTCTGAACACCAATTAATGGAAAGATGGCAAAGAATGGAACGTGATGTTTAAAAGTATTATTACTCCTGTCAGCCATTTCAAGATTTACGGGGCGAATGTTGAGTTAAGTTTTAGTTATGTTTATGATAAATAATACTTGGTAATATTTTACAATACTAAGACAAAGATTAACAGAATTCTTCACATAAATGAGAACCCCTTGTTATTTTGAAAACCAACAATATACTTTTTATTGAGTGCTGAATCATCATACAAACCAAAAACACGCTGAATTTTATTTCAAGTTGAGATTTCTCATTTAAAGTTAGACTTCAAAGGTAATAAAAATATCACATCACGTCCACTTGTAATGTTGAAAAGTTTTTTATATCACTCTAAACCACCAATGCAACGAAATTATATACAAAGCAAGAGCAAAACAACGATTTAATAATACAAGATGTCCAGTCCATTGATCAGTTTTACCATAAATATCAGTATGACTACATAATATAACCTGCTCGCTTTAGGCAATAACATTGACAGACATAAATATATAATATATACTCACGGCCACGACAATACCAAAAAGGGGTAGCCACAGCTTCAGAGCTAGAAACTTCTCAGCCACATTTGGAAGTTGATATGGGACAAGATGGTAGAAATAAAGTCTCATTGGTGATGGGTCTCCAACCGCATCGTCCAAGTGGGTAGAAAGGGGAAGTGACGATCTAAGCCGGCTCTACGCGCCAAAACAACTAATATATATAAATATTATAAAATAATATAGGCAAAAATAACACCATTGTTTTAAGATGCCATAAATGAGTATTGTTTACCAACATTCTATTATTTAATCATATACTTTTTCAGTCTTTTCAGTTCGTTAAACTGGCTAATCAAACTAGAGCGGTCAGTGACCGAACCGCATAAATAAATACTGGCGGTACCAGGATAGCATAACGTAACAGGATCACTTAGTATTTGAGTAATAAAATCACTTTCAACGTACCATAAGGATCGTCGTCTGGACCGGATTCATGATTTCGTTTGCACTGGACTGCATAAAGAGACGATTAAAATAACAATGCATACAGAAGCAAGCAATTCAAAATGGAACAGTATGGAATCTTATTATTTAAATCTTTACATTAAGTGCGAGGTTAGTGTAATAACATTATTTGTGTTGATTTCTGGATGACTGATTTTTTTCCTGTGTGTTATTTCTACGTATTATTTTATTATAATGTTTTTGCATTTTTATAAGTGATTGTTGGGCGATGGTTCTGGAGGCCCATCACCAACCATCGTTTGCTTTACGGTTCTTTCCCTAGTGCCTTTTAAATAAATTTCTGAAAAAATATCTTTCTCAGACTACCCCTTTTTATCATTAATAGCCGTAAGTATAATTATATAACTCAGCTTTCAATCGATCTTCAATTACAGTTAGATAAAAATACGAGTATAATAATAATAATAATTTATTTATTTAATAAAGTAACATGGACTCATTATGTTAGTAGTACTTATTTTTAAGATGTTAGTAGGTCAACAAAAAATAATAATAATTATAATATATTCACAAATTAAATAAAAACAAAATTTAAAAATAAAAAAATAAAGTAAGTATAGTAGAGCTAATATCAGGTCAATTCAAACAAAGCTAAAAGCAAGTGTACAGATACAAAGTTAGAAACAAAACTTTTCCGATTTGTAAAAAAACATATTGTTCAAAATGGATAAAATAAAGTAAGTTTCAAGATAATGGGATTTATAAAGTTGTATTATATGTCCCTTCACTTTTTTACATTACAACCACGATTTATTTATCACAGCCTCTTGCCCTAAAAATATTAGTCATTGTACGCACATTCATATGGTCAAATCCCTAAAAGGGGTAGCCAGAGCTCCAGAATTCAAAATTCCTCACCCACTTTTGAAAGTTAAGGGGGGGAACATACATATACTCACGGCTATAAATCCCAAGAAGGGGTAGCTAGAGCTAAGGAACTAGAAGTTCCTCAGCCACTTTTGAAAGTTGAGTGGGGAAAAGATGGCAAAATAAAGGTTGTTGGTGATGGGTCTCCAATCACATCGCCCAAAAATCCCTTAAAAGCCCCAATACCGTTAGTCGCCTCTTACGTACACCCACCGGTAGAAATGGGGTAGTATTATTCTAAGCCGACACTACACAGCAAAAGGGGGGAAAAGATTGTAAAATAAAGGTTCTTGGTGACGGGTCTCCAACCGCATTTCCCATAGATCACTTAAAAAAACCCATACCCTTAGTTGCCTCCTACGACACCCAGGGATAGAAAGGGGTAGTGACAATCTAAACCGGCACTACACGGCTTATTCATTGTAGTCATGTTATTCTGTGATTTTTAATAACGTATATCATATATTACGTTTCGTCTATGTATGCGATTTTGTTTTACCACAAATTAGATATAATAATTGTATTGTATCGTTTCTTTCTTCACTCTTAGTGTTTTATTTTTCCCACGAATAGCTCAAAAGGTGAATAAAGGTTAAGAAAAAAATCATTCCGGCAAAAATATTAAATGGTTGAACATAGGTCTTTCACCAACGATAATTTAGACAGCCCCAATACCATCAGGCGCCTCGTACAATACTCAAGGAAGGAAGGAAATTAAGGAAATAGGAAGGTGCTATTCAAACCGACACTACACTACTCCTTAAAGTCACCAGAAGAAATAATATAATTTTGCCTTTGATTTAACTTGGGAAATTCAAAGCGGTTATATAAATGAATGCATGCTTAAATCAAGCCATTCATTCTCATTGGGGAACTCAGAATCTAGCAAACTTCTTTTTCGAACTTCATCTACATTTATCAATCTTTCAAACATGCCCATTAATTCTTTATACTTCCGCCGTCTGCCGTTTTCACAGATTGTGTGTAATTAACAGAAAACTAGTGGGAAACCCTGGCGCGACTAAGTCGCGTCCTATAAAATGAGTTTATTTTGAAATTTTCCGACCAATCACAGCGCAGCTCTTTTGAATTTCTAGTGGTTTTTTTCTGATTGGCCGGTTTGAAAAAATCCCGACCAATCACAGCGCATCTCTGATCGACTAAAGTTTGCGCGCGCTTATGACACTCAAGCAAAGTCTATGGGCCAAAATCAAAACTTTTCTAGCTTAACTCATCGCGTCACAGGCTTCCGGGCAAGAAAGAGGCTTACAGAAATAGTATACAAAGATTATGTTTGCTGTCAAATGTCCATCTAGATTTGTGCCTGCATGTCCTACAACACTACCCAGTTTTTTTCATACATACATACACACTCCTTAGCTACAATTAAAATTTAAAACGACAAGATGGTAGAAATATTAAACAAAAAATATAAATATGAACAGTTTATACACTGTGAATACTATACCATGTGTAGCGTATCCCTTGCAGTCGTTCTGAAACGATGACGTACAAATACGGATTACGAGCGGTATATAAACTTGGAAACTAAAATGCAGAGTCCATTTGCCAAATGGAGTATGTTACATTGTATTGATTACAATTTACGGCTTTGCTACTGAAAGAACCACTCACATTCGTAACCCAAAAAGTTAAAATATCTGAATTACCTGCACCACGGTTATTATTTATGAATATGTTTGAAGATTTTTTTTAGTTCCATGTACTAGAACTTTGTTATTTTTGACCGACTTTTTATATAATTTAATGTTTTTTGACATGAATTCCTCATGTGGGGATTATTACTCATAAATAAAAGATGTTATTAAAGGAAAGAAAAAAGACACTGTAGCTCAGTTGGCAGAGCGACGGGGGCGTATACCCGAAGGTCGCGGGTTCGAACCCCGCCAGTGTCGAAATTTTTCTTTCCTTTAATAACATCTTTTATTTACGACTTTTTATACTTGGACAATTATTATTTGTATTGTATATATTTTAGCAGTTGCGTAAAATGTGAGATAGCAATATTTTACGACATCATGTCTTGTTATTATTTTTGAAACTAGATGAAAACCCGGCTTCGCTCGGGTGAAATATGACTCATAATACACATCTAGGTACAAAATGTAGGTAGATACTTCTGTAGTCATCGGTTCTCAAGGAATATTAAAGGTAATCAAGGCAAGTAAGTAACATTTGTATAGCTTCGTTCATTGTTTTTTTGTCAATATAGTGAATAAAAATTGCAGAAGTTTTTCACAAATAATTTTTATTCTAAATCATAGACTAACATAAATTAACAAATCATGTAACTTTTAAGGTTTATTCTCTGTAAACCTCTTTGTGTTAAGCACTCTTTCTCTACTTTTGTGAGTAGATAAGTCCACTATCAGTTTTACAGCGAAAAGGAATACATATAAGTCAGCCTGATTGTAGTTTGGAAGTCCACGCACTACAATTCAATAAGGGGATGAATTACAGCGGATAAAAAAATGCTATAAATGATATTTTCGCGAAACGTTAACGACTGACGAAAAGAGTGCCTATAATAATGATTTCGTCAAGGAGTACGCTACACTCGATCGAAACCTCCTTTGAAAAAGTGTCCTTTGCGAAACGATTGAAAAATATTATGAAACAAAACGTTTATGTCATCGGGTGTCAATCAAAATAATCGACAATCCGAATTTTACGGATAGATGTTGTCGACTCAAAAGCATTATTTTTTTATGTTTTATTATTCAGGTAAGGTTTCGATCGAGTCTACCATACCCCGTGACGAAATTTTTAATATAGATATTACGGTGTGAAAACTGAATTAGTAAACTTACATGTTCACCTAGTTTTTTAGTATTCTCTCTAGCTTGTTCGCCATCTTGCTGCATCTGCTCTGCTACTTGAATTATAACAACAACTGCAGAAATTTATTAAAAAATATCTGAAGGGATTTTTATTTATAAGCACACGTTACTATCATGGAGAAAGTTTAATTAATAAACTTTCATAATGATAATATGTTTACTCTTTAGAATATAGCTATTTACCCACCCCATTAAGCAAAAATAATTTTAGTCTGTCATGCGTGACTTAATCTAATACAGGGTTAATTAATATACCAAAAATTACGTAACTATTAAGTATTCTTAACATTGTCCTTTATGAAACAAATATCTCTATATGCTTTTATAAGCGTCAATGGGCTACAAAAGAGTATATACACATCAGTTATTCGAACATGGTTAAACTGTGATAGCAACATGTTAATATATTGCAAGCAAACCGGATGGCAGTTTAAGCCATATGCTCTACGGATATTCCAGTAGCATTGTTAGGTATTATCGTAAACATTGGCAGGGTGTTAGCTTCTATGTAAACTATTCTCAACACGAAAATTTATGCGGATATTGCATAGCACTTAAGGCTGGTTTACACAGTGCGAGCTGCTGCCTGGCAAGTAGACAGCTTCTCGGTTTGTCTACTCGTACGCCAGTAGCTCGGCTCGTCTTTGCTGTCTACACAACACCCAGTCCCAGTCCGAGTCGAGTCGCGATGTCCACGGGGTTCCACTCACAACTGTCCGGCTGGCACTGGCGAGCTACTGCCGAACGCGTCCAAACGATGCGAGCGACGGCTGAGCCGCTGTCATGGGTGAGTTGCTGCCGGGCGAGCAGGCGAGTGAAAACAAAAAATGTTGAAGTAACTCGGATGCGAGCTACTGACCAACTCGCACGTACGAGTTACTCGTAAGTTACGTCCAAACAGTGCGAGTTACTGCAGTGCAGCTACTCGGAAGGCTGACTCGTACGCTAGCTCGCACTGTGTAAACCAGCCATTAGAGGAACTCTTATTGTTTTTTTTTTCGAGTCACTTGTCACAAGAAAACTTCGATTGATTAGATAAGAGTTGAAATGTATCATACATACGGTTATAAATCCCTAAAAGGGGTAGCAAAAGAATTTTTTTAGCTATTTTTGGAACTTGAATGGGGAAAAGACTGTAAAATAAAGGTTCTTGGTGACGGGTCTCAAACCGCTTCGCCTAAAAATCACTTAAAAAGCCCCAATTATCTTAGTCGCCTGTTCTCTTCTAAGCTGAAACATACATACATACATATACTTGCGGCTATAAATCCCTAGAAGGGGTAGCCACAGCTGAGGAATTGGTAACTCCTCAGCCACTTTTGGAAATTAATATAAGGGGAAAAGATGGTGAAATAAAGGTTGTTAGTGATGGGTCTCCAACCACATCGCGCAAAAATCCCTTACAAGCCCCAAATACCGTTAGTCGCCTCTTACGTACACCCACCGGAAGAAATGGGGTAGTGCTATTCTAAGCCGACACTACACAGCTGAAACTAAACAGCTATATAAAAGCATATTCTCCTCATAAAATATAATAGTGTCGATGATATTTGAATATTGGTATGCAATTTGAGTGGTTATTTCCTCAGCAATTTATGTAAAAGAAGGGGAAAATTTTCCACTGGGCGGTGGTGTACACGGGGACTGTCCAACTATTTATTTGGAAGTAGAATGTGCGCCTTGTATTCTGGAAGAGTTCAGTCAGTGTGAATTCAGGAGCGCATTTTTTTTTAAGTACTCTACGACGCATATTTAATATTGTTTTGTCATTATCATCAACACCAAACAGACACCCGCTGCTGGAAATAAGCCTCCCCCGGTTACCACACCAACTAGTCCTGCCCAGCTCTCATTATACAACAATCACAATCTGGTAGACAACGACTTAAATTCTGAGGGAATATGATATAATTAGTCTTCAACTTTGTCGATCATTGAACAAAATCTGAAAGTATTATGAATTTCAATTATCCGCGTAAGCCGCTAGTCGGTGGAAATCCTATAAGCCTTAAACAATTAATATTTGCGGTTGATCAGGGTTTTAATAATTCATGTTTTCAACTCGGACGTTGTCTGTCGAATTGATATTTTATTCATGAGATTTGCCAACAGAAATCAGCATGTTAATCTTTTTGATAAAATTGACGATGCTTTGTATTTGAACGACGCTCATAATCACCGTTAACATTTCCTATTTTTAACCGACCGAGGTTCCGAGTTTAATTGATTTTTATATTCAACTACTTTTTTCATATTTTCGGGATACGTTATGAAAAATGTAAACCGAACCCTTCTTACTACGGCATTACTTAGCGGTCTTACAATATGTCAAACCTTTTATCTCGGAAACAAGAAAACGCCAGATTTGAAACCAAATCCATTTTCTCAAATCTACAGTCCCTTGATGCTGTGAATATTAGTATTATTCAAGGTTTAAACAAGAAAAAGAAAGATTTATCACGGTTCTTAACGGTGAGGGAAAACATCGTGAGGAAACCCACATGGCTGAGTTGTACTTAGTCATGTGACCGTGTATTCGTACAAAACGGCGATAGGCCTGCCCCCTATCACGTGAGTACACTGTCCATGCAAAACGTGGGTACTCTGAACGCCAGGTGACAATGTCACGTGATGTTCAAAAGTATTAGTACCTCTGCCAACCCCTTCGGGGTTATTCGGCGTGAACGTTTATGTTATGTTATGTTAAACAAGAAAATAAAATTTATATTTCAAAACTCTCAAGAGAATCGATCTCCGATTTGTAAATCTATTCATTTCTAGGAAAATCTTTTGCTAGGGTAGCATGTTTTCAGAAGAATAAAACTGACAAAAAACATTGATCATGACCTGAAGAAAATAAAAGAATAACCTCATTTATCATTTCATTCATTTCAATAGTCAATTAATCTCTGCCTACCCCTATGTGAGATAATGGCGTGAGTATATGTATGTATGTATCATTTCAATTGAGTTTCAGCTAATTGGATATAAGGTTTATTGGCTTACTAAGGTAACTGGATAAGGCCTTTATCTATACTAATGGCTGGTTTACACAGTGCGAGCTGCTGCCTGGCAAGTAGACAGCTTCTCGGTTTGTCTACTCGTACGCCAGTAGCTTGGCTCGCCTTTGCTGTCTACACAACACCCAGTCCCAGTCCGAGTCGAGTCGCGATGTCCACGGGGTTCCACTCACAACTGTCCGGCTGGCACTGGCGAGCTACTGCCGAACGCGTCCAAACGATGCGAGCGACGGCCGAGCCGCTGTCATGGGTGAGTTGCTGCCGGGCGAGCAGGCGAGTGAAAACAAAAAATGTTGAAGTAACTCGGATGCGAGCTACTGACCAACTCGCACGTACGTGTTACTCGTAAGTTACGTCCAAACAGTGCGAGTTACTGCAGTGCAGCTACTCGGAAGGCTGACTCGTACACTAGCTCGCACTGTGTAAACCAGCCATTAGCGTCTTGATTTAGTTCTTTTGTATGAAATATGTGCACGCTTAAAGGCTGGTTTACACAGTGCGAGCTGCTGCCTGGCAAGTAGACAGCTATTCGGTTTGTCTACTCGTAAGCCAGTAGCTCGGCTCGCCTTTGCTGTCTACACAACACCCAGTCTCAGTCCGAGTCGAGTCGCGATGTCCACGGGGTTCCACTCACAACTGTCCGGCTGGCACTGGCGAGCTACTGCCGAACGCGTCCAAACGATGCGAGCGACGGCCGAGCCGCGGTCACGGGCAAGTTGCTGCCGGGCGAGCAGGCGAGTGAAAACAAAAAATGTTGAAGTAACTCGGATGCGAGCTACTGACCAACTCGCACGTACGAGTTACTCGTAAGTTACGTTCAAACAGTGCAAGTTACTGCAGTGCAGCTACTCGGAAGGCTGACTCGTACGCTAGCTCGCACTGTGTAAACCAGCCATAAGGTAACTGGACAAGTTCTTCAAAATCTTAAAATGATCACAATATTTTTCAAAATGGTACAAAACAGGACTTTTAAATCTTTTTATATTCATCAAAAAAGGATATTTTGTTTAAATGATCCTATTAATTAAAGAAAAGTTTGCAAAGTAAAACATTTTTTTCTTGATACGAATGTATTGAAAAGAATGTGCCTAAAATATACGCTTGAAAAATTGAGAGACAACCTTGATAAAAAAGGACCTAATAAAATTTTATTGCATAGAAAGCCTCGTTCCCTCTTCACTGGACTAGTAAATCCAATAAACTTATTTAGCGCGCTCAATGATTTTCGGAACTGCAAATAAAAGTGATCGTACAATTTTGATGAAAATCTTCAATGCCTTTATAGAACAATATATTGCTAGTCTGACCTACTTGGGATAATTCTTAGGGAAAAATATCGCAAAATATTGTATTAACTCATGGCTCTGTATACAAGGATTTGTTATCCCCCTTCCGGGATAAACGGCGTGAACGAACGGTTTATGTTATATCTGTCATACCAATACCCAATATTATTATAATTATCTTGAATAAAAATAATTTATTACGTATGAGAAGAACAGATCTTAGACATTATTAAATATACAATTTTACACATAAATTATCACTTCAAATTTAAAAATTATATATGATTTTACTACTTTTAATAACGTATACATAATTCAACTCCAACTTTCAAAATGTTTACGCTGTATATCTCCGAAAAGGTATCTCCTTGTCACCTGGTGTTCAGAATACCCACGCTTTACTTGGACAGTGTACCCACGTGATATATATATTATAGGTTTACAACCGATTGGTAAGAATACAACTTAGTCATGTGGGTTACCTCAAGCCAAACAAAACCTACTCTACCTGTAACTCATTAACATTTTAACCGAAGTATTATTTTAAACAAACCCTTTCATATATTTTGACGAGTTTATGTTTTAGTTTGTTACATAGCATAGGCAATTTTTATAGAAGCTTAATTACAAGATGTTGTGATTGTAACGTAATTTGTAGTTTAATGTTGTCCGAGTATTTTCCGTAGAAACAAGATAGTTTTCTGAACGTATGCAAATCCATACTCTATTTACTACTTTACAGTATAATGATTATTTTTCCCAAATATCTGTATTATTGTTTTAACATAAATCAAAGGCATTTTATTCTTACAGCTGAAATCACTTTATCAAAAGTATTTCGTAACGTAAACAATAAAATTCTCAAAATTACATTTAATAAAAAATCAAATTAACATTTCGAAATTGTATTTTGTTATCGCGTCAACACAAAGAATATTATACTGCTACATAGCTGTGCTAAATGTGAGTATTTTGAAACAAACTATTTTTTTTAGTTTAAAAAAAAAGAAAAAGTGGAATTGGCTATTTTGTGGGAGTCGATGTGACTGGGTACCCACAAAAGATCATCCTTTATTTAACAATTTCTCGTCAGTCATCTTTCAAATGATTCAGGTTCTCCTTTTTTGGGTGTAAAGCCTTTATTGTAGATAGTATCTTTTCTTTACCACATCTGACAGCTTAAATTGACTTAATTAACCATTGAACTGAATAATAGTAACTTACGTTTGTTTAATTTTTTTATTGATTGGTGAATGTTCTGCTTTATTACCACAGCCAAATTTGCCAAGAAATAATAAAAATCTTTGAACGACATTTGCTATTTACCCCTTTTACCACGTATCACAAACAGTAATAAAATTTTATTCACAATATATCAATTTAAATTTCAAATATATTCCATCCCGTTTATTTCTTATTCTGGTAGAATAATTTAAAATTTCTACCATCTTGTCCTATTGTGGCTGAAGAGTTACTAGCTCTAAAGCTCTGGCTACCCCTTTTGGAATTTATGGCCGTGAGTATATGTATGAATGTACATACATACATATACTCACGGCTATAAATCCCTAGAAAGAGGTAGCCAGAGCTAAGGAATTAGAAGTTCCTCAGCAACTTTTGGATGTTGCATGGGGAAAAGATGGCGAAATAAAGGTTCTTGGCGATGGTTATACAACCACATCGCCCAAAAATCCCTTTAAAGCCCCCAATGCCGTTAGTCGCCTCTTACGTACACCTACTGGAAGAAATGGTAGAATGGTGGAAGTCGTATTCTAAGAGGACACTACACAGCTATGTATGTAATATTTTAACATACATACATACATATTCTCACGCCGTTAGTTCCCATTGGGGTAGGCAGAGACTATCGATCGTCACTTTGTACGATCCTGGCAAACCTCTCTGGCTTCGTTTACATCCATCAATCTTTTCATACATGCTCTTTTATTCTTCGTACTTCGGACACCTGCCTTTTTGAGCACATTTTCTATTTGATCCAAATGTGTCCTCCGAGGTCGTCCTCTACTAACATTACCTTCCACATTGGCTCTATATATCTCTTTCACCAATTTACTGTCATACATCCTCTCTATATGCCCAAACCATCTCAACATTCCTTTTTCTATCTTTCTTACAATATCATCTTTTACACCACACCTTTCACGAATCACATCATTCCTATAATATATAATATAGTAATATTTTAAATTTAAGATAAAACATTATTAATAGGAACACATGTCTTGGCGTGTATTGCGGCATATTTATCCGAAACGGTTTAGTCAATTCATGTAGATACGTTTTATATATGTCGTAGGATGATTTGATGTTTAGGTTTTTCGCAAAAACCCTAGGGATTTTGCAAAAATCCGGATAATTAGACAACGGTCATAACATTTTCTAATCTTATTAAGATTTTTGTAAAAAATCTAGTTGGTTTAGTATGACTCCGAAACGAAATGTCAGTTTTTATGAATACTGTACACTGAATGGTCGATTGCAGTTCCCTCACAAACATGTCATCTTCATCATCACGAAGTGTTCTTTCTTTCGTTATTTTTAAGTGATTCTGTGAACTTGGCCGTTACATATTTGGACAAAACCATATTTAGTATGTCAAAAAAATTACGAGTAACTCGTAAAAGGTAGATTGAAAAAACCAAATCTGTAGTATTTTAGGGTTCACAATTTGCTCAATTTGTCAACCTCGTGTTTTTAGCGTTCAGTAATTCAAAGTTCGTGCTAACAAACTCTTGAAACTGTATATGTTTGCGACTCAAAAGTTTTTCATTAATTAATTCAAATGAAGAGCGAGACACACCGTTTCTATATGTTTTGCTTTAGGGAAATAACAATGTTAGTAAAAATTCATTAGGGATATTTTTTGCTTAATAAATAGGGCAGGAAAATTATCTGCATTGAAAAAGAAAAATACAATATCAAACCAAAAGTTTTTCAAGCAATTTTGAGGAATATAAGTTGGGAGAATGTTAAACAAGTCTTGAAATATATTGAAATAATTACCTAATGTAGACTGCGCTAATGTGGTTCAATTAGACAAGTCGAGGGAATTTTAGAATAGAATAGAATAACTCTTTATTTTACATGTGAAAGTGTGCTCAAAAAGGCAGGAGTCCGAAGTATGAAGAATAAAAGAGCATGTATGAAAAGATTGATGGATGTAGACGAAGCAAGAGAGGTTTGCCAGGATCGTACAAAGTGGCGATCGATAGTCTCTGCCTACCCCAATGGGAATTAACGGCGTGAGTATATGTATGTATGTATTTATTTTACATCAAACACAAATTTACATAAGAAATTATCATACAGTTTACAGTGAGGTACAATCGGCGGTCTTATCGCTAAAAGCTCTCTCTCTAAAATCTCTTCCAGGCAACCTTTGGAAGGTGAGATCGGTAAACTAGTTATCTGGGTACTTATAATAGTTACCGCCATTTAATCTAGGTCTGCTTGAAGCACAGACTTTCAGAAATACATACATAACATAACATGACATAAACGTTCACGCTGAATATCCCCGAAGGGGTTGGCAGAGGTAGTAATACTTCTGAACATCACGTGACTTTGTCACCTGGTGTTCAGAGTACCCACGTTTTGCATGGACAGTGTACTCACGTGATCGGTGGCAGGCCTATCGCCGTTTTGTACGAATACACTGTGTCACATAACTAGGTCAAACTCAGTCATGTGGGTTTCCTCACGATGTTTTCCCTCACCGTTAACCACCATGATAAATTAACCACACATATGTCTTTAGAAAAGACAAATTGGTGTAGGCCCGTCCCAGGATTGGAACTCACGCCCTTCTGTTTTTCGGGCGGGTGTTCTACCCACTGGACTATCATGTCGCATATATACATACATAACATAACATAAACGTTCACGCCTATATCCCCGAAGGGGTTGGCAGAGGTACTAATACTTCTGAACATCACGTGACTTTGTCACCTGGTGTTCAGAGTACCCACGTTTTGCATGGACAGTGTACTCACGTGATAGGTGGCAGGCCTATCGCCGTTTTGTACGAATACACTGTCACATGACTTACCTAGTCAGCTCAGTCATGTCGGTTTCCTCACGATGTTTTCCCTCACCGTTAACAACCATGATAAATTAACCACACATATGTCTTAAGAAACGACAAATCGGTGTAGGCCCGACCCGGGATTTGAACACTAGTCGCTTGCACGTTAACCGATGTTCTACCCATTGAGCTATCACGTCGTTCATACATACATACATACACATACATCACGGCCATAAATCCCAAAAAGGGGTAGCCAAAGATTTAGAGCTAGAAATTCCTTATAGTCGAAGATCCCTCTGCATGGACCTGCAGGTATCTGTTTATTTGATGAAACTACATTTTTATAAAAGATAATTGTTAGTATAATGGAGTACAACAGGGTTGCCTATCAAAATTTTCCCGCTATTAGGTTTAATTAAACATTTTATAGTTATATATTTTTTCAAAATTGCATCTATATGTTTTTGGGTAAATCGAACGTCATTTAAAAGAAAATGATGAGAGAAATAGAAATGGAGGTTGCCAGCTGTCAGTCGGCCGCAACCTTTGGGTTGCCAGGGTTAAACAGGGATACATCAAAAGTATTATAGAATCCAACTAGATTCTCCAAGTTAAAATTCCAACTCACATTAAGAATTTAGTAGCTATTTCATTAGTTATAGTTATTTCATGTTTTGAGGCAACCCTGTGTTTTCGTGTCAAGAAATGTAAAAACTTTAATTTCATATATAATTCAACTAGAAAACACGTAAGTGTGAATATTGAACTATAATATACCCGTTTACCCCTGGCAACCCAAAGGTTGCGGCCGACTGAGAGCTGGCAACCATTTATATTTCTATTTCTCTCATCATTTTGTTTTAAATAACGTTCGATTCACCCAAAAAACATATAGATGCAATTTTGAAAAATATATAATTAAAAAATATTTAATTAAACCTAATAGCGGGAAAATTTTGATAGGCAACCCTGTTGTACTCCATTCAACTAACAATTATCTTTTATAAAAATGTAGTTTCATCAAATAAACAGATACCTGCAGGTCTATACATATATATTATATTTTTACGTCCGGACGGTCTCACTTTAATACCGTGGGAAAGAGGTCGTTGCCTTTTATGGGATGCTACGTGTGTATGTACATTGGCGGCATCCCACATTAGCTCCACAAGTTTAACTCCTGGGGCCGCGGCGGAGATGGCAGCGCGGCAAAAATCAATAAAGTACGCGCAGCTGATGGGGAGTTACTGGTTTGTACCATTAGCCGTCGAGACAATGGGGGTGTGGGGATCGCAGGGTAGAAACTTTGTTAGGGAAATTGGTCGTCGTTTGAGGGATCAGGGAATGGACTACCGCTCAGGGGCATTTCTGGTCCAGAGGATTTCGCTCGCTGTGCAGCGTGGAAATGCTGCCAGTGTGATGGGAACCTTTGGGCCGGGTATGACTTGGGGCGGTTTGTTTGCCTAATTTTGTCGTGTTACTTTTCATAATTTTTTTTTATTATATTCTGTGTAATATTAAGTTAGATTTATTTAAAAAACAGAAAGATTATCTATCTATACTTATAATAAATCTGTAGAGAGGTCAATTCTGTACATGAAATATATTTTCAAAATAACCATCAGGTGGTGATTAGGGATCGATACTGATGCCAAAAATGCAATCAGTAAAATTTTTGTCTGTCTGTCTGTCTGTCTGTCTGTCTGTCTGTCTGTCTGTCTGTCTGTCTGTCTGTCTGTCTGTCTGTCGGTTTGTATGTTCCTTATGGAAACAAAAACTACTCGACGGATTTTGACGAAACTTGGTACAATTATTCTTCATACACCTGCGCAGGTTTTTGTATACTTTCCAGCAGAGTAGTAAAGGGGAATTTTGGGAAATTTTGGGAAAACGGGAGAAGTTACTCCATTTTTTAAGCTTGCGTCGCGTGTGCAGCCTCAATGGTTAAACTTACATAGAAATCATGTATGACGGAAATATTCTTCATAAAATTATCTAAAAAAAAATCCTCAGCAGTTTATGTCTATCTTTTACGGTTGACTCACACTAAAACGTGTAATTCCTGATAGCTTAGCAGTTCGGATCATTTTGATTATATTTGTTTACTCTTACGTTTGTAAACCTCTCACTCATCCCAAATTTAAAAAAGGTAACATTATTACCTATTCAATAAAAAAAGAATCATAGAAATCGGTAGACAAATACCGAAATTATACATAAAATAAGCCATCGCGCCCGTGATCAAAACCAAATCTTTACTAATTTACATATAACATACTAGATGGCGCCAGTAGTTGCATCCTACATCACGTAATGATTTATATTTTAGATTGTTATAAATACTTCATAGAGTTTTATTCCAAAATTTGCTATTAAACGGAAATACTGAACCGTTCATCAAAGCGCATTTAAAATCACCAAACTACACTGTTTAGGGAATGCTATAAATTTAATAAATTGAAAACATTGCGCTGAATTTCACAATGCTTGAGCAGTGACTGAAGAAAGAAACCTCAGATATTTAAAAAAACAACGCTACCCGTGCGAAGCTGGGACGATCCACTAGTGTATGAATAAAGATAATTGAAAGTATATTGTATGAATTTTGCGTATTCATTTGGTAGGTTTGAGAATATGTTTATAGCTTTTGTTTTTTTAACTATTTTTAACTAATATTCTCATAGATATATTATGTTTTACTTACGCATAAATTAATATTCATAGTCATCAGTCATCACCAACAGTCAGTGTAGGGGGCAGCACCGGGTCGCCAAACTGCTATCCATACTTACTCAAGATATTTTCATTTTTGAACATAGAAACTTGGTTACAAAATGGTTTGTTTCATGTTTCTTTTGAACAATTAAAAAGGTTTTTTGGAACTCATCCCCTAAGAGATTGAAATATATTATACAGATTTTTGATCTATAAATACAATGTATCTAGAAATTTGAATCTTGATGCGATTGACTGATATAACAACTACAAAAAGGAATGTATGAAATTCATCCATCAATCAATCATGAGAATATACTAACGGCTATAAATCCCAAACAAGGGTAGCCGCAGCTCCAGAGATAGTAATTCTTTATCCACTTTTGGAAGTTGAATGGGGTCCGTCCAACCGTCTAACTGCATCGCCCAATAATCACTTAAAAAGTCTCAATGTTCTTTATATCTATTACAACGCTCACGAGAATATAAATACAAAAAAACAGAAGTTAGTGTAGTTAGATAGTGTTTTGGTATTTTGGATGTAAACTGGATGCAAAAAATGTAGTCCACGCGGACGTAGTCGCGGGCAAAAAGCTAGTCTTTAATAAAGATGTAGTTTCATCAAATAAACAGATACCTGCAGATCCATGCAGCGGGATCTCATAATAATAGTCACATTTGGAAGTTGAAGTTGAAGAACAGAAGTCATACAATACCACTTAAACAACTTTTAAAACAATCCTCGTTCAATAAATTGATGTCTAAAAATTTATGAATTCTAGAAGAGCCTTCTTTTTCCAAATCTTATAACAACCATCGCTTCTGAACGTAGGGACCTCAATCTGATTTGAATGAACTGAATTTGAGATAGGAATATATTTGAACACCGAGATTACTTTCTATCGAAAATTTCAACCTCCGCCGCTTGTCATTCCCACACTTTTGAGAGTTTTTACGAGTATTTTGAAAATATTAATCATATAATAATAGTAGAGTGATTTTGAAAATAAAAATTCTGGGTGATATTTGTTTTTAAATTGCCTTTTTTATGATTTTATAGTCGTATATAATATGTAAATAACTTGAATAACTAAAGTAAATTTTGTCTGTTCCTTATCTCTTAAAAGTCATTTAATATGTAAAATACACCTAAAAATGACAATAACAAATATTTATTATTTGAGAATAGGGATAATCACGTGAGTTCTACAATTTCTATGTAATTTTGAAGTTTAAAAAAATAACTATTACGAACCTACAAGGTAATCTCTGAACTTGTTCTTCTCTCTGAATTTGAACTGAAAATGTTCATTTGGTTAATTTATTTAATTCATCAAAATACAAAAAGTCAATTCGATATATTCTCCCTACCCCGATTGGAACTTACGGCGTAAGTATATATAAAAAGTAAATTCTAGATCTTAATGCAATTAAGAGTTTTCTATTCTATACTATTACGTAAATATTAAATAATGTCATAAAACTAAATTTAGTAGAGCACGGCCTCATAAGACGTACTTAAGTTCGTAGTGAAAAGAATATAAGAGCACATATGATGATAGTAGAATGATGAATGTGATAGAAGCAAGAGAGATTTGTCAGGATCGTACAAAGTGGCGATTGATAGTCTCTGCCTACCTAATGGGAACAAAAGGCGGGAGTAAGCTAGATTACTACTGACAGAATTAAACATGTCTATTTGCAAAATCCTATTAATAACATTTTGTTGTACATCTATCTCACATGACTCTAATTTATTGACCACTCCATTCAAAGGTTGTCTGGAAGAGATCGCTTTTAGTGATAAGACCGCCAATTGTACTTTTGTTAATTCATTCTTTGTATTTGTAATTGTTTTTCCATATTTGATGTACAATAAAGAGTTTTCTATTCTATTCTATTCTATTCTAAAGGCGAAAGTTTGTAAGTATGGATGTATGGATGTATGGATCTTTGTTACTCTTTCACGTAAAAACTATTGAATGGATTTGAATGAAACTTTACCACAATATAGCTTATAAATCAGAATAACACATAGGCTATAGCTTTTACATCAGAATAACACATAGGCTACAATTTTTAAGGTTTTATTAAATTAATTAAAAAAACGCCTTAAGCTTTGTCATAAGCAAATTTGACAGTACGAAGTCTGTCGGGTCAGCTAGTAACAAATATTTGTAAAGCTTTTGTTGAACATTGCATTCCCTAAAACAATAACTCTATTTATCTTGTTAAAGTTACTAATTAGATTTTCTTGTTTATTGTCTTTGTCAGCTTTATCATTATGACGACGTCCGTGGTCGAGTGGATAGGTGACTAGCTTCTCTTTCCGGAGGTTACGGGTTCGATCCCCGCTGAGAGCAACATTTATGTCATACATACATACGTATACTCACGGCTATAAATCTCTAGTAGGGGTAGGCAGAGCTAAGGAATTAGAAATTCCTCAGCCACTTTTGGAAAGTTGAGTAGGGAAAAGATGGTAAAAATAAGGGTTTTTGGTGATGGGTCTCCAACCGGATCGCCCAAAAATCCAATAAAAAGCCCCAATACCCTTAGTCGCCTCTTACGTACACCCTCTGAAAGAAATAGGGTAGTGTTATTCTAAGCCGACACTACACAGCTGTGACGCTACACATGTGATGAACATAAATAATTGCCTATTGGATGATATTTATACGTGTATCATATTATATTATATATATCGTTGAGTCAATATCCTATAATACAATTTTACTTAGTTTGGGGCTAACTTAATCGGTGTAAAATATGTCCGTATATAATATTCCACATTATTTATAACTCCCCTTCATTAACATAACTTTAAACAAACTTAACTTTTAACCACTTACTCCCTGAATAAACATAGACACACAATATAATAGCGTCATCTCATCTCATATGTCACATACGCTGCGTATAGGTAGTGGGTACTTCGTTAATTTTATTAGCAGATTTGGATAAAATAACATGACCAATACATAGATTTCCAGGAGTTGGAGGTATGGATAAAAAGATTAAAAATATGATAAGGCAACGCCGTTGGCTTTGTTTTTACTCGTTTATTCCTACGGTAGTGGAATGACAGTTCAGAATAGCACTATTCCTTGTCTTTCTGTGGGTGTCGTTTGAGGCCACATAGGGTTTAGTTGCTGGGTAATGTGGATCCATTTCGGAATTCATTCTTCGTTTTTCGAGTGCCATCTTTTTCCTACTAAACTTTCAATAGTGGACGAGAAATTAAGAATTCTAAAGATCTGTCTTCTGTTATTTTTTGGGATTTACAGCCATACGCATTTCGAACTTAGCTAAATGGAGCGGAAACAAAACTTAGTTCGGTACAAAAATTAAAAAAAGTAACATATACTCACGCCGTTAATTCCCATTGGGGTAGGCAGAGACTATCGATCGCCACTTCGTACGATCCTGGCAAACCTCTCTTGCTTCGTCTACATCCATCAATCTTTTCATACATGCTCTTTTATTCTTCATACTTCGGACGCCTGCCTTTTTGAGCACACTTTCAATTTGGTCCAAGTGTGTCTTTCGTGGCCGTCCTCTACTAACATTACCTTCCACATTAAAAAAAGTAAACCCGTAAAATAAATGTCACAATAAGTCCTACACCCTGATTTTAATGTTCTGATTTTTGTTGGTCATAGTTGAAATACACTGGATCGATACAGATATTGACATTCATCATTTCTTCTCTATTTAGTTAAGTTTTCTATGGTCATACGACACGACCATGTAACGAGCTTGTTAAGTTGTAATTAGTTAATACAAATCGCAATTTCCCACAATCTGGCTTACCTTTAATTATAGTATTAAGATATTCTAAATATGTATTCGAATAACTACATATACATATATTTACAGCAATAAATTCAAAAATGAAATAAATAATCGTCAGTATTTTTACTACTTACAATTTTTTTCTGTCTACACTAACACAGAAATAACCAAACCTAATATGCTCTTACAATATACACAAAAAAAATGTTGAATACTATTTTAAAATCACTTAATTTTGTAACAGAAAATAAACACAAAAATATTTACCAGATCTAAGTAAAACGATCTTAAGGCGACTTGTCTTCACTTGAAAACGCGTCAAGTGTTCCGCCAAAGCCTTTGTTCGTTAATTTTAATGAGCATTTTGTAACCGTCACAAAAAATTGTCGTTACTTTGGTACAACTTTTTAGTTTCACTTGAGATAAAAGCTGGCTAAGGCCCAATTATATGTATATGATATGGTTGACAATAAAATAACTCACTCTTTATGTTTAAGATACTATTTTGCTTTTTATAATGAAAACAGAAATAAAATATAGATAAATATGATTTAATTCTTTTTGTTCATGAAAACCTCATGTGGGGATTATTACAAATAAATAAAGGACATTAAAACTTCTCGCCTGTGTCGAAGTTTTTCTTCCCTTTATTTATTCTTTTTTTATTTGTAAGACAAATGTGTTTTCTTGCAAATTGTAATGTTCGGTTATTTGATAGAGGGGGACAAATCAGTGCACTGAGTATTTAATATTTCGTAAAACAGATAGAAAAGGGCATGTTATAAAAGTTAGTCAGTAATGGACGACGATGAAAGACACATTCGGAGATTCATAGTCTCTGCCATCCGCAATGGTGAAAGTGTATATGGTATACGATATGATTTCTTTGGGTATAAGGATACCATTAACTATTTTCATTAGACATTAGATGATTTATAATAATAAATATTATGTTTTTGTTTCAGGAAAATGCTACTTTTATCAATATTGAGTATTTGCTTCGCAGTCGTAACTGCTAACAAAGAAAACAAGTTTTATCGTCTACCATCGTCCATTTCCAACTCTCTAGTGAATATGGGCAAAATTGATGTCTCATTTTTCTTAAACAAAGACGCCGGTAAGAACCTTAATTATATAGCAACAAATAAACGCACCCATTAACACCAAAAATGTTCAGCAATTACAAACATTAATATACTCACCCTAAAAAGTAAAAAAAAATGTAGTCAGAGCTTTAGAATTAAAAACTCCTCAGCCACTTTTGAAATTTGAGAGGGAGATAAGATAGTAAAATGAGATACGGTCTTCAGCTACACTGCCAATACAATCACTTTAAAAGCACCAATACCCTAAATCGCCTCTTACGACACCCGCCGCGGGCAGACATGGGCTATCACTTTTCTAAGCTGATACTACACAGCAAATACATACATATACTCACGGCTTGTATCCCTACAAGGGGTAGCCAGAGCTATGGAATTTGAAATTCCTCAGCCACTTTTGGAAGGTTGAGTGGGGATAGGATGGTAAAATAAAGGTTGTTGGTGATGGGACTCCAACCGCATCGCCCAAAAATCCCTTAATAGCCCCAATACCCTTAGTCGCCTCTTACGTACACCCACCGGAAGAAATGGGGTAGTGCTATTCTAAGCCGACACTACACAGCAATTTTAAAACAAACCTTTACTAATAACGTTATTATGCGTTAGTATATATCTGGCATATGTTGCATGCAAATATAATGCAGCTGGTTTTAAGTTATATGAATTTATGTTTTTGTTTGTCTTTTACGAATAAAAGATTTCTTACTTCTCATAAAACAAATTTCTTAACCACCTTGTGAACTTACTACAAGAAATTGGAATACGCTATGCATTTATTATATTTGTTTCTTTATTATCCACTTTGGTTCTAGTAATTTTAACTTATTTCTTTAGGCTTCAGCACTATCCTTTTTAATTGTGTAGAACCATATATCGCAATATGTTTTACTTTTGACCATCACATCATAAAAAACTCTTTTTTAACGAATTAATCGTCCCAAGTAAATAACATTTTAACACCATTCCTTGCAGGGAGCTAAATGGATATCCTTCTAAATATTTCCTGTAACTGATTGTCATGAATATTCTTATCCCTATATTTGAATTTTTATTAACTTCCAAAACTTGGAGATAGTGCATACAAATTCACACTTGCACATCATACTTCATAGAAGAGAAACGTAACAAAATTGTTGTTAGGTTGAGCAAAATTTTTATTTATTGTATATATTTGCAGTTAAGAATTAAGTTGTCCATTCGGATATGAAATAATTTAGCATCTATTTTTTAGCTGCATCTATGAATGACCCTGCTAAATTTATGGACTCTTTCAATATAAATCCATGGATGAAGCCTCCAATGCCAGCTGTGCCAGCTGATGATCAATGTCCTTGCACAGTAAGAGACCCAAGTTTTGCTAAATCATCGGATATGTTTGGCAAAATTCTCAGTGCAAATGATATATTTTCACATAACAAGGATCCTTTTGCTTCTTCTTCATGCTGTACATCTCATGAAGAAATAGAAGAAGAAACGGTTTTATTTAATTTCAATGGACCAAATCCAGAAAATCATATAAAACACCTTCCAATACTTCAAAATGTAATTGGTAGTTTTCTTCCAAATCTACCTGCAAAACCTAAAACAATTGATATTTATTTATACCCTAAGAAGATGGCAGAAAATGTTCAAAAGAAGATTATAATCCCGAAAAGAACAATACACGCCGTGGGTGGTGGAGACATTGAAATTGACCCGCCAAAGTCAGTCAAAAAAGATTTAGATAGTTCATCTAAGAGAATCGAGGAACCTAGGCAATATATAGACGAAATTGAATTCCATCCTTTCCCGAAGATGTTTCAAAACATAGCTCAACCAGTTGAAAACTTTGATTTTATTAATCGCAAGCCATTTATCCCAGAAATGTTCCCGATATTACCAAATATAGCATTTTCGGAAAATACTAAGAAACCTAAATTCATTGCTCCAGTCGTCAAAGTAGTAGAAAATCATAACAACAAGTTAGAACCCGAATCTCCTATTGCTGAAAAACAATCAACGCTAAAACCAGAAAATCCAAAACTTGAAAATGCTAATACAGTACCCACAAACGAAAATGCAAATATAGCTAACTCTAACAAACTTTGATGTGGTACATGTTTTCATTAAAGAAATGTTTTCATAATTATTTGTTTTTTTTTGTATTTAACCCTTGTATTAATATTAAAAAGTAAATTAATATATGAAATGGCTACCTCCGTGGTCTAGCGGTTATGAGCTCGGCTTTAAATTCGTAGGTCTGAGGTTTGATCCCAGAGGAAATGTAAAAATAAATTATATTTAAATTATACTAATTCATAAACCAGTTCGAAAAAAATTTGCAGGCTTGAATCACCTGATTATCCAAAAATTTAGATGCTTCCGTGTCTAAAAGGGGAAATTAAGCTGACCCGTCTATTGTCACAGAAGTCGTTGTTAGTCTGCCGAAGTGTACTACGCCAACTTTGGCCATAACAGACTATACACTATACAGGGTTGGTTTGAGATCCTCTTTTGGGACATATAAGGGTTGTAAAAAATATATATAAAAAAACTATTAGTAGCATAATTGGTTCAACGTATCAGAATAAATTGGTTGGATATACGTATATCTACAGAGGGGTTACCGAACTAACAGACAATATAAAATATTATCTTCGAAGATGATTTACAGTCATGCTTCTCTTAGTTATTTATACCATCGCTCATTATCTACATTTGAGTACGTAAAGACTATCGAACGCTATTTGCTTATGTTTAACATTATTCAAATGACGGTAGTTTGCAAACTATATACCATATTTTAAAAAATCATTTTTTACGTAGTGCCGTCTAGTGCCAGCTTAGAAAGCCACTAGCGCCTTTCTACACATCGGTGTTGAAGACGCAACTAAGGGTATGGGGCTTTTTTAAAAGTTATTTGGGTGATGCGGTTGGAGACCCATCACCAACGATACTTTATTTCTACCATCTTGTCCCCTATCAATTTCCAAATGTGACGGAGGATTAATGGCTTTAAAGCTCTGGCTACCCGTTTTTGGGATTAATCACCGTGATTACGTGTGTGTGTGTGTATTGTATGTATTTATTAACGCTTAACTAAGCTGTAAAGAAGGGATTTAAAAATTGAAGATTCTTCTAAACTAAATAATCAAACTCACCTAGACGTGAAAAACGAATGTCCCTTGACGATTAACATTGCGGCTTAGTTAAATACCGACGTGGCTCGAATAACAATGAGCAGTTTTATGCTGCTCAGACTATGTAGTACGAATTAAGACGCTTTTAATAAAACAGATGTAGCTTCTAGACTGATTACTCTTTGCATTTCGCTGTCTTTTTAGGTCTATTTAACTAGCTCAGCAGTGAAACAGTAAGAAATTCTAAAATTCATTTTTTTGCATCTTATATCACCAGAGGGGTTTTCGAACCAAGAGACTGTATTCTGAATATCACATGATATTTTGTTACTTGCTATACTAAATTCCTTTTTTGTGGCTAAATTGTGTTTTTTCTACGCTAGAGTGGTAGCATTCTTTATTAATGTTTTATACACACCTTGACTACTCTGTAGTACTTAACCTCTGTCTGAGGCTGTCCTCTTGACCAAGATTGAGTTAAACTGATTCACTCATAAGCTACAATATTTTGCTATCCGTTACAAACTTTAGTAAAGCATATAGATTTTAAAGCACACATATGGCTTTTGAAGAGATGCAAAGGTGCAGATCATATTCGGGAACCAAACTTATACCCCATTGAATTTGAGGAAGCTTTCAATGGTGCTGTGCTTTTCTTGTTTGTTGAATGTAAATACTATATAGATTGACAAATGTCTACAAATCTTTTTCATCGGCATTGAATCACATCATTTTAGAATAATAAGTATACATTATTTTAACCTTACAAAAAATATTATACTAAATTTTATGAGTCAGAAGTTACCGCTTAGCTATGCAACTTGTCAGACAAAATTAAAAGATACAAGATATTCCGTACACACATAATTAGAAGAGAGGTAAAAAATTAAATCAGATTTTATCGATATAACTTTATGCGCATCGAACCCAATAAGAAAAAAGAATTCAATTAATATTTTAAGAACTAATTATAAAATGAAATGAAGTAATTATAGAATGAATGAATCGACTTACTGTTTTTCTTTGCGCTGCTGCCTCTTCTTTTTAAATGCTCGTTTTACTCTGAGGAGTAGAAACGCGGCTCTATCTATAGTTAGCACGGACGGCCGCTTGGTGGCGCTAGGCTCGTCCATCCCCTCCTCTTCTTCCGGCTCATCGCACAACCTCAGGCCAAGCCATTTCTGTTTCGTGGCTGTCCTCGTCGCGGAGTTGGATTGAACGGACGTGTTGAACTGATAACTATGAGCTCTTATTAAAGCTGATATGCACTTTGACACATATTTTTATATTTATTGAATATTCAAACACTTTTTTAAATAAAACTTGGTTTTTTTGTGCAATCTTAACATACACTGTTCACAACTGTCTCATATGTATAAGCACGGGGTCAAATCTGAAACAATAAAGAATAAGTTGCATTGGTGTAATAATGTTTTGTTGGAAACATGTCTTTATTAGTTTACTAAACTTACGTAACATTTGCCTATTTTGCTCCGAGAGTATTTAACCATTATTTAATAATGAGTCTGTATTGTTGATGTCAAAGTTTTGGTTATATAGCTTGCTTGCTTTGACAAAAAAGATGAAGGAGTAATAAAAGGAACTTTCGAAAAATACTATGATTTACCAAAAATAATGGTAATATCGAATCCCCTGCCAAATCACCTGTATAAAGCAGGCTCGAGCCCCTTTGTGGGGACTGAGGGAGCTTCTTCTTTTTAATACTTACACTGACAATTTGCGTAAGAATCCCTTATACAATTTTAAACAAAAGATGACAGGCGATGTAATTAAGAACCGTTAAATAATAATGCGAATTTTTTTGAAGAGTTTCATATTGTGTTAAGTTATAGGACATTAAGATGCACTGTATGAAGACAATTTAATTTTGAAGCCTAGCGCATGTTATGTGCCACTACGAGTCAAAAAAAATTTATCTAATATTCAAACAAAAGCACTTTACTGAACAAAGCTTTGAAGAATAAAATTTGGTTCGTTAGATTCCACTTACTTATTCTTTAACTTTTTAGAAAGGAAGAATCTCGTTTTAATGTAAGTATAAAATTGACTTTTATTATCTTCTATTTTTGTGTTTATCAAAGATACTCGTAGCTTAAACCGTCTCGATCTTTATAAGACAGAAAGTTAGAAGAATGTCGCAAAATAAAATTTATCTGAATATTTTCAGTTTGTATTTTATGCTGAAGTTAGTCAAAGTGCCACAGAATAATTGTTTTCTTAAATGAGTTTGTTCTTGATTTCCGAAGTTGTTTAAGTAACGCAGTTCCATCAAGATACTCTTGGAAGTTCAATTTATTTTAGATAAATGTCAAATACTTTTGAAAGAATATAAAAGATAATATATCAAACAATCATCCATTTTTATACCTCAAGAATTTCAAATTTGGCCATTATGACTTAAAAATGAATAATTGAATTGGTCTAGGTTAACAATAAAATCGCCTCCCATATCTTCTTTCCAAAGATAAGTACACTCACGCCATTAGTTCCTATTAAGGTAGGCAGACACTATCAATCGCCACTTTGTACGATCCAAACTCTGTCGATATTCCATTCAGTATTCATATCCAATTGTTTTGTAGCTAGCTACCCTTTTTATGAACAATGACGGATAATAGCCCAGTATTTTTATTACAGGAATGACATAGCAAAGCACTTCGGGGATGAATTCGAATCCAAAATTTTCATCGCTGCTAAGTAATGCCTTATTAAAATTTGTATATTCTTGCAAGGACGAATAGTTTCTATCAAATGACACTGAATAGTTCACTTTTTTGTATATCAAAAATTTGATGAATACATTAGGTGAAATAGATATCAAAACAATTTCAGTGGATGCTGAGAATACCCCTGCAATCATTTAAACTTTACCTCTATATCATGAATTTCAATAAACAAACTTATGTTTAATAAAGTTCCATAAAACCTAAAAAATAAAATAAAATTTTAAATCAAACGAAGATGAGCACTAAGCAACAAAGTGTGAGTCTCACGCAATTACGGTTGCCACTCATTTTATTATGACTCATAATAAGTTGAGTGCTCAAAATACTCTTTGTGTGCACACTAAAACGAGAAACTTTACGACAAACGTATTTCAGACTTATTGCTTTTGACTTTTCCGAATTTGTGGTGACCTTACTTCACTGAAATCTATTTTTTATTGGTGTCATGTTATAAGATTAAGGATTTGAGGATTTTATATTGCTGAAGCTGAATAGGGTCATAATCACTTGTAATTTATAGTTGTTTACTACATTCTAAAATACTATAATTCAATATGTTTGCGATGTGATGATGTTTGAGAACTGGTGTTGAAAAAGGCGTTTATTGTGTTTATTTATTTCACAACTTTAATGATGCATTTTGCATCTGCTTGTTTTTGTTTAATAAATAATTGGTAAACCTTCTTTGAAATCAAATAAGAACCCAACATAAAAGTATTAATTTTTTTTTAGAAACTGATGATATCGGCTAGTGGCAAATAGTGAAAAAAGACAAACTAGTTGAAAAATATTTTTATTAAAAGTTTAAGTAATATATTTTTTAAATGTTTATGGTTTTTTTACAGCTTCAAAATTGTTTTTACCAATTTAATAAATTTTGCTAGTGAATTTGAAAAGTGTTTGCACCTCTGGCACCTCTTCCGTAATAGACGACATAAACGTTTGAGATGTAGAGTTCTAAAAACACAATTTTAGTAAAACTCAGATACATAAATATCAGCCTTCCAGCTGATTGAATTGAAATTTCAAATCTCTCAATCAGTAAACGCCAAAATCAATAATGGTTACCCAATTAACAGTATCTAGTATTCCATCAAGCAGTGATTGAATTTCGACATTGAAACTTCAATCAAAACTACTTGTACTGTTGTAGTTTCACGCTTATCCGTGCAAGAGGAAATGTGGAACTTTGATTTACATAGGATAATAATTCAATTAGTACAATTGTATGCTTTTTGTTTCATATATGTTTTTTTTATGATTACATACATACATATACTCACGGCTATGAATCCCTAAAAGGGGTAGCCAGAGCTGAGAAATTAGAAATTTCTCAGCCACTTTTGGAAGTTGAGTGGGAAACAGATGGTAGAATAAAGGTTGTTGGTGATGGGTCTCCAACCTCATCGCCCAAAAAACCCTTAAAAGCCTCAATACCGTTAGTCGCCTCTTACGTACACCCACCGGAAGAAATGGGGTAGTGCTATTCTAAGCCGACACTATCCAGCATATCAATCATGTACTCCTGAGGAAAAGTCTACAACCTATATGATTTCTGCAGAAAATCACGGATATATTAGGATAAAAAACTAAACAGTCCAGGGTAAAAAAATACTTCAATACTAAAAAGTATTTTGAATTCAACAAATTACACAATCAGGAGCGTTTAATATATTGACAAAAGTAATTTCCATACTAAATTTTTATCTGTATGTGTTGCCTACTACACCTCTTAGTAATAAAGAAAATACATACATACATACATATACTCACGGCTATAAATCCCTAGAAGGGGTAGCCAGAGCTAACGAATTGGAAATTCCTCAGCCACTTTTGGAAGTTGCGTGGGGAAAAGATGGTAAAATAAAGGTCGTTGGTCGTCGTCGTCGTTGGTTATGGGTCTCCAACCGCATCGCCCAAAAATCATAATAAAGAAAATTATTTTAAGAAAAACTAGCATAAGAAACATCAAAACTTTGTAAGACAGGTTACTAAAGTTATGAAATGAAGCCTGGGACCCGACTTTTTACACGTAGAATGTATGGATATATAAATCAGGTACTCCAAAAACCAAGTAGAACTGACGCTATTTTTCAGAATACAACAATCTTATATATCTTATAACCTATTATTAGCGCCTTAATTAGATGTTAACTCAAACTCAAACGTTCACGGCGTATATCCCTTAAAGGGTTGGCAGAGGTAGTAATACTTCTAAACATCACGTGACATTGTCACCTGGTATTTTGACTACCTATGTTTGGCTTGGACAGCACACACATGTCTTTAGAAAAGACATATTGGTGCATGCCCGACCCGGGATTTGAACCTTCATCATCTGCACGATAAGCGGTGTTCTACCCACTGAGCTACCCCGTTTGCAAATAAGATGTTAGGATAAGAAAAGTAAATAAATAACGGTAAGATAGATGTATTATCGGTATCGTATCGGTAATCGTTTTAAATATTTATAACATTACATAACGTAAACATAAACGTTCACGCCGAATATCCCCGAAAGGGTTGGCAGAGGTACTAATACTTCTGAACATCACGTGACTTTGTCACCTGGCGTTCAGAGTACCCACGTTTTGCATGGACAGTGTACTCACGTGATAGGGGGCAGGCCTATCGCCGTTTTGTACGAATACACTGTCACATGACTAAGTACAACTCAGCCATGTGGGTTTCCTCACGATGTTTTCCCTCACCGTTAACAACCATGATAAATTAACCACACATATGTCTTTAGAAAAGACAAATTGGTGTAGGCCCGACCCAGGATTTGAACACTAGTCGTTTGCACGATAACCGAGTGTTCCACCCACTGGGCTATCACGGTAATCGTTTTAAATATTTATTACAAAATAAGAATGATCAAAGAACTTATGAGCAAATCCTCCACACAATTTAACTTCAAACTAAGTTTGACCTAGTTCCGATATCTGTAATTGTACAGAACATTCCGATCCTGTCGAAGCTCAAAACTTTTATCGACTGAAACTAAAGATGTCAATCGTGAGACATATCGAAGGATAATGGTATTAAACATAGATAGTAGTAGATGTGTAGTGTCGGCTTAGAATAGCACTACCCCATTTCTTCCGGTGGGTGTACGTAAGAGGCGACTAACGGTATTGGGGCTTTTAAGGGATTTTTGGGCGATGCGGTTGGAGACCCATCACCAACAACCTTTATTGCACCATCTTTTCCCCACGCAACTTCCAAAAGTGGCTGAGGAATTTCTAATTCCCTAGCTCTGGCTACCCCTTCAAGGGATTTATAGCCGTGAGTATATGAATATGAATGAATAGTAGTAGATTTCACTGAATTTATAAATACTGTGAATCGAATAATGAATAATTTGCCGTGTAGTGCCTGTAGTGAAACTATAACTCATGAAAATGTGTTATAGTTTCTTTCAACTCTAGGAACGACTAAAATTGTTCATAAAACAAACATTAACGAAATGCCTTGGTTTATAGGAGTCGCTGCCGTTATAATGGAGTTCGTGTGAAGGGTTTATTTTAAAATAGCACAAATCATCATTAAAATCGTTTATTACTTGCAAACTTTAATATCCTGCATTTTAAAGCGTTAAAGCGCTCGAAATCGTACAAGGTTTATTGTTTTAAGCTAAATTATCAAGTCGTAAATTTATAATTGCACTATTAATTTCTGGGTAAAAAAGTCTAGAATTTAAACAGAGTAGAAAATAAATTACAGTAAAATTAAAAATATATTTTTATGAAAATTTATAGAAAACGTACGCAAAACCTATGAATTCAAGTTTTATACCAAAATACATACATACATACTCACGAATATAAATTTTACTTAGTTTGGGGCTAACTTAATCGGTGTAAAATATGTCTATAAATTTATCTGTAAAAAAAAAGTCCACATTATACTATATTATATTCTAATTTTATATGATACTTTTCAAAGTGTTTATTTTAATAAATTTTTGTTCCTTCCACCATAAAATATAGGATAGTTAAATGAATATAACATATTTAATGCGAGACTTTGTAAGATGCGATAGTTTGAACCTTATACTCTATACTAAAAACCTATACTATACTTCTTTTAAGGGGGAAATTTGGTACTCTTTTACCGCCCCCTGTATTTGACCGCCCTTGGCTTAAATCCACCACTGAAAACATGCGAATTTCCCAGATAATTGAACATTTATCATCCCAATAAAGACAAAGAGTTAAATCTAAGCTAACACTTCAAAATACTCACAAAAGCCTTTATTTGTAGGCGCCATTTAATTATAAATTATGAGAGAAACATCCCCAAGAGATGATTTTTAAATTTTGGTGACAAAAAGACCAAGTTTGGCCATTAATCTTACTTTTAACTTCGCGTATCAACTTTATATACCTTTGCATAGGTTTGGACTCCTCATTTCAAACTCCGCTCCACATTGCATCATTAGAGCTTAACATTCCATTAATCATTATTTTAACTCAAACGATACTGACAAAGAAATAATTTTAAATAATGAAAATATAGTTTATTCAGATGACACAGTTTTCTTAGGGATAACTCTAGACTCCAAGCTCCAATGGGGACCCCACATTAGCTCACTAGCTGGCAGGCTAAGTAGTGCTGCATATGCCGTTAGGAAAATAAGACATTTGACAGATGTACAGACAACTCGATTTTATTACAGCTATTTTCATAGTGTAATGTCTTACGGTATTTTGCTCTAGGGGCAGAGCAGCTGATGTTGGTTCCATATTTATTCTTCAAAAGAGAGCAATAAGAGCTATTTATAATTTGAGATCACGAGATTCCCTGAGAGAATTGTTTAAAACCATAAATATAATGACGCTGCCATGTCAATATATTTATGAAAATATTATGTATGTAAGAAAAAATCAGGCGTCTTTTGTATAAAATACTGACAGACATATTCGAAATCTGAGAGACAACAATAAAATTTCAATACCTAAATACAGATTGTTAAAAGTAAATACATCTTTCATGGGGTTATGCGTAAAAATGTATAATAAAATACCTGAGGACATTTTAAATTTATCAGAAACAAAATTCAAAGCAGTAGTTAAAAGAAATCTTAGTTCGAAAGCCTATTACAATGTCAATGATTACATTAATGATGAAGTGGCTTGGTGTCATCAGGACTCTGTGCAGGATGTTTCCGGGCTAACACCAAAATTGTAATGGACGTATAAAAGATGTGTGTTGACGAGTTTCTTACGGGTTCTTCTCTCAACAAAACACCTTCCGAAACCGAAGTAAACTTAGCATTAAGTTGGAATTTGACTTTCAAAAAACAAAGATTTATCTTTTTACTTTGAAATAAATGATATTTTTTGTTGTTTTTTTTTTAACGTTCACGTCTTATATGCCGGAAAGGGTTGGCAGAGGTAATCATACTTCTGTACATCACGTAACATTGTCACCTGGTGTTCAGAGTACCCACGGTTTGCTTGGATAGTGTACTCACGTGATAGGGGGTTTTGTACGAATACACTGTCACATGACCAACTACAACTTAGCCATGTGGGTTTCCTTACGATGTTTTCCCACACCGTCAAAAACCATGATAAATAAACCACACATGAAATTAGAAAAGACAAATTGGTTTAGGCTCCGACCCGGGATTTGAACCCTCATTGTCGGCACGATAAGCGGTGTTCTACCCACTGCTATCATGAGCTATCACCGTCGTTGGTAATAAGCTTTATTTTGTGTATATCATTAACCTATACTCTGGGTCAAAAGTAAAAACATAAACCAGTAACCCAGACAAAAACTAGTAGGGTAAGCAAATGCACGGCTATAAATTAGAAATTCATCAGTCACTTGTGGAAAGTTGAGTGGGGAAAAGATGGTAAAATAAAGATTGTTGGTGGTGGGTCCTAAAATCCATTAAAAGCCCCAATACCATTACTCGCCTCTAACATATACCCATCGGAAGGAATGGGGTAGTGCTATTCTGAGCCGATACTACCCAGCTATAAATGCCTTGTTTAAGACATTTGTTACTGATATAAGCTAGAATTCATATAAGCACCATAACCGTCACAATATGACATCATTTTACATTACTCCTCAACAAAGTTAAGCTGAAATATATTGTGCCTGCATGAACAGCTTTAAGCGTTCGTTATCATGCTTGAAATAAGCTATCCGTAATTATATTTAGCAGCAGTATTTAGTATTCTTATATTAGTATATACAGCAGCATGCAGTATTATCCAAAGTTTCGCAAATATGGGTCATAATGGTTTCATTTATAATCATTATTTTCAAATTTTTTTATAATCCTTGGCCCAATTATTTGAGACACATACATTGATACATACATATACTCACGGCTGTAAATTCCTAAAAGGGGTAGCCAGAGCTAAAGAATTAAAAATTCCTTACAATTAATGATGTGAGTTTATGTAAATATAACCTTGAAAGCTCGGGAATGAGTATTTTTTAAATAATATGTGTGTAATTGTTTTAAGGTGCTTAATGGTCTACAGCGTGAATTTGAAGCATCATCAAGAGTTTAATAAATTACAAGTGTAGTGCCGGCTTAGAATGTCGCTACCCCTTTCTATCCACGGGTGTCGTAAGAGGCGGCTAAGGGTATTGGAGCTTTTTATTTGATTTTTGGGCGATGCGGTTGGAGACCCATCACCAAAAACCTCTATTCTTACCATCTTTTCCCCACTCAACTTCCAAAAGTGGCTGAGGAATTTATAACTCCTTAGCTCTGGTTACCCCTTCTAGGGAAATATAGCCGTGAGTATATGTATGTATGTATGTATGTTATATCTAAAGGTAGTTTTTAACAATCTACCTTCATGATGTCTCAGAATAAAGTATTAATGAGTCTTTACGCTACAAGTTCGTGAAAGTTATTCAGAGATACTAGTTTTATTCATCGAATCATATGTGGTCGTCTAATACACATAGCGAACGCAGTTAACTATTCCATTGTTTATTTCTGTAACTATAATGCTTTGTAATGGAACCGTTTGAATACAAATAAAATTAATAAAATTATTTTTTACTGTCTTTAATTTGTACAAAAAATCTTTTAGAAGCTAACAGTTAATCCAAATAAATTTTCTCATATCCATATTCTTGTATTATAGCGGACAATTAAGTTATTCATATCGGCTTATAATTTACGAGTAGTTAACTCGCGATTAACAAGTCATTAATGCGCATTCAGGGCTTTCTATTATGATTAATTAACTTATTAACTAAAATTTGATTAAATGTTGATACAATGAATGTAAAACTAACATTTGAGCATGTTATAGCTATCTATCTGTGTTCTTATACATTTTAATTAGACGTAGTAGTATATGAAAAACTCTGGTCTACGAAATATGAAAAATAAAGGAGCATGTATAAAAATATTCATTTACGTAAATTAAGCTCGTGAGCTATGTAGTGTCGGCATAGAATAGCGCTACCCCATTTTTTCCTATGGGTGATCGTAAGAAGCGACTAAAGGTTTAGGGGCTTTTTGATAGATTTCCGAGCGATGCGGTTGGAGACTTATCACCGACACCTTAATTTTGCAATCTTTTCCCCATTCAACTTCCAAAAGTGGCTAAGGAATGTCTTATTCCGAAGCTCTGGCTACCCTTTTTAGAGATTTATAGTTGTGAGTATGTATCGATAGCCTGTCCTTAAAGAAACAAATGGCGCGTAAATAAATATGTATATTGTAATTTCTAAACCGTAGCGTTTTAAACCAAAATGGATAATTTGTATGCAACTCTACTTTACCCATTGAGGTAAGCAACAATCACTGGCTTTGAGTGCTCCGGCCTCTGATTGGGAGCCACAAATCAAACAAAGCCACTTCCTACTGATTTAATATGCCGGGTACATGTCAACAGTACAAATACCCGGAGTAGGGACAAAAGCTCCGACAAGCTTTGCTTATGTAACGGTAAATTGCAAACGAAGAAGATTAAAGTTCAGAAATACGAGGGATTAATGCATTCAGGCACGGATTTAGAACTGTCGGTTTTAACTATTTGTATAGCGATTTATATAATTGTGTAGTGTTCGTTTAGAATAGCACTAACCTAGCTCTTCCTGCGGGTTTCGTAAGAGGCGAGTTAGGGTATTAAAAATAATTTAGAACAACAACCAACAACCTTTATATCACCATCTCTCCCCTATCTACTCAAATTCCAAAAAAACCTGAACAATTTCTTATTTTGTTGCCCTAGTTTTGGGATACATAAACGTTAGTTTATGCATTAATACATAACTATACCTAAAAACGGCAAACATACTTACTGACTTGGGTCTCAATGATCAAGGGTCCCTTTCGTGATATAAGTGATGAATGAATTTTAAGAATTATATCCCCTTTTCTGCCGCTACGACCCATGATACAATTAGTTTAAAAAAATAGTTTTTTTTAAGTTATTATGTATCAAGCAACTAGAAATTTCATACATGCAATTTTTTTAAGATAACAGTGAGTATCAAGGAAGCAAATTCAAAAGAAAGTACTTTTTTCCGATGTATGTAATTTTCTCAATATGAAAATAAGATTGAATCGTTTTAAATTAAAATGGTATCTTTAGATGGGAGGTGAACAATTCAGTAAGTAAGATACATAGAGAAACTTAACTAAATGGAGCGGAAACCAAACGTTGTTAGTTCAATAATTGTTAAAAAGACCGCTTAAAACTATTTTTCCAAATAAATTATTCCTATTATTGCTATAATAATTTGCTGTGTAGTGTCGGCTTAGAATAGCACTACCCCATTTCTTCCGGTGGGTGTACGTAAGAGGCGACTAACGGTATTGGGGCTTTTAAGGGATTTTTGGGCGATGCGGTTGGAGACCCATCACCAACAACCTTTATTTCACCATCTTTTCCCCACGCAACTTCCAAAGGTGGCTGAGGAATGTCTCATTCCCTAGCTCTGGCTACCCCTTCAAGGGATTTATAGCCGTGAGTATATGTATGTATGTAAATTATTCCTTCGCTCTGATTGATTGATTTAGTGTTCTGACTTTTGTTGGCCATACATTTGCTTCGCTAAATCAGTAGCAATAAACTTAACCCCTTAGAGAATAATTATATTATTTGTTCCTTCTGTAATAACCGACAAACATAGAGAACCTCATTGTCTATGTTTGGCGGTTATCATAACTGAAATAAGTAAGAAATAATCTAACAAGACATAAACTTTTACTTTTTTAACTACGTTACTGCTTCCACTGTCTAAGCACGTTCGCAATGAAAAATAAAAACTTGAAGACCGTCCATTGGTTTTACTTGTTTTATTGTATCAGTCGATAGCACGCCTTCATTACAAAACCTGTCTGCAACTGACTTGGAAACTACGCGGCTCATTTATTTCTAGTGCAATACTTTCAAGATTTTTATTCTAATTAACTTCTAAGGAAAATATATGTAGCGTGAGGGGAAAGAAAAATAAAATTACAATATGAAAATGTGCTATTAAGGCATGAATATATTCTTGGTAGGGAAAATAAAAAGTTGGGTTTATAAGCCAGGACATCGGTTCAAGCTAAATAAGTCCTCCACTACAATTTCGTCCATCTTTCATGATTTCCTATATTATAGGCCAAGTGATATATTTTCTCAATACTGCAAATAAAAAAAGCAAGCAAGAACGAGAATATCATTAATAGTTACTTTTTTGAAATAATTTAAAAGTTTAATCTTATCAGAAGGCTATTTATTCAATGCTTTGATATCATATAAAATGCCTCTGGTACTCCGCCAAAACACTGACTTTCTAAATCTGAACACCAGATGACAAAGTGACAATTAAATCATACATTTTTAAGCTGTGCTTCAGAAGAACTTCCACTTCTTTTGGGTGATATAATATGATTGTAAAGTTATTTAAGCCATAACTTAGCGTTGAACGCTATCATACCAAGCTTCTTGTATCCTTCACAGCTTTTCAACGTAACGACTCTCACTCTAACGCTCTCCTCACTTTACATCCTATAAAGCTTTAATCGCACTCTCTTACGTTATTTATTTTGTTGCATGTAGTTGATACTAAAAATATAAGCATGAATATTTTTCAGCATATTTTTCGTAAGTGTATATTTCACCACACGGTATAAAGATTAAGGTAGTATGACGAGCTAACCTATATTTACGTAGCTTTACATACTACACTTTGCCTTACAACCCTATTCTTTTTACCTTGTCGAGTAATATCCACTTAATTTTAAACTAGTAGTATTTTTAAAATATGTAAGGTTTTTAACACACAATAAAAATAAGCAAAATCAGTGGAATATAATAGGAAAAATAACTGTCATGTCTATCCCACCAAAAACATTCGGTAATAATCTTGCTCGGTTAATATTTTTGCTTTCTAGTTTTATCCAGATATTCTCAAAAAGGGGTCTGAAAATGTGGCAAAATGGTTCCAGTAAATATAGCTAGCTACTCTCTTCTTTTGTCATGTAAACGCTTAATAGAGTTATATTTTTTGATAGTTTAAAAATGAACTTTGCAATTTTCTAAGATAAATAAATTTATAATTATTGTTTTAAAGGCAGATGGTTGCAAGTTGAGCATTTTTTATTTACTGCATTATAGAAAGCATTGGTCAGTACTCTTAATTGGCATTGTTGTTTTGTACTCCTGCTTACGTTGTTAATAATAAGCTAAAACTCTTCCAAATAAAATAATTAAATCTATTGACGCACTGAGCCGAAAAATCTGATACATATTATCTTAATTTAATTTTACAGCATATAAGAATTACGAAATAATCCCTAGAATTAATCAACAATGTATATGTATTATTTCCCTAGTCTAGATTCAAAAGTCATGATTTTCAGGAATGTAACACTTGACACAGAACGACAAAAATGAACCTTTTCAGAAAAGAGTAAGCGTAAGTCATTGTTGGACGTCTCCCAATATCGGTCGAGAGTCCAACCCTTTGCTATTCGAGAGCCACTTACACCATGCGGGGAGGATATTGCCGACTCAGAAATACGTATTGTGAAAAAGCATTTCCAATGATCCGCTAAGGAGCTTTGTTCCGTTTTCTTTTATTGTACAATTTATACCTTCGATTTGGTAATTCTTTGTGGGGTTACAGATATTTGTTGAACTTTCGATCTTACATACTTTAAAGGGTTAGAGTTTGCGAGCACTGGGTTAACCTCTGAACAGTTTGGAGGAATATAGACTGTAAACTCAATGTTTTTCTGCTGGACCTTCAGTGTGAGTATGTCTCCTATTGAGTTATCAGCTTACTAAGCTGACTTGGTTTCAGTCCAGATTTAGGTGCTGGGTAGGAATAGAGTGGTTGTTTTGGTGAGTTTTGGGGGTAACTATGTTGGGGTCCATAACATATACATAACTCAATATTAATAGTAAATTGAAAATATTTTAGAGTATGTGGAGTACGAATAAATAAAATAATGTAAGTAATGGCATGATTTCAAGTAAATAAGTAAATAAATTAGAATTAAAAAAACAAAATATATTTATTAAGGCTAAAGTTATTTCTGGCACACCAATAAATCCACGTTCAAACAATATTCCTGAAACGTAAATATCACCCAATTTTTCAAGTTAACATACGCGACGTCTAAATTACATCGTTCTATCTATGTTAACTGTATCCCTCGTCATCTGTATTCATGAACGGGCAAACCTCCGAGTAATAGAGATGCTATGACGACAGCGAGCCAACTCCACAAACATCAATATGCATTTACTTTGCTACAAAATAACTAAGTTAAGAATTAATTAAGGGTTAGGCTATTGTTGTACATATTTATTTATATAAAAGTAGTGTAGAAAAAGGAATTAATCTTGTTTTCAAACTAAAGCGTGCACGCCTTTAACGATGGCAGAGTTTTTAATACTTCTGAACATCACGTGTTATTAATGTCAGCTAGTGTTCAGAGTATGTATGAAAAGATTGATGGATGTGAATGAAGCTAGAGAGGTTTGCCAGGATCGTACAAAGTGGCGATCAATAGTCTCTGCCTACCCCAATGGGAACTAACGGCGTGAGAATATGTATGTATGTATGTATGTTCAGAGTGCAGAGAAGTAGGCCTAGGGCATTTTTTTATCGCATACTTATCGTTGTGGTTTTCTTTGCGATGTTTTTCCTGACCGTGAACAATTATGATAAATTAACAGTTCATATATGACTAGCTCCCCACAGAGCTATCACAATCCTGAGTCGGGCCTACACCGCAGCTAAAAGTAAAAAGTAATATCGTATTCAATACCACTTATATATTTGGATTTTAAGGATAACTATAATAAACTTATACTTATAATCGCAATGTCAATAAATATCTGGTTCTATTTCAATAAAATAAATATTTTAAATTATATGAATAATAGGTACTTACGGCGTGAGTATATGTTATGGTATATTTTTTTATGTTCTGTATGTGATATGTTTCTTTTTAAATGAACAAATATAATTAAACCGCTCAATTGTGATAGCTCAGAGACTAAAATGATTCCTTCAAGCATTTCTGCATAGTTGAAACGAAGGGTCATTGCTTATGAGTGTTCATTATTTCGATCAGCAACTAAAACGCCCCAAAATCCCTAGTAGTGGTATCAAACTAGATGCAAATCGCACAAAAGTAGATGACACAAAACAGTCAAGTGTTTATTGATTTCAAGCTCTTGTGAGTTTATTGTCTTATTGCTTATTTATAATAGAATGAATGCATATTTTTAAAATTGATTTTTAATTATTTTACTACTACCTCTGTGATCGTTTTACTAACGAATATTTTTCATTGAACGAACTTTTAGCTTTTTTAAATTGATAGAAGTATAAATATCATCCTACATCACTGCCGCTGCGGTGCTTTAGTGGAACAGCCAGGCAGGACATCATAGACTTTCATGTCGTCGCAGCGCTGGACGTCTGTCACGGCATGCTGCCGTCAATGACATCATCCGGCCCTTACCACCATCAACGTGCCAGCTATCTTAGTACCTTCAGGATTGCTACGTGATGATGGTAAGAGGCCTGACGGGATGTCATTGATACCTTGGAGGAATGGGAAGGCGCTTGTGTGGGACGCAGCTTGTGTTGACACGCTGGCGCCTTCCCATTTGTCAGGGTCTGCGGTTCGGGCTGGAGCTGCGGCTCATGAAGCCGATGGTCTTAAGAAACGTAAGTATGGCTTCCTTGACGAAAGTCATATTTTTGTTCCTTTTGCTGTAGAGACACTCGGCCCATGGGGTCCAGATGCGCGTAGATTATTCAAGGATATATCTACGCGCCTTGTCGAAACTAGTGGGGAACCTAGGGCTGGCACATTCTTTGCTCAAAGAATAAGTATTGCCGTATAGAGGGGCAATGCAGCCACCTCTTGGGATCCCTTCCCCCTACCGGCAGTGATTTCAAAAATATTTTTTATATTGTTTAATTATTATTACTTATTATTTCTATCTTTTGTATATATACTCGTATTTAAAACTCATATATTAAGGTTATTCTGTGGAAATAATTTTACCTTCATTTGAGAAAATAATGTCTTTAATAGGGCACATTAAGATCTTAGTGTGTAATGTCTAATTTTTTAATGTCATACGACTAATTTAAAAACACCCGTATAAATATTAATAATGTAAAGTATTTACTTCTTCAACAGAAACATGCCACACTTGAATCAATAAAAGCAAAAGTCAATTATTTTCACAGACACTTCAGTACATAGCCAAGAGCAAAGATAATTATACGCAGATGTCTCTCATTCTCTATGTAATGAAACCGAATGCCCCTTAAAGCTCTCTAGAGCTCACTTAAGAGCCCGAAACACTAGTCAAATGTTGGCTAACCTTCTTAGTTTATTCATTTACTTGATTTTGCCGCTAATTAAAATAGCGTTCGAGAAATACCACTTTTGCAAAGTACTTGGTGAAAAGCTGTCTTTTCGAAGATTTCGCGACAAAATTCTCAAAATAAAATTGTGTATTTGAATGAGCAAAAAGTGAACTTTAAAAATTATATAAACTGTTATGTGTTATGCAAAAGCGAAAAACTTATTATCCAACACTTTGATACCACAAACCTGAAGCCTCTAAACCTTGTAAGCTTTTTTTTATTTATTTTATTTTATTTTATTTTTATTTTCATTTATTTAGGAAACAAACAGTCGTTTACATTACAAATGTACACAGTTATAAAAGAAACAATTAGACCTACAGCTCCATAAATTAATATTTTACACTTTTGTGTGCGGCAGGTAGATACATCAGTATTGTTTTTATTTTTATACATCAGGGTTTATCAAGTACAATGAAACTTTTATAAACATTTACATAACATATGAACAAACAAAAGAGATAAATGAAATTAAGTTAAAAACGAATTTCTTAATTTAGTTACAAAAGAGTTTAAACTGTTACAAAACAGATCAATTTCACAAAATTCTAGGTTATACAAATCAACCAACAACCAACATCAATTATACCAACAATATTGTCATCTTTACATTAAAATTATTGGGCTTATTCAAACAAACCATATTAATAAATAAGTACGATGGATTCTTATCTATTTATCCAAAAAGTACGTACAATACTTATAGATACCTTCTAAGGCTTCGAGCATTCTGCAGTCAAGCTAAAACCGCAAAAAAAGATAAAAACATTTCATAAATGTCACATTATATGCCAAAATAAATTAATCCACTGCGAAAAGCCAATTAACATAAATCGAAATTGAAGAATCCAAAACCACAACCGACTCGCCGTGGCTGCGATTGATTCACAAATATTTTTGGTGATCCAATTAAATTTGATCGACCAATTGAACCTGTTCTTGACATGTATTGTACCTTGGCTCAGTTGGTTGAAGAGGGTGGAATTAATTTTATTGGCAAAATTACAAAATGTAACATATTACTGCCTTCTTAGAAATTATGGTTATTTTGATTTGCATTTGAATAGTGTCTACTCGTATGTTACTTTTACAAAAATATAATTATCTTTAATGTTATCTTCTTTTTATCTACCTTTGTATCTATTTCATAATCTCAAAAACGACAGCCAACCCTTTTTTTATATTGATGTAAAGGATATCACCTCTTTACTACCTATTTCTTAGTGTGTATGAAATCATTATTATCTATGAAACTATTAGCTGTCAGTGTGACGTGATATAGATTTTAGAAGGAAAAAGTTAGAATATGAATCTTTAGAAAACCGTGAAAAACATTGTAAAATGTTATAGTTAAAATATTATTTAATTAGAAGTAAAGGCTTTAAATGTTGTTTTTTGTTATTTCAGGTAAGCTTTTCTGTTTAAAATGTTTTAGTTGTAGTAAAACTTATATAAAAGTGTGATGCGAATAAAATAAATTTTGTTATTTCAGAAAACACAATTTCGTCTTTATTTCATATGAACTAATATCATTATAAAACAACATTTTTCGCAATTAAAAACAACAAATATGGAGAAATTAAGGTTTGATTTTTGTGTGAAAACAGCGGGAGATGAAAAGTCAAATATTATTTGCATAACTTCTATAGGAACACCTGATGGCCAAAATTTTGGCATACCGACCGAGTATCAACCCGCAAACTTACACCAACTTATAACAAATACATCTCACTACGCCAAGATAAGAAAAACATTGAACAAAAGACATCAAACAAGGAAAATATGGATAAATTTAACTGATGAGATGTCGAAGATATATTTAGATGAAGAACAAAATATACAGTTTAAAGATATCTACCTTGAAGAGATGAATGAAAACATAAATGATTCAAAACCATTAACTGAGAGTTCAAATAAAGCATTAGAAAAAATATTAGAGACATTACTTGAAGAAAAGCAAAGAACATCTGAAATTCAAAATTTGGGAAAAATTGCAAAAGATTTTGCGCTTGAAAAATTCACAGGTAAAAATGCCAACGCTCATCAATGGATTAAGGACTTCAACAGAGAATGTGAACGTTTCCATATTGATGAAGACAAACAAAAAATTAAAATTTTAAAACAATTTTTAGAATATTCAAGTGTAAACTGGTACAGTTGTATGTTAATAAAATTTACAGTTGAATCAGAGTGGATTAGATGGGAAAAAAATTTCTGCGAAACATTCGGTAACAAAGGTTGGTCGCCAATTAGATATGCTCTTGGATTCAAATATAAATCAGGCTCATTACTTGAATATGCATTGAAAAAAGAGAAGTTATTATTAGAGGTTAGGAAGACGATTGATACAGGTACACTTATAGACCTTATAGCCGCAGGCCTGCCTAACTACCTGATTGACAAAATTGACAGAGAGGCGGTACAACAAACTGAAGATCTTTATAATGAGATAGGCAAATTAGAACATCTTGTTGAGAAAAACAGATATGAAAAAAAAAACTACATACACTCTGACATAAAATCAAAAAAAAATGAAGAAAAGAAACCATGCCAAATTTGTATCAATAAGGAAAAAGGGAAACGTTTTCATCCTGAGGAAAACTGTTGGTTTAATACGACGAATCAGAAATATGTAATGAAAAGTGTGAATAACTCGGAATTAGAAGTTGAACTTAATGAAGAGATTCCAAAAAACTTGAAGTATCACCATTAATAAATATAGAGTTATTATTAAATAACAGATTAAAAGTTACAGCAATTTATGATTCTGGTTCAAATGTATCATTGATTAATTCAAAATTATTGAAAATACAAAAAAAAGAAGATACATTTAAGAAACAAACTGTAAACTTGAAAACTATTAATGGTGAGAAGAAAACAAATGGTATAGTAACATTAAAAATAAAAATATATGACATTGAAAGTGAAATGAATATTTTTGTAATAGATAATGAAAATTTTAACTATGATTTTCTCATTGGTTTGGATTGTATAAAGAAATTTAGATTAATGCAAGATGAACAATTAAATATCATACAATGTAATAATTCATTTAGAGATAATAAAATCCAAAATGAAGCGGATAACAAAAGTAAATACTCTGAAACAGATATTTTAAATGTCAAAATTCCTAATGTACTAGGTGACAAAAATAAAAAAAATGAGACTAAAAACTCTGAGGTATGTGAAGAAAAAAAAAACAGTTTAAACGAATATGAAATTAATTTCAATGAAAATATTACTTTGAATGAATTTGAAATTGAAGTTAACCATCTAGATATATGTAAACAAACTGTAATCGATAAATTAATAGACAAATACAAATCAGTTTTCGCCAAGGACAAATATGACGTGGGTACAGTACGAGGTTATGAAGCTCATATAGACTTGACAGTAGATCGATACTGCTACAAACGTCCATACAGATGCACAACTGATGATAGAAAAGAAATTGAGAACCAAATATCAAAACTATTAAAAAAAAACTTAATTGAGGAATCATATAGCCCTTTTGCTGCACCAGTCACCTTAGCATACAAGAAAGAAGATGGGAAAAGATCAAGATTGTGTATCGATTTCCGAGAATTGAATAAAATAGTTGTCCCTCAATCACAGCCATTCCCGTTAATTGAAGACTTGATGGTAAAGACGGTTAACTGTGAGTATTATTCCACTTTTGATATAAATTCAGCATTTTGGTCGATCCCCATGAGAATTCAAGATAGATATAAGACAGCTTTCGTCACGCAAGAAGGCCATTTTCAGTGGACATGTCTTCCATTTGGTTTAAAGACGGCTTCAGCTATTTTCCAAAGAATATTGAGAAATATAATAAGAAAATATAATCTCTCAGATTTTGCAGTGAATTTTATAGACGATATTTTGGTTTTTTCTAAAAGTTTTGAAGAACACATAACACATATATCGAAACTACTAGACGCAATCTTAACAGAAGGATTTAGACTGAAATTCTCTAAATGTACCTTTGCAAAGGATCATGCCAAGTATTTGGGACACATAATAAAAAAAAATTCGGTTACACCTCTCAAAGATTATTTAACAGCTGTCAGGAATTTCCCCATTCCAGAAACAAAGAAAAATATACGTCAGTTTCTGGGAAAAGTAAATTTTTATCATAAATTTATACCACACAATGCAATAATCCTGGAACCATTACACAATTTGTTACGTAAAGATGTTAAATTTATATGGACTAAAGAATGCCAAAAATCATTTGATAAAATAAAAGATTTACTATGCTCAAAACCAATTTTGAAAATATTTGAACCAGAACAACCAATAAAAATATACACTGATGCCAGCATTCAAGGCGTGGGAGCAGTGTTAAAACAGGAAGATGAAAACGGAATAAACAAGCCTGTAGCTTATTTCTCAAAGAAATTGACCGACACTCAAAAGAGAAAAAAGGCAATATATTTGGAATGTTTGGCGATTAAAGAGGCTGTAAAATATTGGCAACACTGGCTAATGAATAAAGAATTTATAGTATATTCAGATCATAAACCACTAGAAAATCTTAACATCAAGTCTAGAACCGATGAGGAACTGGGCGATTTGACATATTACCTGTCTCAATACAATTTTAAGATAATATATAATCCAGGTAAGTCAAATCAAGAAGCGGATTGCTTAAGTAGAAATCCAGTCTTAGAACATTATGAAAATACTGAAGATTTTTTGAAAGTTGTTAACCTAATAAGCATGCAAGATATTAAAAAGGACCAAGAAACAAATCTATATATACAAGACGGAAAATCAAAATCATTTATACTGGAAAATAATATTTATTACAAAAAGAATAAAAGAGGAAAAAAAATCGTACTTTCAGAAGCATTTAGTAAAACACTAATTAAAAATGTACATTACTTTTATTGCCATATTGGGAGAACCCAAATGATAAATAAAATAAATCCTTTCTATACAGCAAAGAATATCATCACAAATATCAAGAAACTGTGTGATGAATGTGATATTTGTATTAAAAACAAATCAAGAAGGAATCCAAAATTTGGTTTGATGTCCCATTTAGGCCCAGCAACACGTCCTTTCGAAATTGTATCGATTGACACAATTGGTGGCTTTGGAGGATCAAGATCTACAAAAAAATACTTACATCTTTTGGTTGACCATTTTACACGATATGCATACATTCTGACATCAAAAAATCAGAGCTCCAATGATTTTATCAAATTGGTTGAAAAAGTGACGCAAGACAATAACATAGATATGCTTTTAACAGACCAATATCCTGGCATAAATTGCAAAGAATTTAAAGACTTCTTAAAAAAGAAAAATATAACAATGATGTTTACTGCTGTGGACGCGCCATTTTCGAATGGTCTGAATGAAAGGCTGAACCAAACTTTAACCAATAGGATAAGGTGTAAAATAAATGAAAATGACAAAAAAACTGCATGGACAACTATTGCACAAAAATGTGTAGAAAGATACAACGAAACGGAACATACAGTTACTAAGTTTACTCCAAAATATCTTTTGGAAGGAGAGAAAATGGATATTTTGCCACTGGAATTTAAATCAAGATGTACAGAAGAAGATCTAAAAAAAGACAGAGAACTAGCATTAAAAAATTCAATAAAATCCCATAACTATAATAAAAAAATATACGATCTAAAAAGAGAAGACTATAAATTTGGAGTGGGTGATAAAGTATTTATAGAAAATGGAAATCGGCTAAATAGGAAGAAAATGGATGAATTGAGGATTGGGCCATATAAAATCCTAAGAAGGATTTCAAATTCTATTTACGAGGTTGATGTTGGACATAAGAAGGCGGAGTCAAACTTATACCATATCACAAAGTTAACTCCAATAGTGAATAGCTTTTGAACGAACAATCATCACGATGTTGTTCTCTCCGAGGGTGGGAGATGTAAAGGATATCACCTCTTTACTACCTATTTCTTAGTGTGTATGAAATCATTATTATCTATGAAACTATTAGCTGTCAGTGTGACGTGATATAGATTTTAGAAGGAAAAAGTTAGAATATGAATCTTTAGAAAACCGTGAAAAACATTGTAAAATGTTATAGTTAAAATATTATTTAATTAGAAGTAAAGGCTTTAAATGTTGTTTTTTGTTATTTCAGGTAAGCTTTTCTGTTTAAAATGTTTTAGTTGTAGTAAAACTTATATAAAAGTGTGATGCGAATAAAATAAATTTTGTTATTTCAGAAAACACAATTTCGTCTTTATTTCATCTGAACTAATATCATTATATTGATTTACATAATTGAGTACAAAACAAGGCAAAATATAAATTGGACAATTTATAATCTAACAATTTTTTTCACAACTTGATGCAAACAAATGATAAGAAAAAAGAACTGTGTAATAAAGGATATTTGATTGTGTCTAATAATGACTGTACACAAATATATAAGGATTAGCGTTTCCCCTTTTCTTATACCAGAGAGAGGAAAAAAATACAAAACTACTTTTTTGCCACTATAATGATATCATATCACTCTACGGTTATATAAAAGATTCATCTGTGGATCTGACTACAGCTTAATTTATTTATCAATCTCTATACAGTTTGTGATATTTATCTTAAACGTGATTTTTGACGACAATAATGGACCATTTTCTAAGTTGTAAGTCATGGTTTCTTGCTTTCATCTAAATAAATTTGTCACGTTCACTAAACATGATTCTTTCAAAAAAAAATGGTGCTCCCTTTGAGGGTGATGAATCGCAATAAATAAAAAAAACTGCTAAAAAGAATTGTACTCAAAAATTTCATCAAGTCATTCACAATTTATAGCATCTAAAATAGCGATCGCAAAAAGGTCCAACTGTGTAACTTCACAAATCAAACTGAGAAAGGTCTGACAACAATTTGCTTTTATACTTGAATACGTATTTCAATCAGTGTTCGTACGCAATGTTCGTGTATTTGTTCCACTCAAACAAATCTTTTTCATATGAGAATGGGCGTGTTGGTGCTTACTCTATCCGTTTTTTTATGCCTGTAAGTAATGCTTAGTACATTATATACTATCGCTTATTTACAGTTCATTTGCTCCTTAATTTTATATATGCTGTAAGCTTCAACAAAATAATAATATGTTTTTTTATAATGATGTAGACAAATTCTAGATCCTAATTTAAGTTTTGTACCAAATTAAGGTTGACAAAGAGAGTGTTTTTGAGACACCAATTTAGTAACGATAGAATAAAATAGAAAACTCTTGAAAACGATCGAAGATAATTACTTTGAACTTTCGAACACAAGATTTAATCTGAACTTTTTATAAACTATTTTGTGTAACTAAACCTCACAGGATGGACTATGAACTCGTAAAAAAATGTTAAAGTTACTTATGGCTACTGCATCGCAATATTATATCTAGCACAAAAATCATTAAAATATCGTATCGTATCGTAAAAATTCATACACATCTTTGATACGGGGTTATATCTTCGTCTTTCACCGATTTAAATGCACACAGTTGATATTATTTCACTATTTGACATCTAGATTTGTCCACATCATGAGGGAAAACATCGTGGAAGCCCACATATCTAAGTTGTACTTTGTCATGTAACAGTATATTCGTACGAAACGGCGATAGGCCTGCCCCCTATCATGTTAGTACAATGTCAAAGGAAAACGTGGGTACTCTGAACACAGGTGACGATGTCACGTGATGTTCAGAAGTATAAGTACCTCTGCCAACCCCTTCGGGAGTATACAGCGTGAACGTTTGAGTTAAAATAATTAATTATGGAATAAATAAAGGAAAGAAAAACTTCGAAATTATCCTCATTAGAAATAATCCCCACATGATAGTCATGAACAAAAAAGATTCTAGTTAATTATGGAATGATAAGATTAAATGATGCAGTTTAGAGCAAAGTTTGAGTCTATTTGCCGACAAAGTATAATGCATCTCAGTACACCCTATAGGAGATCAATACGCGATGCTATTTGTTCCTGAATCATTGATTTCAAATGACAAGACACCCTTCATACAAATCAGAGCGTAACCTATAATTTATAGATACTATATTAATTATTGCTACATGATTTTGAGGCCCGTAGTATGCTATTAGAGGTATTTAATGTTATTAGAGGGAGGGCATCAAAGTAATTACACATGCACGAGCTCAAGTGAATTAGATTTGAGGAAATTCTGGTTATAATAATTAAACAGGAAAGTAATTGAAAAGTTAATGATTATAATTTTAATGTCATGTTTTGGTTCTGCCTCCGTAGAATTGATGGGGACATATTTGAGCTCCGATTATCTAGAAGCCATTCATTCACTATGGGCAAAACTTGGGGCATCATAAGTAATGTAAATAAAATATGTAGTAACAGAAAACTTTGTTTCAAATAGTTTGTTTGCAGATTAACTTTAATTTCAAAATATCATTAAACGTAATTAGAGAACTGTATACCAAATAAAATATTTTTGCTAATAAAGCACTGATAAGAGTCTTAAATTAAAAAAATTAAGTCGTTTACTTTTTTTTCATTTTTAAGCATTTTGTGTAAAAATCACAAACAAATCAACTGTTATTAGATATTTGGCATTTATATAGATACTTGAAAATACATCGAAAATACCAATCAAAGACATTTGAAAATTAAATAGATATTATATGATAGTTATATGATGTCATTCGTGATCAGAAGGGCAAGCACGAGAACTATTTTATCGACACGATAACGGTTAGAATGAGATGGCAGTATATGATACTAAGTAAGTGCGTAAGAGATGGCTGCTTTATCCCACGCGATATCTAGTTTAAACACGGCTCGTGCTTGCCCTTCAGAAGCTACACCCATCGTATACTTTGATAAGCCAGTAAGAGTTTCAGATCTAGACGACGTTGTTTTCTACCAATGTTTAAAAAATACATGGAGATACGCACACTAATAATTCTAATTATGTATAATTGCATGGACTAAAAACTGAAAGGTTTATTTCATATAAAATTATTACATCTATGACTAACTTAGGAATAAATATTGATTATCATAATAAAAAAGACCACCATCAAGCCCTTCTGAAACACAAGACAAAGGTTGAGTTGTAAACAATAAATATACATGTAGAAAATGCTGATCAATGTAGATGATTCAAAAGCTAGGTCTTAAAAAAAGTTCTTATTGCTTAAAAGTATTATAAATGGTGGGAAAAGAACCGAATATTCAAATTTCAAAGACATAGTGCTGTGATACTTAGCTGTACGAAAGTTATAAGGAACGTTCCCACTTTTGTAACTCGTATTCGGGTTTTGAACGAAAATAGCGAAACTAACTTTGATAAACGAACCAGTACCGTGTGATTTTATTACATCATATATTTTCATTACTTGCATTTATCGGAGTTTCTGTTTATTGTTTTCCTGCAATTCCAGGAGGCTTTGGTTTGCAATGGATATTTATTGACTGAAAGGAAAATTTTCTGTACCAATTTTCGGCGAAATCGGCAATTCAATTACCGAATTACAAAACTATACTTTTTTGCCAACACCTTACTTAAGCATGTCATTAATTCCAAAAAAAATTGCAAGGGCTGCGAAACCTCAAATTTCTGAGATAAAGAGAGATTTACTGAAGATAGGTTTACAACCGCATTGCCTGCCTTATTATTTTACCCACCGACATTCTAAATAAAAAATCCGCAAAAGAGATTGTATTCAAAAATTCAGGCGTCCGAAGTGAGAAAAATAGAAGTGCATGTATTAATAAAATGAATATAATTGAAGTTCGAGAGGTTTGCTAGGATCTTGAAAAGTGGCGTCCCCAAAGAGAAATCATGGCCTGACAGAATTAATAAAATTTACTCATCTCAACTCATACTAATACTTATAAAAGATACTTATTTTTCAGAACACCTCATATAGCTTATATGTATGTCTCGTGTAACTTCAGCCTACCACATATATGTAGGGTAATTAAACCATAGTCTATCACACGGGCCTAGTGTGTATCAGGAGGCATTTACGATTGCTAAGGCCCACAATGAACCCGAATGCCTATCGCGCATTTCTTATTTCTCAGTCAATCAAGTTTCTCAGACTGTAATGTCCTTACCAAATATACTCAATCAAGGCTTTGTATCCCTAAAAAAGGTAGTCAGACTTTCAGAATCAGAAAATTGGGGAAAAAGAGGAGAAAGACTGTAAAAAAAAAATTTTGGTGATGGGTTTCCAATAATTACACCCAAAAATTACTTAAAAAGCCCCGATCCCGTTACCCTTAGTCGCCTCTTACGATCACCCAAGGGAAGAAATGGAGTAGTGCTATTCTAAGCCGACCTACACAGTAAATTTTAATAAATCTTACCAAGCTATTTCAAAGTTTACTCCCAGAATTGGAACCTAAAACCTCTTGATTGTAAGTCGAATGCTCTAACCGTAAGACTAAGAGTCATTTTTAAACATACATATACTCACGGTTATATCTCCCTGGAAGGGGTAGCCAGAGCTAAGGAATCATAAATTCCTCAGCCACTTTTGGAAGTTGAGTGGGCAAAAGATGGTAAAAATAAAGGTTTTTGGTGATGGGTCTCCAACCGCATTGGGGCTTTTCATTTTTAAAGTCAATATAAAGACCGTAAGACCAAGGGATATTTTCAAAGCCAATAAGAATGCAAAGCTAAAATATTAGATTTTGCTGCGACCCCAATACAAAATGCTCAGCAGAAGTTGACACTGTTGTGGACAATTATGCAACCGGTCATTGCTCCCACCTGGCGGTGTTATTTTAGAATGTTACGAAAGCATATTAATTATTTATTATGAACGAACTGAGAATGGCCATTGACTAATATATATGTCTTCACGTTTTACGACTTACACGTTAGATAATTTATCACCGATTTTTAAAGAAAGGTTTTTGTTAATCTACTTCTACACACTTGCATTTAAATCAAAAAAGCTTTTGACATGCGATAAAATAGGTATTCCTTGTAATTGGATTATATTTATTGTTTCAATTTTGATTATATTTATTGTTTCAATTTTACAATTATGTCATTTACTCCCAAAAAAAACGTCACTAACTCTGAGTCCTGTGCCGTTCTTACTGTTGGACAAGAATATTACATTCGTAGGAAATACCCAAAAATTATCCTAACTAGATCCTTAATTCAAAAAATGGGTCAAAAGGTCTATCTCGAAGAGAATTAAGGCCATCTAAAGGATTAACCGTTGTAAATTAACCTGTCATAAATTTTGAGTAAGGTTAGTGTTATTGTCTGTCCAGCTCGGGTCACGTTGACAAATACATTCGAGTCAATAAAAACTGCCGGAAATCGCACAAATTGGATGATTGCTACCTTTAGTGGGTTGAAAATCAGCATGCATTAGAGCTTACACTCTTGTGTACATATGCTGAGTAGGCAACTATTTGTTGTAATGGACATTTATGTAAAAAGTGTTTGTTGTATTCTAATGAGCGGGTAAACAAAGTTTTTGTAATATGTTTGTTAATACTTATTTAGTTTTCACTTTAATGTTTTTCTAATATATATAATACAACGTATAACGTCGTCCTATGCTTTGACTTAGACACACCCCCTGGCCCTCAGTTGCTCAGCACACATAAAATCATGGTGAAGTCGCACTGGCCACAGGACCAGCAGCAACCAATTCTTTCGAAAAAGAATGACATTCGAATTTCTGATATTTTTGTATAAATCCTAATTAATTAAAATTACGATAGCAATTATAGTTATTTAGTTAAAATTCAATTTAAGGATATTGTTTATCGGGCTAATTTATTCAGACCAATCTTCTATGTAAGTTATCGGTAAACACAATGTAATGATGTTTGTAATCAAAACAAAATAAGTATTTGCTACATAGTAAATATTGTATCAAAGAAGTACTTGAAGCTATATTAAATCAAAAGACTCCCTCACTTAGTCTTTGTTCTTTCCTGTTCTTATAAAGTTTATAAAACCGCAGGAACAGTACAACTTTTCAACGTCAAGCTTTGCCACAACTCTTGTCCACTTGACCCCCGTCTACGACTGCTACATGCTACAGGCCTCGGAGCTGCTACAAATTTAATAACACTATGTGCTACGAAACGCGTGCAGTATAAGTGACCATTAATATGACAAAGGAAAAGTTTTATACATTTTGCGCCTACACTAAAATGCAACCTTTTTGTCAAGTTTGAAATAAAAGATCGCAATGTAGGTTTATTCACGCCTTTCAATCATGGTCCCCTCAAAGCACAAAATTGTATATCAAAATTTAAAAAATCAATTAGTATTCACTTATCTTGAAAAATCCAAAAACTTTAATTACTTTCCACCTCGTATAAAGAAAACTTGTGATTAAAATATATGTCTAAAATGAAGTTTAGCTTACTCACAATCTACAGTATCATGAACTGTATGTGACTTAAGTAAAAAAAATTACTCTTCATTGGGTAGTAAAAATATGTTGAACTTTAAATATACATGTACTTTTAGTGATAATAAACCATTGTAAAGATTTATTCAAACTCCAAATTTAAACACAAATATGCGGTTTATAAAAATCACAAAGTTCTTATAACATTATTCATAAAAATATCACCTTTTTTGTAATAACTTGCAAGACAAAAGTAAATGAGTTTTTAATCTAAAATAATATATTATTACTTAATTTTCTCTTAACTACCCAGCCAATACTCAAACAGTTCTACCACGTAGCAACAATTCGATACAATTATACCGTTCAAGGACAAATAACGAGAGGCAGACCTCACTAATTGATAAATTATAGTAATTACTAACCTAATTACACAATTCTGAATTGAACTTAATTCTTGTTAGTTGATTTATCCAGAACGGTTTGCCATTTTCTTTTTTGTTAGCTTTCAATACTTTATTACATTTTATGAGAACGTTTTTGGAATCAAAGAGTACTAATTTGGGGTATAGTTTAGGGTAGGCTAGAGGGTGGTTAGCTGGTTACAGTCAGCTTATTGCATAACTTAATTATCATTCATCATTTTAGAGGCATATAGTATACAATACAACCGTGATAGCTCAATGGGTAGAACACCGGTTATCGTGCAAACGACTTGTGTTCAAATCCCGGGTCGGGCCTACACTGATTTGTCTTTTAAACCGACTTCAAAAAAAAGGAGTGTTCTCAATGCGACCGTATATATATATATATACAACAAATATACATATACTATTACTACGCTATTTATGAACCGATTTTGATTATTATTATTTTATTTGAAAGAAGATACTATCGGATTGTTATCATGGTGAGGATATCAGGGTCTGATGATGGGATCCTGGAGAAATCGAGGGGAACCCTGAAATTTTATAGCCAAATGTACCGCGTTTTACATATTTTCTGAACTTATATTGGCATTTGCTTTTAAAAGCATATTGTTAGGCTGCTGAGCTGATGATGGAAGGTGAGGGTCCTCAATCACTAGGAGTTAGGAAACAGTCCTTTCAACATTCTATATAGATTTATACTCCTCTTCGTAGCTTTTATGAAGAGAAGTACAGGTTCACTAAATATTTCTTTTGTTATGTTATTGTTACCGAGAAAGTACCATGAGACCACGATCTGATGATGGCATACCAGGAAATCGAGGGGACTGTCGAAATTCACAATCATGTGACAGTGTTTTTGTTCAAAACGCCGATAGGCCTGCCCTGTATAACGTGAGAACACTGTCTAAATACTGATATAAATATATAAGTATAAGCCTCAGAATGCATAGTTAGTAAATAATAGCACATATCTCAATTTTAATTTAGTACCGCCATCTATTGACCGATAACCGATTGGCTGCAATCTCTCACACATCACTAAAAATCTGCGTAGGGGGCAGCACCGGGTCGCCAAACTGCTATCCATTCTTACTAAAGATATTCTCATTTTCGAACATAAAAAACTTGGTACAAAATGGTTTGTCTCATGATTCTTATGAACAATTAAAAAAAGGTTTTTTGGAACTTACCCCCTAAGGGATTGAAATATAGTTTACCGATTTTTGATCTGTAAATAGACTGTATCTAGAAATTTGTAACTTGATGCGATTGACTGATATAACCACTACAAAAAGGATTATATGAAATTCATCCATCAATCGATCATGAGTATATACTAACGGCTATAAATCCCAAAAAAAGGGTAGCCGTAGCTTCAGATTAGTAATTCTTTATCCACTTTTGGAAGTTGAATGGGGAAAAAGTAGTCAAATGGGTCTCCAACTGCATCGCCCAATAATCACTTAAAAAGCCTCAATGTTCTTTATATCTCTTACAACGCTCACGGGAATAAAAATATAAGAAACAGAAGTTAAGATAGTGTTTTGGTATAGTGGATGTAAACCGGATACAAAAAATGAAGTCCACGCGGACGTAGTCGCGGGCAAAAAGCTAGTATTATATAATACCCATATATAAATAACACCCAAGAATAAGAAACAACAATTTATGCTCATTACATAAATGTAGCATGAGCGGGGATCGAACCCGCGACCTCCGGACTGATAAGCTAGTCACCTATCCACTCGACTACGGCTGTTGTCATTTGAACGACATTTCAAATTCCTAGGGGAACAAGAATAGACCGGATGTTTTACACAAGAAGCTGGACATAAGGTGCTGAGATTTAGATTTTGGTTACTTAATTTACATACATACATATACTCACGGCTATAAATCCCTAGAAGGGGTAGCCAGAGCTAAGGAATTAGAAATTCCTCAGCCACTTTTGGAAGTTGCGCGGGGAAAAGATGGTAAAATAAAGGTTGTTGGTGATGGGTCTCCAACCGTATCGCCCAAAAATGCCTTAAAAAGCCCCAATACCGTTAGTCGCCTCTTACGTACACCCACCGGAAGAAATGGTGTAGTGCTATTCTTAGCCGACACTACACAGCAAATACTTAATTTAATGTATACATATACTCACGGCTATGAATCCCTTAAAGGGGTAACCAGAGCTAGGGAATCAGAAATTCCTCAGCCACTTTTGGAAGTTGCGTGGGGAAAAGATGGTGAAATAAAGGTTTTTGGTGATGGGTCTCCAACCGCATCGCCCAAAAATCCCTTAAGAGCCCCAATACCGTTAGTCGCCTCATACGTACACCCACCGGAAGAAATGGGGTAGTGCTATTCTTAGCCGACACTACACAGCAAATACTTAATTTAATGTATACATATACTCACGGCTATGAATCCCTTGAAGGGGAAACCAGAGCTAGGGAATCAGAAATTCCTCAGCCACTTTTGGAAGTTGCGTGGGGAAAAGATGGTGAAATAAAGGTTTTTGGTGATGGGTCTCCAACCGCATCGCCCAAAAATCCCTTAAGAGCCCCAATACCGTTAGTCGCCTCATACGTACACCCACCGGAAGAAATGAGGTCCGGAGGAAATTATTCTAAGCCGACACTACACGGCAATTAATGTATACGCGGAATTTAATGTATCTGTATTAAATTACAAGTTGTTCACGTAAGAGTTTGTTTTTATATTTGAATAGCTACCATTTATATTTGAATTTAATAATGAAAGAGTCAATAGGCTTATTATAAATAAAACACTTCCGTTACTGACCGACTCAGTAGGTGACAAATGTCATAGAGCTGAAACGTACAAGTAGAAGTATTAGTACTACTGCCGACACTTCGGTGAGATACATCGTGAATGTTTGCGCTTAGTTTGTATTAACTAATACTTTATTTCTACCATATTGTCCCCTATCAACCTCCAAATGTGGCTGAGTAGTTCCAAGCGCTGATGCTCTGGCTACCCCTTTTTGGGATTCATGGCCGTGAGTGTATATATGTTTGTAATAAAAAGAGCCACAACCAGTCTATACGAAATATCGCTTTTTACAAACAGATGAATGAACGCGTATTGTTGGGTTAACAATCTTTTTATTTTGATTTTATGATACTCCTCGATTTTATTGGATATAGGTCGATGATACACTGACCAATAAAACTTCTCACTATCGTTCCGAAAACCGAATCAAAATGTAATTCTATTATTAGATTTCACGCCGAAGTATTTTCGGGAAACATTTGTCGTTGTTCCCTTATTGGAAACAGTCTTTAAATATATTTGATAATAGGTCTTTACCTATGAAATCCTAATATTACGACCTAAGCCGACGAAAGACCTAATATTATTCGGATGAATTATGTTTCTTACTTACCGTTTTTTTATATGTTAGCTAAGGTCAAATATCATTATAACTATTAGGGTCCATTTAATAAAAAGTGCATGCATACATATATATACTCACGTCTATAAATCCCGAAAAGGGGTTGGCAGAGTCTCAAAGCTAGAAACGACAAAGCCACATTTCAAAGTCGATAGGGGAGGGGATGGTAGAAATAAAGTATTGTTGGTATTGACTTAAGGTATTGGAACTTTTTAAGTAGTTTTTGGTCGATACGGTTAGAGACCTACCTTTTCCCCACTCAACTTCCAAAACTGTTTGACGAATTTTTTATTACAAAGCTCTGGCTACCCCTTTTATGTATATATAGCCGTGAGTATATGTACTCATCTGTGTGTATTTCTGATAGTTAGTAATACTGCGCAGTATAACTCATTAACATGGAAACAAGAAGCTAATAACGTAGGACATTATGAAACTTTAATAAATCTGTGATGACATATAAACTGCGTGTTTACGACCGCGAATTATACTTTAGTTTTAGTATTCATGAAATGGAAAATAGTGTTTACATTTAATAGCTACCACATACTCTTTTATTATCATTAATATCGTAACAAAGTTTACAAATATATCTTATTTACTAATACTCACGCCCATTGTTTTTATTGGAGTTGGCAGAGGCGATTGATATCGCCACTCTGCACGCTTTTGACAAATCTCTTTTGCTTCTCTCCCATTCACTATTCTGCTCATACATGCTCTTTTATCTGATATACTTTTTTACTTTTATGTGAACTATGATCACGACTAGAAATTCTACAAATGAGAACCCAGAGCTACATGATTAAAAGTTCCTTTGAAAACTGTTACAATTTTTATATATATTGTATGAGGTGGGAAACTTAGGCAATGTGACTGGAGAGAACAATGGAACACCTACGGAAAGATGGTTCATTGTAATTTTTCAGTTTTGTGTAATTTGTTAGAGGGCCTAGTGATTTAAGTAATATATAATAACTTTTAAAGAAAGAAAGAAAACATTTATTCATTGCCACATACAAAGAAAGCACAGTTACACTCACATACATTAAGAAACACTTGACAATCAACATAAAGAAAGTAAACGTAAATTTCATAAAAAATAACAAAAATATTACAAAGGAAAAGAAGATCAACAATAGAATACAGCACATTAAACACAGATATACATTTAAAATAATATTAACTTTTACTTTTCTTTTCACTTTTCACTTTTAGATTGATTTATTTATTATTACTACCTAAAAGTACCTTTTAACTTTCGTTAATTATGTATTCTGCTGCCAACCAGTCCTTTATATAAACAATTGAATAGTAAATATAAACAAAATAATCATAGTAAGTAGCAAGAATAGTAAATATAAACAAAATAAGCATGTATTTTACATAGTTATACGCACTCCTGTACTTCAACACATACATACATACATATACTCACGGCTATAAATCCCTTGAAGGGGTAGCCAGAGCTAGGGAATTAAAAATTCCTCAGCCACTTTTGGAAGTTGCGTGGGGAATAGATGGTGGAATAAAGGTTGTTGGTGATGGGTCTCCAACCGCATCGCCCAAAAATCCCTTAAAAGCCCTAATACCGTTAGTCGCCTCTTACGTACACCCACCGGAAGAAATGGGGTAGTGCTATTCTAAGCCGGCACTACACAGCAAATAGACAACTGTACTTCAAATAGAAGTTATCCGTTCTGCCGTATACAACTTTCATAAAAGTTTTCTGTCTTATCCCATTCTAGATGATGTAAATGAAAAATAAAATGATGTCCTTGCATTAAGAATATATCCACATACCCCTCTATACCCTTCTAGTCAAAAGATACCAGCTTCATGATGGTCTCCTACAGTATAAAAGTAAGTAGTTTTAAATTTTGACTTCCTAAAAGTATCTGTCAGAGGTTATTTTGAACAAAAACATTTGATATTTGTTTTATAAAAACGCGAGATCTGGTATGGCTCCATATTCATCTATATTATAACGTTATATACAGTAAAGCCACAACAAAATTTTCATAAACATAATATTAATAATAATAGGCATGTTATTTCCGGTTGTTCGGCTCTTGCTAACACTGAGTACTTGCACAGGCACAACCAAGCAGCCAAACTCCTACATCAGGAGCTCGCTCTGAAATACGGACTCTTGCAACAGAGGCTGCCGTATTACAAGTATCTGCCGGAGCCAATCCTAGAATACGACCGTGATAAAATCTATTGGGACCGATCCGTTATCACGGACAGGATTTTTCTAGCGAATAAGCCTTTATTTAAACTTTAACTTTATTGCATACAAATACACAAACAATATTTAAAAATTAAAAAACAGTCAATGTACACAAAGGCGGACTTATCGCCTTAACGCGATTTCTTCCAATCAACCTTTATGGTGAGGAACAAATGAATAACTCTTTAATTTAAATAAAGCTCAAATATAAAAGCTATTTAAACGGAACTTAATTAAACACAACTTATTTACAACCCATATATTAATCTATATACCTAATAATAATTATATCAAATATACCATACAATATCTTAATACATACTTAGGTATATAATAAAATAAGTACAACATACTGTAAAATTCAAGTATTACAAATTCATCAGCCACTTAAGGGTCATAAATAGGGTCTGGTGAGCATCTAGAGTAATATCTAAAAAGGGTGGATGATAAATGTTTGTGACTTCTATCATTATACTTGAATAATTAGTGGCCTAGATCCATAGAGACCTAGCTCTAACCCTTATCCTCTTCCTTTTAAGAAAATTAAGTGGAAATATTAGAGATAGTGTTTCCGAGTATTTCACATACTATACAGTTGTAATGTAATTGTGATGTTGTAGAAGAAGAAGAAGAAGAATAAAGTTTGTTCGCCGCAAATATGACACATAAATTTAATAAAACTTAAAACTAACATTAAAGAAAAATAATTATATAATAAAACAATACATTTAAAAGTAAAAATTAAAAGCAATTTAAACGAAACCGTGGTCGGTGACAAAGAAAACAAAATAATAGAAAAAACAGAGATTATTATAAATGTAGTGGATGTAGGCAGCACAGGACCGGTCATTGTGGAGATATTTGGAGGAGGCCTATGTCCAGCAGTGGATGTCTATAGGCTGATGATGATGGTGATGATGACAGCTGTAAACGGCACGAAAATATTTGAATCTGTTGAAAGCTACGTACACATAATTTAATATTATCACTAACTAACACTAGCTAGTAACAACAACAAGTAACTGTATTTAAATGTTTGAAAATAATCCTCGAATTCCATTTTTAAAAAAAAATTAAGCTCTGTATTTGTCGGTCCTTCGAACACCACATAGAGTGTTAAAAGCACCGAGTTGACATTCGCCAGTGTGAAGCCACCAAAATTAATTACGGTCCCAAAGGATGGATTCGGACGTCAACATTGAAATAGAACCTACAATTTGTGAACATATTATAAAACAGCTCTTTTCTGGGTTTTGTAGTCAAATTGCAAAAATTGAACCCCGAAAAGATTTGTCTTGCCTTTGTATCTATTCGTGTTATATTCGTGTGCCCGAAATATTCAGTCTATTAAGACTTGATAGATGTGTACGGTGAACTGTTTATATAAAAAAATTGTTTCATTTCCATGCATGTTGAATTAATTAAATTTCATTATTTACGATATACGGCCAGCCTCCCAAAAAAATAACTGCAAAGTTTCGGTAAAAGAGTCCCATTTTACCTCTTTTTTAACTCGATATTTAAGTAAGTATAAGGTTTTTTCGAGTTGGTACCTCAATATTTGATAATGAAATACAGTAAAATCGAGGCTTTTTTATATGTAGTCATTAGTTAGCATAAGTATTTTAATTATGAGAGGAAGTAGCCTACTTTTCTATTACTTTTGCTCTCAATATCTATACTTGTTTTTACGAAATCCACTATGGAAAATCAGACTTGGACCTGGCCATTTTGATAGTTTGGTTACGAGGTTAGAGATATTCTTCTCTAGCCTCAATTTCAATCTATGAAATATGTCAGTCAGCAATTACTTCGGTATTAGAATACTAAAACGGATCGTAATTGTTAGAAGGCTGTAGAAATTTACATCAAAGGCAAATGGCAGTGAGAGAAAGGACGACTTTAACGATCTCTTCCTTAAATTGTAAACGAGTTTATTGTTGACGGTGGAACAGAATCGTAGGACAATTCGTACTTAATTGCTTTGTATTGAAAATACAATAAAAACTGGTAAAAAGCTATAAATAACAAAGATCACGTCGATCTACCATCATCAAATCTCTTTTACGAACTTTTTAGTTGTTCAAGGCGTTTCAAATGGTTCTGTTTCATCAGAATGAAAATAAAGCTTTACGCTTTTTATCTTGAAGGGATTTACAGTAGTAATTTTATTTTGTCTTTGTCTTCTGATGTTGAAGATTTAGTTTTTACTGATAACCTATCACAATTCTAAAGAACGAAGAACAGAAGAAGAAAGAAGTAATAAATGATGTTGCTATATGTCAACTTCAGTTACAAAATTATAAAACAAAACTTAGCAATCGGTACAAAATAAAGTATTAATGACCGAATCTACAGTCTACGGATAACTTCCACGTTCATTTATAACCAATCTAACACCGCAGAAAATATCTAACACACATACTAATTAAAAAAATATTTTTTAATCTATCCTTATTGTTTATACTTCTTACATTCCAATTTATACATACTACACAAATACTCACGGCCATAAATCCCAAAAAGTGGTAGGCAGAGCCTCAGAGCTAGACACTCATCAGCCACATTTGGGAATTGATAGGAGACAAGATGGTAGAAATAAAGTATCGCCCGCATCACCACTAAACCACTTCAAAAGCCCCATACTGTTAGTCGCCTCATACGACACTCGTAGACAGAAAGGGGTAGTGACATTCTAAGCCGGCACTATACGGCAATATTCCAATTCAACTATATTTCATTTGCTACATAAAGACATGATGAAAAGTAGGCTTTTGTAATCTTCAGTAACTTCCTAAACGTTTATAGGTATCTGTTTGGTACATGAAAATGCATTGCATAGATGCATATGACGCCATGATGTATTTTGACTAGAACAATAAGAAAAAGAAGGAAAGAAGTGTTTTAATTCTTATATATAAAACATTATTTGCAAGTGAAAGGAAAACGACTTCAAAGGTCGTTTAATTATTTTCAGCTTGTGGTGTTATTTAGAGGTGTACAAATAAATATTTCTTCATTTATAACCCTTTTTCGATAAATTAATTAAGGAATCCTGAGCATCCTTTGCTTAAATATAATTTTGTTAAAACAAACATCAAAGACAAACCATTATATTTATATTTGCTTTGATAATTTTAGATTATATTCAACACAGGTAAAATATCATGAGAACAAATATGTCTCAATGAAATAAACTATGTTTGATTTATAATTTTATTGCGGTAAGTTGCGTGGGGAAAAGATGGTGAAATAAAATAATAAATTTTAGTAATATTCTATAAGTTCTAGGCTCATCAAATGTAACGTAAAAACGAGATTATTGTTAGATATGTTTTCTGTACATCTGTGAACATCTGTTATTGGCCTTACTTGATTTCTATTATTAACTGTGTATTATTACTTATGTCGATGTTTCTAATAAAAATAAATAAATAAAGGTTGTCGGTGATGGGTCTCCAACCGCATCGCCCCAAATTCCCTTAAAAGCCACAATACCGTTAATCGCCTCTTACATACACCCACCGGAAGTAATGAGGTAGTGTTATTCTAAGCCGACTCTACACAGCTAAAATCTTATCAAAAAATAAGCTTTAATAATGTAAAAAAATGCCTCCGAAAAACTAAAATGAATATTCGATGTCAAAAGATAAGATCACCAGGAAATTGAATACTACAAATATAAACTGCAAAAAATATTACGTACTTCATAAAATATTTAGAATTTTGATAAGAGAAATATGATTGTGAAATAATTTAGTTGTAGACTGAGTTGGAGGCAGGTATGACTTGAGACTTAACTTGAGAACCATGGATTTTCGCAAAAGGCGACTGAGGGTATTGAGGTTTAAGTCATTCTTGGGCGATGCGGTTGGAGACTCATCAGCAATAACATTTAGTTTACTATCTTTTCCCCACCCAACTTCAAAAAGTGGCTGTGGAATCTCTTTTTCTTTAGCTCTGGCTACAACTTCAAGGTTTTAATAGCCATATGAATATATGTATGAATGTATGTATGTTAAGACACAACACAAAGCAATCTTTATTTTACAATGTTTACCCTTCTCAACTTCTAAACTCGAAACTCAGGCTAACTTAATTTGTGTAGCCTATATCCACATATATTTATTTATGTCCAAAACATACATACATACATATACTCACGGCTATAAATCCCTAGAAGGGGTAGCCAGAGCTAAGGAATTTTAAATACCTCAGCCACTTTTGGAAAATTGAGTGGGGTAAAGATGGTTAAATAAAGGTTGTTGGTGATGGGTCTCCGACCACATCGCGCAAAAATCCCTTAAAAGCTCCAAATCCGTTAGTCGCCTCTTACGTACACCCACCGGATGAAATGGGGTAGTGTTATTCTTTGCCGACACTACACAGCATTATTAACAAAATTCCATTATTTAACGAAATTCCCTGTGGTCATATAACTTGTCATGTATTTTGGATTTCAGTGTTACATCGTGCATCACGTATTAGAAATTAAGTTGTTTAGTTCGCTATCGATGTTTCGGTTCGTTGGGCCCTACGTACTGTTTGCACGCTTCAGCTATTTAGCTTGTTAACAACACCATAGGTACTTAACTAGTAACAGAATATTATATTAAAAAGGTAATTTACCCTTAAAATTTACACTTCTTGTGTAGTGTCGGTTTAGAGTAGCACTACTCCGTTTATTTCCATGGGTTATCGTAAGGGGTGACTAAGGGTATCGGGCTTTGTAAGTGATTTTTTGGCAATGTGGTTTTACCCATCAGCCAAAAACATCTATTTTACAATCTTTTCCACACTTAACTTCCAAAAGTAGCTGATATTTTCTGTTTTTGAAGCTTTGGCTACCCCTTTTTAGGGATTTATGTATGTAATATAAAAATGGAAATCGACCCTTAAAAATACTCACCAATATTCGAAAATAGAACCGGCGTTTATCCGTCTGTTACTTTAAATAATTAGAATTTGGTTTTACTTACAGAATAAATTGCATATTAGTTTGTTTTAAATTTAACTAAATTTACCTTTACTGACGGAAACTTATCCAAAACGCCATAGTTTAGTAATCCATATTAAATTATACATAATTCGGATTTTCGAAAATACCGTTCACCAATTACTTAAAAGCCCCTATCCATAATACGGATAATAATAACTTATATACGGTACCAAGGGGAACAATCAGGCTAATGATTTTCTAATTGTAACTATAAATAAATACAATTTTCTTTTAATATTTTTTATATACATAAGTACGGCGATAGGCCTGTCCCCCCCTATCACGTGAGTACACTGTCCATGCAAAACGTGGGTACTCTGAACACCAGGTGACAAAGTCACGTGATGTTCAGAAGTATTAGTACCTCTGCCAACCCCTTCGGGGATATTCGGCGTGATCGTTTATGTTATGTTATGTTTTATACATAAGTTTTTATTGTACTTTATATTGTAAACTGGGTTTTATGTTTGCATGAGAAAGATATGTGAATTGATTATCAACTGGGTCTTACTCGGTCTACGGGAGAAAATGATGTGTAATATCTTCAACAATCAGTACAGAGAGTATATAAAAATATATAATAAGCGACATGATAGTCCAGTGGGTAGAACACCCGCCCGAAAAACAGAAGGGCGTGAGTTCCAATTCTGGGACGGGCCTACACCAATTTGTCTTTTCTAAAGTCATATGTGTGGTTAATTTATCATGGTTGCTAACGGTGAGGGAAAACATCGTGAGGAAACCCACATGGCTGAATTGTACTTAGTCATGTGACAGTGTATTCGTACAAAACGGCGATAGGCCTGCCCCCTATCACGTGAGTACACTGTCTAAGCAAAACGTGGGTACCTTCTCTGGAAACTAGATGGCGCTTGCCATGTGAGTTCAGGAGTATTGGTACCTCTGCCAACCCCTTCGGGGATAAACGGCGTGAACGTTTATGTTATGTTATGTTATAATATGCTAGTGGATCGGCCCAGCTTCGCACGGATAGCGTAGTATTAAAATATCAGAGGTTTTTTCAATCATGAGCAGTGATTGAAAAAACCTGTGAAGTTTTATGATTTTTAGCGTCTTGATTACAACTTCTAGCACTCCTAAATAGTGTAACTTTGTGATTTTGAAAACGCTTTCACGAACGGTTCAGTATCTCCGAAATTAAACTAAATTTCAGGTTGAGTTGGTGGAGTTAAAGTTGAGTAAAACCCTAAGAAGTATTTACAACAATCCAAAAAGAAACCATGCCGCGCTGTAGGATGCAACTACTGACGCCATCTAGTATGTAAAATGTAAATTAGTAAGGATTTGGTTTTGGTCGCGTGCGACTATTATTTTTCATGTTGTTTCTAAACCGATTTCTATGATTCTTTTTTTATTGAATAGGTAATAATGTTAACATACATATACTCACGGCTATAAATCCCTAGAAGGGGTAGCCAGAGCTAAGGAATTAGAAATACCTCAGCCACTTTTAGAAACTCAAGTGGGGAAAAGATGGTAAAATTAAGGTTGTTGGTGATGGGTCTCCAACCTAATCGCCCAAAAATTCCTTCAAAGCCCCAATACCGTTAGTCGCCGCTTACGTACACCCACTGGAAGAAATGGGGTAGTGCTATTCTAAGCCGACACTACACAGCAAAGTAATAATGTTAACTTTTGTAATAAGAGATGAGTGAGAGTACTATAATCGTAAGAGTAAACAAATATAATCAGAATGCTCCAAACTACTAAGCTATCGGGAGTTACTTACATAATTATTGTGAGTCAACCATAGAAGATAGACATATGTTGTTCTAGAATACTTTTTAGACAATTTTATGCATAATAGTTCCGTCATACGTGATTTCTATGTAACTTTAACCATTAAGACTGCACACGCGAAGAAAGCTTGAAAAATTGAGTAACTTCAACCGTTTTCCCAAAATTTCCCAAAATCTCCTTCGAGTAGTGAAGGAGATTTTGGGTTGGTGAAAAGTATACTATAACCTGCCTAGGAGTATGAAGAATAATTGTATTAAGTTTCGTTCACATTCGTCATGTAGTTTTTGTTTCCATAAGGACAGACAGACAAAAATATTACTGATTGTATTTTTGGCATCAGTATCAATCCCTAATCACCCCTTGATAGTAATTTTAAAAATATATTTTATGTTGTATGTTGTTTGCTGTGTAGTAAAATATATTTTATATTGTATGTTGTTTGCTGTGTAGTGTCGGCTTAGAATAGCACTACCCCTTTTCTTCCGGTGGGTGTACGTAAGAGGCGACTAACGGTATTGGGGCTTTTTAAGGGATTTTTGGGCGATGCGGTTGGAGACCCATCACCAACAACCTTTATTTTACAATCTTTTCCCCACACAACTTCCAAAAGTGGCTGAGGAATTTCTAATTCGTTAGCTCTTGCTACCCCTTCTAGGGATTTATAGTCGTGAGTACATGTATGTATGTATGTATGTATATTTTATGTACAGAATTGACCTCTCTACAGATTTATTATAAGTATATAAGTATAGATTATCCAACTTGTATTGAAACAATATATTTGCTATTCATCATCAAACCAAATAATCTAAACTAAGAAACGAAATTATCAAACCCGCTAAATAATATCACGCATTTCTTAAAGCAAATTTCACACTAGGCCACGTGTAGCCTTCGACTATTCAGAACCCGAAGTACAAATTATTCCACTTTCTAAAGCAATTGAATAAGTTAATCATAATTAAATATTATCGAACATTTCCCGAATTGAGGAATCCAGTAACTTCTAAAGTGACGTCACGGAAAGCAATGGCGCCAACTCTCGGTCGTGTCGAAAGGTTTCGAAGTAAAAGTAATTAGTAAAGATTTAGGGATGAAGGGAAGTCCGACAATCGTTTAAGATAAACTAGAATTACAGGGAATGGTTTTAAGGTTACTATTTTAAGCTATTGTATAATAAAAGTATTGGTTGCGTTAGTTAGTGAGTGTAATAAAAATGGAAACCATATAAATTCAATAATAAATACGAATAAGTAAAAATTGGGTATCCATTTCTTTAATATAAAAATACAAAAAAATACATACAAAAATGAATTCGGTAAGTAAAGTCAAAAATGTAACCTTGATTTTGATGATGACGTGCTGATGTGGGCTGTTTTAATAATCAAGTAATAGTAATAGTGCTGTGTAGTGTCGGCTTAGAATAGCACTACCCCTTTTCTTCCGGTGGGTGTACGTAAGAGGCGACTAACGGTATTGGGGCTTTTTAAGGGATTTTTGGGCGATGCGGTTGGAGACCCATCACCAACAATCTTTATTTTACCATCTTTTCCCCACGCAACTTCCAAAAGTGGCTGAGGATTTTCTAATTCGTTAGCTCTGGCTACCCCTTCTAGGGATTTATAGCCGTGAGTATATGTATGTATGTATGTATATATTCGTGGTCTTAAAACAGAACGATTCACTCAACGAAAGGAACTCAAGAAAAAACGATTTATATTCCAATCTAAATCAACATCGAAGTAAAAATGAAAAAGTCCAAAGAAATCCTCTTGTTGCAATCCACCCATAATACCGTATAGCGTATATCGTATATACCAATTGAATACTGCAAAATAATTAACAAATATGTCTGCACTGAACACGTAATTATCCATGTGTCTAGTAATAATTACGAAATGAGTTAGCAAGCGGGATCACTTTATATATACTTGATTATTGTTATTACTTCTTTAAATTACAAACTTAGCTGTGTAGTGTCGGCATAGAGTAGCACTACCGGATTTCTACCCGACGTTGAACGTTAGTAATGACTAAGGGTATAGGGGCTTTTTAAGTGATTTTTGGTTAATGTGGTTGGAGACCCATCACCGACAATCATTTATTATTGCTACCTTTTCCCCGTTTAAATTCCAAGAGCGGCTGAGGAATTTCTCATTCCGAAGCTCTGGCTACCCCGTTTTGGGATTTATAGCCGTGAATACATGTATTTATGTTAAATTACTTCTTACTACTATAACCAGAAACAGGTTCCAAAGTAATTGTAAAATTTACAATTTTATGTACCAGAAACGCACATCAGTCATCATAAGACAATCAGGAACAATTAAAAGTGACTATATTATACTGTAGTATATTAAGTTATGTGTTTTTTTTCTTTCAATACACAAAAATATGATTACATTAAGTCCCCACTGATAATCCACCTCGAAAGAATCGTTTAGACCAAATAGGGGATGTGCTCAAAAAGGCAGATGTCCGAAGTATGAAGAATAAAAGAGCATGTATAAAAAGATTGATGGATGTAATCAAAGCTAGAGAGGTTTGCCAGGATCGAACAAAGTGGCAATCGACAGCCTTTGCCTACCCCAATGGGTCCTAAAGGCGTGAGTATACGTATGTATGTATGCAAGTATGATACTCCAAAGAGGCAGCAAATCCATCAAAGGTGTGTGAGGTGCATGTGTTAAAAGAACCAATAAATCGCTTCATTTACCTCACTTCGCTCTGTATCTTCATGATACTGTAAATGAGATAATTCTATTCGCACTTTTTGGTAGATTTGCAGCCTCAGTAAGGAATGCCATAATTATACTCTTATAAATCTCAAATCGGTTTTTTTAATATGTTCTGCAAGGGGTTTGAACTGGATCCTCCACGACATGAGTTTAACACTCTGGTACAGAGTGAGTTATTGATTACGAGTTGAGGATTAATAAATAAAGAATAAATATAGGAAAGAAAAATTTCGACACAGGCGGGAATCGAACCCGCGACCTCGGGTATACGCCCCGACGCTCGACTGACACGGTGGCTCAATTGGCAGAGCGTCGGGGCGTATACCCGAGGTCGCGGGTTGGATTCCCGCCTGTGTCGAAATTTTTCTTTCCTTTATTTATTCTTTATTTATTAGTAATAATCCCCACATGAGGTTTTCATGAACAAAAAGATTTAAATGAGTTGAGGATTGTCTTTTGATGAGATAATAAATTGTTTTCTTTTATTTTAAATTGCTTATCATACTTTTCTCATAAAGAAAAAGATAATGGGTTTTTCACAATTTTAGTTAAACTTTTAAAAGATGAATCATCTTATATAATTTTACAGTGTCCTCCTTCTTAGAATTATGTACTGTATTGATATACTGTTGTTAAATTTAAGACTTTATACACTCACTGCTGTAAATCCACAAAAATGTTAGCCAGTACTTCAGAATGAAAAACGATGCCGCCACTTATGGAAGTTGAGCGGGGGAAAAAGGTAGAAGATAGGATCTTTGGTGATGGGTCTCCAACCACTTCCCCCAAAAACCACTTAAAAAGTCCCAAACCCCTAATACCCGTTGCCCGATACAAAAGCCGTGCGAAGAAAATATTTAAATGATATTTATAAATTAAAAATAATAAATAATATATGTATGAATGAATTAAAAAATAGCTGCATTTGATTTTCTACAATACGAAGAATTTCTAAAGGGTGTGTTTAACTTTGGATCATTAACTCTGTGACTTGCATTCGTGTGGAAATACTTAATGAGCGCGGGTAAGCAATATTTTCCGCGCAACGTGGCACATCTATCTGAATTTCTTACATGTGCTTGCGAAATATAAACTGGTTGTGTACAATACAAAGACAATACAGATCTACCTGATGAATTTCTTATTCTGATGCTTCAGCATTAAAATGTAACGCTCTGCATTTCATGTTAATATCTTAACATAACCAAGACCACTGTTCTTTTTTTATTGGGTATTGGTATTTAGAACCTATAATTTGAATCGTTTTGTTCATGGAAACCTAATGTGGGGATTATTACTAATAAATAAAGGAAAGAAAAATTTCGACAGAGGCGGGAATCAGTGAAAAATTCGGAGGTAGGAAACGCAAACCCTACTTTAACGTGTAATAGAAATAAAGGATAGAAGAATTTCGCTCTGGCAGCCATTGATACGGTAGCTCAATGGCAGAGCAACGGGGGCGTATACCCGAGGTCGCGGGTTCGATTCCCGCCTGTGTCGAAATTTTTCTTCCCTTTATTTATTATTTAGGACTAATCTTGATTAATTGTTTATGTTTGAAAAAACGCACGTGAATTAAGACAAAATTGAATAGCGTGGTAATATAGTTGTAATTATACCCCACTGTTGGGTTCAGCAGTAGCGCGTTATACTATTACTGATAAAGTGTTTTCGAATTCGTTTAATAAACTTCGAATATCAAGTAAACAAACGTTAGTCAAGTGACCATACTATTTTCTTTGCAGGTAAATGATCCGTTGGCATTTCTCATGTGTTTAGCACAATCATCGTGAAAAAATCATGAGGAAACCCACATGTCTTGAATGTTTTACTAAGTTTTACTTAGTCATGTGACGGTATATTCGTATAAAATAACTTTTAACAAAAAGAAAACCGAATTCATAGTGGGAAAAACAACCGAATATAAACAATCTTGTACTAAAAAGTACGAAATAAGTTTTTTAAATTGAACATGAGTACTGTGATTAAGGCTGCGTCCCCAGTAGGCAAACTGTTAGCTGCCGACAGAGTGAGCCGCAAATTTGCAGCGAACTGAAATTTGAGTTAGCTGCAGACTCAAATCAATTTTCGTGCGTCGCAAGCAAACTGTAAGAGTTTAGCCGACCGACTGAATTATCACTTTACTTTTGTTGTAATCAGTTTGCAGCAAACGGAGTCACTACGCCCGGCGAACAACCAATCGCCGCCGCCGACTGGAACCGGTTTTGGTGGGAGTCGGCCGCTCACTAAGGTAGTCGGCGCGCGTAACGCTGCAAACTGCGTACAGTGAGTGCAAAACTAGCAAACTGTGAACACTCCATTTGAAATATATGGAAGGGCGTACTAAACCGATACGCCGCTAACTTAGTCGGCGGCTAACAGTTTGCCTACTGGGGACGCAGCCTAATACCTTTGCAATTTCTTTATTCCACACGCGTCAGTTAAACCTACCTAAATATTAAAATTATCTTAAATTAATTTGTGAGCCAGTGCCAGCCTGCGTGATGATTGACAATAATAAGTGTGTATTTGGCACTTCATACACATGTACAATGTAGGATACCTTGTAATTGTAGGGTAAATTTATTTTGTATATATTACCATTTAAAACGTTAGGCAAAAGATATATATTGTTTAGATTGTAATAATCAGAGATAGATAGTAGGGTAAATTCACTTTTGTTTGACTGGCACCGACTCAAAAATTAATTCGGTTGTTTTTCCCACTATGAAGTCGGTTTTCTTTTTGTTAAAAGTTATTTTATTTTACGATATTAGTGATGGGTAGACCTGGCAAAGATGCCTCTCGTATGAGGCAGTGCGACGGTTACTCGCACTCTCAGAACGAAAGAGGCTCAACTCAAAAATAGTGATATTGAGTTACAATCCTAGAGAGACATAAAAAGGTATGCCCAATCCGATGAATAGTAAAATAAAGGCACTAATTGTTAAAAAAACAGGATAGCGAATTTTCCGACCCTATAACAATAAGTGCCGTTGTTTTAAAACATTTTTTTTTTGCCTCTCTATGTATGTAACTCAATATCACTATTTTTGAGTTGAGCCTCTTTCGTTCTGAGAGTGCGTACTGTATTATTCTTCGTATTTCCGATATTTCTATTATTATACGATATTAAATAGGCTCAACCATATGTAACTTTACATTGTTCTTGAAATCCCTTCGAAAGGCGATGGTCTACAATTCTACATCTCAAGAAATACTCAAACGTTCACGCCGAATATCCCCGAAGAGGTTAGCAGAGGTAGTAATACCTCTGAATATCACGTGACATTGTCACCTGTTGTTCAGAGTACCCACGCCATGCTTGGACCCACGTTCTCACATTATACAGGGCAGGCCTATCGGCGTTTTGAACAAATACACTGTCACATGATTGTGAGTTTCGACAGTCCCCTCGGTTTCCTGGGATGCCATCATCAGATCCTGGTCTCATGGTACTTCCTCGGTAACAATAACTTAACAAAAGAAATTTAGAGTGAACCTGTACTTCTCTTCATAAAGCTACGAAGAGGAGCATAAATCTTTATGGAATGGTGAAAGAACTGTTTCCCAACTCCTAGTGATTAAGAACCCACACCTTCCATCATCAGCTTAGCAGCATAACAATATGATTTTCAGAAGCAAATGCCAATATAAGTTCAGAAAATATGTAAAACGCGGTACATTTGCCTATAAAATTTCAAGGTTCCCCTCGATTTCTCCAGGATCCCATCATCAGACCCTGATATCCTCATCATGGTACCAATCCGGGAGTATCTTCTTTCGAACAAAAAAATAATAATTAAAATCGGTTCACAAATGACGAAGTAACAACATAAAAAAAAAATACGGTCAAATTGAGAACACTCCTTTTTTTGAAGTCGGTTAAAAATACAAAAATACGGCGATAGGAATGCCCCTATCACGTGAGTACACTGTCCAAGCAAAAAGTGGGTAAGCTGAACACCAACCAGGTGACGCTGTCACGTGATGTTCAGAAGCATTGGTACCTCTGCCAACCCCTTTGAGGATATACGGCGTGAACGCTTTAGAGTTGTTTCTCAAGCTATATTAGCAACATAGATAAACCGGGATTGACCATTCATGATAGCTTGATTATAGATAGATGCAGCGTATTTCTTTATTCAGTCATGATACCACTTGAATTACCAATTCATGTTATGCACTGAAATTTTATTGGAAAATCTGAGCTCAAAAGAAGTTCTTTTGTCATAACATTTGTGGCAGGTAGCGTGTCCAATCTTTCGCATTGCACCATTTATGTGACGCTGACTGACAATTTTGCATTGTCATGTTGACGTAGAACAGGAGGCCTAGTACGAGCGCTATTTTATCGACACGATATCGGTTAGAATGAGATGAAAGTATACAATACTAAGTAAGTGCGAAAGAGATGGCTGTTTTATACCACGCGGAATCTAGTTAAAAGGCCGCTCGTACTAGCTTTGCAGAGCTCTAGTAGATAGATATGTAAAACAACGGCACTGAAGTGACAACTAGGCAATAGACTATAGGCGGGACACAATGATTGATGGGAATCAAACTTACAGAACCTTTATTTAGATTGTGATTTTTAAAGAAAAAGGTTGATTAAGAATAGCCAGATTAAGAAGAGTATTGGTGGTAATAGCGCTACATAAAACAATTAAGGAAGGAATGATTAAAAATATCTACAAGATAATTATTATTTTTCAGCTGTGTTATGTTCGGCTTATAATAGCACTACCTCCTTTCTTTTCGTGGGTGTTCGTGAGATTTTTTAAATCGCAAAAAGGGATAGACAGAGCTCCATAAACACTCCTCATCAGCCACATTTGGCAGCTGATAGGGACAAGATAGCGATGAATGGTTAAAATCAATTCAGCGTGAATAAATTACTATGAAACCACTAATAAATATTCTGCTGCGATGCGCAAGTTTCAAATTGCTGAAATAAAACTACACTAATATTTCAATACAAATTATGTATATAAAAGCGAAATACCACTCACCGATTTATTTAGAAATATCAAATACAAAATCAACTACAAAATTGAAATAGGTATATAAGTTTTATTTCATTACATACGTATACTCACGGCCAAAAATCCCAAAAAGGGGTAGCCAGAGCTTCAGAGCTAGAAACTCCTCAGTTCTCAGCCACGTTTGGAAGTTGATAGGGGAGGAGATGGCAGAAATTAAGTATCGTTGGTGATGGGTCTTCAACCGCATCGCCTAAAACCACTTTAAAAATCCCACACTCTTAGTTGCCTCTTACGACTCTCGTGGGTGACATTCTAAGCCGGCACTTTTAAATACATTCTTTACATAAAACTGAAAATGGGTTATGGTATCCAAATAAGTTATGATATTTCAAGCATAAATTTGTTTATATTTCTATCCGAGGAAATATAAAACCTAGGGCTAAAGTAAAATTATGGCGTTATGCTAAGTAACATCCCAGGTTTTTGCGTGATTCGCCTACATTTTACAACCATTATTTAGGACGATTTACGGTTATTGGCATGTTCATGACATCCTATAAATTATTCTCAGTATAGCATCATTTATTATGAACAAATAAGATGAATTAAAAATGTGTTTTAGGAAATAACCCATTTTATAACTTATTTTAAAAATTTTATGTATGAGTAATTTTCTTTGAAATATTATAGAATATATTATATAGAATGGTGAAAATCTCATCGTTTTTTTTTGTTCGATTATATTTTTATGTGACTTGAATAAAGCTGTGTAGTGTCGGCTTAGAATAGCACTACCCCATTTCTTCTGGTGGGTGTACATAAGAGGCGCCTAACGGTAATGTTTTTGGGCGATGCGGTAGGAGACCCATCACCAACAACCTTTACTTTACCATCTTTTCCCCACTCAACTTTCCCAAAGTGGCTGAGGAACTTCTAGTTACTTAGCTCTGGCTACCCCTTCTTGGCATTTACAGCCGTGAGTATATGTATGTTGAATAAGCATGTCCAGTCTCATTTGAGCTTTATAAGGTAACTAAGTGTTTATAGCTCATAACTCAAAAACATTATCGTAAAATCAAAAATTAATAAGATTACAATGTTAGTGAAATTCCGGTATAAGCTGTTTATAGTCCCACAAGGCGCTTTCTCTACTTTTGGTGCTTTCAGTTAGATTTACATAAAACTACTTTGTATACATGAGATGCCAAGGAATGAGAAGTAAAAAGTAGGCCAATTTGCATTTGCGGATGTCATCGTGATATCAAAGACGTACTTTGACCGGTCTCGGTTTTTATACTGAATTTCATTATCCTGCAACGATACTGACATTTGAGGCTTTGATTTGTTTGTTTTTTCCTAAAAATGGCACAAGACAGCGTGTCTTAACTATTACTTAAATTCCTGAAAGTGAAAGTAAAAACAATTTAAGAAATCAAAAGCCCTCTCCATCATCACTCCTTAAACTGAATCGTTTAATATATTTTCAACTATTGTAAAATAAGGGATCAAAGGTATTTAAATTAATTGTTTTGTTTGAAACTATTGCTATGCACTACAGAACAGTTGATATTTTTAATCACCTCATGGCTTAATAATCTTTTAACGAGTACACTTCTCAATACTTGCTAGTAGCTCAAATGGGTGGTGTTCCTGTATTTTCGTTTCCATGTATTGACTGTAAATATAATAGCTTTCAGGTATCCTTTTCTATCGTAAGTAAAAAGTTAAGGATTATTCTAAAACTTTGTAAAATTGCCGTGTAGTACCGGCTTAAAATGGCACTACTCCTTTATACCCATGAGTGTCGTAAGAGGCGACTTGGGTATGGGGCTTTATTAGTGGATTTTGGTCGATCCGGTTGGAGAACCATCACCAACAATACTTTATTTGTACAATTTTGTTGATAAGGGTATCAACTTCCAAATGTGGCTGAACGTGAATATATGTATGTTTACAAATTTGACTTATTCTTCATTAAATATGGTAGCAAATAAAAAGACTATAATATACACCCAGCACAAAGTGATGTCAATCCATCTCTCCCAAAAGTTAGACTGTAAATTTGCTGTGTAGTGTCGGCTTAGAATAGCACTACCCCTTTTCTTCCGGTGGGTGTACGTAAGAGGCGACAGACTAACGGTATTGGGGCTCTTTAAGGGATTTTTGGGCGATGCGGTTGGAGACCCACCACCAACAACCTTTATTTTACCATCTTCTCCCCACGCAACTTCCAAAAGTGGCTGAGGAATTTCTAATTCCTTAGCTCTGGCTACCCCTTCTAGGGATTTATAGCCGTGAGTATAGTATATGTATGTATGTATGTAAATTAATTAATGAAATCGCAATTTAAACCGGAGAAGATATATTGCAGCATTCAATTTGCCCACTCAATTTTAATTTGATACATTTAAATAACAATTGAAATTTGCAATTAACGATCCCCATTTATTACTGAGCGAATCCGACAAACAATTATTTAATTAGCTTTTCTGTCTGCAATTTTATTTACCCCAGAATCAGTGTTCGAATGTTACTGTAAAATGGTTTCATTTCAATAATCAGAGCTAAAAATCAAATTGTGACTTGTATTTTGATAGACACTCTATAGTTTACGACGTTTTTTTCCTGATTTGTTGAAGCTCTCGGTTAATATGGGTGTAGCAAGAAATTTTTGCTGTTTTATAAAAAAAAGGAGTCATAGGAAGTCTCTATCTTCTCCGATAATCACTGATGGCTTGAGGAAAAAGAGCTGATTTTCTTTGTATCAAAATAACTATTAACGAAACTAAAGCAAAATTTTATGCATAACAAGTTAACACTTATAAACTTTCGACACTGGCGGGGTTCGAACCCCGCCAGTGTCGAAATTTTTCTTTCCTTTAATAACATCTTTTATTTATGAGTAATAATCCCCACATGAGGAATTCATGTCAAAAAACATTAAATTAAGTTAACACTTATCTAGCATTATTAAATAACTGAGCAGCTTTCAATATAATGGTTAATATAAATAATTCGATCAAGTGTTAGAGACTGCTTCACGTTAAGTGCAAACTTCGACCTTGACTGAAATTCACAATAAATGACACCACTCAAGCTTTTAACGTTGTTACTTAATGAGGGTTCACCCAGGAAATTATAGCTATTTTCCTCTTATATGAAGGTTATTGGGGGTACAGATTGTAAAAATTGCCGTGTAGTGCCGGCTTAGAATGTCACTACCCCTTTCTACCCACGGGTGTCGTAAGAGGCGACTAAGGGTATGGGATACTGCATTTATAACATCTTGTCCCCTATCAAATTCTAAATGTGGCTAAGGAGCTTCTAGCTCTGAAGCTCTGGCTATCCCTTTTTGGATTATATGGCCGTGAGTATATATGTATGTAGATGTGTGTTTGCCGTGTAGTGTCGGTTTAGAAAAGCACTACCCCATTTCTTCCGGTGGGTGTACGTAAGAGGCGACTAACGGTATGGGGCTATTAAGGGATTTTTGGGCGATGCGGTTGGAGACCCATCACCAACAACCTTCTATTCACAATAATTTCGAATTCTTTAGCTCTGGCTACCCCTTCCTGGGATTTATAGCCGTGAGTATATGTATGTATGTGTGAGAGAAATGTATTTGAGTGAGAGTCTGATCATGAATACTTTTATAGCGCTAGTATTATAATGAGTCAGTACGAATCGATTTATTAAATAGTAGCGATACTGCCCAGGTCCGATTGAAATAGGTTTAATTGAACTCTTCTAATCTAATCAGGTATTTTTCACGAAGCTTCTTAGAGCTTTTGCACACCAAGACTTTTTGTCGTGCCTAAGTCAGACTTAGACCAATAATTTTCAACATCAATTGAAAACCCAATTCAATCGGACCCGAGAAAGTATTAAATCCATTTATTTTGGATGCTTTACTATAATAGTTGTGGCATAAAAGTATCACGAGATAAGGCTAACTGTCGATATAAATGTTTTTTACTTTAATTATGGTCATTGTCCTAGTTTTTCTGAAATATTTTACTTTAGAAGATCCAAGCAAGGCCGAAGTTTTCTCACGTTTGTACTGCTGCATGTACAGCTTTCCAGTTCTTAATTTGTTCGAGACTGCTTTGGCTCGTGACTTTTTGAGCTCTGAAGCGAAGACTATCTCGTTAAACTTTCCTAACTGTGAGATACAGAACACTAATAAAAAACAAAAACATGCTAGTAATTCAATTTTAACTCTTAAAAAAAACTCAAACTTTCACGCCGGAGATATCCACAAAGGGGTGAGCAGAGGTACCAATACTTCTGAACATCACGTGATATTGTCACCTGGTGTTCAAATTACCCACGTGGACAGTGTACTCACGTGATAGGGGGCAGGCCCATCGCTGTTTCAAACAAACGCACTGTCACATAGCTGAGTACACTCAGCCATGTGGGTTTCCCAACGATGTTTTCCCTCGCCGTTAATAACAATGAATAAATTAACCACACATATGTCTTTAGAAAAGACAAATTGTTGAAGGCTCGACCCGGGATTTTAACCCTCATCGTCTGCAAAAAGAAGCATCAAATATTTTACGAAGGTTTACCTGAACTATTCAGGCTGTCAGAATAATATGTGCATGTATCGGTTGTTCTGATAAATCTTATCGCTATGATATCAAAACATATCAATAAATATTCAGCTTCACTCGTGCTATGCCTGATAATCGTTATCAGTCAAATAACGCACTGAAGAGCTATTATGAAAATCACTTTGCCATCACAAGATTATACTCAATAGTGCAGACTAATTACAGTTCGTTACATCATGGGTTATCTTTGTTTTATCATTATTCATTAATTATTCAATAAAGACACTAACTTTTCTGAGTCATATAACGTCGGTATGGAATACGATCGGTCTACATTCATAACACACATACACTCACGGTTACCCAAGGAGGAACAGAATTAAGGTATCAAAAATATCTCAGCCTCTCTTAAGTGATAAACAGTTAAAATGCCCAAATAAATAGCATTGTTTAGATACAATCAAAAGAACGGTTGCACAATTTTCGCATCAAGAATTCATCTCAGTGTTTGTCATTTTTACATGTTCTTTAAGTTAACTGTGAGGGGAAGAAACTTTTTAGCTCGACTTTGGTGATTTTTGCGATAAACATTACAACGCAGTGATGTGGTTTTGCCCATAAGTAACACATACATTGTTTTAACAACTAGTAATGGTAGTACGCTTTGTAGTGTCGACTTAGAATAGCACTACCCCATTTCTTCCGGTGGGTGTACAAAGGGTATTGGGGCTATAAGGGATTTTTGGGCTATGAGGTTGCAGACCCATCACCAACAACCTTTATTTTACAATCTTTTCCCCACAAAACTTTCCAAAAGTAGCTAAGGCATATCGAATTTCCTTAGCTCTGGCTACCTCTTCTACGGATTTATAGCCGTAAGTAATGTATGTATGTATGTAATGGTAGTATGAAGCGTATGAAAGCGACTATCACGTGAGAATTCTTACTTACTCGTGCCAAGAAGGAATGAAATACTCAGAAAAGCTACATCTTACCTCTTACCTCCAGTTGGGTACATATGGTCTGAAACTGATAATGTAATTATTTAAAAAAACTCGCGTAATGCTAAACCGTGTACAATTTAATGTCCAATACAATCTCCGCAAAAAGTTTTGCAAAAATGGATAACGCAAAACAAAATATCGCACGCAGAAACACTTAATGGTAAAACTTTTCAAATTTACCCATTCCTATAATCTTATACCGTTTATAAACTCGACACTTTAATAACTTCAACTTTTTATTTAATTCTGAATCCCGCTGAAATTAGCTTTCGACTGTATATTAAATCCGTTTCGTGGTTGAACTTTGGAATAATCTGTCGGAAACCGATTATTTTGCTTTATTTTTAAAAGAGTATTTGTATATATAGGATGGATGAAAGTAAAGTGACAAAAGAGATATATTAGAGCCTATGTGGAATTTCAAGAAGATAAATAGAGAAGTATTTAGGAGAATGGAGAAATATTGTAAAATGAAGTGACATTGATCGGTGATGATTCCATTGACCAAAAAACACTTAACAGCCTTAGTCACCTCTTACGTTACCCGTGGGAAGAAGAAGAATGGGGTAGTGATATTCTAAACCAACACTACACAGCCTACATTTAATATTTACTGAACAACATTAAGTTTTTTACTAGCTCCTCTAGAATATATTATAGGTATATTTGTTCATTAGTTAGACGACTTAGTCGGTTTGACTATAAAATGAGAACTAAGTCCCAGTGTGAGTGGGTTGCTCACTTTGACCAGTCACATAACTTTTTTAGAAAAAAAAAGAGATAAATAGAGCCATTGTGGATGGTACTGTTAATAGAGGACGGCCTCGTTAAACGTTTCTAGACCAGATATAAAACGTTTTTATCCAGGGCCGAAGTGAGAACAATAAAAGAGTATGTATGGAAAGAATAATGAATGTAAGGGAAGCAAGAGAGATTTGTCCAGATCGTGCTCGTCGATCGACCAAGTCTCGGATTAACCCAACGAGAACAATGGGCGTGAGTATAAACATGCAAGTCCCTTTTTTGCAGGCACACATGCTCATGTGCTCTATTATTTAGAACACATACGCCCGATTTCTGAATTGAGTATTCCAGCTGAGAACAACTTAAGTATCGTTCTGTCACATTGAAATCTAAACAACTGAATGAGACAAAACGATACTTAAGTCGTTCTCAGCTTGAATATTCAATTCAGAAATCGGGCGATAGGGTCTGGCGTAATTAGCGCTGACAGTCACCAAACAAAATCGTTACTAGAGCCATTTTTATCTTTTTCTAGGAATTCTATAGCTAAAACCCACCTCGTCTAGCTCGCTGCATGAAGTAGCTATCGTATACAGTGAAACATCAGTTAGTAAAAGAACAGCAGGTTACTTCCGTGCGGGATCTGGGAGTGCGGATCTCATCGGATTTGTCATTTCGTGATCACATTGTGGACATATGCAAGAGTGCGTTCAAAATTTTAGGTTTTGTACTCCGTAGGTGCCATGGTTTCACAGAAATAAGTGCTGTGAAGGCATTGTACAACGCGTTAGTGCGGAGTAAATTAGAATGCAACGCAATCATATGGGCTCCGCATGAAACTAAATATAGTTTGATGCTGGAGAAAATACAAAACAAATTTCTTCGGTTTTTGTACTTTAAATTATATGGAGTGTATCCCGGATATCCTTTATTATATCCAAGCTTATTTGTTGCTGGGATGGTAGGGTATACAACTCTATCGGCTAGGAGAGACCTAACCTTAGCAGTTACCCTTTTTAAAATACTGAGGGGCTGGCTGATAAACCCGGCCATTCTAGAAAGCATAAGCCTGGTGGTGCCGAGTGAGGGCACGCGGGGGCTGCGGCGACGAACGGGCCGGCTATTCAGCATACCGCAGGCCAGAACCAACCTGTTAGCGCAGGCGCCTATGACCAGAGCCTTAAAGGTGCTTAATAAAGTAAATGAATTAGTAGATTTGTACAGTTGTGGTTTGGGTGAATTTACCAAGGTCACATTAAGAATTATTTGCTACAATTAGAAATGGATAAGTACAAGTACATCCAAGATAAGTTATGTTGGATGTTTTTCTATATGTTTTGGTTACTTTTTAAGAGTTTATCATTTATGTTTTATGTTCTTATTTTATTAGTGTTAGTTTAATTTGTATAACGAATTAGTCTTCTGTGATGTTGTACAATATAAGTAAATAAATAAATAAACTTATAGGGTAGAATAGAAAATAAAAACCCATTATTCCAGACCAAACATAAAATATTTACTGAAATAATGAAATAGTTTTATTACTTACTCATACTAGCTTTTTACTATTTTTACGGTATTTTTTGTATAACGGTAACATAATTCAGGAAATCTATATTCCAAACAGTATAATTTTATTATTATTATCAGAAGCAACACCAAGTTTCCTGAGCTCAATTCACGAAGGTATCTGCGTCTTCAGCTAATATCCCATCAATAGCAGCAATCAGAGTAATTTTGCATCACGTCTCGTCGTAGAGAACTGCGTTTGACTTTGAATGTCAATGGGTTTAATTAATTGCATCTCGATATTATGTTCACAGATGAAATGTCAGCTGTGTGTTGATTTACAATAGCATGCATTCATAGACTCACGACTAAAATTCTTTAGAAGGGGTATCCAGAGCTTCGGAATAATAAATTCGCAGCCACCTTGAAAGTTAAATGGGGAAAAGATAGTAAAGTTTGATTCTTAAGATTGTAGTTTTTGGTAATTGATCTCCAACCGCATTGCCCAAAAAACACTTAATTAGCCCCAACCACCTTATCTCCTCTTACGAACACCCAAGGGAGGAAATCGGGATAGTGCTATAGTAAGCGAACACTACACAGCTACTTGTACTTGCTTATTGTATTATAATAGCACTTATACTTTATTTAGGTTTTTGGGTTTATAAGGGATTACCAACAAACATTATATAGTATTTTTTTTATCCCCACTCTGTGTCCAAAAATGGCTGAGTAATTTCTGATTCTGCTGTCTACCCCTTTCCTTTGTTGGAGCACCGTAAGTATGTGTTAGTATTCATTATTATATTAGATAATACAGGTACAGATTAGCTGAATTGTCAGTTTTGAGGAAATAACATCAAATAAATATCTAAGATGGAAATAAAATCAAAAAAAATATTAATCGAACTAATGTTGTAAGCATTTATTGTATTTCTCAAGTATTCACATTTCTAGAATAAGCTACAAAAACGTACAACGTAGATAGTTCGGACGTAATCCCAAATATAGCACAGGAGCGCGTACTAATCCCTCGTTCTCGGATAATAGCTAGCACTTTTTATGATTTGTAGGTTTTTCTACTTGCTATATTAAACGAGCATTTGTGCCTTGTTCTGACGCTTATAATAGGGATTAGGGGATGTATTTTATTGGGTCGTAATAACATTGTCGATATATTTGACACAGTAATTGAGGTTTGTGGAAAATAACTTTTTGAAATGGATATATGAAAATTCGCCGCGTCTGACAAGAAAAAGGGGATTGCTATTCTAATCCAACACTAGATAAAAATAACTCGGCAAAATGAAAATAACCATTTTAGGTTATTTAAAATCATAGCATCCTTATTTAATAAACGAGAGAGGGTGGATTTTGTGTACCAGCCTGTGTCGCGATGCTAAGAGCTAGAAAATTGGTTCAGATATCAAATTAAAGGTCTCCATCTCCGATCATACCGAAAACTCATACATTTTCTATAACTGGATTAGTTAAATTTGTATTAAGAATAAGCTTACCTCCAAAATTACTGAGTCCACATATTCTGTTGTCTCGCACCCATGGTTCTTGTATCTATTACAACTTCCGCGGGAATATAAATATAATAAAAACAGAAGTTAAGTTAGTGTTTTGGTATTTTGGATGTAAACCGGATGCCAAAAATTTGTCCACGCGGTCGTAGTCGCGGGCAAAAAGCTAGTTGTATATAAATAGTTTCAATCCTTCAATCTAAACTTTATGCTGAGAGTGCTATTTAAAAGCGTTCCTGCTCTGGAGGGTACTCAACCGTTAACGTCAGCCTCTTACTATAAAGAGGAAAAAAGCGTTTATTGGGGCTATCAGAGTAGTAAATATAAGAAGTAGTTTTAAACTAAAATGAGCAGTAGGTATTGTATTATTGTAAATAAATAAAAGATAGATTTGTGACGTACTATAAAGTATATTCAATTCTATTCGGTCTTTTCTCTTGGCCAAATTTATCAAATTCCCAAAACATTAGAATTTAAGTTTAAAAATATAACACTCATTTATACCTATAGTATGAATTCTGGGAGCAAATTAGTAACACACAAGTATTACACCCGATTTCTGAATTGAGTATTCCAGCTAAGAACAACATAAGTATCGTTCTGTCGCATTGAAATCTTAACAACTGAATGAGACAAAACGATACTTAAGTCGTTCTCAGCTTGAATACTCAATTCAGAAATCGGGCGTTAAGCGAGTAATATAAAAATAATATTTAAAGTTATGATGACAATACAACATTATAATCATCATCATCAGCCAATAGACATCTACTACTGGACATAGGCCGCTCCCAAAGATCTCCACAGTGACCGGTCCTGTGCTGCCCTCAACCATCGGCTTCCCGCGATCTTGACCAAGTCGTCGGTCCACCTCGTGGGAGGCCTACCCACACCGCGTGTCCGGTACGTGGCCGCCACTCATGTATGCTGATAATAATTATTAAAACCTCATAAGATCTGCATTGTAATAAAGTTAGTACGATGAGATTTTAATATTCGACCCTTTTACATTATATTCTAATGTCGATAAACCTTACAACATAGATTTTATCATCAAATATTATATGAAAGGCATAAAATTAAACTATTCATAGATTTTCATGAAATATAATGCGAGTATTGTGGAATGAATCTATTCATAGATTTCGCCTTTAATTTAAAATGGAATTAACATCAGCCCACCTATACTAGGTTATGCAAATTTTAGTTCACTCGTCCTTCATTTGCATAAAGATGTGATTAATTTTCAGCATCCTATTTTGCCTAATCAGCCAACAACCAGAGTAGAAGTAATCAGTAGTAACACAAATGCAGATGTGATATAATTGTTATTAGATTTAGTAGTGGTACATTTATTATGGTTGTTAACAGTGATGGTAAAGATCGCGAAGAACCCCACATGGCTGAGTTGTACTTAGTCTGTGTATTCGAACAAAACAGGTGACAATGCCACGTGATGTTTAGAATTATTATTACCTCTGCCAACCCCTTCGGGGATATTCGGCGTGAACGTTTTAGTTTGATTTAAATCTCACAACATAGATTTTATGATTAAATATTATATGAATAGCATAAAATTAAACTATTGATATTATGCGAGTATCGTAGAATGAAACTATTCATAGATTTAGCCTTTAATTTAAAATGGAATTAACATCAGCCCACCTATACTAGGTTATGCAAATGTTGGTTCACTCGTCCGTCATTTGCATAAAGATGTGATTAATTTTCAGCATCCAATTTAACCTAATAAGCCAACAACCAATCATTAGAAGTAACGCGATTGAAAATGCAGATGTGTTTAAAGTATTCATACTACAAAAATATAGTATAATTGCTGTGTAGTTTCGGCTTAGAATAGCACTACGTCATAGTTTCCCATGGGTGATCGTAAGAGGCGCATAAGGGTATCGGGGCTTTTAAGTGAGTTAGGGCGATGTTGTTGGAGACCCATCACCAAACAATCTTTTCCCCACTTAACTTCCAAAAGTGGCTGAAGAATTGTCTGATTCTGAAAAGCCCCTTTTAGGGATTTGTTGCCGTGAGTATATGTATGTATGTACCTAAAGTAGTGGTAGTATTTCTTTGTAGTGTCAGCTCTAATTCATTTTTTTCCGTTGGTGTCAAACGGCGACCAACGCTTTTTGGGATTTTTACCAGAAGTTGAAGTGGAAAGACAAAAAGAGCACAAACGAGAAGATTGACTTAATTGAGTCAATCAAGAGATGTAACGGAGACGAAGAGATAGGATGTAAAGAAGTGGGGAAGGTAGTATGCATGACTAATCCGTAAAATAATAACATTCTAACCAAATTTTTGTTAGCAATATAATAATTGCAATGATGCCCCTGCCGCAGCTGTGTAATATCGGCTAAGAGTAACACTAATCCATTTCTTTCCGCAGTAAGAGGTGACTTAGGGCATTGGGGTTCTATAAGTGATTGTTGGGCTCTGCGGTTGGAGAGCCATCACCAACAACCTTTATGTTGCCATCCTTTTCTCTCTCAACTTCCAAATGTGACTGAAGATTCTCTTATTCTGCAGCGGTGGCTAACCTTTCGTAGGATAGGCGTGAACATATATGTATGTATGTAACTTCACCTCTTTATGAGACGTTGAGTAAAATCAATATTATTAAAAGAAACTGAAAACAAATAAATCGTAAAAGAAAACAAAAATATGTGACTAATAAACTGAATATTCACCAACTAAAAAACAAAGCGAATATGTTTTGCTAACATATTCATAAAATGCAAACAATTTTTAACAATACACGAATGGTTTATAATGTCTTACTAACACACTTATAAATTGATGTCATTCTTTCAACGATCAGTTTTATTTTATTTCTTTAAGAACCTAATCATGGGTGATGCTGGTGATGGTGTGTTAATAAAAAAATGTTATGGGTATCCTAAGCAATAATAAAAAAGTAAGAGAAACCAACTTTTATTTTAAACATTTAAAAAACTTCGTAACTACACGGGCTACAACTACTTAAAAAAATAATGTGTACCATAATTAAACCATCGTAACAGCTCTATTACTAACTCTGCTACCCCTTCGGAGATATACTGCGTGAACGTTTGAGTCTTTGAGTTGAGACATACAGAAAAAATATTTATTTATTTATTTATCTTGTCATAAAATACAGTTTTTACAGGTTTCACCTAATGCAACTATGTTACACATTTTATAATTCATAATACAAAAAAAAACAATACATTTTAACATTTATCAAATCAACTAGTTTGCATTGTAACTTAAATAATGCAATGAGCATTTGGTATTCAATAATCTGTGATTTGGTGAAGTCAGTCAAAGAACACCCGAAAATATCAATTTGCTCCGCTATCTCACCTAATGCCACAAACGCCCGAGTCAGCGGGGTTTCCTTTAAAAGATTGGTACGTGCCACTGGCAACGATAGCAAATTTCCCCACCGCCGTCTTAGGGTTATATTAGGGATCACTATTTTAATTTGGCTTAGTATAGTGCTAATACAGTAATAGTATATTTCAAGCATAGTAAGCTACGACTTGGCGACTACTACTATACGACATACACACATTCTGTGCCACACATACACACACACTATAGTCATTACATCAAACTGCCCGTTGGATTCTCTATTAGCTTAAGTTTTAGTCGGTTCATTATCAATTCCGACACTGAAAAGTACCGTTTTTTTAAGTTAGTATTTTAAGAGCACAATTTAAGACGTACCTTTTTATGTACTGTCTGAAATGATTCTCATATCATTCTATATTATGATAATCACTCTTTATAAATAATGTATATACTAACGATCTAAACTTATGGCCCTCAGCAGTCATAATAATAGTAATCATACAAATAAATCATACAGATTTATTTGTTTTTTTTATAGTAATGATTGGTTTTTTTTTCATATATAGGCTATTCGCATATAAAGAAGAAGAAAAAATTGTAAAATTTTGGGTTGTAGAAAAAGGATAAAGAATTATTGTTATGAGCACAAATCGTAAGTTAAACTGTTAGGAGCATCTATATTTTAAAAAGCAAAAAGAACTTCAATACTAAAACAAAAGTGAAGTGTTGATGGTACAGATAAACCACACCAAGGCAAAGTTAAGCAGCAGTGCAGTACCACAAGCACGCTATTACATTTATCTTTTCTCGTGGTATAGAGCTCTATCAAACAATCAATTTTCCGAATAGCTAGACTCAGTCTCGAAGAAAGCAAAGAATTGAGTTTGTACGGAAAGTCTTGGAAGAAAGAATAGGAGAAAACTTTACGATGCAAAAATCAACACAATTATTAAATAGATATCCTCCAAACATCTTATTGCATCGACTAATTGTCTGCAAATGACTTAATAAGTTTAAAATTACAAGCAATTACTTCATAATCTGTAAAAAATAAATCAACTTATGCAAGCGTCCATTTTAAAAACCAAGTAACCAATTTTTACAATGTATAAATATTAAATTGTAAAAGCTGGAAATATAGCGCCACGTCTATTTTGTTACTCAATTTAAAGACCACTTTTAAATATTTTGCATAAAAACTTGAGTGCTGCACCAAAGTTTCATTTGGCCACATTTTAAGAGCCTTACATGACTTTTTGTCTTTTCTGAAGTCATAATATGTATTATGGCATATGGCTGAGTTAATATTCATTCATGTGATAGTGCTTTCATACTTAGCAGCGACACAGTAAGTCTAATAATATTTGGAAGGAATAGCAATTATTCCACGCGTTGGTAGCCTTTTTTAATCTTTAAAAATGTTTTATCAAGTATCTAACCAACGCAGGCATATAAGGATTAGGAAAATATATATGGCAAGGATACAGCCACACTCATTCGCTGCTCAACCTCAATTGCAACATAAGTCAGCTTTATCGCTCCCAGCTGAGCTGGAACGGTTCTTCTGTACTTGAACTGGAAAAACCGCCAGCTTTATAATAACTTGTGAGATTCAAAGAAATGAACAAGAAATTTCTTAAAAATATATGTAAGCCCTAGAGGTGCTTTGGGAGTTCCAATATTTTTCTCGGGAAGTATTGACGAGGTAAATATGAGAAGAGTTGAAAATGTATTAAATGTAATAATGTATCGTCAGCAGTTTTATTTCGTCCGATTTCGACTGACTTTTATCCCAAGTATCACCTTTTCTATTGTATTCTAAAACTTTACATCAGCCCTGGGTAAAGTAAAAATCCAAAAAAATACTTAAATTTTAAAAACGAATGTAAGCCACCATGGTTATTGTATTATTGGAAGTTGATAGTGGACAAGATGGTAGAAATAAAGTATCAAATGTCACTAATAGAAATTTGAATATAACTACCCCTTTCTAGCCACGGATGTCGTGAGAGGCGACTAAGGGTACGGGGCTTTTTTAAGTGGTTATTTGGCGATGCGGTTCGAAGTCCCTCACCAACTTTAAAATTAAGAGTGCAAATTTAAATAATCACGGTTCTCAATCTTAATAAGCGGTATCCAGTGGCGGTATGTATATGTATGTACGAAAAACTTTAAACCATATAGGTTTCAAACTTTCAAAATTAATGATAAACCAACCACGCAATAAAGTAAATTGGTTTACTTTAATGAAACAAAGAAAGTTTAAACGAGGAGACGAGGTTAGTAGATAAACTAGAAGTTTCGATTACACTACCGACAAAAATGAAAAAATCTCTGTTTTTTTTATTTCAGCAACCATTGCCAATACATACATACTTACACATACTCATGGCCATATATCCCAAAAAGGGGTAGCCAGAGCTTCAGAGCTAGAGCTTCTCAGCCACATTTGAAAGTTGATAGGGGGCAAGGTGGTAGAGATAAAGTATCGTTGGTGATATAAAAGAAAGTAGTAGGATCTCGGGAACAATTCCATATCATCTTGTTCATCATCAAGTTTATCTTGCGTTGGAAATAAGGTTCCAGATATGTCATTGATTATATGTCATTCTATTATTTTAAATCTCGATAAATCACATCTCAGAGCTGTTTATTATCAGAAATGACTCACTTTTCACAAACAAGATAACATTAATATACTAATACTTTCCTTTTTGTTTATCAACATCACGTATTATTTGGTCATCTGGAGGCCTAGGACGAGCGTTATTTTGTCGATACTTTGTAGATTAGATTGAGATAAAATTATATGATAATAATATGTAAGTGTAATAAGTAACCACGCGATATCTAGTTAAAAGGTCGCTCTTACTAGCCTATGCTGGTCTTCAAAGTATAACTTTTTGCCTGGACACTATACATGCGTAAAAATCCTATTCATGTTTTGTAGCAACCGTGATAGCCCAGTGGGTAGAACACTCGGTTATCGTGCAAACGACTAGTGTTCAAATCCTGGGTCGGGCCTACACCAATTTGTCTTTTCTAAAGACATATTTGTGGTTAATTTATCATGGTTGTTAACGGTGAGGAAAAACATCGTGAGGAAACCCACATGGCTGAGTTGTACTTAGTCATGTGACAGTGTATTCGTACAAAACGGCGATAGGCCTGCCCCCTATCACGTGAGTACACGGTCCATGCAAAACGTGGGTACTCTGAACACCAGGTGACAACGTCACGTGATGTTCAGAAGTATTAGTACCTCTGCCAACCCCTTCGGGGATATTCGGCGTGAATGTTTATGTTTATGTTAAGTTTATGTTTTGTAGTGAATTAAGGTGCTTTCAATACATTGGTTTTAGCAAAACCAAACTTAAAATACACAAAGCGACTATATGTGCGTGTGAAATTAGTATTGCCTTATTAAGAGAAATTAATGCACATCGACAATACCGATTTGCATACCAATCTCCATTCCGGGTACAAATTATTATAATGTAGGGTTTTGATTCGATTTATGCTGTTTATTACTTTATCCGAACTAAATGGCGTGAGTATGTATGTATGTGATTATACTGCGCTGCTGTGTTACAAACTTACTTTGTTTCTTTCTGAATAACACGGTGATGAAATGAACTGTTAAATATACTGTGGGCCCTACAAGCAGGCAGGTTTTTATTTTATTCAGTTTTATTTACTACATTCATTCATCACGGCCATAAGTCCCAAAAAAGTCTCCTCAGCCAATTTTAGAAGTTGATAGAGGGCAAGATGGTGGAGAAAAATTCTAACGCCCGATTTCTGAATTGAGTATTCAAGCTGAGAACGACGTAAGTATCGTTTTGTCTCATTCACGCCCGATTTCTGAATTGAGTATTCTAGCTGAGAACAACTTAAGTATCGTTCTGTCGCATTAAAATCTTAACATCTGAATGAGACAAAACGATACTTAAGTCGTTCTCAGCTTGAATACTCAATTCAGAAATCGGGCGTCAGTTGTTAAGATTTCAATGCGACAGAACGATACTTAAGATATTCTCAGCTGGAACACTCAATTCAGAAATCGGGCGTATTGGTATGGGGCCCTTAGTCACCTCTTACGAAAACGAAACCCGTGGGTAAAAAGGAGTAGTGACATCCTAAGTACTACACGTCAATTTAGTAATATTATTTTATTTGAAAGATTTTGAATAAAAATCGACATAGAAGACACCAATAAGTTTATAAGACACGGTGTGGCTGTTAACAAAGTGACTTTATGGTTATTTAACGCGACAGATTGATGTAGTAAAACTGAAAATAGTGGCATATATTTCAAAGTGAAAAACTGTGTTTGTTAAATTGACATCGTTAGCTCTTCAAATAAAGTGGAACGATGATGGATCTATACGTTTTGATACTAAATTTAACAAAATGTTATTCATTTTTCATAAGTGCGATAGTTTTATACGTCTATTTGTTTAAGAGACGAAATGATTATTACTTTTCATAATTTACTCTTGAATTAATATGCTATAAAAAATATGTCTTTTTAATACTGACTTATGTTAAGAATAACAAAACTATGCCAAGCACTGTGACAGTTATATATATATATATATATAACTGTCACAGTGCTTGGCACCAAACTCCTCAGAAACGGCTGAACCGATTTCAATGAAATTTTCCTTTCATATTCGGTAGGTCTGTGAATAGGTTTATAACTAACATTTCTATACTCCTACGTGGTAACGGTTGTCCACCCCTAACAATTTCTTTTCATTTTATAGACTTAAAATTCCCAGAAATAATTTATATGGCAGAACAACGTTTGCCGGGGCAGCTAGAAAAAATATATTGTTTTCGTTTATCGTAGCTCATATATGTCTCAATGGACTGTCACTCAGCTTTTCATAGCTAGCGTAATATTTACCTTTTTATATACAGACACGTTCGCGAGGCAATAATATCCGTTTATTCTCTTTTTTAGTCATAATGGGCACTTGCTACGGGCGTTAGTTGACTAAGTTTTAATTATATAATTTTATACAAGGTAGGTTCAAACCCTTCTGTGAGAAAATATTTATATAATAGCTGTAATGGTGATAGATAGCAATGATATGTCTGGCAGAGGAAAATTGTGCTAATTTTGGTATTTTAGTATACAAGTATTTTTCATTTGTATGTAAGACAAAAAATTAAACTACAATAATTATCAAAAGCTTGTTATCGGTTTATGCTTAACAATAATAGTGAAATTATTTTGCCTATTACGCATTACCTATTATCCAATAGCCAAGAATTCCTTTTCTGAACAAAGGCTCAAGAATAATTAATACAGACGACGTAAGGAAATGGTTCATTACTGTCTTAGGATGAGTTGTAAATGATCGAAATTGTAGACGAACAATACAGTAATTGCATAGCCGACTACTTCAAACCATACAAACATATACTTACAGCTATTAATCCCAATATGGGGTGGCAAGAGCTACAGCATTAGAAATTCTTAAGCGATTTTATTTTAGTAGGAAAAAGATATTAAAATAATATGAAGAATGATTGGTGATTGATCTTTAGCCACATTAAACAAAAATCAATTTAAAAGTCCCAATACTCTTACGTCCTATTTCTGAATTGAGAATTCCAGCTGAGAACAACTTAAGGATCGTTCTGTCGCATTAAAATCTAACAACTGAATGAGACAAAACGATACTTAAGTCGTTCTCAGCTTGAATACTCAATTCAGAAATCGGGCGTTAGTCTCCTTTAAGGAACCCTACTAGACTGTATTGCCTTTCCCATGGGTGGAAGCAGTCTTTTCCCCTGAGACTCACACAAGACGACAAAAGATACGAACTATTTTAGTATTAGTGGGATGAAGAAGTTAGAAACCCTTCCCGCTTAAATTACGCCATGTAATTTAAAGTGGCTAAGGGATTGTGATTACTACAGATTATTAGGATTTTAATGTGAATATTAGTGCCGTAAAGTGCCGGCTTAGAATGTCACTACCCCTTTCTACCTACGGGTGTCGTAAGAGATGACTAACGGTATGGGGCTTTTTAAGTGATTTTTGTGCGATGCGGTTGGAGATCCATCACCAACGATACTTTATTTCTATCATCTTGTCCCTTATTATCTTAAAAATGTGGCAGCTCTAAAGCTCTGGCTACCCTGGCATATTTTTTGATTTATGGCCATGGGTATATGTATGTATATAATATGAATATAGGTAGGATAGTTTGTCTTAACTGTTAGAATGCATTTAATACGAAAAGATCATGTCGAGATCGCTAAACGAAGAGTTACATGTAAGTGAGATTGACTTCTCAGTGATGGATGACTGCCGAAGCCATTAACAAACATCGTTTCCTTCGTCGAATTGCATTCGTACCATCCATCTCTGTACCATTTGAACTGTCTGAACTGCTCGTAGTTTTGGAATGGAAGTTCTTGTAGGAATTATCTTGCATAGTGCAACGAATTTGTTTTCGGCTTAATTTTAGCTTTTATTGTTATAAACTTTTTTCTTAGTTTTCCAAGAGTTTTGTATAAGATCTTAAAGGCTTAAGGGTGGTATTCTACAGTTTTCTCTAAAAAGTTATTTAGAGAAAACTGTAGAATACCACCCTTCACAAGTGATCTCTTATTTTGCGATATTACCTCGAAAATTGTTGGTTCCAAAATTCTGACTACCCCTTTTACAATTTTAGTCGCTTTACCACTAAAGTTAAGGTACATTCTAAAAAATAATGTACATTTGTACGTCAAAGTGCTCCAGATAACGAGATGTGACAATAAGAACGTAATGAGATAATGACTTGCTTCTTCCGAGACTAACTATGCTGAACCTAAGTAGAAAAATAATTATGAGGATGGACGAAATTAATTACAGTGCGCAGTGAATTAAATTAATTAGGCTACTTTGCTTTGCTTATCAAAGTTTTTTTCACAAAGAGAAGTATTTTTTTATTAGATTTGTTAATGATGTTTTTTTATAAGATGGAGTGGAATTACATTCAAACAAGGAGACCACTTTATAAATTGACTTGAAAATTAATCTTTGTATTCTTAAAGAGCTTAAACCGATAGATTTCTCCTTTATGTAGATAGAGACTTTTAAGATTACATCTACTTTTTAATTATCAATTATTGAGTTTTTATAATAACGGAAATAAACGGCTGTGACAAACAAACTAACGCACAGAGAGATATGATGAATCTATAGAGACGTTTATTTTTTCCTATCCGGTTATAAAAATGCATTGCTCCATCTGAAGTTTCAACAGGGCCAACATGTTTTTAAGTCATTTAGATTAAAAAAATTAATAAGAATTTAATTTATTATAATAGGCACAAAGTTTATATATCAATATAATAAGTAAATAACAAATCGAAAACATTCTAGTAGTTTATGTCGGGCTTAAAAATCTGCTATTATAAATCGATTTTGATGCTTCTTCTATTCATTTTGCATTTATACGTAATTTATTTTCCCTCAAGTCAAGGAATAGATTTCGATATCCATAATTAAATGACAAAGATCTGGGGGCACGTTACTACAAGAACTATTGTATAACACAAAAGTAATGAACAGTGAATTGATTTTTCACCTTACGCCGATGTGAATGTAGCGAAATGGCCGAGCCACATATTTTGACTAAGGTGTAGAGTTTGTGAAGTTAGGCCTTGTAGAGTTAGGGCGTGTAGTGTTAGAAGCTTGGCTCTACATGAGATCTCATAATTTTTTGACAGTGCGAGTCATATGGGCTCGTCTTGGCAACATTTTACATGAAAATGTTTTTGGTGGGATTCTATATTTCAGTAACAACGTAGGTCTGCGCCTAAGTAAAAAAATAATTAAATTCTTTATGCTACTTGGTTATTAATTGCTATTAAATATTGTTTTGTTTTATATAAATGATAATATTTTATAATATTCCTTTTTAAAAAAAAAGACAACAATCATTTAATTGTTTAGTCGTTACTTAAATCTGTATAAAATATCCACCCTAGTTTTCTATATAGTAGATTTAAATAAAAAGTCAAAATTCATATTTGAATTCCAAACAATATAGCGCTCATACAATTTTGGTAAAAGCCTTTTTTATATTTTTCATAATATTATTAAATAAACTCCGTATTTTTTAAAAACCCACGTTTCTAACAATAAAAACAGTTAAAATCAGAACTTACCATTCAATTTAAAAACAAAACTAGAAACACTCACTTGAAAAACAAAGCAAACAAATGAACTGAACTGTCACCATCAACTATTAATTAAACTCGACGCGACTGACTGTTATAAAGTTCGTTATTTGAAATTTGGCGCGCAAAATGGACGCAAACAGGCGCCCTGAAAACCGTTCGAGACGAACTGAAAGCGAGATGCTACTGAATGAATATTGTACGCAGGCGCGAACAGTAGTTTTCAATGAAAGACTAAAAAGCTCTTAGCTTCGTGTCCAACTTCCAATTTGAGTCGCCACTGAAAAGCTTTTTGTCGGGTTAAAAATAAAATAGTATGTGATTTAGTCAGATTGTATGTAGCTTAGATAAGGTTTTTCTGTTTTGATTAAATTTTTTATTTTTATTCGTTTTAACGTGGAGTTTAATAATACCTGTATAGTGCGGGCTTAGAATAGCACTACCCCATTTCTTCCGGTGGGTGAACGTAATATTTTGGGCGATGCGGTTGGAGATCCATCACTAATATTATCCCCATACAAATTCCAAAAGGGGCTGAGGAATTAATTATTTCGAAGCTCTGGCTACCCCTTACCGGAACACCGGATTTTATTCAGTAAAAATACAACCGTACTAGCTCAGTGGGAAAGCCATCGTTTCTTGTGCAGCAAACGCGGGTTCAATGTCTGAGTCGGACGTAAACCAATGCTTTCTTTATAAAGTCTGAAGTGTGGTTAAATTTTTAACGTTAATAACTTTAGTCAACTTAGTCATGTGACAGCAGTGTATTTGTACAAAGCGGGGATAAAACTGCCTCCTTGCAAGTGAATGCACTGTCCAAGTATAAAGTTTATACTCTGAAAACAAGGGGATAAAGATAACTCGTGATGTGGAGAAGTATGGTACCTGTGCCACCCTAGTTTTTTCAGTTTAACTATAACATAACATAACATAAACGTTCACGCCGAATATCCCCGAAGGGGTTGGCAGAGGTACTAATCCTTCTGAACATCACGTGACTTTGTCACCCGGTGTTCAGAGTACCCACGTTTTGCATGGACAGTGTACTCACGTGATAGGGGCCAGGCCTATCGGCGTTTTGTCCGAATACACTGTCACATGACTAAGTACAACTCAGCCATGTGGGTTTTCTCACGATGTTTTCCCTCACCGTTAACAACCATGATAAATTAACCACACATATGTCTTTAGAAAAGACAAATTGGTGTAGGCCCGACCCAGGATTTGAACACTAGTCGTTTGCACGATAACCGAGTGTTCTACCCACTGGGCTATCACGGCAATCAGTTATCAGTTAAACTACTCGGATTTTAAATCATTTTGTTAGCATTTGAATGAGACATCGGATTTGGATTGTCGCGGGATTAATAATAGTAGGTACTTATGGTATGGTATGGTACTTATGGTAAAATATTGTGACAAAAATTCGGGATGCAATTTGTACATCATTTTCATCGGACAACATTATAGAAGTCTTGAAATCCACTTGTAAAGCCGATGGTCATAAATTTCCCATAAAGGGTTTGTTTTTTTTAAATTCACCTTATATTGAATACTAGAGGTACCGGCAGATTAAAGTATTAATACGGAAGACTAGTTTTTTCTCGCGACTTCGTCCCCGTACCGTAGAATAGTTACTTTAACACGCTTACTGCCGTTACTCACCAAGTCATCAACCAAATCTTTATGGCTTTATCATAGTAATAGTTTTATATATATATATATATATACATACATACATACACTCACGGCTATAAATCCCTTAACGGGGTAGCCAGAGCTTTGGAATTAGAAATTCCTCAGCCACTTTTGGAAGTTGATTGGGGAGAAGATGGTAATAATAAATGATTTTAGTACCGGGTTTCCAACCACATCGCCAAAAAATAACTTAAAAAGCCCCTATACCCTTAGTCGCCTCTTAAGATCACCCACGGGTAGAAATGGGGTAGTGTTATTCGGAGACGACACTACCCCTATTTTCTACATCTAATGAAAGTGTGCTCAAAAAGGCAGGCGTCCGAAGTATGAAGCAAGAGAGGTTTGCCAGGATCGTACGAAGTGGCGATCGATAGTCTCTGCCTACCCCAATGGGAATTAACGGCGTGAGTATATGTATGTATGTATGTAATAATTTACTGCACTCATAATATTTTGTCCCGCGGTCGTCACCAGAGGAAACCAAAGGCTTTTTAAGTGATTGTTGGGTGAAGTTGAAGTGGCTGCATACCCACCGCCACCTTCTAATTCTGTAGCTCAAGATACATCATATTGTGATTCGCTACTGTGATGTGAATGAGTGAAAAGCAAGTCAGAAGGTTGGTTGATTAGCAAATGGAAACTATTATAAAAATCCGTTATTCGTAGTTTTCGTTTATTATTACTTAAGATTATGGGCTAGGAAACCCTTCTTTGAAACGCTCTTAGGCCAGTTCCTCATTTATATTTGAAAATATTAAAACATTGTCATTACTTTAAATTCATGCTTTTTACTCAACTCACTTCTTAACCAATCAGCATAAGTAACTGGTTCTGTTAACAATGTCACTAGCAGCCATTAGGAAGCCTACAAATTTCCTAAATTATAAATTCAAAACTTGGAAACTTGTCAAAAATGATTCCCAATTACAAGTTTCCTGAGTTGAGTACGTTATTTTACAAGTTTCCTAAAAACTATTAGGTAAGATGTAAATTCGCTTGCTGTTTGACGGTTTTCCGTCAACTTACAAGTTTCCTAGGAAACTTATAAGTTAACGAGTTTGACGATTTTCCTGCGACATATATATTTGTACATTTATAATAAAGATTTAACATTTAATTATAATGTCAAATTTGAGAAGGACTAAGGTTCCATATATTTGTATTGGTGAAAACTATTAGGGTAATGTGTATTAAAAGTGTATCCAAATTTTAAGTATCAAGGCTGTTTGTTTTCCTTATGTAAATAAATAAATTGTATAAATCATCATTATACACATTTACCTTCCTCCTCTTCTTCCTCATTATACACATTTACCACTCTATCTCTATGTTATTATGTACTAGCTGACCCGACACACTTCGTACTGTCAAATTTGCGATTGACAAAGCTTAAGGCGTTTTTTGCGCTGCTCTTTGTGAAATCAAGCGTGAGTATTTTATTTAGTCCAACGTCAGACATGGTCTCCTTTTGAAAGAGGATGGATGATAGTTAATTTGTAAAAGAGATTTATAGAGCCAATTTGATCGTAATGTTAGTAGAGGACGACTTTGGAGGACATATGGGAACCAAATAGCACTCAAAAAGTCGTCCAAAGCATGATGAATAAAAGAGCATGTATGACAAGACTGATGGATGTAAACGAAGCTAGAGAGGTTTGTCAGGATCATACAAAGTGTCGATCGTTAGTCTCTGCCTACCCCAATGGGAACTAATGGCGTGAGTATATGTATGTATGTAAATTATTTGTTGGAAGTCGGGATAAGTGACGTTAAATCTATCACAGTTCTTGAAGATGAAGGAAATCATCGTGAAGACACCCACATGTCTAAGTTATATTTAGTCATGGCTTATGGGACAGTGTTTCCAAACAAAACAGCAATAGGTCTGCCCCCAATCACTCGAGTGCACTGTCCAAATAAAACGTGTTTACTCTGAACAACAGGTGAATTTCGTGTTCATAGCACCTAATAATATGTCACGTGATGTTCGGAAATTCGTAAAGCAAAAGTAATCTGGCATTGTGATTAGGCCTGGTGGACAAGGAAAAAGATTTTGATGCAACAGAAGCAAGCGGTTTTCTAATCTTTGCAAAGGTATTTTCACCACAGTTACATTGAGGTGGTAAGGGCGTCCCCGGAAAAATAGGTTGATATTGATTGTTTGGAAATTCTATAAAGTCTGATTTGATGATATTGATGTGACATGAATAAAATATATGTTGGTGATTAGTTCATGGTGTTAAAATTTGATGTTTAACATTTTAATAATTTGTTGAAAAATATGATGAAAAAAATTTAATTGGAACATGCTTTGTTTTCATAAAAACCGTATAGGCTCCACTGGCATAACATACATGTAAACTCATTATGTGTCTATATACGCGTAGCTTTAAGATCTGTAACTTTGATGTTTAACTTTTCATTTAAACATTATAGTTATTCAATAAAACTAAATAAACTACATTTATCCTGCGCGCGCGTTTTTTCCGTCCCTGTCACTCTCAGTAAATTTGACGTAAGAGTGAGCGCAATAGCTGCAAAATGCGGGGAGGCCCTTAAGGTGTTTGTATGAAATCGCCATTGTCGGTACGACTTCAAACAGATCACAAATCATATCGACCTACTCGTACAGCGAAGAGTGAGAAAGGAAAATGTTATCTCTCCGAAACTGTTCACTTCTGCGTTTGAAGATGTTATTCGCCTCCAATTTTCTGATGATATTGTAAGCTTAAAAATAAATATGGACAAGACAAAAACTATGTCGAACAACCATGTCGTACCCTGTCCTATGAGGCTTGGAAACTCTATACTCGATGTTATAGACCGATATGTACTGTGTTTTAAGTATCGGGAATTTGTCAATAAAACAAAAAATACAAATTATTCATCTAAATTTATTTTATCGCCTTCAAAGTTGGCCCCATCCTTTGACTATAAACACTATAGACAGAGCGATGTTACGTCATCCATTTTAAAAAGAGAAGCCCTTATTTAAGTTCTTATATGTTAAAAAGAGACACAAATCTTTATTGTCATCTCTATCGCGTAACCCGTTTTGTTAATGTCACACTTTTAAATTGTGACAAACAAAGCGTCGACTTGTGAGCGATTTTGGTTTTCTTTTGATTTTGAGAAAGATTTTATTCATTTGTATATTGTTATTGTGACAAAAGAGACTCCATTACTTAAGTTATTATTTAGTGAGGTATGGTTGGGTGTAGAGTGCTTCGCTGCGGAAGCCGCAGCGAAAAACACATCGAAGGATTGACTTTTCACAAGTGAGTGAGTTTTTTAATGTTTTTCTGTATTGCGCGATCAGAAAATAAGTGATTCAAATGTTCATTACGTTGAACTAGATAACTAGCATTTTCTTTAGTTATTTTGAGCAATTTTTTAATAGCATAACCTAAAAATATGCAGTATCTCAGTGTTGCCATAATTCACGTTTTCATCCTACCCTGTCGTTTGGGTAAAATTTTCAAATTAGTTAACTGATGTTAATGAGTGAGTATATTATGTACTAGCTGACCCGACAGACTTCATACTCTCAAATTTCATTATGACAAAGCTTAAGGCGTTTTTCCGGGACTCTTATTTCAAGCAGTCGTGAATATTTTACTGGTCAAATTTTTGCGGTATAAAAAGTATCCTATGTTAAAGTTTGGGTCATTACCTATCATTCTGCCAAATTTCATCCATATACAACATGTACTTGAGGAGCCTGTTTGCCTCAAACACACACATCCAAACATCTAAACTTTCACATTTATAATATTAATAACTAGTGGATCGTCCCAGCTTCGCACGGGTAGCGTTGTTTTTTAAATATCTGAGGTTTCTTTCTTCAGTCACTGCTCAAGCATTGTGATATTCAGCGCAATGTTTTCAATTTATTAAATTTATAGCACTCCCTAAACAGTGTAGTTTGGTGATTTTTAATGCGCTTTAATGAACGGTTCAGTATTTCCGTTTAATAGGAAATTTTGGAATAAAACGCTATGAAGTATTTATAACAATCTAAAAAATAAATCATTACGTGTTGTAGGATGCAACTACTGGCGCCATCTAGTATGTTATATGTAAATTAGTAACGATTCGGTTTTGGTCACGGGCGCGATGGCTTATTTTATGTATAATTTCGGTGTTTCTCTACCGATTTCTATGATTCTTTTTTTATTGAATAGGTAATAATGTTACCTTTTTTAAATTAGGGATGAGTGAGAGGTTTACAAACGTAAGAGTAAACAAATATAATCAGAATGTTCCGAACTGCTAAGCTATCTAGAATTACCCGTGTTATTGTGAGTCAACCGTAAAAGATAGACATAAACTGTTGAGGTTTTTTTTTAGATAATTTCATGAAGAATATTTCCGTCATACATGATTTCTATGTAAGTTTAAGCATTAAGGCTGCACACGCGACGGAAGCTTAAAAAATGGAGTAACTTCTCCCGTTTTCCCAAAATTTCCCAAAATTCCCCTTTACTACTCCGCTGGAAAGTATACAAAAACCTGCGCAGGAGTATGAAGAATAATTGTACCAAGTTTCGTTAAAATCCGTCGAGTAGTTTTTGTTTCCATAAGGAACATACAAACCGACAGACAGACAGACAGACAGACAGACAGACAGACAGACAGACAGACAAAAATTTTACTGATTGCATTTTTGGCATCAGTATCGATCCCTAATCACCACCTGATAGTTATTTTGAAAATATATTTCATGTACAGAATTGACCTCTCTACAGATTTATTATAAGTATAGATTTCGTCGCGCTATAGCGACGCTGAATGATTTCCAATTGTTATCTACGGAATTAGTAAGTAATAAATTTGTTATATATATTTAATTTCTTCGTATTCATTACAGTTTTCCTAAAGACCCGAATCTACGAGAAAAATGGTTTGCGGCCACTGGAAGATGCAATGAGAGGTTTTCCTTTTTTTCTTTTTTTCTTCTTCCCTGTTCTCAGGATAGATGGCGCCAGACTTGCTATGTTACTGGTAGGAACGGAACGTCACACCGTTTTTCACACTTAGATGTAATGATATCGTAAAACGGAACGTACATAAAAACGTTTTGATTTGAAAGTCTAATAAATATCAGTTTAAGCCAAGATAGCTTAAAAGTAAATAAACAAAGACGGTTTTTATATTTAATATTTTTTTTGTTGTTTTTACTCGCCAAAAAGTTACTCTATGGTGATGTGACACATGTTTTTAAAGTTGAAATTGGCGAAATTATTGTGACAACGCGATTGAGGCCATGAAGAAAAAATTTAAGTAAGTAACGTAGTTACATCAACGCCATCTACAGAGCTCTAGGAAACTATGTTGTTTTTTTTATTTCTCAAAAAGAAAACCTCTCATTGGAAACCAACCAAAGTTTTGAGGCATAGTATAAAATTGAAAGGCTACTCGTTTTTGACCAAAGACAAAGCTTTGGCTCAAATGGTCGCAGTTGTTTTGAAAAGAATTTAGGTAAAAGAATATTTCTGACATTAAACAACCACATCAGAGCCTCCTTCGAAAACCATCTTATGCTGTTAATAAAGGCTATAGTTTTAAAATACTTAGATGTACGAATACAACTGTGATAGCCCAGTGGGTAGAACACTCGGTTATCGTGCAAACGACTAGTGTTCAAATCCTGGGTAGGGCCTACACCAATTTGTCTTTTCTAAATACATATGTGTGGTTAATTTATCATGGTTGTTAACGGTGAGGGAAAACATCGTGAGGAAACCCACATGGCTGAGTTGTACTTAGTCATGTGACAGTGTATTCGTACAAAACGGCGATAGGCCTGCCCCCTATCACGTGAGTACACTGTCCCTGCAAAACGTGGGTACACTCTGAACACCAGGTGACAAAGTCACGTGATGTTCAGAAGAATTAGTACCTCTGCCAACCCCTTCGGGGATATTCGGCGTGAACGTTTATGTTATGTTATGTTTATGTTATGACCGAATACATCATCTTTTGAAAAATGTGACTGAAATAGACGAAAGAATTCGAAATTTTCACACGAAACTGATTTTGTTTAAAGGTCAATAGTAAATAATGCAATAAAACTCATGTATAAAATAGTGCTGTCTTTTCTTTTTCAAAATACAAACATAGACCCCACTATACCCATGACCATTACTTGCACTTATGGAACAGCTGATTTTTTTTGTCCAGTAACGAGGTTAGTCCCGTACAAAAATTTATTCGTAATCATGGGAAGATTCATCGCTGAAAGTTAGTACAATGTTTGAGATTTCACGGTGTATTAAACATCAGTATAAATGGTAAAATTAAACAAAAAAGATTGAGTAATACTAGGAGCAAGTATGTATAATTTTATGATTGCAGGAAATAATATAGTAAACCTTTAATTAAACAATAAATTAACGTAATCAATTTTAAATTAAAAAGTAGCTTTTAGAATGGTGATTATAGTATTTTGGGGTAATTGTTTTCTAGTGATCGCAACATTACAGGGAAAAGTATTGCTTTCTAAAAGAGGTACGCTCCCGTTGCATTATGACTCTGTCTATAGTGTTTATAGTCAAAGGCCCCATCGCTTGCAATACAACATCTCGATTGCTTCCCCCAGTCTTCCATACATTTTTCATAGGCTATTTGCGGTATGGCCTTTAGCTCATTGAGCGAATTTTCTTTTATGGCTTCTATCGACTCAAAACGTTTTCCTCGAAGTGGTAATTTTAACTTGGGAAATAAAAAGACGTCAGACGGAGCCATATCAGGTGAATACGGTACTTGGTCGAGAACTTTTGTTGAATTTTTCGCTAAAAACTCTTTCACCATAATGGCTGTGTGTGATGGTGCATTATCATGGTGCAGCATCCATGAGTTGTGTTGCCACAAATACGGACGTTTTCGGCGGATACTTTCACGCAAACGCTTCATGACGCCTAAATAATATTCTTTGTTCACTGTTTCTCCCTCTTCGGAATTCGGAGTGAACCACACCACGGTAGTCAAAAAAAACTGATTTTGGAGCGACTTTGCCGCGGTTTTTTTGGGTTTCGGCTCGTTTTCGAGACGCCATTCTGAAGAATAAACCCATGTCTTGTCGCCAGTTATTATACGTTTCATTAAGGTCGGATCCGTAGAAGCTCGGGAAGTCTTCAGCGACATGCTTTCGCGGCGCTTTTTGAACAAAATTGAGCTTTTTTGGAACTAGTCGAGCGGCGACGCGTTTCATGCCTAAAATGTCAATGAGAATGTTGTGGATGGACTTAAAAGATATGTTCACCTCACAAGCCAACTCTCTCAAACTCATACGTCGATTTTCGAGCACTAGCTTCTTGATTCTGTCGATGTTTTCTTTGGTCGTAGCGGTTGAAGGTCTACCAGAACAAGGCAAGTCTACTACTACTTCTCGGCCTTCTTTAAAAGCCTTATACCATTCATTCATAAGCCCTTGTTTTCGATGTACACGATTCGCCGTAGGTATTTCGCAACATTTTTAGTGATTCACCACATGAAATATCATTCGAAACACAAAATTTAAGGCACACTCTTTGTTCAACAATATTTTCCATTGTAAAAATCGCCCGGCTATTCCCAGTAGTCTTACTGGATAGCCCTACCAGTAGGACTAATGGGATTTTTATTCCCAATAGTCTTACCGAAAGTAGGACATTGTCTATGGCCTATTTTTCCCATTAGTCTTACTTGACATTTGTTTTAGAAACATAGACCTCGTAACTATTAGACATAGACAGTACCTTATTAAAATATTTAATACATACAACACTTGTTTGTATTTCAGTTTAACTGATTTATTACTAAGGAATGTACATTTTAGACACGATTTTTTTCTATTATTTTGATAAGTGAGAAGTTATAACGTTTATAAAGTTTTTTAGAAATTATAACTTAAACAGCTATAAAAATTACGTAAATTTAACTCTTAATGGAAGTACCAGGAACGCATAAACTACAAGTTGTTGTGACTAATAACCTTGAAAATCTGTACAAATATTTGCTTGCTTTATATATTATGCCGATGCTTAATTTATAACATAACATAAACATAAACGTTCACGCCTAATATCCCCGAAGGGGTTGGCAGAGGTACTAATACAATCAATCAGTTGTTGGACTATAAGCAGTTCTTTTGAACGGTATATAGTGACGTTCAGGAAGGGTCTCTCCATTGACAGGCTTTCCCTCATTAATATTATATTTTATTTAACTATATTATCCCATGTCCCAGGTGTGGCTTCGTAAATACGTGGAGACTTGGGGGTAAATGTCATGTGATTTCACGCCGAATATCCTCGAAGGGGTTGGCAGAGGTTCTAATACTTCTGAACAACACGTGACTTAGTCACCGGGTGTTCACCACCACGTTTTGCATGGACAGTGTACTCACGTGATAGGGGGCAGGCCTATCGCCGTTTTGTACGAATACACTGTCACATGACTAAGTACAACTCAGCCATGTGGCTTAATTTATCTTACCTATTTTTGTGTCTGCAGTCTCTATGTCCAGAGGTCCACGTGATATTTTTCATGAATCAGGTTATTTATAGGGTTGTTGTGGTCTCCCATAAGGTTGACCAACGACTTCGTCATGATACAATTTTTGGGCAGCACAGAACCGGTTTTTATGGAGATCTTTCGGAAAAGCCTTTCTCCACCTGTGGACGTCTTTTGGTTGATTCTTCTGTCTTATTATTCTATAATCCTGTTTTTAAAACTCCAACTGATACTTATATATAAAACCAATAAGCGTTTTTATTTATGCTGCTTTAATGTTTATGCTACCCTGGTACTTTAAATACAAAAAATGAAAAAATATGGACTGTATTTTGGCGGAAAATATATTACAACCACAAACCCATTCCCATGTATATTGCAAATTATTTAGTTCATGGCAAATACACCTCAAAAAATATAATGTGACAGGAAATCAGCCATAAAAAAACTATTCGCTTTTAAATCATACTTTCAATTTCACTAAGGAGGTATGTCTATTAATCTTATTTGGTCTACATAAAAGTTGGAACATTTAGAGGTACCAAAAAGTTTTGATTGGTTAGTAAGACTACTGGGAATTATTTTCCCAATAGTCTTACTAGTAAGTCTATTGGGACAAAAAATCCCAATAGTCCTACTGGTAAGACTATCGAGTAAGACTACTGGGAATAGCCGAAATCACCGAGGACTCAAAACTATGACCAACAAAAAATGTAGTTTAAAACAAATTAAATAGATCCCGCTCAAATTTTGCGCGCTAAATCAGTATATACATTAATATTCGGTATAAATAAAGTTAATATTCTCCTAGATCGGTGTTTGACCCAAGTTTCAGTTTTAATTATAATTTTTAGAAAAAAAATACAAAGCACTTTTCATCATTATCTGTACCTGTAATATGAACAGAAATTAACATAGAATTTTAATTAATCCACTGCGTATTTGCATAAAGTTTTTACACTAAGAGGGGCAGAATTTGACGCACTATTAATACATAATAGAGTTTATTAAAAGAAAAGGTCCCTTTCTATAAGCACTATTTGTGTACGCTGGCATAACGCCAGGACGGTATGTCATTGAAAAGTCTTGTTCAATATCTGTGTTCCTACAAGATCAATCGTTATGAAATTTTGCATAACGGGAGAAGTATTTAGGAAGAGTTTTTTCGTGTAAACTCTGTTGCTTTACAATCAGCCGTTTTCGAGTACGGCGATGTGTACGCTAGCTTGACGTTACGCCAGCGTACACAGTGACAATGGTGTTTATTTCCTAAACTAAAGAGGCACTATTTTTTTTAGTTTTACGCTAATTAGGCACTATTTAGGCAGAGTTTTTTGACATAGTAACCAGCTCGATACAGCTTCATGGTACGCCAGCTTAACGCACGCAAATTGCCGTTAAAAGGGTAAGCTCTTCAGGAGGTCTAGCACGAGCGTTATTTTATCGTTACTCTTTCGGTTAGAATGAGACAATTACTATAAATAAAGGAAAGAAAAATCTCGACACAGGCGGGAATCGAACCCGCGACCTCGGGTACACGCCCCCGTTCTCTGCCAATTGATCTACGTACCGTGTCAATGGCTGCCAGCGCGAAATTCTTCTATCCTTTGTTTCTTTTACACTTTTAAGTAGTGTTTAATTCCTGTATTTATTCTTTATTTATTAGTAATAATCCCTACATGAGGTTTTCATGAACAAAAACATTTAAATTATAGAATGAGATAAGTATACGATACTATGTAAGTGCGAAAGAGATAGATTATCTATACTACGCGGTATCTAGTTAAAAGGTCGCTCGTGCTAGCCATATGTAGATGTTCAATATCATCCACAGCAAGATAAAGTATAGTTCGATTAAAACCAATCAATTCACCCCTTAACAACCAATACTTTATTCAATTCAGTGTAACATTCGTGTATAATGCAAATATAAATAAAAATAGGTATTAAAAGACTATGGTCCATTTGAAACGTATCAATTTAATTAGATTACAAACATTACCTATTGAATAATTTGCGATACTGTTAATATCAGAGCACATTATATATGAGGCTGATTCTTACAAAAGCAACTTTAAAAAAGAACGATTTGTCACGTGATATAAAAACGGTTGTTTTATTTCTTGGCCGGGTTCGAATCCCGACCCTTGCAGTGGTGAATGTATGGCGACTACTCGATGACCGTTTGTTCCTCTTTAACAAAGAATTCAATAACTTCTTCTACGGTGTTGCTGGTGTCGTTGTCGAGGCCGTCTGTGTCTACATCTGAAATGGAAATAAATTAATTAGAATGATATTATATTTATTTATTCGGCACAAACAGTATTATGACATAGCATTAGTATACAAAATTTAAAATATGACCAAGAAACTGTGTACACAGCGTGATATTAAATAATCAGTTGTGATAATTTACTAATATTTAAAGACATTCATGTACATGAGTGGATATGACAGTTGGGCTAATATTCAATAATTTACGTATATTCTACAACAATATAATCACATACATAATTCAGTCAAAATGATAACATCCCAAGCTATTGAATAAGAAAGAAAGAAAGAAAAAAACTTTATTCTCATCTTGTCTTGAATCACTGATTCATTAGTCATTTTCCACAGGGATTCCTATTCGCCGCATACACTTTTAACACAAAAGGCACAAACTTTTTGTCACCTCATCCGACGCTACTGGGGTGATAGTAAAATAATACACGTTTATGAAAAAAAATCTATAGCTTGCTGCACAAAGAGAAACAGACACAAGTTATCAGTGTCTTTATTTAAAAGTTGTTCAGGATGTACTGGGGATCATTCTGAACAACAAAATGTAGTTATAGGTAACATTGGCAATATCAAGCGCTGAGTTAGGACCTAGTTTGTGTTACCATAGGTCAAAAATATTGTTTTTTCACTTTTTGTATTGTTTTTTATATTGTATGGTGTTATGTTAACATAAATAAACGAGTTATCTATCTATCTATCTACCTCCTTATTGCATGGATGTAAAACTGGCTATACAATTTCTTAAAACTGAAGTTCTAGGCAGTCTAGCCACCCCCTTTTACAACCCTTATTTGTAACCGCGAGTATATTTTATGTATGTAAGTATATAGATAAGATTCATTTTTGTTTTCGGTTTTCAATCTACCGTCACACAAAAATTTTTGTCAACAATTACTTATTTATAAGACACTTTAGTTTTAGTTTTATTGTATTAAGCACAAATTTGTATTGTCTCCGAAAGAGTGGTCTCCCATAACACAGGTTTTATAACTTAAAAGGGGAGTTCGATGTACCATTGTTAACTTTATGCTTAATAAAATGTATTGATTAATGATTTAAAAAAATGTACATAACGTATACGTACACTTCCTCAACTCCATACGTCTGGACTTCTGCTCGTTCCACTCCTGCGTCTTTGCCTCGCGGTATTCCACGTGCTTCTTCATTTGCTCGGTTCGCTTTGCTACTAGTTCCTGGAATTTTGTTAATTGATTAATATTTGTGAACGTTTTTAAGCGATGGTAACGTGGTAACACGTAACTAGTTTAGTGGTTTAATATTAAAAGTAGTAGAGTAATAACAATATGTTTTACTGTTAATTAAATCAGCTTATATATTTTAAAGTTTTTTATTGTTTTCCTTCTTTTCAACCTTTCTAACATAAACTACATTATTAGAAATATCTTATCGAAATCGAATCGAAAGTTATTTAAAAAAAAAGTTTTTCAGGATCACCAATTCGGTATGCAAAGTTTTTTTTTGGTATTTATTAAATATTTTTATTCGATAGCAAACACGAAAATAAAAAACTGATTTGAATATTTTTCATTTAAAATGAGTAATTGTAAAGTTATGATTTTTTAAAGATTGTTCAAATTTTGTACTTAATGACGTCATTGATTGAAAATATCACGTAGCGACATGCAAATAAAGCGAAATGTTTAGTAAAAATGTTACTAATTGCAAAATATTTCACGGATTTGTGACCCCAAATGAAATTATTATGATATTATACTAAACAAACCTATGATTTTCGATATTTTATTAATAAACTGCAAGAACGAATGTCTTTGACATAACGCTGAAGGTCAAATACTGTTACAGTTTTTTGCTAAAATAACGGTCAACTTAGCTCTGTTTGATTTAATTTCATGAAAATATGTTTTAAAAACATAATATCTCGAAATGGTTTCGTAATCAGCACCACTTTTGTAAAAGTTTGCATACCGAATTAGCAGTCCTTATTCTCTACCTAATAATATGATGTAACTATGAAAGACAATCTCTATGTACCTTTTGCTTTCATAATAAAACTGTCATATTTTTCATTCTATTTTACCTATGGTATTTTTATGTATGGTACTCATTAGAGTAATATCAAACCAATAAATAAAGAATAAATAAAGGAAAGAAAAATTTAGACACAGGCGGGAATCGAACCCGCAACCTCGGGTATACGCCCCCGTCGCTCTGCCATTGAGCTACCGTGTCAATGGCTGCCAGTGCGAAATTCTTCTATCCTTTATTTCTTTTACACGTTAAAGAAGTGTTTGGGTTTCCTACTGCGTTTAAGGTCGCGGGTTCGATTCCCGCCTGTGTCGAAATTTTTCTTTCCTTTATTTATTCTTTATTTCTTAGTAATAATCCCCACATGAGGTTTTCATGAACAAAAAGATTTAAATAATGTCAAACCATCAAACTGTGACAAGAAAATAACAACTCAAACAAAACACCATACCTTGCTAGCTTTACTGCTTCTCATACGATCCTTAGACTCGAACTGCGAGTAATATTTCTTGAGGTTCTTCTTAATGTCTTTCTGTTGTTTATCAGAGAGAAGAGTAGGCGGCCGCGGACGCCAGTGGAACTGGGCGAAACCTTCTTTCATTACTCTGTAACAATATTTTGAGTTATTAGTAAAGTTAAATATTTAAATAGCTGTGTAGTGTCGGCTTAGAATAGCACAACCCCATTTCTTCCGGTGGGTGTACGTAAGAGGCGACTAACGGTATTGGGGCTTTTAAGGAAATTTCGGGCGATGTGGTTGCACTTATATTAATTTTTATCACTGATTAATTTAAACGATGCATTTGTCTTTCTGACCGTGAACTGACCGAGCCGAGAACAAATGAATTTTCACACTATCGGAACATGTCGTTACAAGTTCAATCTCGATCAGTCAAATATTCTTTGAGACGTATCGTTGCTGGAGTGTGATTGGACCGGAACTTGACTGGTATGGATAGTATGAATACACTCATTGTTTTTTGTTTAATAATATTTTACCAGACTGAGATCAGACCGAGAACGGAGTGAGATCGACACTATAGTGTGGATCAACCCTAATTCTCCCTCTAGATGCCCCTCATTTGTATAGACGAGATTATAGGCAAACTAGAACAACAAAAATTTAATTTGTGGTTGTACCTCCCAGGAGCCCAAAGTACCCAATCCCACCCTATCTAACTAAAGTCCTCTAGATTATAAGCCCACCCTTCACAGTTTTGATCCAATGTTGATGTGATGAGCATAAATGATTGTTTCTTAGTCTTGGATGTTATTTATATGTGTAGCTGTGTAGTGTCGGCTTAGAATAACACTACCCCATTTCTACCCGTGGGTGATCGTAAGAGGCGACTAAGGGTATAAGGGCTTTTCAAGTGATTTTTGGGCGATGTGGTTGGAGACCCGTCACCAAAAACATTTATTATTACCATCTTTTCCCCACTCAACTTCCAAAAGTGGCTGAGGAATTTCTCATTCCAAAGCTCTGGCTACCCCGTTTAGGGATTTATAGCCGTGAGTATATGTATGTATGTATGTAATATCATATTAAATATATTGTTGAGTTAGTATTCCATAATACAAGTTATACTTCGTTTGGGGATAACTTGATCTGTATATAATATGTCTATCTATTTATTATTTATTTATTTAATCTTATACTCAACCAACTTTATGATCAATTACTAACTTAATTAAAGATTATTTTCAAAGAAGTATGATTAAATTATTTTTTCATTTACCACATAAAACAAATGTTAAAAAACTATACATATGTACTGTATACATGTACATGTGTTAATATTACTAACCTTCTTATAATCTTTCCTTGGAAGGACCAAATGTAGTAACCGCAGTCCATTTTGCACTTCAACGATGACACTCCAGTCACTATGTAGCGACCGGTCGGGTCCCATTCTATACCAGACATCTGGGAAATAAGAAATACAATTTTATTTATGAAATACAGTTTCTAAATGAGAATGCATAATTTAATTTGGGGGCTGGAAAAAGACTGGCTGTTGTAAAGATCTTTGGAGAAGGCCAATATAAAGCAGGTAAATGTTGCATACACTAGCTTAGTTCTTTCATGTTAATTCTATGATGATTTTCTTACAATTTATGTATCTCATTAAATCACTATTATTCCAAACTAGATGGCCTATGAATGGCTACCAGGTACTATGATACCAGGATTGAGACTATTGAAAATTAACAAATAAACTCATAATTTTGATAATGTTACAGGCCCTTGAAAAAAATTCAAAACATAAAATAGTTACACAAACATAATCTTTTAAAACCAAATGATAGCAAAACTTAAAAAGTACAAAAAAAAAATACCTGGTAATGATCGGAAACATTCATGATAGTGAAATCATTTGTGTCCAAAAACTCCAAAGCGCCTCCAGTCAATCCCAAATTGGCCAATACTATGAATTGACCTGAGGGCGACCAGAATAGATGATTGAAAGGCTTCCTTTCAAACTTCTTCAGCAACGTAGGAGCTTGACCCGTATTCACTTGGTAGAAGCTAATACTTATATTGGCCGGGTCACCATGAATTATAGAGAACTTAGAACCCACAGGTTCCCAAGCAAACGCTTGGATAGGTTCTTTAATTTCCACCGAATCCACAGGAATCTCCTTTTCGCGCATATGGAATATTTCGAAATTGCAATACATTCCAGAGTATTTGATATCATTTTTGTCCTTCTTCACTTTAGAATACCGGTCGACTTTGACACAGAGATAATCACCGCTCTTTTGCCAATGGATTTTGCAATCGGCGACTGAGAACAAGTTTTTGGACCGTACTTCAGTGCGGTTGGGTATCTCAAGTAAGGTTACTCTTGCTGGGACATCTTTGTCTTCGGCAACCCAGTATGCCAGGGTGTTATCGGTAGGAGACCAACTGAAGTCCCTGTTGATGGAAAAGAAAATGTTGTGAGAAACAGAAAAATACATAAATATCGAATTTTGTTAAGTAGTTTGCTATGTAGTGTCGGCTTTGCTGTGTAGTGTCGGCTTAGAATAGCACTACCCCATTTCTTCCGGTGGGTGTACGTAAGAGGCGACTAATGGTGTTGGGGCTTTTGAGGGATTTTTGGGCGATGCGGTTGGAGACGCAACTACCTTTATTTCACCATCTTTTTTGCCACGCAACTTCCAAAAGTGGCTGAGGAATTTCTAATTCCTTAGCTCTGGCTACCCCTTCTAGGAATTTATAGCCGTCAGTATATGTATGTATGTTGTTAAGTATTATACTGATTTTTAGCAGGTTTAAATTTTGTTAAGTGTATATATATATGTAAGATTTATAGCTTAGAAACCATAAACAATATGTGTCCTAAGAATGGATTTTTGTTCATAGTAGGTTATAGTGTAGATATAGATGGAAGGCTAATGGTGAAATAATATCCTTATATCTACTATTTTAAATATATGCAATAAGCTGATATCAGGCCTCATTGAGAAAAACACTTAGAAAATAAAAAACACTACCATCTGAGCGAATGAAACTACTAGTAAGTATATTGCTCAATCATTGACTTGGTATTCTAATGATTAGATAATAATCTACAATCTAAAAGATTAAGTACTTTGTTTAAATCTTTTTGTTCATGAAAACCTCATGTGGGGAAATTATTACTAATAAATAAAGAATAAATAAAGGAAAGAAAAATTTCGACACAGGCGGGAATGGAACCCGCGACCTCGGGTATACGTCCCGACGCTCTGCCAATTGAGCCACCAATTGCCAATTGAAATAAAGGATAGAAGAATTTCGCGCTGGCAGCCATTGACACGGTGGCTCAATTGGCAGAGCGTCGTCGTGGCGTATACCCGAGGTCGCGGGTTCGATTCCCGCCTGTGTCGAAATATTTCTTTCCTTTATTTATTCTTTATTTATTATTAAGTACTTTGATTTAATTAGCGACATGATAGTCCAGTGGGTAGAACACCCGCCCGAAAAACAGAAGGGCGTGAGTTCCAATCCTGGGACGGGCCTACACCAATTTGTCTTTTCTAAAGTCATATGTGTGGTTAATTTATCATGGTTGTTAACGATGAGGGAAAACATCGAGAGGAAACCCACATGGCTGAGTTGTACTTAGTCATGTGACAGTGTATTCGTACAAAACGGCGATAGGCCTGCCCCTATCACGTGAGTACACTGTCTAAGCAAAACGTGGGTACCTTCTCTGGAAACTAGATGGCGCTTGCCATGTGAGTTCAGGGGTATTGGTACCTCTGCCAACCCCTTCGGGGATAAACGGCGTGAACGTTTATGTTTATGTATGTTTATGTTTGATTTAACTTGCAACATTTGTTAGTATGCCCTATAAATGTTTAAGAAATGTGGAAGCAACTTAAAATTTAAATGGAGGCAGTATATATTTTGGGTTTTTGAAAAGGTTACTATTTATTATTTATCCTAATATTGATGTTTCCCGTTACTTTAGGTCACTGGGGACAGCAAATGCTGCTTCTTCTCTTCACATATCTTTTGAAGGGTAGTAATAGTAATCATATAAATGTTAGTCATAACTTTATGTTTACTATAACTATATTTACGATATTTACAATCAATAGAAAACAGTTACTCACCGAATGCCAGGTATCTTAATAGACTTCTTGTCCAACAATCCAAAGCCAGGAGTCTCGTACACTGATAACATATCATTGCCGAGCCGGGCAAAGAATCGGTCATCCTTACTCCACCGGAATATCGGCCAGGTTGCATACTCGTCTGGGGGTGGGAAACTACGCTTCTCTTGGCCGGTTCTGTAAATTTATCAAAAAATTAAAGAAAAGAAACCCTCCTCCGAAAGGCTTCTTCCAGCCCATTTTAGCTGTGACTGAAAATTCCCCATCAAATGTATGCAAACATTGTCACATGACTTTCTATGAACTCAGCCATACATACATATACTCAAGGCTGTAAATCCCTAGAAGGGATAGCCAGAGCTAAGGAATTACAAATTCCTCAGCCACTTTTGGAAATATGAGTGGGGAAAAGATGGTAAAAATAAAGGTTGTTGCTGATGGGTCTCCAACCGCATCGCCCAAGAATCCCTTAAAAACCCCAATACCGTTAGTCACCTCTTACGGACACCCACCGGAAGTAATGGGGTAGTGCTATTCAAAGCTGACACTACACAGCATTCTCAGCAGAACTCAGCCATGTGGAACCCTTTTCAATTGCTACCTGTTCATTAACAAATATCAATAACTATTCAAAAAATTAACTACATATATGGTTCAGGCAATACAAGTGAAGGCGCAATTCAGGTGTAGTACCCACATATTTTTAAATTGAGACTAAGCTCTTCCTCACTAATTTATTGAAATTGAAATTTTAAGTTTCAATTTAATGTGCCTACTTAAAGATTGGTTTTACTCTGAAAGTATACAATATATGAAGACCTTTTCCTATTTTAAAATCTATATATTTACAGTATCTTTATAATGGTTTAAACTTGTTTCAATTACGTGCTGTATAACTAAATAATAATAAAAATACTAACCTTATATCCCAGATAATAAGCTTCTTATCATCACCTCTATCACCAGTAGGTGAAAAGGTAACAAGGTAGTTCTCGCATGGAGAAAATGAGATGAATCTTGCTTCAGGGTGGAAGAATTTCTGGAACTGTGAGAACTTGGGTCCAGCCCATAAGGCCACTCCTCGCCAATGGAAGGTGGCCAAATAAGTTCCTAGGGGAGACCATACGGCATATGTTTCAGTCCAGTTCTGAAAAAGAGTACATAATTTACTGCATGCAGAAAAGTTAGCATATCTAAAATGGCACATTTTAGAATGAGATGAAGTATTAACCATTCGGACAATGGGATAGACCTAGTAATAGTGAAGCAGATGGTTCAGTGCTTACAAAAAAATAGGGAATTTTTGAAAAGAGATTGGTATGTGAGAAATAATTTTAAAAAGTATTGTAAACAAATTTATATAATCTTCATTGTTAAATATTCTTGAATATTAATACAGATAACATTTTTTTACAGTTTTTGCACATGCAGTTGTTTGCTAGCAATAACAATATACCTAAAATATGCTTTTTTCATAAATCTAATAATAGTTCTATTATAAAGTCAATTAAGAATAACATTTCAACTTAGACTAACGGTAACCCGTTTCTTCCAGTAAGTGTCACAAGAAGTGTCTTAAGATTAAGGAGCGTTTTCAGTTATTCTTCAATTTAATCATGTTCATTAATTTAATGGTGCTCGAGCTATTCCTCAAGTTGTGTTAGACTGAAAATTAACTTTGCCTTGCATAATGTCTTAATGAGATTGGAAGATTGAGCAGGTTGGCAGACTAAATGCATATCATAGAGAGTGCTAGTACTATGTACTATGACATAATTACATACATTCATATACATACATATATATACTCACAGCTATAAATCCCTAGAAGGGGTAGCTAGAGCTAAGAAATTAGAAATCCCTTAAAAGCCCCATTACCGTTAGTCGCCTCTTACATACACCCACCGGAAGAAATGGGGTAGTGCTATTCTAAGCCGACACTACACAGCAAATACATAATTACATTAATTACAAAACCAAAATACTTAATTCAACAAACCCATAGACCAACTTTATGCAAGCTTTCTGTTATGTTTTAAGAATACTAGGTTGCATTTCCAAGCATATAATTTTATTAATTAACGTTTTGGTTCAATTTATACTGTGTTATAGTCTATATTTTTCAACTTATTGTCAAGACAGTCAAGAAACAAAATGTCACTTACAGGTCTTTCCTGGAGTACAACAGGCTCAGGTAAAGCATTCTGCCAAATTTGCAAAGCTACTCCAGTACCAATACCAACTAGAAACTGATCATATGCATCAGGATCCATGAGGTACCATTGCAAGTCCGACTGGACCTTGAACGGTTGTGGCGATGGAGGCTCCCATTCTTTAGGGATATCTGAATATCTGAAAGAATAATGGAGTTGATTAAAACTTGTTGAATAAAAATGTTCAGATCAGTGACTGGAGTTGATGCAAATATGAATGGGTTCACACACTGCACATGGGGTTCCCAAAAAGGGCCAATATTTTTTCACTTCAGTTAAGTTATAGCTTATCCTGAGAGTGAATTTAATTGGTTGGAATGAAAAAAGATGGACAATACTTTATAATTGTAATAGAAATGGCAGTTTTAAACCAAAAGTGAGTTGTTACTAACAAGGGTGTAACCAACCACCACAAATTGCACAAAATTCAACCAAATCTGAAATAAAATATTCCATCCATAGTTTTAAAATTATCACTGATCCCATGATTTCAAGATAACCTACTTAAGAATCTGGGTTACATAGAAACAACAACAAATGCATACTGAAATTCAAAATTAATCTTGAATGCTGGAACTAATCACTCAACAATTTATTTGAATGACATTACTAAAACATTGCCATTAAAAAAATCACTTGCACAATACATATATCAGTAACTTACATAAACACACTTACTGTTATAAATCCCAAAAAGGCGTATTGGGGTATAAAGGAATGCAGTTTACCAAGTATGATCCATGACATTAAAACAAACAAACTAGCTACTTACAAACAAGTTCATTCTTATTGCAAAAGTTTTGCCAATCAGCAAATAAATAATGACCTACTTATAAATTGCAATTAAAGCAATTACTTGTTTAATCTGATGTAGCAAAATTGACAATAGAAATAACATTGCTATGATAACATACGATGAAAATTGCATTGTGTAGTATTCATGTTGTTACACAATAGAAAAAGTATGAACAAATAATACTTACTTCTTAAAATCAGTGAAAAGATTCACTAAAAATGTATGTTGCTTATCTAATTTAAAGTTATTAGTTGCCTTGACAGCTTCTGCAGCATTCTGAGGGTTGCTGTACTCCAAAAATATAAACCCTGTGGTATTTCCTTTCTCATCAGTAGGGTAATAATCATTGACTATTTTGCCAAACTTACTAAATAGTTTGTTTATTACACTCTGAAGTTTTTCCAGTCTTTCGGGGCCGACCTGCGGACACCCATCCACTACCACAACATTCTCAAAACCATCGGATTCTTTAGGCTTCTGCTCTAATAGGTCCGCCAACAATTCTGCAACGTCAAAGTTAGGTTAGGTTTCGTGTCATGTACATTATTTATTGTATACAAGTTCAAAATAATAACAGTTGGATAGTTTTAATTTAGGAAAAAATATACAATATTACACAGTCGATAGTGTAACAAATAATTAAAGCCATGGCATTTATATTTCAATGTAAAACTGCCGCCCAAAATCATATGGCCGGTCCAACCTCAACTCCACAAAAACCCACCTTCATCGGGAATGTCGTCCACGAATCCTTCTGGATCGTCAAAATCTGGCTCCTCATCAAAATTTTGCTCTTCATTATCACTTTGAGGCGTTTGATTCACTTTTTCATCGCCTTTTTTCTTAGCCATTTTGACGTTATAATGTGTGGTACCGGAAGACACGCCATTAGTGAAAGAGACAAGCATAGACAAAGTAGAAAAGGGTGGTGTGGTTGTAAAGCGCAGAGCGAGTTTGGCGTTCGGTTTATGCAGTCGCGAAATGAAAATATTATCTGCCTTATATTTTATTAGTCTTGTTTCCATATAAAGTACCCATTTGAAGTAGGATAACATTGATGCAACGCATTTTATTTATCAACTAGTTGTCCCGCACAATTTCGTATCAGTGACACCAGACCAACCTTATTATTTATTTTTTTATGACTTAAACAAAAATTATGTATGCATATAATATTTCCGGTATACATAAACTTATAATTCACCTTACCTTATTTTATCCAAACCCCTTGTGTAGTTCAGGCATTATTGTGCTGTGAGCACCAAAGGTCTAATCATGGAAAAGCATTTACCAACTATTTTCCCTTTTTGACCATCCTAACTACATCGTTTACATAAAATAACATACTAATGTTCATACCGCTAAGTTCAGAGCTGAGAAAAATTACACGTTTTCAAACTTCGATTTTACCCCGCAAGGTAGGAACTTTTGGAATTCCCTTTTGAGTGCTTTGAAATAGAAAATAAATCATACAAACTTTACCCTCCTATTTTACCCACTCAGTTGCAGATCTTATTCTATCTCCTAAACAAATCATTTAAAAATGAAATTAATAATTAGTTATACACACAATAAAATTAATTATATATAAATATCACATATCACAATTAGGAATGATTATTTACAAATTTCTTTCTTAGTGCTCAATAACACAATAAATGAACCCAAGAAAACGATAGGTAGAGTAGTTTCAGCTATGTGTTGATTCTGAGTCAGTCGGTTTTACTTTTAGTATTTAGGTATATAGTTTAAGTACCAGCTGTAATTTTTGCATTCTTAAAGTATCATGTTAGGTTTTTTTATTGAATTTGTACATTAAACTTGTTAATGTTGAAACTAAACGCAATCACTAACAGAACAGTTTAAGCCGCGTTGACACATTATCAACTATTGCTAACTGCTAGCTCAGCATAGAATTGTTACAAATTTACTCTGAATTCGAATGAATCCTAGCCTAGCTATTTCCCTCGATGACAAATCCCTATGAGATATTATGTGATAAATTAATTAATTTCCGAACTCTATTATGAAAGACTCACTCCATTTCTTGTCTTTCATGAAATTTTTTCGAACAGTTTTATCCCTCTCAGTGGCGGATACACGTGCCACGTGCCACTGTGAATAGACGGTATTTTCAAAACTATTGTATCAGAAATCAGCCGTGATAGTCCGAATAGGTAGAACGACCGCCAGTCAGTACAGACAAGCGTGAGTTCAAATCCCGGATCGCGCCTACACCCATTTGTCTTTAATAAAATTCATATGTGTGGTTAATTTATCATGGTTGTTAACTATGACGGAGAACATCATGAGGCTAGGAAACCCACATGGCTAAGTTGTACTTAGTCATGTGACAGTGTTTTCTTACAAAACGGCGATAGGCCTGCCCCTATCAAGAGTTATACTATCCAAGCAAAACGTGCGTACTCTGAACACCAGGTGACAATCTCATCTGCCTTCGGGAATATATGGCGTGAATTTGGGTTAAGTTGAGTTGAGGTATATTGAATACGGTAACTTTTTTATTTCCCCGTCCTTTTTTGGCGTAAGCGTTTGAGTCTTTTGAGTTAAGGGCCTCCCCGCATTTTGCAGCTATTGCGCTCACTCTTACGTCAAATTTACTGAGAGTGACAGGGACGGAAAAAACGCGCGCGCAGGATACATGTAGTTTATTTAGTTTTTGAATAACTATAATGTTTAAATGAAAAGTTAAACATCAAAATTGCAGATCTTAAAGCTACGCGTATATAGACACATAATGAGTTCACATGTATGATATGCCAGTGGAGCCTATACGGTTTTTATGAAAACAAAGCATGTTCCAATTCATTTTTTTTCATCATATTTTTCAACAAATTATTAGAATGTTAAACATTAAATTTTAACACCATGAACTAATTACCAACATACATTTTATTCATGTCATATCAATATCATCAAATCAGAGTTTATTGAATTTCCAAACAATCAATATCAACCTATTTTTCCGGGGACGCCCCTAATTAAGATTTTGTTGCAAAATGTAGAATAAAAAATCCTGTTTCAACACATGTATAATATACTCACGGCCACACACCTCAAAAAGGGGTAGCCAGAGCTTCAGAGCTAAAAACTCCTCAGCCATGTTTCGAAGTTGATGGGGGAGAAGATGGTAGAAATAAAGTATCGTTGGTGATGGGTCTCCAACCGCATCACACAAAAAACACTTAAAAAAGCCCCATACCCTTAGTGCCCGCCCCACCAGGCGACAATGGCCACTCCGCCAACAACCACCACGGCGATTAATTTGAAATATGCGCGTAGCGCCGGCTTAGAATATCGCTACCCCTTTCTACCCACGGGTGTCGACTATGGGTATTGGGGATTTTTATTGGATTTTTGGGCAATGCGGTTGGAGACCCATCACTAAAAACCTTTATTATACCGCCTTTTCCCCACTCAACATTCAAAAGTGGGTGAGGAATTTATAATTCCTTGGCTCTGGCTATCCCTTCTAGGGAATTATAGCCGTGAGTATATGTATGTATGTATTGGGGTGTCTTCTTATCCACTATTTTTGTTTTATGTCTGTTTATACATACATAATAGAAGGGGTAGCCAGAGCTAAGGAATTATATTTTTCCTCAGCCACTTTTGGAAGTTCAGTGGGGAAAAGATGGTAAAATAAAGGTGATGGGTCACCAACCGCATCGCCCAAAAATCCCTTGTAAAGCCCCAACAAATACCCTAAGTCGCATCTTACTTACACCCACGGGAAGAAATGGGGTAGTGCTATTCTGGACCGACACTACACAGCAATGCCGGTTTATAAATTACTTTTGAATATAAAATTTTGTCTGTATAGTTTTTACGTGTTATAAATATTTATATGTTATGTTATAAATGTCGTAGAAATGCAGTTGAAATGAGGTCTATCAGAAAAGTTTATGACGTTTGATTATGTTAAGATGGTTTGGCCACATAGAGAGGATGGATGATGGTTGATTGGTAAAAGATATTTATAGACCTTATGTGCATGGTAATGTTAGCAGAGGACGACCTCGGTTCACACATTTGGATCAAATAGCAAGTGTGCTCATAAAGACAGCCGGCCGAAGTATGAAGAATAAAAAAGCATGTATGAGAAGATTGATGGATGTAATTAAATAAATAAAATAGATGTAAACGAAGCCAGAGAGGTTTGTCAGGATGGTACAAAGTGGCGATCGATAGACTCTGCCTACCCTAATGGTTACTAATGGCGTGAGTATATGGATGTTAGTATGTACGATCCTGGCAAACCTCTCTGGCTTCGTCAAATCCATCAATCTTTTCATATGCACCTGCCTTATTAAGCACATTTTCTATTTGATCCAAATGTGTCCTACGAGGTTGGATGTGTAACTAAAGTTACCTTCCACACTGGCTCTATAGATCTCTTCCACCAATTTACTGTCACCCATCCTTTCTATATGCCCAACCCAACTCAACATTCCTTTTTCTATCTTTCTTACAATGTCATCTTTTACACCACACCTTTCAAGAATCACATCATTCCTCACACGATCACATAACCTTACATTACAAACTTTTCTGAGGGATCTCATTTCTACTGCATTCACTCTGCTTTCATACTTTTTCTGCCACACCCAACATTCACTCCCAAACAAGGACAGCATCATGCACAGCCATTCGGGCCTTTTCGTGCAATTATTGACTAGACATTAGACTATCAAGTGCTCTGTTTACCGCATAACCCTTTTTAACTCTTCTCTCGATATCTTCATCACACTTTCTATCCCTAGTAAACTAACTTCCCAAATATACAAACTCTTTCACTTGTTCCACTTTAATACCATTAATCTCAATCAAGCATTCGGTCATATTCTCCTTTCTCTCCAAAACCATAGTTTTGGTTTTATCCACATTCACCCTCATTCCCTTTCTTTCAAAAGACGCACATGCAATATTCATCATCATTTGCAGCTCTTCCACCGATGCAAGTAGCGCTTGATCGTCGGCGTATAAGAGGCATTTGATGAAGAATCCACCCATGATCAATCCATAATCACTTTAACACAACTCTGTAAAACAGTCATCCATGAACAAATTGAAGAGCCTCGGAGAAGCTACACACCCCTGTCGGACACCCCGAGAGATCCCAAACCAGACAGTATTTTCCCCGTTTACTCTCACACATGCACTGGAATCCTCATAGTGTGATACAAGTGCACGTATAAGTTGACTACCCAAACCGAACTTGGACAACACCTCCCATAAATACTTTCTTACGACCGTACCTTACGCCTTCTCTAAATCTATGAAGGAGCAATACAACTTTCGGTTCTTAGCTAAGAACTTTTCGGTGATGCTCCTTAAAGAGAAGCTTTGGTCCATATAGCCCATTCCCTTTCTTAATCTTGCTTGAACATCCCAAATTTTATCATCCGTTTCATTCATCACTCCTTCAATCAAAACCTTTGCATACAATTTACCGATACAATATACAATTATCAAATTTTATAATAACTATTTTCTATGTCTATTTTTTATAATTTGAAGTTCTAAACTCAAAATTACAAGAACAGCGAACAAGGCCGGGGCCTTAATGTAACACCAAATGTAATTTTCTATCTAATATTAATTTATCTAAATATATAAAAGGAGAAACGGACTGACTGACTTAGAATCAATTCACAGCCGAAACTAAAACTTACTAACTTGACTGAACTATCTTAAAATTTTCTCCAGGGGTGTCTTTTAGTATGTAAGTGAGTACTAAGAAGCAAATTTTAGAAATTCCAACCCCAACGGTATGAAATAGGGGTGTGAAAATTATATGAAACTTTTTAAATTGTAGAATTAGTAGTTGGGTAAATTGTTAGAGAAATTTTAGATTTGTATTTTTCGCCAATCTAGTCTTAGTAGTAAGAATGGGTATGTTTCTTTTCGATTAAAATTTAAAATAAACTATGTAGGTAGGTAAGAGGGACAAAATTATTTTCTAAAACGGGAAAATTTAACTACATTTTTGGAGTATTAGATGTTTTAGAGACTAGATCTTATGTCACGCACACGAGTTGTGCGGGTCAACTAGTGAAAAATGAAATAACCGAAACGAATGTCTTTTACAAGAAACCGGCATTTTCCACCTTCAGATCTAACAGTCTAACACCTACTTCGGTCATCCATTCATTACGAAGAAGGAAGTGTTTATCGGTTAAGAATAACAATATTTCTAGAATGTTGCACGGGGCGTGAATGTTGAAATCAATCACCAAAGATTCCGTATGTCACTGGCAAACTCTGAGATAATCTAGAAGGGGTATGCAGAGCTACAGAATAAGAAATTCCTTGGTGTGGTTCCAGAAGTTGAGTGCAGAAAAGTATGTAAAATAATGGTTATTGGTGATGGGTCTCCAACCGCTCAAAAATCACTTAAAAGCCCCAATATCCTAACAATCACCTCTTAGGATCCACCCCTGGGAAAATGAGTTAGTGCTATTCTAAGCCGACACTACACAGCATACAACTCCTATAACCTAAAACCGCATTCTATGTTTGTAGGATAAAATCAGTACTTTCGTCAGCGGAAAATCTATCTAGATACCTGGGGCCAGTCCTTCGTATGTCGTATATATGCAATGAGTTAGCTGGGTCAGTGCACACGAAAATCGGGTCTACCCTGCCCCGCTCGCCGCCGCCGCCGCCGTCAGTGCCTTGCTTCAATAAGTTGTCTATGCGTTTTACTGTATTCGGGACTAAGCGGTCATTCACCTCGCTTCCCCTCACCTTTAATGTATGTGATTAGATTGCATCCAAAACTTTAATTAATTAGGTCACGTAAGCCCGTTTAAGTGATTTATTATGGTTATTTTTGTTGTTGTTAAATGAATGGTTTAATTTTCTGAACGGCCGATGAAGTCCCGAATTCTGTGGTACCGGCATGACATTCTGCTGTTTATAGAGGTCACGGTCACAATTTAGTAGGTTCGGGGTACAAAGATATATAGCGTTTACGCCCCGTAGATGCTCCCGAAGTAGAGTCAGAGTACTACGTCTGAACATCACATGAAATTTTGTCTCATACATACATACATACATACATATACTCACGGCTATAAATCCCTAGGGGTAGCCAGAGCTAAAGGAATTTAAAATTCCTCAGCCACTTTTGGAAAGTTGAGCGGGAAAAAGATGGTAAAATAAAGGTTGTTGATGATGGGTCTCCAACCGTATCGCCCAAAAATCTTTTAAAAACCCCAATACCGTTAGTCGCCTCTTACGTACACCCACCGGAAGAAATGGGGTAGTGCTATTCTAAGCCGACACTACACAGCGACATTTTATCTCCTAATTATGGAATTTCCCGTAATACCTTGCCTAGACGTCATATAAACGTGATAGATCACAAATGGCAAGCCTATCGCGGTTATGTACATTGCCATGGCACAGATGCACTATTGCAATCTGGTTATATTTTACCAATTAGCCATATGGGTCTACTCAAGATATTATCCTGCAAGCTTTAATGAGAACCTCGATAAATTTACAGCACATATGACTTAAGGAATACACTGAACTCCTTAGGCAAGTGGTTAGAAGGTAAACTGCTAGGTCCGAAGAACGCAGGTACAATTCCATGCATACCTAGGGACACAATTTTATATGAAGGTTGATGATGAATATAAGGAGAACACCTTTGGATCAAATAGAAAATGAACTCAAAAAGGCAGGCATCCGAAATCTGAAGAGTAAAGGGGCATGAATAGTCGATTGACGAATGTTCTATGAAGTTATATTGATAATTGATGATGATCGTTTCTGCCTACCCTAAGGAGAAATAATGGCGTGAGTATATTTATGTATTTATGATAATGCAATAAGCAATTTGCGACTCAAAATTCAAGGGACGCAAAGATCCGCTTCAGAATTCGTGTAGTTATATTCGGTCATCGGCCACTTATTTAAAGTTTTTTTTTTTCTAACTTTGATTTGTAGCACGTTCTGTATTACTTACTTTGTTTTCTCTATTATTATTCTATATTTTTTTCATGTTTTTTTTTCCAATTTGTTTGTGTCAATGCTTTTATTTTTCTTTTTATGTTCTACTGTATTTTTCTTGCTCATCTGTGCAGCGAATAAATGTCTCCTTTTCTCTTTCTCTTTCTCTTTACTTATTGCAGTAGAAAAGGTAAATGGTGGTAAAGAGTGGAATAGAGATATTGCCATCATATATTCGCGATGCATTAATCTGTCGGAGATAAATGAGGTACTGCTATTTTAAAATGCAGTTTGTAAACTTACTTCTGTCGGCAATAATGCATACTTCATTATTAGAAAAAAACATTTATTCGTTGCCACGTCCGAAAACATTGTACCTACACGTACAAAAAAACACAAGAATGATAAAACTTATACAAGAATTAAACTGGATCCACACTGGAAAAGTACACAATATGTCAATATACATATAACCTGCGTAGCAACGAATTTGGTGACTCACTCAACATTATCGTTCTGAGTAAATTAAAACCTCACAACACTGATTTTCAGTCAGCACCAAAATAAAAAATAGAATATAAAAGACTTTATTTTACTTCATTTTATTGTTTCACATCATAAGCAGATCAAATTCTCATTCATTATGTCTATGTAACTACAAACAAACTCAAAGAAATCGTACAAAATTCTTTTTTAAAAATAATTAGGAAGTAAGAAACGTAATTAATAATGCTGACGCACCACCTGTTACAGAATCAAAGATTTATGGCGCGTTCCGAGCGAGAGTAACTTTCAGATAAAGCAATTTCAGTCCTTATACATTAAGTATTTAAAAGTTTGTAATTCGTTATAACTTTACTTTGATCTTAATTTATTTAGAACAGTCGAACTAAAGTTTAGGGAGGTGCACTGTACACATATACTCACGGCCATAAATCCCAAAAAGGGGTAGCTAGAACTTCAGAGTTAGAAACTCCTTAGCTACATTTGGAAGTTGGTTGGGGGCAAGATGTTAGACTCAAAGTATCGTTGGTCCACATCGCGCAAAAATCACTTAAAAAGCCCCATACCCTTAGTCGCCTCTTACGACACCCGTAGGTAGAAAGGGGTAGTGACATTCTAAGGCGGCACTACACGGCACTGTACTCCTCGCTGTCAACCATCTTGAAACGCACATAATATTATGAAAGGACACAAGGTACTGATGCTTTGATTAAGTTTTCGAAGCCGTCCTTTTCAGCATTCTTGCCAACTCTACTAAGCTACCAAAGTTTACATACATACAAACATACATATACTCTCGCCATTATTTCCCATTGGGGTAGGCAGAGACACTCGATCGCCTTTTTGTATGATCCTGGAAAACCTCGTTTACATCCATCAATCTTTTCACATATGTTCTATTATTCTTCATACTTCGGACGGCTGCTTTTTAGCTTTTTATCAATGTTTGTTGCTTCTAAATAACTTGCTCGGCACTGCGAGTACGAGCTATTATGCATTCGATGTACAATACTGTCAGCAACGGCATACATAAAACTGACCTTTCTTTTACCAATCGCGAATATAATAAGAAGGGACCTTTATGTAATCTGATGTTTTTCGACTAATCCTTTATTCATTTTTATTCCTTTATTCATTCATTAAATTAATATGGTGTCAAGGTAGTTGACAAGATGAAAAAATTGTGAGGATGTCATGAGAAAACAAATGGGCTATACGACAGATAATATAATACTATACTGAGTTACACTTAATGTGACTCGAGAGCTTGTTAGTTCAAAGCGACTCTAAAATAAAATAAAAACTTAGTGAGTGAGTTTAGGCTACTTATTTTCAGCTTCCACCAAGAAGTTATGACGTTTAAACCAACATTTTTAGTCCGAGAAAACCTTATTCACAAGCATTATGTTACACGCTTAGCACTTAGTTTCAATCCAGATCTCCACCTGTATTTCAACAATAAATTAATATAATACTTTAACTAACCCGTACAGTTTGCCACCACTGTATTACAATTCACTACGCTACAGGTGTGCTGTTAACTTTCTTTTTGGTTGACTTAGTAGTCTTTTATAAAAAGATCAGTGTCTTCCAGGCTCTCAATAGAGCATAACACAATCCAACTCAAGTAAATTAAAGTAGCTATAAATATTATTAGAACAGTGCAATCGTGATAAACAAGTGAATGAAAATAGGTCAAATTCGTCACTTTCATCGATAAAGTCATTTTGTACGTGCAAGTTGAAGACGGACAGCTTTTCAAACCCCATTTTAACAAAACAAACATTAGTATATGTCTTTAGTCATACATAAGGTACTCGTACCAAATAACAAAATCTCCGTAGCGTTCTGTTTTAATTCATTATTATCATCAGAAGGTGATTCACATGGTAAATTAGCAGTTAATTAGCATAATAATAGATCTTTGCGATTAGAATTCGATACCATACCATACTATTATGTAAACTTTGTAGGCGTATGATATGGCTTCTTCACCAAGCCGAATTTTCTGATTATGGTAGTATGACTTTATGTGACACTGATCACCATAAAGCCGGTGTTAAGATGGTAAATAAACTTGAGGTGAAGGTTGCATACCTCATCAAATGTTTAGGGCGTCTCCTCAAGTACTAGCTAGCTATACTACTCAGCCACTAGCCTATGGTACCGGCTCAGCGAATACACTACAACCAGCCAGTCTGTGCCGTATCGCGATAGAGAACGCTGTGTTTCGTGTCATAGACAATCCGGTTTTTGTTTATCCTGTGATTTCCCGCGAAAAGGTATTGTCGGCCATTGTTGTGAAATGTTTTTTATTTATTTAAATATTTTGCTTTTATGTGTTTGTGATGTACTTTGTAATGTGATGATAACTAGTTTGTTTCTGTGTTTGTATTTTCGTGATCGTGTAGAGTTGTTTAGACGCACGTGGAGTTCTAATGCCGTTAGTTGTTGGTAGTGCTTAGTAAACTTGTTTGACAAGTTTTCATCAATGAGCGATGATTAATCAATTACTCTATCAAGTCCACACTCAATACAAATAAGTTTGTTTGCAGTCCGATTTTTTGATTCAGTAAACTTTACTTTTATTTAATGTTGCAAATAAATGTTTATTTTATTCTTCTTAGTTTCCAATAAGATTGCTCGATTAGTAAGTATCGAGTTTCCAGCACTGACATAATTTATTTTCGCGGTAACGTAAAATAGTTACTGCTATTTTCATTACTTCTAGTGAAAATAAAATGGTCCAGTTTCTGTTTCCAACATAGTTAGTATCCGTTATTGTAGCCAACTCTACATAACTCTATGTTGAAGAATTTTTTCATATACATTAGATTTTGTAGAGCAGTTGAAATGTTTATTTTATTGCAGCTTAATGGGATATTGATAGACTTATAGAGTTTAAATATTGAACTGTATCTGTCGCAAGTAATAGTATTATAAAATACTAACAAATACTCACGTCTTTTATTCCTATTGGGGTAGGCACTAGGCAGGGACTATTGATCTCCACTTTGCACGATTCTGACAAACGTATCTAGCTTCCCTCACATTCATCATTCTTCTTGTACATTGCTCTTTTATGATTCACTTCGGATTATCGCCTTTGTAAGATCGTCTTCCATCTGGTTTTCAAACGTTTTGCATGATCGGCATCTACTAACAATAATATCCACATTGGCTCTATATAACTCTTTCGGCATTTTTCTTCAGCAGTCCGCTCCATGTGCCTAAAGCACGTTCCTTTTTCTATTACTATGCATTGAGACCTAATGTGGAAAAGGTAATGTTACTAAAGGATGACCTCGGAGGGCAAAATATTTAAACTAAATAGAGAGTGTGCTCAAAAAGGCAGGCGTCCTAAGTACGAAGAATGAAAGAGCATGTATGAAAAGATTGACGGATGTAAACGAAGCTAGAGATATTTGCCAGGATCGTACAAGTGGTGATCCATAGTATCTACCCCCCTCCCCTAATAGGAAATAATGGCGTGATTATATGTATGTACCTATGTATTTATAGAAAAATATAGGGCAGTATTATTATGTGCTTTTATTGCCAGTTAATTCACAAAGATCACACTTTTAATATGCTTACCTTATTTAAATAAGGGACTGCCCTTCACATACCTCTTGAATTATTGGCAAATATAATAAACACTTACACTGTGTGGTATTATTATTACGCACATATTGACTTAGTATATAAGTCAAGTACGCAGATGAAATCATCACTTAACCATGTCTTAGCTATAACTAACTTTACAATTCTCATGGACCTCTTTGTAGGGTTATCACACGATTCCGTTTATTCCCATGGGTTTATAAAGTATCGCTTTTTTATTGGCTGGTTTTTTTTTTGCATTGATGAATATTTACCACATTATAATCACAAAAGCGTTTCCTAGGAATTCTTAGTATTCCAGCTCAATTTTTTACGGTGATGCCTTACTACCTACCTATAGGCTCTGCTAGAAATCCCTTAAAGGGGTAGCTTGAAAGAGAATTAACAATTCCTTAGACAATTTTCATGTTGATTGGTGAGAAGTTAGTAATAATAAAGTATTGTTGGTGATAGGTCCTACATATAGGTAGCTACATCCGCCAACAATCAATAAGAAGGCCCCATATGATCACTCGCCTCTCACGACTTTAACGGGAATATATGGGTTAGTGCTATTCTTAGCCCACGCTACACAACTCTTTGAGGTTATAGTGGCAATATCTACCTACCGTGATTGAATGATGTAGACTTTAAGCTGATTTTTGGGTGGTCTGGCTATAAACTGATAATGATAACCAACTATCCTTTATTTTACCATATTTTTCCCACTGAAGCTATACCTATCCTAATTACAACACAGGCGTTATTTGTATCAAGTAGGTACATTATATTAGAATACATTCGTAAAGCAAACTCTTGTTTAAAGGTCTACTGTGTATATGTGTCTTTATTAATTATCTTTCCATGCAATTCAATGTTGTTAGGTGAGTTTGTATAAGAAAAGACACCACGTACTACGTTTCACCAAATCAGAAACGTTTTCAAACACGCATAAGGAGATTCAATCAATAGTTCTCGACTACCCAAATCGTAATTAAAAGATTCAGTATAAATATGAGGAATTATGTTTTTATATATTGAAAAAAAGCTAAAGTAAATTTTCTAAGTAAATGTGCACAAATTAAAACAACGCAATACTAAACCTAAAACTAAAGAAAATAAGGTTTAGAAGAAAACGAAAACATTTTAAACTACAATATAACCAATAAAAAAAAACATTTGAATAATAACAAATACCAAAATTATTGAGAAAACAGACATGTCTACAGGTATATAAGATTTTCTAATTAATTTTGACATAGACAGGCCTTGTTTCACCTCTTCTATGGCTTGTTATACGTGGCCGCCACTCTTTATACCAAATTTACACCTATACAACTTTAAGACCTAAAGGCCACCTGTTCTGCAACCAAAATGCTCTATCGATTGCATACTGATATTACAACTTTTTAATTACTTGACTAAAGCATGGGTAATTAATATTAAAAGTTCAAAGGTCCCTTTTATAGTGCAATGATGAAATTGCCATGCCATTCATCACATTGGCAACTATGTTAATATTTCGGTGAGTGAACGAGTTGATTGCTTGTTGATGATTGAGAACATTAATAGCTTAATACAAAATGATCAGTGAAATTGTACAGTGCACTAATACGTCAAATATTAAAAGAATAATATTATTTTTGACCTTTTAATGTTAAACCATTTTCCCCGTCTGTCCTTCCAAAAGTAGAGCAGCTGAGAAATATTTTATTCTGTTGCTCTGGTAACTCTTTTTCGGGATTGACTGCCGTAAGTAAAGGTTATGTTAAACTATTTTAGGTGAATTCGAGGAAACAAGCGTTACAGTGATATAATATATATTTTCTCATAAAGTCATGTAAGAATAAGAAGTATCTTTGTTTATGAATGTGTTTCTAAATTAAAAAAGGTAGTTTTTCTAACAATCCATACAATTTATTGTCTAAAAACTACTTAATAGCTGAACAGATTTCCTAAATCTAGATTTGGGTGATTATAAAGACAGAGAGCAACCAGGAACTACTTTAATCAATATTTTTATTTTCTTCAAATACACATTCATATAATTTACTCCTTTTTGTTACAGTGGAGAATGCGGTGGTTACTCTTAGGAGTACTGACCCTTGTGACGTCATCAATAGCCCAGGAGGAGTCATGTTTGTCCGGAGATGAATACCCGTATCTACTTTTTGGCACCAAAACTGCATACACGTTCTCCAACAGCGGGAAAATCAATAGCAAAGTCAATGATGTCTTAGGTAAGTTTACATACCTCGTGACCCATTTTAGAAGGTCAGCTTTTATATAGGATTCGGGGCTTAATATGTCTGTCCAATTTAGGTTGGGTTCTATATTGTGTGACCAGGCAGGCCGTTAAAATAGGGTTGGCTCTCAGCGTAGCTTAATCTAAATTTTATATATCATGTTCGTTGATATTCATTGCATTAGTATGATAAAATTAATGTGTAATTTGAAAAAAAAATTGAACAGTCTTAAAGATTCGCCTAATTTTCATCATTAATTTATACGATGACAATCAAGTATTACTTGGTAAAACAATTGCAAGAGGTGATGATTATATCAAATGCGTATTTTGAAAGACAGGGAATGATGATGAATGTGGTTAAAACCAAAACAATGGACAAAACAATGCTGATAAAAAAGGCATGGTAAGAAACTGGAGCTAGTCAAAGAGCTGGTTTATCTATCTAATTGTTTTACTGGGGTTGCAAAGTGTGAAGAAGACATCGAAAGGGGAATGATTGAAGTAAACGAAAAACATAAATAAAATATATAGCTTGCCTACTTTAACGCGAATATAGTGATCACCTACTTATAACATGCACTTATTTAAAAAAAAACCGATAAGTACACCACACATTTGATAACAAAGAGTTGAAGAATTGGTTACTCAAATCCGCGCTGGCTGCATTTGATGTTGATTTTTTCGAACTCTTCCCTACCAAACGAATAAAAAAACCAGTAATTTAAAAACAGCAGCAAGCACCTAATGTGAAAAATGGTTCATACAAAATGAATAGCAAAAAAGATATTTATACCAAGAGTCGAGGTACAAAATTGAAATTTATAGCAGCTTTCATTGTTCCCAGATTCACTTTAGTCCGCGCCGCTGTAATACCCTGAGGTACTACATTTTCACGGAATAAGGTTAATTAATTTGTATCACTTAGCTCACAGTTGCGCTACTTTAGATTGAGTTCAGGATTTAATTTCCAAGGCCCAAGGCTAGGCAATCAATAGTTACTGCTTGGAGATCTTTGTGAACTTTGATTTGTCTGGGAGAGTTGTGAGTTTCTTTGTATTTGTATTTTTGTGAAAAGGCAATTCTAATAAATAAAAGATGTTATTAAAGGAAAGAAAAATTTCGACACTGGCGGGGTTCGAACCCCGCCAGTGTCGAAATTTTTCTTTCCTTTAATAACATCTTTTATTTATGAGTAATAATCCCCACATGAGGAATTCATGTCAAAAAACATTAAATTAGGCAATTCTAAGTTTTTCCAATAATTAGTACCGGTAGTTAGAGTAGCATTTAGTCCACCAACCCGCACAGCGTAGTGTACTATGGCCAAATCATCCTATTCAAGTGTAGCTGGTGCCCCTCGGTGGGGACATATATGGTCATGAATGACCTAGTACAACTGAGCTATGTGATTATTGAATTGAATACACATAACTTAAGAAAAAAACAATTGATGTAACTTCGACGCATACGCGACCCATCTATACTTATAATAAATCTGTAGAGAGTTCAATTCTGTACATGGAATATATTTTCAAAATAACTATCAGGGGGTGATTAGGGATCGATACTGATGCCAAAAATGCAATCAGTAAAATTTTTGTCTGTCTGTCTGTCTGTCTGTCTGTCTGTCTGTCTGTCTGTCTGTCGGTTTGTATGTTCCTTATGGAAACAAAAACTACTCGACGGATTTTAACGAAACTTGGTACAATTATTCTTTATATTTTTGGGCAGGTTTTTATATACTTTCCAGCAGAATAGTAAAGGGGAATTTTGGGAAATTTTCGGAAAACGGGAGAAGTTACTCCATTTTTTAAGCTTCCCTCGCGTGTGCAGCCTTAATGGTCAAAGTTGCATAGAAATCACGTATGACGGAAATATTCTACATAAAATTATCTAAAAAATATTCCGCAACAGTATATGTCTATCTTTTATGGTTGACTCACAACAACACGTGTAACTCCAGATAGCTTAGCAGTTCGGCGCATTCTGATTATATTTGTTTTCTCTTACGTTTATAATACTCTCAATCACCTTATTACAAAAGTTAACATTATTACCTACTCAATAAAAAAAGAATCATAGAAATCGGTATAGAAACACCAAAATTAATAGTTCCAACATAATAGTCGCACGCGATCAAAACCAAATCCTTAGTAGTTTACATATTACGTACTAGATGGCACCAGTAGTTGCATCAATTAAAACCTAAAAATTAGCTTAATTTCGGAGATATTGATCTGGAGGGCAATTCTCGCAAGTTCGATATCATTACTATCATAGAAATTATACCAAGTGTTCAATGTCATGTGAAAAATATCACAAAGTGAAATATATTTCTATTGATAGATTGAAACTGTATTCTCGCACACGGTAGTAATTTTTCCTTAGACATTAAAGAACGAAGACCGAAATCAATGATCCAAGCGAATGAATTGAACGAAAGGTCAGTTTAACTGTCATCTTAGATATGAAAAGGTCTTCATATCTGTCAATATTTTTACTCGACATTGGCGAAATAATTGTGGCAAACACGATTAAAGCCACCTTAAAAAATTGAATATTGAATTTGTCAATATTTACATATGTTTTGGCTTGTTTAAATTTTCCTTTAAGTGTACTTTGCCGGTAACTAGCAAAGTCTGAATTCCCAAATGGACCATCCGACAACCGAATTTAGTTTTTGAAATTTTATTATGGAAAAATAATATATTTTTATATTTTAATAATATAATTAACGTTGATCCAAGTAGATATTATTTACAACTTCTTAGACTATTTGATCTATGATCCATTTAATATATTTACCTACATTTTAGTTTTCTATCTATAAGTATTCAAACAAAATTTGTAAACAAAATGGCTACCGTTCGCACGACATCTTCAAATATCATCATATCGTCTGATCGTGACCACACGATATCATCCTTTGATATATATCATCATATCGGCTGGTTTTCAATAGAAAAATATCGATCGGATGGAGTGAGAATAGCTCAAGTCAAATATCGATCGCAAAATATCACAAAAGTGATAAATATCGAAAGTGATATAAAATCTACCGTGTGAGAATTGCCCTCCTGAACCAATCATAAAAGCGCTTTCAAAATCACAAAGTAACACTATATTCAGACATAAGTGCTGTAAGTTTTAATAAAGGCGTTAATTTCATAACGCTTGAGCAGTGATTGAAGAAACCTCCAATATTTTTAAAACTACGCTACCCGTGCGAAGCGGGGCCGATCCACTAGTAATTAATATGAATTGATATAGTTGAAAAGCGATATTATTGATATATGCAATGATTTTCATAAATATTCCATCAACTCGCCAAATAGATGGATTCTGAAAACCAATTTTCAATATGCTCGCTCGATTTCCTATATTACATCAACATAAAATTCATCGCTTCAAATTGTGAGCTATTCAAATTTTATTTCACTCTCGATTATAAAGCGACATAATATCCATTAGTCCCCCAAAATTATACATCTAAACGTCACATGTGACTTTTGTCACTTAATGTTTATAGTACTAAGGGCCGGCGCTGACTGCCGGCATGGCATGGCAAAGGATTTCGGTACAGATATAGCATTTTTAATCTTATTACCATGAGTATAGAATTCATTTTACTTTATTTTGACACAACGATGCCGACGTTCTGTCCTACCGGGGCCTCCCTCGGCATCGTTGTGTCAAAATGAATTCTATACGCATGGTAATAAGATTAAAAATGCTATATCTGTACCGAAATCCTTTGCCATGCCATGCCGGCAGTCAGCGCCGGCCCTAACGCTTTTCTTTCACACTGCACAGTGCAGTGCATTTATGTAAAAAAAGATTTGGAATGTAGTTGCTTGGTTCTCCTTGGTCTCCTCCTTGGTCATCCCCTTGGTCAGGTGACCAAGATGACTCATAGACCTAGGAGGTCCTAGGTCTATTAGTCGAGCATCTCGCTCACAGTCCAGAGGTCGCAGGTTCAATACCCGAAATATGACATATTTTTGAAAGATTTTACCGAGGTTAGATATTGTAGGCTTGAATCACGATAATTCCGTTCTTCGGATTAGTCTCTAGTCCGCTAACCCGGACTAGGACAGCGTGGCGGACTTTAGGCAAATTAAGCATGGCTCGAGCCCCTCGGTGGGGACTTATATGGGCTATGATGAATGACTTATTACAACGCTGCCATGGGATTCTTGAATTGAATACACATTACGTAAGAAAATAACAATTGATGTAGCGCTCTGAGTCAGGACTCGTCTTTCTATGTGCTGTAAACTTTCAAGACCCAACCTTAGCGGGACGAATAAAATATGAATTGATAGAATTGAAAAGCAATATTATTGATATATGCAATGATTTGTACATAATATAATTTCACAAATATTCCATCAGCTCGCCAAATAGATGGATTCTGAAAACCAATTTTCAATATGTTCACTTCATTTCCTAAATTACATCGACACAAAATTCATCGCTTCAAATTGTGAGCTATTCAAATTTTATTTCACTCTCGATTATAAAGAGACATTACATATATCAATACAACCTAGTAATTTAATAAGTATCTCATATATTGAGTTCTCATCTATTCGATAGGTTGTCTGGCTTTGTATAATATGGAAATCAACTCTGGCAAGAATCGAATCTATGCACACCCCAACGTAAGCTACTGTAGTAATTATATGTATGCCTATTCAAAATCTCTACATCTGATATGAAAGTATTCTTTAACTTACTTTAATGATGACTTTCTTAGAATTTGGTATTAATAACTCAGCCATTTTCGGAATTTTAGGTAAATAAGCATCGATGGTGCTAGTTTTCCAACAGCATCATTGAAAGACCGGTAGCTATATCCCCACGGGATAATGGGCTAGTGCTATTCTGTGCTAACACTATACGAACGGAAATTTAGATACAGCCCATTAAAATATATATTTAAACTCGTAAAGCGTTTCGTAGTACCAGTAGTCATTTTGGCGATAAATCGCATGGTTATCAAGCAATCGGTTGGTATTAATCCAGTAAGTAGGTATATTTAATATTTCTACTCCGTATTGTATTGTATATGTCGTGTTATTTTATTATGAATACAACAGAACATCATCAATTATCATCCAAGGCGGAAATAGACAGCATGATTGAAAGTGTTGTAGGATCTAATGAATATTATAGTTACTCGTAGTTTGAAATGTGAAGACTCGACCTGGCCTCATCAAATATTACCACCTTCCACCTTTCTGTAGAATACGAAATAGCACATAAATTCAACAATAACCAGAGAAATCCAAGTACTTGTGCAAGGTTACACCAATCTAGTAATGGAATTTATATTATAAAATTAGAAGATATATAAAAAAGTACAAGCATAATTAGGACAGTTTTAAGACAGCAGTAGAAATTTACCTCAATTGAAAACACCGAATGTAAATGTATCTCAATCATCATCATCATTAGCCTATAGACGTCCACTCCACCGCTCGTGTCGTCGGTCGGTTCTACGTGCAATGCCTTCAGTTTTGCAATTCTTCGGGATATGTCAGTAACCCCGGTTCTACTACGGATCTCATTGCGGATTCGATCGCGTAGTGAAACTCCTAACATAGCCCTCTCCATTGTTCTTTAGGTGACTCGGAGCCTTCTGATGAGGCCTATTGTATACCCACTGGTAACACACATTGGTCAAACACCTTTATATTCAGACTCTGCAAAATATTGGACAAGAAGATATGTCGCAGCTTCCCGAATAATAATAGTAAATAGTAATACATCTATATATTGAATTATTTAAGAGTTATAATTCTGCTGTACTTGTAATTACTTACAAAATCTGGCAAAACCCAAGAATATCACACGTTGAATTTAACTCTGTAGGCAACCACACAAAATGATGCGAAAAGTAGTTCCTTACTCGTGTCTGTTCCACGTTCACTTTAAACAAGTGTTGTACACTTTGTAGATTCGGTTCGGTTTTTTTTGTTATTCAAATCACGAACACCTAATGGTTCTAATGTCTTTTCGCGGTTTTTGTTTGCGAATGAGGCCTCTCAAGTAATTTAGGAACGTCGGCAAATTTTAACTAACTGTATAATACGAAAAAACAATGGGGATATGACCGATTTATCTTTTCTTACAGAATGTGATGATTTTAATATAAACTTATTTTAAATGCATGTTCGTGTTTTGTAGGCTATATACAACGGACATTTTCAAACTTTATATTTCTGAGCGTGTGAGATACATACATACATATACTCACACAAGGGGTAACCAGAGCTTCAGAATCAGAAAATTCTTCAGCCACATTTGGAAGTTAAATGGGTAAAAGATTGTAAAATAAATGTTTTTGGTGATGGGTCTCCAACCGCATCGCCTCTTACGATCACCCATGGGCAGAAATGGGCTTTTCTAAGCAGACACTACACAGCAAATGTGTGATATAGTCCTTCCGAAACATCACGTGACTTTTTATTTCCTAGTTGAGTAACCGCGTTTCGACTGAATAGTTTAGTTAGCTTATTACAATTATTACCACTAACCCTTGGTAATAATTGTAATCTAATCGAAAATTAGTTGGTAAAAGATGATGAAATACATACATAGATACAATATATTATTATTTATTGTTTTTCATGTAAGCTGAATAAACCGATTACAAAAATATATATTCTTTTACATAATTAAATACAAATTAATTAAGGGAGCTCCTATACCTACGATAGATATGATTTATAGATTTTTTGTAGATGCGCAAGTGACTCGTAGCCGTAATTTTCATTACGATCTATATGATCTGAAGACATCTCAAAAGGACCATACACTATAAGGACTATATACCTACCATAAATAAACTGTGTTCTAACACAAATTTTATCTAATTTTTTGTTTCTACAATTTGCATTTTTAATAGTGAACCGCGCTGGCTTCGCATATATCAGAGAGTAAAAAAAATATGTGTTTAGATATATACAGTATTTGGAACCTTTCAACGTTTCATTTCATTTACTGAGAATAAATAATTTCACACAACATTTTGTAGTCAGAACGATGTCTGACATTTGAGGCAGTAATATTGTTTTATTTATAGCGGATTAATTAACTACTTGACTACACTTACTTACAGAACGCTTAAAGAAAAGTACTTACAAATTGACATTATTTCGCTTCATTTCAATGTGCTGTTGAATTTAATTAAAATGTGATATTATTAGAAAGATACAATTCACTTGGCTTGACACGCTGCGTCTCTAGAACTGTTGAGTGAAGATAGTACCATCCTTCACTAGTACAAATTCCTCAGGCACATTTGGACTTTGAGCGGGTAAGTGAAGAACTGTAAATTAATTGTATTGTTAGAGGTAAGTTTCCAAATAATTGTTCACCCCTCCTCAAAACCCTAAACTCGTATCTAACGTTACCTAAGGGGAGAACTAGAGTGTTGCTATCTAATAGGTGAAACTCGAGACTCGAGAGGTACTAATACATGACACCACGTGATATTACGGTCAGCTGGTGTTCAGTGTTCCCACGTTTTGCTTGGATAGTGTAGTCACCTGAAAGAGGGCAGTAAAGAAAGAAAATGCTTTACTCTCCTTGTGAGTAGACGAACGAAAAGTAATAATATACACAGTTCAAAACTACATCAAAATAATAAAACACAGAAATTAGAAAAAACTTAAAAACTGAATTACAAAAAAAAAGTTTTGTCGATTGGTTCGAAAACAATCACGGTTGTATTAATTTCATAAAAACTGTCATAAAACTAAAAACGAATCTTCAAACCAATTAAAAACAGGGAAATGTACAGAGCTCCATAAATTGTAAATCAAATATGACGAGAACAGATACATCAGACTTTAACAGAGGAAAACTAATTATACACCGTTACGCAATTGTCTAGGTAATGAAACCTTTTTATTATTCCCAGTAAAATCTATTCTCGTGATGTCGGTACATCATGTCGTCATCACCGTAACAGCACAGGCTCATGAATCCGGTGGACGAAAATAAAATATTTAATTAACCAAACCATAACAGACATGCATGTAGTAAAATATTATAAGTTTTCTAACTAAACAGGTCACAGGAAGTGAAATTTAAATGGTGCATTGCTGGACGTTTAAGGAAGTAAATGGTTATTTTAGTCAGGACACTTTCTGTAGAATTTTATGATTGTGTTGTGTTGAATATGGTATCTTTCAGAGATAGGAAGCCATCGATTGTACCCATATCATCCCGTAGATTCCGTACGAGGTTACTGAGGGTATTTTAAGTAAGTAGCAGTCGATGTAGGTTTTCCAAACTCAGCACAACTGAATCTTTATATCAACATCTTTTTCCCTCAGAAGTTAACATTACAACTTCAAGATTCAGCATCCTATATAGCTCGTCTATTCTCACACCTAGGGTCTTACCCTGATTGGAGTGATTTCGCCATAGTCCACTATTTATTGGCAGGAGACAGAATTGCTTCATCAGCAGCCAACAGACATCCACTGCTGGACATTGGCCACCCACAAAGCTGTGCTTCCCTTATAAATCAGCTTCCTGGGATTTTCACCAGAAGTCCTTAGAGTGAGCCAATTCAACAATAACCGAAGCATGCAATCGTATTACAATTCGGAAAATCAAGTTATCCCTATAGTTTTAATAAAACAAGCAATGATATTTAGAAGTGTCCTATCGTTCGAATACGCAGACAGTTGATATTATTATTATATGGAAATTTTGTATACTATCATCATAATGGACATGAGTGTTATTACGTAAATAGTATAGCTATGATTATTTTTGTTATTGTTTGTTATATTAGTTGAAAGAAAAAAAAAGACCATTAGTAAAAAACAATAAAAAAATACAACTTGATAATACATTATTTGACAGGAAACTTCGTTCTGTTGTTTCCCGCACTAGGTAAAATCAGTCTAGGGGAGAAAATAAGTTTTTAGCTGGTAGCTCATTTTAATTGGTTAAAATACATTAATTTTATTCGATAATAAATTGATAGTTGTGCTTCCCCAGGTTATACTTATATTTCTGTCATTAGTGCTTAGTTTTTTTTTATAAATATGCAGGCACTCCTTATTGAAAGATAAGCTTTTTAGAAAATATCTTGTAAAATAAATTTAAACTATAATTTATTGACCTCACATGACTATAATTTATTGACCTCACATGACTATAATTTATTGACCTCACCATTTAAAGGTTGTCTGGAAGAGATCGCTTTAAGTGATAAGACCACCAATTGTAACTTTGTTATTTAACTCTGTTTATTTGTAAATGTTTCTCTCTTTTTGATGTGCAATAAAGAGTTTTCAATTCTATTCTATTAAAAGTTAGTTAAAAAATCACGTTGATTAGTTCATAGTTTTTCCGTAAATTAAACATTTGGACATCCAACCTTAGTTGGAGTGGTATGTACTCGTATCTTTAAATAAGCAAACAACCTAGTTACAACAACAGAAATATTAACCAAAAATGCAAAAAAACACCTGAAAAATTACAACTATTCTCATCACAGAAGCCTAAGCTCATTTATTTTATAGCTTTCATTACTTCCCGCATAATCGCTGGCGTCGTTCCAGCGGGCTGTCACTATTTCAACTTATATTTTGTCCAAACTATGGTGATGTAACCTCATAGTTTTATTAAACTATGAGGTTACATCTGCCTTCTACTTGTCCCTATGGGTTCATTACTATTTGTGCCCAATATCTTGTCAAACTAGGTAACTAGGCGATATGTTCAGGAAAAGTTAAAATCCAGTCATTTTTAAATTAATATAACAAAAATCAAATGTAGATTGCTGAATTTAAAAAGAAACAACTTTAAAATACCTTGATTAATTTCATTTTTTAAAACTATTGCAGCTGTTAGATTTTATTTTGGGGACAAAAAAATATATATTGTCATTCTAAGCAGCGTGAACAAATAAAGATAGTTATTTTCGACCGACCTCAAAAAGGGAGGTACTCAATTCGATTGTATGTTTTTTTTTTGTCTGTATGTTACTAGATAACTCAGTTATATAATACCAAAGTCAAACATTAACTGGGTTCAAATCTGACCACTAGATAAATAAGTTGAAGATTAACAATAAACAGCAAAATCAAAAACAAATCATAATAAAAATATAGGATAAAAATGTTATAAGAATATATGCATAAATAGTTATAAAATTCTTTTCTATTCCAGACCAATTGTAAAGGTACAGAATGATTCATGATTCATATACTAGTTCTCAGTTGCAAATATTGAAAATCGTGTATTTCCAAGCGTGAATGTAAACGTATAAAGGTTGGAAGTTGGAATGAAGGTTGCTAAATATTTGATGGCAAGATCTTGAGTTTCGCTCATTATTTATTATTCTAAGTAGAGTAGCTACTTGTACCGTGTGGAGTATTATTTTACATACTTATGTTTTATTGTACATACATTCGTATACTCACGGCCATACAACTCGAAAAGGGGTTGCCAGAGCTTCGGAGCTAGAAAGATGGAAAAAAAAAGTATCGTTGGTGATGGGTCTCCAACCGCATAGCCCAAAAACCACTTAAAAAAGACCCATACCGTTAGTCGCCTCTTACATGGTGAAATTCTAAGCCGACACTACACGGCAAACGTTTAAAACATTATGTTTTATTGTATTTTACGTTTTTATATCTGTGTACTGGCAGCTTAGAATAGCAGTATCCTATTATTCTCCGTGGATGTATTTGGTATTAAATACGGTATATTTAATTAATAATAACTTTCAAAACAAGGGTGATAGGAAAAAGGTCATGACACCCTATTATGTCACCCTTAACACGTTAAAACCGAATCATTTCAGAGTTTTTTAATTTAATGATAGTATGCATACTAAATATTTCTCTTCCACCCTTCTTCTTCACCATTTACCCAGACTGACCCATACACTGTCCAAGTTAAGGGGGTTCTATGGCCACCAAGTATTCAAATGTCAAGTAATGTTAAGACTAGTTAGTATATTTGCCATCTCTTTTGGCCTTCGCTCATATATACCAAAGATACACCAACAAAGCACGAAAAACGGCCCGGCCAAACAGTGTTTTTTTTATGACAAGCACTGTTTCACTGACAGTCGCGTGCTAGATCTTGCAATAAATAATAGGTCTTAGGAAAATGCGGTAAGGTCTATATATGTAGAAAAAATAATATTTAACTGTCAAACAGTCTTGTCATTCTCGCGGTCCATTTTTATGCGTTGAATTTGTATGGAGTGCGGCATTTTTGGTATATATGATCGAAGCTTTTAGCACATGCAGCAGCAAAGAATAATTTCATATCATGTAATATGCTACAGTATAGTGAGTCCAACTATCCGGCGGATCAAGTTACGTATTGACTATTAATAGGGGCGGAGGTGACCTACATTGCTTGTGTTCGCTTCGATTGACATCCCCTATCCATAAACGAAGATGAAAAGAAAATAGTTTCCGACGAATGGTTTTTTCTGTTGCACCACATATAGCGAAAAAGCACTATTTTCTACATGTGTAACAGTTTTTGTTTTTTTACTTAGATTGGGAAAAAAAGAAAGGAAATTTATTCGTTGTAAAAATTAAACAAAGAAAATAATTACTTAAACAAAATAAAAACATTTAGATCTACCAAAGAACTATTTTAAATAAACTCTTCATTAAAAGCAGTTGATATATCAGAAGGTTAAAGTAAAGTAAATTAACTACCTGAGTCCTAAAATGAAGAAATCTATTGATGATAGGTGTTTATCTTAGTTCTGTTAAATTTTTGCGAGCGAAATTTTCCGAAATTAATTGCATCCTACGAAAGACTGGGCAACATTAAATACGTTACGTTACGTGGAATATAGCCTAAAAAACAACACAAAAGTCAGGCTCCCACCCCGCTGTACAGTCACAGATAAGCTATGGTTATGTTGCACTTTTCAAATAATTTAAAATTATTTACTTTTATTAATTTATAAACATAACATAACATAAACGTTCACGCCGAATATCCCCGAAGGGGTTGGCAGAGGTACTAATACATCTGAACATCACGTGACTTTGTCACCTGGTGTTCAGAGTACCCACGTTTTGCATGGACAGTGTACTCACGTGATAGGGGGCAGGCCTATCGCCGTTTTGTACGAATACACTGTCACATGACTAAGTACAACTCAGCCATGTGGGTTTCCTCACGATGTTTTCCCTCACCGTTAACAACTATGATAAATTAACCACACAAATGTCTTTAGAAAAGACAAATTGGTGTAGGCCCGACCCAGGATTTGAACACTAGTCGCTTGCACGATAACCGAGTGTTCTACCCACTATCACTATCACTGCTATCACGGTTGTTTATATATTACGGCTATTTATTTATATATTTCTTTAATTTCAGGATGCACTCCAATTGCATTTTGGTCGCTCAACCGTCCCGGCTCCTTGAATCCAGCGGCAGACGAGATATTCGATCTTCAACGACTTCAGGATTTGAAACAGAACATCGTCAATAATTACAGGAATGAGAACTACAGGAATACTAATGTAAGTAGAATTTAAAGGCCGTTCAAACATATACTAACGCAGATCTTGAAATGTAGAAATTCCTCAGCCACATTTGGGAGCTGACTAGGGATTTTTTTAAGATAAAATATCGTTGGTGATGGCCTCCTATCCTAACTCAACAATCACTTAAAAAATCCGGAAACGCTAAGTTGCCATTTACGACACCCGCGGGAAGAATGCGTTAGTGCTATTTTAAGTCATTACTACGCAGCAAATTATTGATTAATTTTATCAAACATTATTAAAATATAATGTTTTATAGTAGTAAACTGACGGACTTAATCCATAGTGCTTTAGGGACATTGAAGGATAACATTTGTAATGTCTTGAAGATTTACCAAAATTAAAGCAATTTAGTTAATGACAATGAGCATGAAGTCGTAAAAAATATTGTAGCAGATAAAGAAAGGTCAAAGAATAAACTACTCGTCTTCTTATTCTTAGCTCTCTGAAGTTTTGTTAGTATGCATGAAGTTTTAGACAAACATATAGTTGAACAGATAGAAGATTCTTCAAATTGAAAGAAAACAACTCAACATTCACGCCGCAAATACCAGAAGAGGCGGCACATAAGTACTGATACTTCTGATCATCACGTGACGTTTTTGGCACCTGCTGTTCAGAGTAGCCACGTTTGGCTTGTTCAATATATCCACGTGATAGGGGGCAAGCCTATCGCAATTTTGAACAATTATACTGTCCCATGTCAAATTATCCATGTGGGTTAGCCCACGATGTTTTTCTTCTCCTTTAAAATCTTGATAAATATGCAGCACATAGCACAATAGGCGTAGCCACGGCAGCGAAGGGTGGGACAAGAACCCCAAGACCCCCAAGACTCTGAACAAGGTACCTTTTCAATAAATAAATTACATCTATAAGAAATCACATATTATATATTACTGCTGCGGCAGCAGTGCTGCCTCACCCTGAACCTACGACTGCCAACGGATATAGACCCAACTTGGGATTTGAACTCAGGTCTCTTGCATGAGAAGCGGTGGTGTTTCTACTAGGCTTACCGAAGTTCCTTGTATCAAAGTAAACACTCGCTACATAAGATTTTAAAGGAAGATGGGTTGTTTCTTATTCGCATTAAATAGTATACTATAAAATTACACAAACTATCTGAGTTCATTAACATTTACTAGTAATAATTGGACGACGTCCGTGGTCGAGTGGATAGGTGACTAACTTAATAAAGAATAAATAAAGGTAAGAAAAATTTCGACACAGGCGGGATTCGAACCCGCGACCTCGGGTATACGCCCCCGTCGCTCTTGCCAATTGAGCTACCGTGTCAATGGCTGCCAGCGCGAAATTCTTCAATCCTTTATTTCTTTTACACGTTTTAGTAGTGTTTGCGTTTCCTACCTCCGAATAATACCCACATGAGGTTTTCATGAAGAAAAAGATTTAAATTAGGTGACTAACTTCTCGGTCCGGAGGTATAATATATAATACAAGTTCTTGTTAGTTTGGGGCTTACTTAATCTGTGTATAATATGTCCTTATATATTTATTTATAATTAATAAAGCATCCACAGATTTTAAAAACATATAGAGATATTCGACGGGATTTCGCAAAGCTTAGATTCATTTCACTACTATTCGGAGTTCAAAAGTAATCTACATTGTTTATTTTAATTGCTGTTGCGAATAAAGCACAATTATACCGGATGCGTTATTCTTCCACAACAATAACATCATCATAGTATTCACATAACAGATAACGTTTATTGATGAAAGTTTCCGAGTATTTCTAATTCCCACGGCATTCCTGACCTTGCGTACCGTTGTTCATATACGGAACCACTTCAAGATCATGATCGATTCTAAGAGCTAATCATACTATTGGTATTTAACTTGCAATACATTTTTATACGGCGATTGATAGCCTGAATTCTCTATCAAATTACTTGGCTAAGATACAGATAGTATACCGAATACTCAAAGACTCAAACTTTCGCGCCATGTATGCCCTAATACTTCGGAAAATCACGTGATATTGTCACCTGGTGTTTAGTTTAGCCACGTTTTGCTTGGTCAGTGTACTCACGTGATAAGAGTACGAATACAATGTCACAACACTTAGAACAAACTTAGCCATGAGGGTTTCCTCACGATGTTTTCTATCACCGTTAACAGACATGATAAATTAACCACATATATGACTTTAGAAATGACACATTGGAGCAGGCGTAACTCGGGGTTCGAACCGACGCCTCTCTACATGATAAACGCATGTTCCCCCCACTAAGCTATATTGTTTGGTATAGCTAATACTATTTTAGTTTTCAATTCTATTTTGTGCTCAAGATCCGGTCTCGGTAATTTTCTAAGGTTTATGCAATCCGTCCTAGTCTGGCTGGGAAACCTCAGGCTGAATCACTTTCATCACAGATCTATCCACCGAAGGGCTCATAAGCCCACTCAGTAGGGTGTTTTGGCTTTTTTCACCACATTGGTCAAATGCAGGTTGGTGAAACAGCGCCTTATATTTTAGGTGACTCAAGCCTGACATGTCAGCAAAATCTACATACATACATACATATACTCACGGCTATATTTCCCTAGAAGGGGTAGCCAGAGCTAAGGAATTATAAATTCCTCAGCCACTTTTGGAAGTTGAGTGGGGAAAAGATGGTAAAAATAAAGGTTTTTAGTGATGGGTCTCCAACCGCATCGCCCAAAAATTCAATAAAAAGCCCCAATACCTTTAGTCGCCTTTTACGACACCCGTGGGCAGAGAGGGGTAGCGACATTCTAAGCCGGCACTACACGGCGCTAAATCTACATACATCTGACAAATTCAAAATCAAGTATTTTTCTAACCCCTCGGAACGAAATACAAGTAGACAGTCATATTTTAATGCAAATCTTGATATCATCCATCTTACGATATAATGGTACAGCAAACAAATCTCAGCAAGTTGCTTCTAACGTAGAAACAAGAACCCACAATCACATTAAGCAAATAGAAATGCGTACAAAAAACTTTAATCTATTAAAGCCACTACAATCCAATTTATGGGACTTGTTACCATGACTAGCATACTTAGTGCCCTACCCAGAGCTCTGCTGTGTCACTAGCGTCAAATCAATCATGGCTACCTTGAAATGTGATGTCATGGCGGAGCTGAACGTCACATGCACTCACGCATTGTGTGTTTGTTCTACTTTGTATTCTAAAGTGCTTCCTTTATGGCGAATACGTACATAGTTTTATGATTCGCTTTAAAACTGCATTTTCCGAACTAAGTTCTGTTGTTACTATTGTCTTACGCAGACTCGAAAATAGGTGGACTGAATTTGATGTATATAGCTGTCATAAGTTTTAGGGCTTGAGTGAAGATATTTAGGGATAAATAAAAACATTGTTAAAATTGGGCTACTGATCTCAAATGAACTTTGACATTACTACAGGAATATAAATATTAGTAGTCCTAGGATATTTTTATTATCCATGACGTTAAAAAAATGATAGTTTTTAACTTAATTTTGAAGAATTAACTTTTTGAGTTTTTTTTTTTACTTTTGATAAAAACCCTTCTAAAATAAAGCAGTTGCGAATAGGTTGCGTGTCTAGGTTAGGACCAAAAAAACTTACTAACCAAGTTTCTCTCTATCCTGTGCATATACTTTCCAGACACAAGTGGGTACTGATGGTGGTTGCAAAATGTGCATCAATATCGTATAAGTTGACTAATTAAGTATGTCATAAAGTATTTAAATAAAGTAATATAAATAAAGTATAATAATTTATTTGTGTTTGTTGGGCCGCCACCTACCAGCACTTTTATCTCATTCATTCAAACTAAATGTGTGGAATTTCATTTGGAAATATTTTTAAACAAAACCTTAGTTAGCAGGCAGAAATACACAGATATATAATTAAGTATAGCTTAGCCATGTGGGTTTCATCACGACCCTTTCCCTCTCCGTTAACAATCATACATATGATCTTAGATAAGCACATCGGTCTACGCCCAGCTCATGAATTGAACCGACACATCTCCATCAAACCACATTCCAGTTTCAAATTGTCCTCACGTCTATGTTCCCTATAACTTGACTCGATTTGCTAATTACTCTGAAATGCTAACTCCCATTATCAATAATTAATTCAAACAATCCCCAATTGTAGCAACGCATGTGTCCCTCCGACGTGAACATGCTGAGCCGCTGGCAGTGGAACCCGCGCCACAACGCCACGTTCGCGGGCGCGCTCACCAGCGACGGGTACATCACCACGCAGCAACTCGCGCAGGCCTGGCGACAGAAGTACCCGGGACTCTTGACGGATAACAGACATGACTATTTGGTAAGTTTCGAGAGTTTCTTTAGAGTTGATATCATAATTGCAGCCCATATATCATATCAGAGCGACGGGTACATCACCACGCAGCAACTCGCGCAGGCCTGGCGACAGAAGTACCCGGGACTCTTGACGGATAACAGACATGACTATTTGGTAAGTTTCGAGAGTTTCTTTAGAGTTGATATCATAATTGCAGCCCATATATCATATCAGAGCGACGGGTACATCACCACGCAGCAACTCGCGCAGGCCTGGCGACAGAAGTACCCGGGACTCTTGACGGATAACAGACATGACTATTTGGTAAGTTTCGAGAGTTTCTTTAGAGTTGATATCATAATTGCAGCCCATATATCATATCAGAGCGACGGGTACATCACCACGCAGCAACTCGCGCAGGCCTGGCGACAGAAGTACCCGGGACTCTTGACGGATAACAGACATGACTATTTGGTAAGTTTCGAGAGTTTCTTTAGAGTTGATATCATAATTGCAGCCCATATATCATATCAGAGCGACGGGTACATCACCACGCAGCAACTCGCGCAGGCCTGGCGACAGAAGTACCCGGGACTCTTGACGGATAACAGACATGACTATTTGGTAAGTTTCGAGAGTTTCTTTAGAGTTGATATCATAATTGCAGCCCATATATCATATCAGAGCGACGGGTACATCACCACGCAGCAACTCGCGCAGGCCTGGCGACAGAAGTACCCGGGACTCTTGACGGATAACAGACATGACTATTTGGTAAGTTTCGAGAGTTTCTTTAGAGTTGATATCATAATTGCAGCCCATATATCATATCAGAGCGACGGGTACATCACCACGCAGCAACTCGCGCAGGCCTGGCGACAGAAGTACCCGGGACTCTTGACGGATAACAGACATGACTATTTGGTAAGTTTCGAGAGTTTCTTTAGAGTTGATATCATAATTGCAGCCCATATATCATATCACAGCGACGGGTACATCACCACGCAGCAACTCGCGCAGGCCTGGCGACAGAAGTACCCGGGACTCTTGACGGATAACAGACATGACTATTTGGTAAGTTTCGAGAGTTTCTTTAGAGTTGATATCATAATTGCAGCCCATATATCATATCAGAGCGACGGGTACATCACCACGCAGCAACTCGCGCAGGCCTGGCGACAGAAGTACCCGGGACTCTTGACGGATAATAGACATGAATATTTGGTAAATGGCAGGAGTTTCTTCGGAGTTAATATTATTATTCCGACCCATATTTTATGTATCATCATAAAACGAACGACCTAATAGAGAAACTAGATGACAGGAAGTTTCCTACCTTTTCTAGAATTTAGACTACTTTCACTGTCAGTTAAGGATTTAATAGAATAGAATAGAATAGAAAACTCTTTATTGTACATCAGATATGGAAAAACAATTACAAATACACAGAATGAATTTACAAAAGTACAATTGGCGGTCTTATCACTAAAAGCGATCTCTTCCAGACAACCTTTGAATGGAGAGGTCAATAAATTAGAGTCATGTGAGATAGAAGTACAACAACATGGTGAAACTGATGACTATGCGTTAATCAAAAAAAAAAAGTCAAAAAGTTTATTTTTCAAAATTAAGTTAAAAATTAACATTTTTTGAACGTCAAATTTTTTTAAATTTATCATAAGTCCGTTGCTTCGGAAGGTGTTCGTAAAGAGAAGAAGCAACAAAGAAACTCTTTACATTCACATTTTTTTTTTCTGCATCTGCATAAACAATACAACAATCCAGTCATACTTAAAAATAATTTTAAAAATATTTTTTTTTATATACTTAATATATATAATTTAATTTGCAACAGTATTATAGCGTTTCAGTGAGGTAGTGCTTTTTTACCATATCCTTAAAAATAGATTGGGATTTAGCCTGATTTGGGATTTAACAAAGTTATGAAGAATTAAAACACCTACCTGGGAGGCAGCATTTGAACTCTTTTCCACTTAGGTCTCCAATTAATAAACCAACATTATTTTGCCTTCCAGTTCAAACACTTAAGCGACCAGACATCGAGTACCACTTTCAAGGCATTCACGGAGGGACTATTCCGAGCTCAGGCTGAAGGTTATGACATACCCAAACAAGTGGACGATAAACTTTTGGAAGTAAGTTTTGCAATGAACATTATCCTATAAAATTTATTTGTAGTATAAATACTGAAAATGAATATAAATACCAATACTAAAATAAAGAATTGTTATTGATGTGATTAAATCTTTGTAACTGGTTTTTGGCTACAAACAACAGATCCAACCAATATCTCAAACTTTTATCTAAGTTAAGTTAAGCACGACACCGATAGAAAGAGCTGTCCTGAGCCGACCCCCTTAATGTTATATATATGTTTATACGTTTTAAGTCATCTCTCATCTCTCATGCAAAATTGTATTGTAACATTGTATTCTTTCCAGCCGCACAAGAACTGTCCAGCCTGGGTGAAAGATGTCGAGCAAAATAACGATACTTTGACACAACTCTACATTTTCGAATCGAAACAAGATTACAAAGAGGTAAGAAAACTGCAATCAATAATAAAACAAGTCAAACAGCATAGTTGGCACTTTACATATCTTATATATATGTCTATATATCTTCACTTATCAATTTTGTTATTTCTGCTGCAGGATGTAATAAAGATATAATTCCTTATTTTATTTAATTTACTATAAATATTGTCAATCTCATCAACAATTTACGTTTCTATTTGAATTTGAAAATAAAGATTCTGTTACATATTCTTCAACTACACATCAAATATTGACTTTAAAATTATGAATTGCAGATGATAACGAACATCTCAAAACGCCTCGGTTTCAACTACGACGTGGACCAAGCCACGGTGAAGAGGATGTATCAGATGTGTCGATACAACAAGGCGTGGGACGTCGTGCCTATATCTCCATGGTGTGCTGTAAGTTATCATATTAATCCTATTAATATTATGTTGTTATGTTATGTAATATTATAAATGTGAAAGTTTGGATGTTTGAGGCAAAAAGGCTCCTCGAGTACATAATGTATTCGAATGAAATTTTGCAGAATGCTAGATAATGACTCAAATTGTAACATAGGATTTACTTATCCCGGAAAAAATAGACCAATAAAATACGAGTATTCACAGCTGATTCAATTGAGAGTGCCGGAAAGCACGCCTAAAGTTTTGTCATAAGCAAATTTGACAGTCTGACATTTCTCGTGTCAGCTAGTATTATATAAAAAAAAAAAACAAAGTTTTGAGTGCTAGTTTAGCCCATGTTCCCGGCTACTTTCTACAATAACTCAAACTTAGCTCAAACGGTCACACTGTGAATTTCCGAAGAACTAATACTGCTTAACATCACTTGACCCAGAATCCAATTCTTGCTTGGACAAAGCACTCACGTGATAGGGAGCAGGCCTGTAGTCGTTTTGTAAGAGAACATTGTCATATGACTAATTAGCCACGTGGGGTTCCTCACGATATTTTTCGGGACAATTAAAAACCATGGTAAATTAACCACCTAATTTGAGAAAAGACACAATGGTATAGGCCAACTCAGGATTCGAACCCATGCATCTCTGCATGAGAGGCGATGGTTCTTCGCACTGACCTGTTACGGTTATTTATTAATATTTCAACAATTAGTAGTATTAAAGTCTGCCAACGAATACTAAACCTGCGTTTTAGACTTAGTATTGAGTGCATTATCCAGGGTAGGCTCAGGAACCGCAGGACAAAAAGCTGCAGAGCAACCTCAGAAATATTTGTGGTAGTGTATTTTTAACTCATGGTATAAGAACTTAAATTACTTAAAATATTATCATTAAGAGTCGCTTTTCTATGTTCCTAGGTGTTCACAAAAGATGATCTCAAGAGGTTGGAGTACGCCGAAGATCTCGAAACGTTTTACAAGTACGGATATGGAAATGAACTCAATCAGAAAGTTGGATGTGGCCTCGTCAAGGATATGATGAACTTCTTTAATACCCATGTATTTAATGGAGGTAAGAAACATAAAATTTCATAACTTTTGAGTAATATTATATTATTTCATTCTTGTTTTTGCCGTGTAGTGCCGGTTAATAATGTTACTACCCCTTTCTACCTACGGATGTCGTAAGAGGCAACTCACGATATGGGGCTTTTTAAGTGGTTTTTATGCGATGCGGTTGGAGACCCATCACCAACGATACTTTATTTCTACTATCATCTCTCCTATCAACTTCCAGATGTGGCTGAGGAGTTTCTAGCTCTGAAGCTCTGGCTATCCCTTTTTTAGGATTTATGGCCGTGAGTATATGTGTGTAAGTATAACATTATTTTAATTCTATAGTGTTCGTTTAGAATATTATTACCTAGGGCTTGATAAATATTTGGTGAACGATGTTGTTGCTATCCTTTCTTCAATTATTGTTTATTTCAACTGCTACTGCACCAGTCTATTTGAGAAGTATTATATACTTTAGCGCAATACTCCGCAATAAACCTGGACCCATTTATCTAGACAGTTTCCAGAAATTTTCCACTACGAAACCCTAAAACTGCCTTTATATTATTCAAACTCAATAGTGTATATTTATCTTCATCCTTCTTCAGGCTCGTCCGTTGGTTCTGCCCAATAGACAAATCACTTGCGAATTTTTTGAGGTCTTGTTTTGCTTACTCGTAGTTTATACATTTTTTAAACTCTCGCGGTTTGTGGACATGGACTAGTGGTTTGTAGACCAGTAGGTGTGCCGAAATGTCGGGCAAACATATCACGTAAGTGGTTTTAAAATGTTCGTTGGTTAATCCCGATTATTATTATTTATACTTATAATAAATCTATAGAGAGGTCAATTCTGTACATGAAATATATTTTCAAAATAACTATCCGGTGGTGATTAGGGATCGATACTGATGCCAAAAATGCAATCAGTAAAATTTTTGTCTGTCTGTCTGTCGGTTTGTATGTGCCTTATGGAAACAAAAACTACTCGACGGATTTTAACGAAACTTGGTACAATTATTCTTCATACTCCTGGGCAGGTTTTTGTATACTTTTCAGCAGAGTAGTAAAGGGGAATTTCGGAAAATTTTGGGAGAACAGGAGAAGTTACTTCGTTTTTTAAGCTTCCGTCGCGTGTGCAGCCTTAATGGTTAAACTTACATAGAAATCATGTATGACGGTCGCGTTTCAAGCACTTTGAGATCTGCCTATCGAGCTGACGGTAATTTGCTTTGTCGAGTTGTGAACACTTCTCAATTAGTCTTCATCTTTACTCTAAGAGAGCTCGCAGAGAGTCGTTTGGTTTTATTGCCCCGTTGTGCCTGTATCGTCCTGTAGGCGTGTATATCTGGACATTTTCCACAAATTTGCCCCTGAAATCATCCAAGTCTATATATTCACCAAAGCATTCGAAACAGTTTAGAAGCTCGAGTTAACAGTATTTGGGATCCTGGATTTAGACATGTGCTGGAAGAAGCGTGGATTTTATTAGTCAACGTCGCTTAAACTTTATGCTGAAGTATAATGTGCCTCTACCAACCGGTCAAGATGACTTGGTGAAAGTTGCAAGAAGCCGATGGATGAAAGCTTTAAAGGCCCGGTCGTTGTGGAAATCTTAGAAGAAGGCATATGTCCAGCTGTGGACGCCTATTGGCTGATGATCTTATTTTGTAAACATTTGGCAGCTGCTGAGGTCTGAGTAACTTAGAACCACTATACGTTCTAAGTTCCCCAGACCTCAACAGTTAACGTTGACGAAGCACAATAGATAAATCAGCCCCAAAATTGGGAATAAAAAGGCATTCTTGCCTAGTTAACATTAACTTAAGCTCATTATAAATATTATTATTTTTTTAAATGGGTAGAATTTTTAGGCTTGAAGCTGCCATAGATTAGTTAACTTTGCGGCATGTTTTTCGTTCGGAATACCTAGCCACATAGATAATTCTAGCAGTGAGCTATAGAATTGGCTGAATATTTTAAAATGTTTAAATACGTTTAGGATAGTTTGACCTTTCAATTGAGTTAACATCTGCAATGGGTTTCCTTTCTTCAAGATTATAAAATTCATACGCTCGTTAGTTTTCCTGATTTCGACTCATACATATTCAGTTTCTTTATAACTGCTTAATAAAAGTAAGATATTTTTCCTCAACAGAAGTCCCCCAACAACCCCACACAGTGATCCAGTTCTCCAACGAAGCCGCCATCCTGTCGCTGCACACGGCACTCGGCGCGCACCGCGGCGTGGCCCCGCTCACCGGCGACAACTACCGCACGCAGTCGCACTCCCGCCACTGGACCACCTCCACTATGGCGCCTTACAATGCTAATATTGCCGCTGTGCTATATAGGTAGGTAGCTAGGTAACACACTAGGCCCCGCTCACCGGCGACAACTACCGCACGCAGTCGCACTCCCGCCACTGGACCACCTCCACTATGGCGCCTTACAATGCTAATATTGCCGCTGTGCTATATAGGTAGGTAGCTAGGTAACACACTAGGCCCCGCTCACCGGCGACAACTACCGCACGCAGTCGCACTCCCGCCACTGGACCACCTCCACTATGGCGCCTTACAATGCTAATATTGCCGCTGTGCTATATAGGTAGGTAGCTAGGTAACACACTAGGCCCCGCTCACCGGCGACAACTACCGCACGCAGTCGCACTCCCGCCACTGGACCACCTCCACTATGGCGCCTTACAATGCTAATATTGCCGCTGTGCTATATAGGTAGGTAGCTAGGTAACACACTAGGCCCCGCTCACCGGCGACAACTACCGCACGCAGTCGCACTCCCGCCACTGGACCACCTCCACTATGGCGCCTTACAATGCTAATATTGCCGCTGTGCTATATAGGTAGGTAGCTAGGTAACACACTAGGCCCCGCTCACCGGCGACAACTACCGCACGCAGTCGCACTCCCGCCACTGGACCACCTCCACTATGGCGCCTTACAATGCTAATATTGCCGCTGTGCTATATAGGTAGGTAGCTAGGTAACACACTAGGCCCCGCTCACCGGCGACAACTACCGCACGCAGTCGCACTCCCGCCACTGGACCACCTCCACTATGGCGCCTTACAATGCTAATATTGCCGCTGTGCTATATAGGTAGGTAGCTAGGTAACACACTAGGCCCCGCTCACCGGCGACAACTACCGCACGCAGTCGCACTCCCGCCACTGGACCACCTCCACTATGGCGCCTTACAATGCTAATATTGCCGCTGTGCTATATAGGTAGGTAGCTAGGTAACACACTAGGCCCCGCTCACCGGCGACAACTACCGCACGCAGTCGCACTCCCGCCACTGGACCACCTCCACTATGGCGCCTTACAATGCTAATATTGCCGCTGTGCTATATAGGTAGGTAGCTAGGTAACACACTAGGCCCCGCTCACCGGCGACAACTACCGCACGCAGTCGCACTCCCGCCACTGGACCACCTCCACTATGGCGCCTTACAATGCTAATATTGCCGCTGTGCTATATAGGTAGGTAGCTAGGTAACACACTAGGCCCCGCTCACCGGCGACAACTACCGCACGCAGTCGCACTCCCGCCACTGGACCACCTCCACTATGGCGCCTTACAATGCTAATATTGCCGCTGTGCTATATAGGTAGGTAGCTAGGTAACACACTAGGCCCCGCTCACCGGCGACAACTACCGCACGCAGTCGCACTCCCGCCACTGGACCACCTCCACTATGGCGCCTTACAATGCTAATATTGCCGCTGTGCTATATAGGTAGGTAGCTAGGTAACACACTAGGCCCCGCTCACCGGCGACAACTACCGCACGCAGTCGCACTCCCGCCACTGGACCACCTCCACTATGGCGCCTTACAATGCTAATATTGCCGCTGTGCTATATAGGTAGGTAGCTAGGTAACACACTAGGCCCCGCTCACCGGCGACAACTACCGCACGCAGTCGCACTCCCGCCACTGGACCACCTCCACTATGGCGCCTTACAATGCTAATATTGCCGCTGTGCTATATAGGTAGGTAGCTAGGTAACACACTAGGCCCCGCTCACCGGCGACAACTACCGCACGCAGTCGCACTCCCGCCACTGGACCACCTCCACTATGGCGCCTTACAATGCTAATATTGCCGCTGTGCTATATAGGTAGGTAGCTAGGTAACACACTAGGCCCCGCTCACCGGCGACAACTACCGCACGCAGTCGCACTCCCGCCACTGGACCACCTCCACTATGGCGCCTTACAATGCTAATATTGCCGCTGTGCTATATAGGTAGGTAGCTAGGTAACACACTAGGCCCCGCTCACCGGCGACAACTACCGCACGCAGTCGCACTCCCGCCACTGGACCACCTCCACTATGGCGCCTTACAATGCTAATATTGCCGCTGTGCTATATAGGTAGGTAGCTAGGTAACACACTAGGTTCCGCTCACCGGCGACAACTACCGCACGCAGTCGCACTCCCGCCACTGGACCACCTCCACTATGGCGCCTTACAATGCTAATATTGCCGCTGTGCTATATAGGTAGGTAGCTAGGTAACACACTAGGCCCCGCTCACCGGCGACAACTACCGCACGCAGTCGCACTCCCGCCACTGGACCACCTCCACTATGGCGCCTTACAATGCTAATATTGCCGCTGTGCTATATAGGTAGGTAGCTAGGTAACACACTAGGCCCCGCTCACCGGCGACAACTACCGCACGCAGTCGCACTCCCGCCACTGGACCACCTCCACTATGGCGCCTTACAATGCTAATATTGCCGCTGTGCTATATAGGTAGGTAGCTAGGTAACACACTAGGCCCCGCTCACCGGCGACAACTACCGCACGCAGTCGCACTCCCGCCACTGGACCACCTCCACTATGGCGCCTTACAATGCTAATATTGCCGCTGTGCTATATAGGTAGGTAGCTAGGTAACACACTAGGCCCCGCTCACCGGCGACAACTACCGCACGCAGTCGCACTCCCGCCACTGGACCACCTCCACTATGGCGCCTTACAATGCTAATATTGCCGCTGTGCTATATAGGTAGGTAGCTAGGTAACACACTAGGCCCCGCTCACCGGCGACAACTACCGCACGCAGTCGCACTCCCGCCACTGGACCACCTCCACTATGGCGCCTTACAATGCTAATATTGCCGCTGTGCTATATAGGTAGGTAGCTAGGTAACACACTAGGTTCCGCTCACCGGCGACAACTACCGCACGCAGTCGCACTCCCGCCACTGGACCACCTCCACTATGGCGCCTTACAATGCTAATATTGCCGCTGTGCTATATAGGTAGGTAGCTAGGTAACACACTAGGCCCCGCTCACCGGCGACAACTACCGCACGCAGTCGCACTCCCGCCACTGGACCACCTCCACTATGGCGCCTTACAATGCTAATATTGCCGCTGTGCTATATAGGTAGGTAGCTAGGTAACACACTAGGCCCCGCTCACCGGCGACAACTACCGCACGCAGTCGCACTCCCGCCACTGGACCACCTCCACTATGGCGCCTTACAATGCTAATATTGCCGCTGTGCTATATAGGTAGGTAGCTAGGTAACACACTAGGCCCCGCTCACCGGCGACAACTACCGCACGCAGTCGCACTCCCGCCACTGGACCACCTCCACTATGGCGCCTTACAATGCTAATATTGCCGCTGTGCTATATAGGTAGGTAGCTAGGTAACACACTAGGCCCCGCTCACCGGCGACAACTACCGCACGCAGTCGCACTCCCGCCACTGGACCACCTCCACTATGGCGCCTTACAATGCTAATATTGCCGCTGTGCTATATAGGTAGGTAGCTAGGTAACACACTAGGCCCCGCTCACCGGCGACAACTACCGCACGCAGTCGCACTCCCGCCACTGGACCACCTCCACTATGGCGCCTTACAATGCTAATATTGCCGCTGTGCTATATAGGTAGGTAGCTAGGTAACACACTAGGCCCCGCTCACCGGCGACAACTACCGCACGCAGTCGCACTCCCGCCACTGGACCACCTCCACTATGGCGCCTTACAATGCTAATATTGCCGCTGTGCTATATAGGTAGGTAGCTAGGTAACACACTAGGCCCCGCTCACCGGCGACAACTACCGCACGCAGTCGCACTCCCGCCACTGGACCACCTCCACTATGGCGCCTTACAATGCTAATATTGCCGCTGTGCTATATAGGTAGGTAGCTAGGTAACACACTAGGCCCCGCTCACCGGCGACAACTACCGCACGCAGTCGCACTCCCGCCACTGGACCACCTCCACTATGGCGCCTTACAATGCTAATATTGCCGCTGTGCTATATAGGTAGGTAGCTAGGTAACACACTAGGCCCCGCTCACCGGCGACAACTACCGCACGCAGTCGCACTCCCGCCACTGGACCACCTCCACTATGGCGCCTTACAATGCTAATATTGCCGCTGTGCTATATAGGTAGGTAGCTAGGTAACACACTAGGCCCCGCTCACCGGCGACAACTACCGCACGCAGTCGCACTCCCGCCACTGGACCACCTCCACTATGGCGCCTTACAATGCTAATATTGCCGCTGTGCTATATAGGTAGGTAGCTAGGTAACACACTAGGCCCCGCTCACCGGCGACAACTACCGCACGCAGTCGCACTCCCGCCACTGGACCACCTCCACTATGGCGCCTTACAATGCTAATATTGCCGCTGTGCTATATAGGTAGGTAGCTAGGTAACACACTAGGCCCCGCTCACCGGCGACAACTACCGCACGCAGTCGCACTCCCGCCACTGGACCACCTCCACTATGGCGCCTTACAATGCTAATATTGCCGCTGTGCTATATAGGTAGGTAGCTAGGTAACACACTAGGCCCCGCTCACCGGCGACAACTACCGCACGCAGTCGCACTCCCGCCACTGGACCACCTCCACTATGGCGCCTTACAATGCTAATATTGCCGCTGTGCTATATAGGTAGGTAGCTAGGTAACACACTAGGCCCCGCTCACCGGCGACAACTACCGCACGCAGTCGCACTCCCGCCACTGGACCACCTCCACTATGGCGCCTTACAATGCTAATATTGCCGCTGTGCTATATAGGTAGGTAGCTAGGTAACACACTAGGCCCCGCTCACCGGCGACAACTACCGCACGCAGTCGCACTCCCGCCACTGGACCACCTCCACTATGGCGCCTTACAATGCTAATATTGCCGCTGTGCTATATAGGTAGGTAGCTAGGTAACACACTAGGCCCCGCTCACCGGCGACAACTACCGCACGCAGTCGCACTCCCGCCACTGGACCACCTCCACTATGGCGCCTTACAATGCTAATATTGCCGCTGTGCTATATAGGTAGGTAGCTAGGTAACACACTAGGCCCCGCTCACCGGCGACAACTACCGCACGCAGTCGCACTCCCGCCACTGGACCACCTCCACTATGGCGCCTTACAATGCTAATATTGCCGCTGTGCTATATAGGTAGGTAGCTAGGTAACACACTAGGCCCCGCTCACCGGCGACAACTACCGCACGCAGTCGCACTCCCGCCACTGGACCACCTCCACTATGGCGCCTTACAATGCTAATATTGCCGCTGTGCTATATAGGTAGGTAGCTAGGTAACACACTAGGCCCCGCTCACCGGCGACAACTACCGCACGCAGTCGCACTCCCGCCACTGGACCACCTCCACTATGGCGCCTTACAATGCTAATATTGCCGCTGTGCTATATAGGTAGGTAGCTAGGTAACACACTAGGCCCCGCTCACCGGCGACAACTACCGCACGCAGTCGCACTCCCGCCACTGGACCACCTCCACTATGGCGCCTTACAATGCTAATATTGCCGCTGTGCTATATAGGTAGGTAGCTAGGTAACACACTAGGCCCCGCTCACCGGCGACAACTACCGCACGCAGTCGCACTCCCGCCACTGGACCACCTCCACTATGGCGCCTTACAATGCTAATATTGCCGCTGTGCTATATAGGTAGGTAGCTAGGTAACACACTAGGCCCCGCTCACCGGCGACAACTACCGCACGCAGTCGCACTCCCGCCACTGGACCACCTCCACTATGGCGCCTTACAATGCTAATATTGCCGCTGTGCTATATAGGTAGGTAGCTAGGTAACACACTAGGCCCCGCTCACCGGCGACAACTACCGCACGCAGTCGCACTCCCGCCACTGGACCACCTCCACTATGGCGCCTTACAATGCTAATATTGCCGCTGTGCTATATAGGTAGGTAGCTAGGTAACACACTAGGCCCCGCTCACCGGCGACAACTACCGCACGCAGTCGCACTCCCGCCACTGGACCACCTCCACTATGGCGCCTTACAATGCTAATATTGCCGCTGTGCTATATAGGTAGGTAGCTAGGTAACACACTAGGCCCCGCTCACCGGCGACAACTACCGCACGCAGTCGCACTCCCGCCACTGGACCACCTCCACTATGGCGCCTTACAATGCTAATATTGCCGCTGTGCTATATAGGTAGGTAGCTAGGTAACACACTAGGCCCCGCTCACCGGCGACAACTACCGCACGCAGTCGCACTCCCGCCACTGGACCACCTCCACTATGGCGCCTTACAATGCTAATATTGCCGCTGTGCTATATAGGTACGGTGAAATTGATATATTTGGTGACTCTTTGGCCGTTTTCAAGCAAAAAGTTAAAGTTGTGAATACATAAGATGGGGTCAGTTTGTATTTAATTAGTTTACCAATTGTATTACTAAATTGAGTTTTAGTTTTGTTCTTATGATTGTAGTCTATTTTCTATTATCTTAGTTCTTTATTAAATTATTCTTATTAGAGAAGAAATGTCTGATCATTTAAATATATTTATTGTTGTAATTTCTATAATTGGCATAGTTAACTGTTTTTTTTTAATTTAGTTATAATTTAGTTTTTATTTAATTTTAATTTAGTTTTAATCAATTTATTTAAATTTAATAATAATCATTTTTTAGAATGTTATATCTGTAATGTTAGTAATATTGTTAATTATTTCAATTTTTAAATCGAATGATGTGGTTAGCCTATAATTGGTGTATTTAGTTGATATGTGTCATTTCAATTCTAGTACTTTTTAAGATTGTTTACTATTTTCACTGTTGGCAATCCGTAATAAATAAATAAATAAATAAAATAAATATAGGTAGGTGGCTCGCAGTCAATCGGGGTATTGCATCATTTTCTGCAGCAAAGCACGAGCGCTATTTTATCGACACGATAACGGTTAGAATAAGATGGCAGTATACGATTCTAACTAAGTGCGTCAGAGATGGCTGCTTTATCCCACGCGATAACTAGTTTAAACACCGCTCGTACTAGCCGGGCAGATCTCCTTCCCTATCCAGGGTAGGTTAGAGTATAGACATAAAAAGAGTGTAATAATATCTCCTTAATAGAAAAGGTGCATGTCCTTAAATGTAATGTGAATTTAAACAAGGATGCCTCAACTGTATACATCGTGGGCATCAAGTGATCGAAGCTGCCATATTTGCCATGGTTACATGTAACTACTGAAGTATTTTTTTTAATCATCTTCCGAACGATTTACACCTTCACCCTTTACTTTTCTAGGTGCGACGTATCAAGTAACTATCAGATCAAAGACCAATACCAGGTGTTGTTCTTAGAAAACGAGCAACAGATGAATTTGGAGGGATGCCGAGTGGGTCTTTGCGATTGGGCGCTGGTCAAAGAGAAATATGGGAAAGTTGCCGAAAACTGCGATATGAAGTTTTGCAATAGCGCGAGTCCAATCAAATCTTATGGCATTATTATCACTTTGCTGGCTCTTATTATTAGTGGAATCTCAACATTTTAGGTCAAATTAATGTCTCAAAAACTCAGGTACAACTTAGTGTGGTTTTATGAGATTAATTTAGTTTTTTGAGTACACACATACAGATGTATCTAACATCTGAATAATTATTTGGCAGTGTGTGTACCTTATAGATAAATATAGAGCCTCAAACTTATCTAGAGAATGTCAAACAGCGGAAATCACAGATGTCATCATAACAACGCGGAGTTTGCCAGATATTTTTTTTACATTTTTCTTCAAGAATTCCCAAAAAAAAAACTCTTGTTAAGCAGTGTACTTAAAACACTTCTATTTTTGTGTTTTACAAATTTACGTATTCCAAGATGGCAACACACATTTTTCAGATAAGTTAGTAGCTCTATAAATTACATTAAATTGAATCGCTTCTTTGTAATTTACTTGATCTTTTGTAGAAGTGTACTTGAACTATTAATTCTTACAATTCCTTCGTCGAAAAGCACTGTATAAACTTGATGTTGATGGTAGTTGCTAAAATAAAATCTAAAGTTATTAACAATGTATTTCGAATTTTAAAATTATGAAGAAATTAGGGAACCTCATTCCTATTATTATAAGCTTCGAATGGTGCACAAATATAATGTAACTTAAATCTATTTTTTGATGCATCACTATGAAACTAAATCAAAATCATAACGTCCGCTTACACGTCCAAAGTTATTTGATGAATCTCGAATGTATGTTAACTCTAGTTTTGTTAATTGAGTACCTGCCTTGTTAGATTTTTGTTAATTCATATTTTTTATTATTTGTAAGACAAATCTGTGACTATGTTAATTATGATTTAATATATTTAAGAAATAAAATGTTCTTTATATTCATGTTGAATATTACAGAATTCTTTTGTTGTGAAGTTTAACTGCATCTTTCTATTTAACAAATGTTGCACATGCTAAAATAGACTATTTTTCTGTAAAGGATAGAGCCATACTATGCACTTCCGAGCCATTAGTCTTTTACACATACTGATACCGACTATGCTCTGTCATATTGTTGTATATCAATCATGAATATTAATCACATCATTAAATAAAGAAGAGTTATCCAAAATATGTTGTTTTTACTTGGATTATAATCCAATCTGATAATAATATGACGACTCCTTGCAGACTCTAAAGTTACTTCTAATTATACATACATATGCTCACGGCTATAAATCCCTAGAAGGGGTAGCCAGAGCTAAGGAATTGGAAATTCCTCAGCCACGTTTGGAAATTTTATAATGGTTTTCGGTGATGGGTCTCCAACCACATCGCCCAAAAATCCCTTAAAAGCTCCAAATCCGTTAGTCGCCTCTTACGTACGTCCACCGGAAGAAATGGGGTAGTGTTATTCTATGCCGACACTACACAGCAATATATAATTTTAATTATAATTTTATAAAAGTAGATATCTTACGGATAGTATCATAATTACTTACAAAGTTTGTTTTAGAATAGGAATGGCTTTTCAAAACTAATTTATATCCTAAACTAATAAAATTAGTTCAACATAAAGTAACAATAGAAATTTTGGCCTCATGAATAAAATAAACTCAAAAACATGTAAAAAATCTTGTATTTTAATAAAAATATATTATTATAATCATTAGAACTTACATCAACGTGGAATACATACAAGGTAATAACATCATCTAACACAGATTTACGCTTGTTTAAATACATTATTTGAATATCATTAGCTAAGCTAGCTATAAACATTTTGACATAGGATATTGTGATATTTGTATATATTTCAAAGGTATGACATTTATATATCTTTAATATTCATACTATTATACTATTATGGGGAATTTAAAAATCTTTTTGTAACACACTTTTTTTATTCATGACTTAGTACTCTATATAAGAACTAAGATCAGGTTGTGTGACAACTTTCAATATAATAGAAACATTAGTATAAACGTTATTGTACAAACCGGTTAAGGATCAGAGAAAACCTGATAAAATTATGCACCAGCATCCATTTAAATTCAAATTACCCATGAAATTGTTTTTCTGCCATTTTAAAACCATGATGTCCCCGAAAAATATATATGTTTAAATGCAATTAATAAATCAACATACTTTGTTATGAACGTTTTTTGGATATCAATCATAGTTATTTGCATGATATCTAAAGTATATTTTTTCCTTTCTTTAATTCATTAATTTATTCAAAGACTTAATCATGTTCAAACATATATATGATACAATAAATTTCAGTTGAAACCCTGATTTCTTTTCATTTGAAAATTATGGGGTATTTGAAATTAAATGGGAGCTCAGAATTTCCGTATTGATGTTTTCTCACGCTTAGCTGTGATTACATTATCTTTTTTCACAAGTAATCCCGATACATTGGGCTATAATTATATGGCTTATAATTATTCATATTTTTATGTCAACTGAATTACCAATCAGTTAAACAAGTATTTAGAAACTGCGAGGTTTAAATTATAAATTTATAACATTTCATTATTGGTAATTGCCATCAATATTATCTCTATTTCCATCAATTAGTTTAACAACTTTAACTTACTTATGTGATATATTCACAACTGAGTGTACTATCGGACTTGTTTCCACATTAAACATGACATTTGTGTTACTTATATAGCAAGAGAATTGAGCTTAACTTTCTTCAAATTTACACAACAACAAAAACAATTATTCACATAGATATACTTAAAAACAAAATCAATGAGAATTCCATTACACAATATCTAAAGTCTTCATAATCACATTAGTTCCGGGCATGTCACACACACACAATTTGATAACCTAGCTACACTCACTATCACGTTTCATGACTACTTGAACTTATATTACGTGTCCTTTTTCCTTGTCCACTTGTAGTTTTGTTCTTAGGTCTTTTACGGCTTTCGTCATCTTCACTTACACTATTACATCTTGGCTTTGGGCTCATCATGGTGTCTGAGCTGACAGAATCTCTTTGACTCTTCTTTCGTTGGCGTTTAGGTGTATTTTCGCTTGACATCATTTCATTGAACAATCTCTGTCGCCCTTCAAAGTAAAGTTTGTGCCTTTGCACTAAGTCTTGGTGCTTTGCTTCGAAAGCTACGTCAGGAGGAAGTAAAAGCTCCCAACCTGTCCTACAATTAAATTTAGCTACACTTCTTAAGATTTCTACTAATTCGTTTGGCGGTAATCTGACGACTGCCGACACCTTCCGCCGATCCACGTAGGGCTGCTGTGTCAATAGGTATAACTGAAAAAAAACATTTTTTATTTAGTTATATTTCATGTACATTATAAGGTTACTAAGATTATAGGCATCAGTGTGTATATCAACTGTACCAATATTCAATCTAACAACCACATTACGTACGAAGCACGTACACATACGAAGAAATAACAATAATGTTCTGATATACTTCTCATGTCAAATAAGTATTGCTGCCTGGACTACATACTTGCAAGGGTAGCATGAACAAACTTGGCAATTTAGCGGAAATGCCCAAATGCTGAAGGCATGGCTTCGGAATCCTTGATCAGGTCTAGGGATTAGTTGTGTAATTCATTTAGCAGAGTTACCCTACACTACTATCAAAAACCTCTTAAAAAACAACTAAGATAACACATGGACAGCTATTAACAGTTCTGTTCTATTTTTATGTGCTGTTTCCTTATCACTGACAATAAAAAGAATAGATTGGGTTGGCGGTGCAGTGATTTATAGAGTAAAGGGAATTTTGGTATTTTTTAAAAATTTTATGTATCTCTCTTAGATTACAGCAGGGGAATAGTCGATGACACAGGCACTATACAAGGTTTGAATAAAGTATAAAAACTATAGTTACGCTAAGTATCGCAAAAAGGGTGTGAGCTTAGAACATCACATACCCGCAGGTGTTGTTACAGGCAACTTAGCGTATTGACCCATTTTAAGTAATACTGGGCGATGCGGTTAAAAACCATTCGCCAACAACCTTTCTATTACAATCTTTACCCCACTCAAATTTCAAAAGTGGCAGAGGAAATTTTCAATTAAGCAGCTGTGGCTACCCCTTTGATGGAATTCATAGCCGTGAGTATATTAAATCAGTATCATATACTATAAATGCACATTATCATTACCAAATGATCTCTAGCAGCGGCCATCACTTCAGCAGGAACCAGCGAGGGTCTCTCATACAAATGAACCGAGCGAGCCGTCCAAAGTCCTCGGACACAACTCGCTGAAGTACTCAACACTGATAATAATGCTTGCTCTGATAAAGGACCCTCTTCTGAACGCACCAGGGAACGCAGGTCCGAGAATGTCATCACTTTAGCTGGAAAAAGAGAGGGAAATTAGTATTTTAATCATTGTAGGTACAGTTTTCTGGGTTGTTGTAATTAAAAACTTTCTTTTTTTCAACAAAAGGTGTTCGTAAGAGGCGGCTAAGAGTATTGGGGTTATTATAGTGATTTTTGGGCGATGCGGTTTGAGATCTTTGTTTCACAATCTTATCCCCACACAACATCCGAAAGTGGCTGAGGAATTTATTATGTTGAAGCTCTTTCTACCCCTTCTAGGGATTTATAGTTGTGAGCATTTGTATTTATGTAAAAGTCCTAGTGTATGGAAAAAGGTAAAATAAAAAGGACTTTTAGGTTATGTTGACAACATGGATTCTAGAAAATGTGTTTTTGATAGACGTGAAATGTCGAGAAGAAAATACAGAGAACTCAAATTTTCAAATATTACTGGAACTGGTAACAGAGTGGGAATGCAATGTTGATTTATCCAAAATCTCTTAAGTATATATTTAAACGCACCCCCTTGCTTAACGTAGAAAACTGATAAAACTCACTAGGAAACTAGGTATTCATACATAAAAAGTTACAAAACACGCAAATATTCTACATTAAATAGTTTTGCTATTACATACATACATATACTCACGGCTTTAAATCCCAAAATGGGTAGCCAGAGTTTTAGAACTAGAAACTCCTCAGACACATTTGGAAGTCGATAGGGGACAAGATGATAGAAGTAAAGTATCGTTGGTGATGGGTGTCCAATCACATCACCCAAAAACCACTTAAAAAGCCCCATACCCTTAGTCGCCTGTTACTACACCAGTGCGTAGAAAGGGGAAGTGACATTCGAAGCCGGCACTACATGGCATTTTTCTATTCTATCCCACTACACAAATAAAACCAAAATACACACCATTGATCAAGATCTGTCTGATCTGGTCAGCCGGCGAGGGTGTCTCCACCCCCTCTTCATCATCAGGTTTTGGTACCAACATCCTCACATACTCTCGACCTGACACCCCTAACGCGCTGCCTGGGGCTGTGTTGGCACTGAATAGTTTTAGGCGTTCCAACTGTAAAATTATTTGCAATTATATTTAAAAATAAAGAAGTATTCGTTGCAGGATTAGAGAAAAATGGTATTAACTAAAATTTGAATTAGACAACAGATATCGATGAAACTCAGCATGTGATAAGACCATGAGTTAATACAAATAATGTATATTTGTTGATGCATGAACCAACTAACTTAAATAAAATTCTCATTTAAAATTTAACGATGCCATACAGTCTTGTTGTAAAAAAAATATTATTTTCGTATTGTATATTCTGTACTTCGTTACTGTGCCTTATTGTTGTATCATTCATACATACATATACTCACAGCTATAGGTCTCGAAAAGAAATCGCCGGAGCTTTAGAATTATATTCAGCCACATGAAGAAATTGAGTAGGTAAAATATAGCAAAATACAAGGCTGCTTGTGATCTGTCTCCAGAAACAACGCCCACCGATCACTTTCGGTCTAAAACCATAAATCACTTTTGACGACACCCATGGGTAGAAATAGGTGTATGCCGACACAAAATAGGCTAAATAAAAAATAAATTAGCAATATACTGTGTTTGAAGGATACTTACTTCAGCATGATCAGTGTTAGAATGTTTCCACAATGCTTGATGCCAGACTTCTTCTGATATCTGTTTAGAAATATGCTCAAAAGATTTTTCTCTTGCTTTTTTGGCTACATCAGTTTCTTGTCGGGCAAACTTCACAGTAACCTAGTGTCAAGAAATATTATTTTGAATTTATCACATTATACACTTTCATCTCAAGTTCTGTTCAGTCGTCTTCTATATTATTTTACTTTGTAGTAATGTCTGATAAAGTGAAATTATAGTGGGATATACTAATAAATGTACATAATACATATCTAATTTGAACTTTGGCTCAGCATCAAAACTCAGGGCATTAAAAAAGCCTAAGGGAATGTTTGAGTATTATGTCGCACAATTTTGTTTGTTAAACTTTTCGATGATTCACAGGGGAGAGGGGATGGGGTTTAAATTACATGTTACTTAACATTGGTTTTCATAACATTAAATGGGGGAATTAAAGTCCTTGATGTTGTGCCTCTCGTCGTGACTTTTATAGGTAAAAGTTTACATTTGGGTGTTATGTTTTAGAAGGGTGCTTTGTAGTGTCGGCTTAGAATAGCACTACCCCATTTCTTCCGGCGGGTGTACGTAAAAGGCGACTAACGGTATTGGGGCTATAAGGAATTTTTGGGCGATGCGGTTGGAGACCCATCACCAACAACCTTTATTTTACCATCTTTTCCCCACTCAACTTTCCAAAAGTGGTTGAGGAATTTCTAATTCCTTAGCTCTGGCTACCCCTTCTAGGGATTTATAGCCGTGAGTATATGTATGTATGTGTATGTTTTAGAAGGGAGAGTAGAGGGTACAAAATAATGATAAGGAATGTTACATGGGGGATAGGCAGGGTTAAATATCTCAAAGAATTTTGTCACATTATACTTGAATGCTCCCGAGTTAATCCTTACTACATCAGCAATATTCCTGTCAAATTTGGTCCAATCATATCAGACATTTGTAAGAACAGAGACACAGTAAGGCACTTTTTTTTATATATATATGTACCTTAACTATATTAATATGCAGGTATTAAGAAGTGTTTATTTTAAATCAAAAACAGACATAGTATTTTCTAAGATTTTCATGATTGCACATTATAATTGAAACAACTATTGATTTTTGGATATTTTAATCGCGTGTTATTACATTATTTTTAAAGCCCGACGTTTCGAAAACTTTTCAGTTACCATGGTCACGGGAAGACTGAGGTGTTATTTGTCATTATACAGTACTATAAAAAAATATTAATACTAACTACCTTCACAAAATTTTAAGTTACATTTGCGTTTAATATTTGCTATGTACCAAAAGAGCTAATGTTATCTGGAGTCTTGCTAGTGTTCTTCCCTCGCTTAGTTGTGCTAATGATCGGGTTCCAAGCAGGTGGTAATTGCCAACCATCATCTCTATTGAAGTTTGGATGTTTCTTTATTTCAATAGATTCGCGTATCATTCTAGGTATCAATCAATTCTCTTTTGCTAGAATTGTAGGTTTGTCAAAACGCATGTGGTGGTTTGGCTTATCGAAGGTGTGTTCACACAAAGCAGATCTTCCAGGATGCCTATTCTTCATATCAGCAATATGTTCTCTTACAAATAATGTTAAATATAAACGAATGCTGTTAAAATATCCGAAAATCAATAGTTGTTTCAATCAAAAACAGACACTCTAATTTTATAGATCTATACTATAAATCACATCATACCTTTGCCTCATATGTTATATAAAAATAATAAATACCTGTTGAGCTTGATCCGCCTCTTCTTCATCATCATCACTATTTTCTGCTTTATCTAATTCCGTTCTTCGTTTGTCTTGTTTGTCATAGTATGTCAATGATGGACGCAACTGTACAATACCTGAAACAAAAATTATAGCACTATTAATTAAAGAAATCTTGGCTTCATATTAACTATACTAAACAGACGCAATATGCTATGAATGTCAATGTAAATGATTATAGTAATAAGCCTTAATATCTGATGACTTAATCAATAAATCAGGGATTAGAAATGAGAACACTCGTTGTACCACGGAATGATAGAGAATATATATTAATAAAAAAAAGAAGAACACCACAGAGTACATGAGCATAGAATACGTATGGAAGGCAGACTATTTAAATATAAGTTCAACACTCCTGCCAAATTGTAGCCTTCCATGTTCTAAGTTAATTACAAAGTAACAACATAAGACACACAAATTAAATTAAATGTTGCATAACATATCAATTGACAACATTCCTATTTCATTTCTTAGATAGTGAAATTTAACTCTCGGTAAAGCCTTTGTTAGAAAGTCAGCAAGCTGATTATTTGATGAAACATAATTTAAATCAATAACTTTGGCATAATACTTTTCTTTAATGAAATGATATTTAGTGTCTATATGTTTACACCTCTTATGAAAGTTTATGTTTTTAATCACACTTATTGCACTTTGATTGTCAATATTTACTACTATGGTTTGTTGATTTAATTCACCCAGGTCAAATAACAATTGTTTGATCCAAATAGCTTCTTTGGTGGCAGCACAGGCTGCCATAAACTCGGCCTCTGTAGTAGACAGAGCAACAGTGTGTTGCCTCTGACTAGACCATGTCACAGCAGCTCCATTTTTAATAAATATGTACCCAGTTGTTGACCTTCTAGTTGTTATGTCATTGGCATAATCAGCATCACTGTATCCAACTAGCTCTGAAGATTTTGATGCTGATAGGTAGCATAGACCCAAATTAACAGTGTCTTTCAGATACTTTAGAATTTTCTTAACAGCTTTCCAGTGAGATTCATTATAGCAGTTCAAAAATCTACTTACCAAGCTTACAGCAAACATTATGTCTGGTCGACTTACTATAGCAACATGCATCAGAGAACCAACTGCTTCTCGGTAAGGAAGATTCATGTCAGGCTGGTGCTCACTTTTCTCTAGCTTTGAATGAGGATCAACTGGAACACTATTGGGGTTGGCATTTTCCATATTAAATTTATTTAATAGCTGTTTAATATATTTAGATTGATGTATAAAGATGTATTTGTCAGAAACTTGAATGTCCATTCCAACAAAATTTCCAGGTGGGCATATTGTCATATCGAATATTGTTTTCAAATCATTTGTTACAGATTGCAACACAGACTTTGATTTTGAAAATAGGAGCCCATCATCCACATACATACAGAAATAACACTTCATTCCTTTGACATTTGCCACATAGACACATTGATCTGCTTTACTATTTATGAAACCAAATTTCTGAAGTACAGAATTAAATTTAGTATTCCAGCACCTTGGTGCTTGTTTGAGACCATACAGTGACTTTATTAATTTACATACTTTATTTGGTTCATATATTAGACCTTTAGGGGGATACATATATATGTTTTCTTGCAGTTCCCCATACAGAAAAGCAGTCTTAATATCAAGTTGTAGAATATCATAACCATTTTGAGCGGCTAGAGATAACAATAAACGAATTGAATCATACCTGACAGTGGGCGAAAATGTTTCTTTGTAGTCTATACCTTTGGCTTGTGCATAACCTTTAGCACATAATCTGGACTTGAAGCGGGGACCTGTTGGTTGATCTTTGACTCTGAAAACCCATTTAGAGCCAATGATGTTTGTTTTTTCTGGTTTGTTTACCAATGTCCATGTACCATTTCTTCTATGGGCTTCGAGTTCCTCTTCGATAGACTTTTTCCATTTTTCAGCATTTTCACCAGAAATAGCTTCTCTGTATGTTTCAGGGACTTGTTCAAGTGCTAAGCATTCATCATAGCAAAGGTAAGTTTGTTCTTTATTTTTATTCCTAGGTCTCAATGTTATGGTGCTTCGGAACGGAATATCAACCTCACCATCGGGTAAGTATTCATCTGAATCTGAGTTATTTTTAACAGTATTGTATGAGCTATCTGAGCTATATGATTCTTTTCTGCTTTCTTCATTAGACTCATTTGAAATTAAACTTTCTTCATTTCTTTTGGAATGCATATCAAGTATTTTATTTTCTGTTTCAGACAATTCCAAAGCTGCATAGTTTCTCTTCACAGTGGATTCTACAAAATACAGCATCCCTGCTCTTAATAACATTTTTAGTATTTGGTATTATGAACCTGTATCCTTTTGTGTTTTCGCAATAACCAATAAAAATCATCTTTTGTGCTTTTGGATCCCACTTTTTGCGTTTTACTTTTGGCAGGTGGACCATAGCTTCACACCCAAACACTTTCATATGACTTAAATTTGGTTTATGACCAGACCAAACCTCTTCTGGGGTTTTAAATGACAAGGTTCTAGTTGGAGATCTGTTAATGATATATGCAGCAGTTTTTATAGCCTCAGCCCAGAAAAACTTTGCCAAGCCAGCATTCAGTATCATACACCTTGCTTTCTCAACTAGTGTTCTATTAAGCCTCTCTGTGAACTAGTGTTCTATTAAGCCTCGTGAGGATTTTTCTTCTCACGTTATGTGATTGGTTTTTGTGATGGACAATTTATTTTAAATATGTCAAACTAGCGTTTGGTTTTGTCGCATAGAAATTCTTTTATAAAGTAAAAACATGTTAATAAACTGAAATTGTACAAACCATGTTTTGAAAAAATGAAAAAATGTGAATGTAAAGAGTTTCTTTGTTGCTTCTTCTCTTTACGAACACCTTCCGAAGCAACGGACTAATGATAAATTTAAAAAAATTTGACGTTCAAAAAATGTTAATTTTTAACTTAATTTTGAAAAATAAACTTTTTGACTTTTGACTTTTTTGACTCTCTGCAGCTCCATTTTGTTCTGGAGTATAAGGTGTTGATGTTTGATGTCTTATTCCAGCACTTAATAGGAAGTCAGTGAATGGTTTGTTGACATATTCTAGGCCATTGTCAGTCCGAATACATTTGAGTTTACAATCAGTTTGATTTTCAGCTTCTGTTTTGAACTCTTTGAATTTTGACAATACCTCTGTTTTATTATTCAAAATGTACACATAGACTTTTTTGGAATAATCATCCAAAAATGTTAAGAAGTATTTAGCCCCTCCTAATGACTGTGTTTCCATGGGGCCACACAAGTCAGAATGCACCAGTTCCAATAGCTTTGAAGAATGTGATCCTTGACTCTTGAAAGGCAATCTTGTTTGTTTGCCCTCTTTACATGTAATACAAGTTACATTCACTTCTTTATCAGATAATGTTATTCCTTCTGAACATTCTTTTAATTTCTTTAAAGTGTCAAAGTGCAAATGACCCATTCTTTGATGCCATAAATATACATCATCTTGTTTAACATCAGACATGCATGCATAATCAGTATTAATATTAAGCCGGTACATGTTGTTAATTTTTGTTGCTGTTGCTACAATAACATTTAGTTGGTTCAGTATAACACACCCTTTAGAATCAAATTTAACTTGACCACCATTTTCTGTAATTTGATGTACAGATATTAAATTCACTGCAAGTTCTGGTACATACAAGACATTTTTAAATAGAATTGTATTTGTATGATTTTCTCGATTCAATGTATTCAAGGTTACATCACCAGAGCAACTTACTGAGAGTGTTTTGTTATTAGCAACTTTTATTTGCTCAATAGGTGGTGACTGTTGATTTTGGAGAAGGTTTCGGTGTCTCGTCATGTGCATGGTTGCGCCAGAATCAATGAACCATGCAGAGCTGTTGTTGTCAAATGGAGTGACAAACGCGGCAGCATATGAGCTATTTGATTTAGCAACCTTTTCTTTCGGTTTAGACCTGCATTCTGGACTTTTGTGTCCATATTTATTACACTGAAAACATCTAGGACCTTTGTTTAACTTCTTTTTCACATTCTTAGTTTGATAACCATGAGCAGATGTAAAAGCAGAGTTACTGTTTTCAGATTTAGCTTCTTGGAGCAATTTAGTTTTAACTGAGTCTGCACTTATTTTCATCCCTGAGCTTTCTATAGCAAGGATCATTGGTTTATAATGTTCAGGTAACCCGGAGAGTAAAAGTGTTCCAAGCCACTCATCATCAACGTTGAATCCTATATTTCAGAGTTTGTGCGCTGTAGACATTATTTTGCTCACGTATTCATCTATATTTTGGCAACTAGAGAGTGTTGTTGTACAGAGATCACGTAGTAGGCCAACTCTGCGTGTAAGCCCCGAGTCGTCGAAAGCGCGGGACAGGTTCTCCCACACTTCTTTGGCTGTTTCTGCTTCTTGGATATGTACGAAGTTGGTACTATCGACAAGTAAAATGATTTTCGTTTTTGCTTTTGTGTCTTTTTTCTTGTCAATTGGTTCGTCGTTGGGATTTTCAATACATTCCCAAAGCTCTTCATGTTGAAGGTATGTTTTAACAGCAAACAGCCAGGTGCTGTAATTTTCTCGGCCTGTTAATTTTTCTATAAGTGCCAGAGGATTGCTACTCGCCATGATGATTTGATAAAACTGAGACACGCGGTTTTTAGGTTATACCGGTACACTACCAATTCGCTCGAAACTGTTTGTAATCCCGTTTTATGCGTATAATTAACTCTGCTGACACTTTCTTTACAACTTGGGCTTAACTGGGCCTCATAACCTGATGACTTAATCAATAAATCAGGGATTAGAAATGAGAACACTCGTTGTACCACGGAATGATAGAGAATATATATTAATAAAAAAAAAGAAGAACACCACGGAGTACATGAGCATAGAATACGTATGGAAGGCAGACTATTTAAATATAAGTTCAACAATATCCATACTTAAACACAAAAATATAAGACAACAAAATAAAAAATAAATAATGAAAGCGATGAAAAGTATGAAACTAAGGAAAGTGGCAGGGTATGACAGGATAAATATTGAACTGCTGAGCACATGCACTAGAATTCTCATAGAGTGATACCACTGCATGTATAAGCTGGCTCCCCAAACCAAACAAGGACAATGCCTTCTCCTAAATCTATGAAGGAGCAACACACCTTTTGGTTCATTGGTATCACTCTTTGAGGATTCCAGTGTATGTGTAAGAGTAAACAGAGAAAACATGGACGGGTTTTGAACCTCTCAGGGTGTCTGGCAAGGATGTGTATGTAGGGGTTCAAAAGTTAATAACATGACAGAAGCATACTTAAATTAAAATTAGCCTTACCATTTACAGGAGTAATGTGAAGCTCACGATCTTGAAGTATAGCCACAGCATATCTATCTGCATCAGTACATGGATTACTACTCTCATACACTATTTTATCCATTATATCATTCTTGAAGTATTGAGACTTTTCTCGCTCTTTATCTTTTGCAAACCTAGGATCCTGAAATGTAAAAAATAAATTTTATTTAGTAACTTTAACAATTTCAAAGAGAGAAATGTAACTGTACTGTAAATATACATGTCAAAAAACTAGTTTTATTTAGAATGAGAAAATTTACATGTCAAGTTGTAAAAAACGCATATAAAACAAGTACTCCAATAAACAATTACACATTACTATTTAGGGGCAAGGACAATGCACAGATATCAATACTATAAAACAATTTCAATTAAATATGTCTTATACCCCCAATATAATCGGGGACCCGTTACTATAAGCACATTGTAACAATAACTTTCTTTTACAATACTTTCTCTACTTAACTTCAGAAATTGGAATAAAAATTTCTAATTCCATAGTTCAGGCAGTAGCCTAAGGGGTACCTTTTAGAAGTGAATAGCTCTGAATATATGTATTATTGTAAGAGTAAAGATAGCATCACATAAAATAAACCAAATAAGGCAAAAAAGATGAGTAAAAGTAAGCAATGTCTAAATACATTCACCATTATGTTCAATATGCAAGCAGTTGAGATGTATTGAAAACAAATTATAGCATAAAATTTACTAGCCTGCCGTCCATCAGTATTTAAAACAATTTGCTCTCCTTTGGAACTGCAGTACTTATCACTGTAGGTGTCCAAGCCCATTTCTAATCTCACAATTTGATTTTTTGGCTTGACTGATGCATTGACGATAGTGGTTCCTTGCCAGTCTCTGTTCGCAGGTGTGACAGGAAATTGATAAATGTGCAGGTTCTTAGTAAGGGCCTGTGATAAATAGACGGGAATCTGAAAAATACAAATTATTCATTCATAATCATAAAACTTTTTACAACAACATAACCTTTAAAAAACCACGTTGTATGATCCCACAGATTGTATGTTACCTCTTGAACAACAGGATCCTCTTCGTCCTCCATTGCACTTAATTTTTATAACTAAATCAAGTCCTCATACCTATTTAAATAGATTTATCGAGCAAAAGTTCAGTACAATCTGGCAATCATAAAGAACGTTGAGCTAAGCTTAGCTTAACTTCAATCAAAATGACAGTAATTGATTGACCATTTTGTATGGTACACTTTATACTGACAATTCAAAACTTCAATCAGTTGATGGGTTGAGGGAAGGAGGGTTGAGTTGAACATTCAGTCCAACCAATTTGGCCCGTTAGGTAAGTTACGTTATCTATCATGTTAAGTTATCTTACTTACTTATACGGCACTTTGTACGATCCAGGCAAATCTCTCTTGCTTCTGTTCTTCTCATACATGCTCTTTTATTCTTCATACTTCGGTCGCCGGCCTTTTTGAGCACACACTCTATTTGGTCTAGGTGTGTCCTCCGTAGTCGTCCTCCACACACATTACCTTCCACATTGGCTCTATAGATCTCTTTCACCAATTTACCGTCATCCATCCTCTCTATGTGCCCAAACCCATGGAAGTATTATTTAAACAGGAACGCGCGCTGGCGACCTAAAGTGTCCTGAAAAAGGATGGCTAACTAGCTAACTGTGTCTCGTTTTAAGTAGGGTGACCATCTGTTGGTGTTTTAATAAGAGTTCATCTAAAGGATACAAAAACACTTATATTTACATATTTTGAATGTTTTTGTTCATGAAAACCTCATGTGGGGACCTGATGCACTCGCAGCCTTTGACACGGTAGCTCAATTGGCAGAGCGACGGGGGCGTATACCCGAGGTCGCGGGTTCGATCCCCACCTGTGTCGAAATTTTTCTTTCCTTTATTTATCCTTTATTTATTAGTTATATTTACATACATACATTATAAAAACATTATAAAAGGTTGTTGGTGATGGGTCTCAACCGCAATGCCCAAAAATCCTTTAAAAGCCCCAATACCGTTAGTCGCCTCTTACGTACACCCACCGGAAGAAATGGGTGCCAGCCGACACCACACAGCTATATTCAAATTCAAATCGTTTAATGCATTCATGTGGTAAAGTTCGAGATGATACAGGTTATTTTATTTATTGTTCCATAACACGAACCCATATTTATCACTATATTTTCTTAATTAAATGATAAAAGCTCCAAAACACTCAAACAGATGATAAATTGTGGACACCACATTTATCTTGTTTCGATGGGGATACCCGTGACAAATATTAATATCCCTTTTGCCAAACTTAACCAATTATTTATCTCCAAATCGATAGGCGACAATAATAATTAAAATAAAATACAAAAACGGAACAGTTAATAACCTGCTTTTTATAAAATATTCCCTATAAATAAGTTTGAATTTGTTTTTCTTTGAACTTAATCTCGACTGGCAACCGCGCGAGCGGGACACACTTCTCTCTCACACGGCTCTCGTTCTAGGACGTTTCTCTGCTTGACAGTCTTTAAAAGATTATTAACTTTATTGCATGGTAATAAATTGCATTTTTGTTTACCATATTTTTATGTGTACGCTCTTCTGTTTAGTTAGTAGCTTCATGCCCAAACCACCTTTAGTTCCTTTCTCTATCTTGCACACTACGTCATCTTTCACACTAAAACGTTAACGAATTACACAATTTTTCACTCTATCGCACAACCTTACATTACATATACTTCTGAGGGATCTCATTTCCACTGCTCTACTTTCATGCCTCTTTTGCTATACCCAACATTCACTACCATTTACCATACATCAGCGTAGGAACAGACAGAAGTTATCTTATTTCAAGATTTACTTTACCATGTCTTTAAAGAAGACCTCCATGAGAAAGACCATTTTAATTTAAACCAAATTTATTAAATAAATATAAACTGCTTTTAAATACTTTCACAGTTTTGACAATTCAGTCAGTTAATAGCTTTTAAACTAAAACTGAGTATTCTGACATTGGCAGATGGCAGCTCTTTACCTCTAATTTACTCGACGCAAAGTACGTAAGTAAACAAAATCGATAAAAGTTTACTTTGTTTTGTTTTGTGAAATTAAAGTTCTATTTGTTTTAAAAACATTATATTCGTCTGATTTTCAATTAGACTACTATCTACTTAGTTGTATAACCAAATTTAAGTATTCTCTGTATAACTTTACATGTCTTAAAGTTTTCAATAAATTGTATTAAACCTTTAAACTTATAGATGTCTTACAATATATACAGCTACAGTATCATGTACGTATCAGTAATTATGTGTTTGCAATTGTAACACATCGTTTTTACAATATCGAAGTAAAGAGACATAAAAATATTAGTTATCTGTAGCATGAAAATATGTTTTTGATAAAGTTATCGCTTATTTTATTTAACTTCCGTTTGTTTCAGGATCATTGTAATTGGATGATAAAATGAGAATATGGTTTTACTTTCGTAACATTTATAAAATAATTACTTACATCGTTGTGTTTCTCATCGTCCTCCATGTGATTGATTGGATTTTCAATGAGTATCAGTATGAAAACAATTTTCAAACACTAAGCTTTCAAAGCAATTCAAAATGCTCTAACAAATTGAAAAACAGGCACATTAGAAGAGATAATATCAACTATTTTAGAAAACCAAAAATATTATGGTGGACAACGCAAGCAGATATATCTGTTAGAGAAGTAAGAAAATGCTCAGGTGGCATAGAGTGTGAAGTCATACATGGACTCAACAGTACTAAGGATGAAAATATAGAAGCATATCAATTTTATGGCTCAGAAATATCTTTCACCAATCTGCCACTACCCAGAAGACCAAGAGAAATAATTTGGGGCTTGTATCATGAAGAATCCCCAAGAAATGTGCCTGAGCTTTCACATGAACCCATTCTTAAGCTTTTCAACTTCTCAGCAACATTTAGTATTTGTAGTGATGTTCCATTAACCCTTCAATACCTGACATCTATAGAAGACATTACTAGTGTAGCAAACTATGTACCTACACTTATTAAAAATGAATTACTCAAAGATAATGCCCCAATTCTATATTTACAATCAGATTGTTCAACTACCACTGAGCGAGATGAATATGTTAAAGAGTTAATGAAGTATATTAAAGTAGATTCCTATGGAAACTGTCTCAATAACAAACAGTTACCTCAAGAACTAAAGGGTGATTATTTAAATAACTTATATGACAATGCATTTCTTAATTTTGTTGCGAAGTACAAGTTTGTTATAGCTATTGAGAATGGTATTTGTAAAGATTATGTGACTGAAAAACTCTGGCGACCAATTATAGCTGGTTCTGTGCCAATTTATTTTGGCTCTCCAAATATAGAGGATTGGCTGCCCAATAACAAATCAGCCATATTAATTCAAGATTATGCATCACCAAAAGTATTAAGTGATTATATAGACAAGTTACTGCATTATGATAAATTATATGATGAATATTTAGATCATAAGATAAAAAGAATCATTACAAACCAAAGACTGATATCAGAATCAAATAGGATTGGGAATATGATATCCAACATGGAAAAATTAGACTGCATTGTATGTGAAGCTTTACATGAAAAACATGAAGGATATATTTCTGAAAATATTGTTGATACAAGTCATTATGAATGCCCTATCCCAATCTCTGCGTTGACATTCAATGTCAACTATGAGAATCCATGGGTGTATATTTGGGAAGATGGAAGGAAAGAAGCACATAGAATTTACAAAGAAATTATGAGACATAAGTGAAATTTTATATACTTTATTAATCATAAAATATTTTTTATACAAATTAAATGGTTTCTACAACAGTTCTGTTTATATATTTGCTTCTACTGACACACTCCACCTAAAGGTGACACAGGATATACATTATAAAGTCCTCTTTTGACTACATGTGGGATGGTTTTTGGCACCATTCTGAAATTAAATAAAAAATATTATTTTACATTTATACGACCTGCATACAAAATTGCTTCAAACTGTGTACACGGTTAACAATCCTTTTTATTGCTGAAAAGTCTATCACTCAAAAATTATAGTTTTTTATTTAAAATCGAGAGAGGGGTGAAAGCTGTACATATTTTTATATTGATAATTAATAAAACTGCAATAAGAGAATGGAACAGCACATACAATACATACATTAATTCATGCCATTAGTTCCCATTAGGGTAAGCAGACTATCAATCGCCACTTTGTAGGATCCTGGCAAACCTCTCGAGGTTGGAATTGAGCAGCACATAGATATAAAATCCAGTTAAGGCACCAACTTATCAAGGCTGTTAGCGGTGAGTGAGTGAGTAATCCACAACTTTATTATTTTGTGTTTTTACTTAAAGGTAGTTTAAATCTTCTCTTTTACATCGTAAGTATCAATACCAATCACCAATAATTCTCGTAATTTATAGGGCTGTTCTGATTTAATAGCAGTAATCGACAAATCGTAATTTCTGTATTGTCTTAATCTAAAACAACTTGCATTGCTCCTATACCTGCCTAAGGTTAATAAGACAGTAAAAAAAAATTATATTTAATTGTTTGATATTTCAACAACCGTGCTCAGTGGGTAGAACACCGCTTATCGTGCAGACAATTAGGGTTCAAATCCCGGGTTGGGCCTACACCAATTTGTCTTTTCTTAAGTCATATGTGTGGTTAATCTATCATGGTTGTAAACGGCGAGTGAAAACATCGTGAGGAAACCCACATGTTTATGTTATACTTAGTCATGCGACATTAAAAATTCGTACAAAACGGCGATAGGTCTGCCCCCTATCACGTGAGTGCACTGTCCAAGCAAAATGTGGGTACTCTGAACACCATGTGACAATGTCACGTGATGTTCAAAAGTATTAGTACCTCTGCCAACCCCTTCGGGGATATACGGCGTGAACATTTGAGTTTGAGAGTTTATTTTTATATTTGACTATTTCTACGAATAAAAAAAATCATTATTTAAATAGTAACTTACGTGATACAATCAATGATGGGACAGACAGAGAGACATAAAGTGCAACCAGTGCAGTCATCGTTCACGTGAGGAATGTGGGTCTCTGGATCAAACCTGAGGGAAAAATGGATATTAAGAATCATTTTTTTCTGAAACGACCATAAATATCAAAGCAATAATTACTTACTCGATAGCTTGATATCCGGAATCTGCGCATGCCATATAGCATTTTCCACAGTTAATACACATATCCTGGAAAAAACAAAATGAAATTAACCATCCATGAGTCAAAGTGGAAATGTCATGATTTTGTATTAATTGTCATTGCTATTTTAACACTTCGTTGCATCGGGGCGTAGCTAGCCGTGGGCTCAGGGTAGGACAGCACTAATATATAATGTGTAATTTCTTATAAATTTGCTATTTTGGATTGATAAGGTACCTTATTATGCTGTGTAGTGTCGGCTTAGAATAACACTACCCCATTTCTTCCGGTGGGTGTACGTAAGAGGCGACTAACGGTATTGGGGCTTTTAAGGAATTTTTGGGCGATGCGGTTGGAGACCCATCACCAACAACCTTTATTTCACCATCTTTTCCCCATGCAACTTCCAAAAGTGGCTGAGGAATTTCTAATTCCTTAGCTCTGGCTACCCCTTCTAGGGATTTATAGCCGTGAGTATATGTATGTACGTATGTAAGGTACCTTACTAGGTCAGAGCCAGAATGGGGCATATACCCCACACTGCCCCACCGTGGCTACGCCCATGGTTCCTAGTTATTGTTATACTTACATCATCAATCAAAGCAACTACTTGTTTGGAGTTATCCAAATCCTTATATGTACCAACTTTTGGTAGAGCTTCCCCTAATACGTCTTTGATTTTTGGTACCCTATCAGCCGGTACTATATTGGTTGGCACTGAAATATCAACTTTATTGTCTCCCAGTAAATCAGATTTTTGCCTAATATCACTCATGATTTCTTCTCGCTTTTTAGCATATGGACCAAAATGTGCCAAAACTTTGCCGTTTTCGTCATAAAGTGTTTGAACTGGTTTGCCTTTCTGGTTTTTGAATGCCGGAGGTGATTGGCCGGTCCAACCAGCTAATCCCAATGATCGTATATACAATAAGGCTTTTAATCCCGTTATATAGTCATCAACTAAAGTAAAATCTTGGTTTTGAACTGCACTGCAAATCTGTGAATGTAATAAAAATATTCTTAGAAGCTATTCGAGTATAGTGTGAAAGTTACCATCAAAAACAAGAGTCCTTCATAGATTTTACTGTATCTACTCATGCTCATACCATGCCCTTACATGTATATTTATCACACAAATACCTGAACAACCGGGGCCCCGCACATAATGAACTGTAGGGCCGACTCCGCCGAGTCTATACCGCCGATTCCCAGTACCGGGAAACCAGGTAACTTGTTCCCGATAGCCGATACAGCGCGGAGTCCCATTGGTCTAGTAGCGTTGCCTGATACGCCACCGTACGTTGTGTGCTTTTCACGACCTGATTTTGAGTGAGTTAAAGAGTAAAGGAAAGAAAAATTTCGACACCAATTATTATTGATTATTATTATCATGTGGGGATTATTTATTAGCAATAATCCCCACATGAGGTTATCATGAACAAAACCTTTTAATTATGTGATAGTTATGAGTTTTCAACATTTGCATTCTATCTGTAAAAGTAGACAAGTGGCCTTCCGAATTTGTAAAAAAACGGAAGTAGGGAACGCTGACGCTACTTAAAAATTGTATAAAAGAAACAAAGGAAAGAAGAATTTTGCACTAGTAGCCACTTGACACTCTATTCTATTATTACTAGCTAGCTCAATTGGCAGAGCTTTGGGGGCGTATACCCGTAGGTTGTGGGTTCGATCCCCACTGGTGTCGAATTTTTTCTTTCCTTTATATATTAGCAATGAACCCCACATGAGGTTTTCATGAACAAAATATTCTAATTAAAGAGTAAGTTTAAAATCATTAATGGGTCGGCAGCGAATAAGACTATCCTATCCTATTTCTTCTTGTAAATTCTTACAAGGCGACCAGTACGGGGCTATTTATTTTTCAGGTATTTTTGGAAGATTAGTGGGGAAACGATTGTAAAATTAAGGTTGTTGGTGATGGATCTCCAATACCGCATCTAACCCAAAAAATCAGTTAAAAAGCAATAATAGCCGTAGTAACCTCTTACAAATACCCACGGGACAGATAGGAAAATGCTATTCTAAGTCGAAACTACACATTTTAAAGCTAAAGTAGTATAAGAAATACATATTGCTTACCAACAGCTGGCCATGGATTGCCATCAGCTCGAATCGTCATTAACCCGGACACAGTATTGATAGCAGATACACCGTCAGCACCACCTTTGCAAAATTATTTAATTAATAACATCATAAGGTATATCAGTGTCATCTATCGATCCATAGACGTCTGCCACAAATATGCTCCTCTTGAAATTGTTCTCAACCGGTCTTACGCTATCCTTATTTATTGGGGATGTTAATTAATTGGCTTTTATATGCTCAGAATTGTAAATAAGCCATAAAGACTTCACTTAATTATTATCTTCAATGGCCATTATTATTATAATTTGACAAATGGGCAAAACGAGAGTGTAAGAAAATATACTTTATCGATACGCACCCCTATTTGTTATAATATGAATGATCAAAAACTGTTTAAAATACCTTCATAAGCCGCCATTGCGATTGCCACGATATCTGTGATGTTCGGTGTGAGTTTCACAAAGAATGGGATCTTCACAGCTTTGCGGACCCACTGTGATATACCCCTCACCAGCTCTGGATCCTGAAATTACGCAGTTGGGATTAACAGCTTTTCTTGATATATTTTTGATGGAGCTGATAAGAGGAGAGCACAGATACTAATAATTACGAATTGTAGGAAACGCAACATTTTAATATTGATAGTGTAAAAAAAACTGGCTAAGTACCAGTCGGTTCGTGCACGAAGGGTTCGACAACCAATCTATCTATATTATCTTAGTTTGACCCATGTCAGTGCGAACATATCTGTAACCGTGATGTCTAAAGTATCAGAGAAGACACGGAAATTAAACTTAAAATTTGTGTCAGACCCCCTTTAACTTTTTAAATTATAATTAATATTAAATCAAATAGAAAATGAATTTTCCAGCTATCGCCTTTTATTAGATACATCCTGTTGAGATACAGACAAACAACACCAACAGTCTTAGTAATAGGGGTCCCGTTTTCACTTTTAGGAACAAAACCTTAAAAAACTTGTCGTTTGAGTCAAACCAGTTTAAGGGATCTATTCCAGGCTTACACGATATCGACATACAGATAGAAAAAGAGTGCTCATAGTAGCTAAAGAAATGTTATTATTATTTACTAGCTAATTAGCAACATTTGTTATTATATAATCATTTAAGCACCATTCAAGGCAACTCTCACCTGTCCGCAAGCCAGTCCCATTCCTGACTCCCCCATCCCATGAGGACACGACAAGTTCAGCTCCAGAGCATCAGAACCAGCCGCCTCCGCTTTGCGCGCCAACTCTGTCCAGTCGGCTTCGTTGTAGGAACACATTATGGACGCTATTACTACCTGGAATGTAAGAAATTACGTAATTAAATATAATAGAATACATATATCCCTTTAATTTTTAGTAAAGGTCGCGGTCTCAGATAGTACAGAGAATTACATTTTGGGTTAATAGATGGCTGCATTGATCTAGATTGCCCTGGTCCTGGTATGCAAACATTAATTTTCAAAAATCTGAAATTATTTCACAATTACAAATCCCTCTTCATATTTTCTTTCCCACATCCTTGTAATATAGTTGCCATTGCCAAAAGACTATAATGTTTGACTGAATTACGAAAATTTGGTAATCTGAATATCAAAGCCAAATTGGCACGTGATTTATTTCAATTCGGTTGTGGGCATATTAGCCATGAATCTTTAAAGATTTCATGATGAAAATAGGAGCGATAAGAATCAAATACATCTATTGATACGGTCTTTCAAAAGAGAACAACTAAAAGGTCACTTCTTAAATACACACCTTGCTAGGAAAATCTCGTTTCAACTCTCTGATACTCTGACACCAGTACGCCTCGCACTTCTCAGATATTAGTTCGATGTTGAGGAATGATCCCTGACCTGGGCCAAAGTTCTCTCCCGACGTCACGCCTCGGATGATACGCGGGGACACGTTGGTGACAAGATCCTGAATATAAAAAGATAAAATAAAGACTTGTGTAACAAATAACCTATGCAATACGGCCGCTTTAAATGTCATGGCTATCACAACAAGACATCGTTATTTCCTCTGCGTATGTAAAGCCACCTCTAGCTAAATATGTATATACCTCTCGTCTTGCGTTTCATTTACATTTATTTATGCGTTATGCACGGGAAATATGTGGCCCGGATTACGCACATTTTGGATAATCCATAGTATCGCATGTTACCAAATTATCGGGGTGAATGATAGAATAAAGAGTACTAAGTTTACTAAAGGATACTAAGTTTGTGGTGTGAATCCTTCTGCGACATTATTGCAACTTACTTCTTAATTGACGGTTCCAACGTAATAGGGGGGCGTATAACATTATTAACTATTATGTGAAAAGAAAGTAACGTGATAGAGTTTAATATTAACTCCGCCCACAAAACCTGAATTATGTCAGAGAGTGTATGACCCATCTTTTAACTCTCAAAGATTTTGTGTAATAATAATAATGCCCTTCCGTCGTATGCTTCATACCTTATCAAGCCCAAAAGTCTTAGTAACAGCGAACCCCCATCCCTGCTCGAACGCACGCCGTATCATGGCCGCACTGGTGGTGGGTGGTGCGCTGGCCAGCCCGAACGGGTTCTCGAACCTGATGCCGCACACCTCCACCGATATGTCCACGTCGTCGATTGGCGAGTGGAACTTCGGAAGTTGCGGGGAGCTTGGGTCGATGCCCTGGAAACATATTAGTTACTACACTGAAAATACAATAGGTGTGAATCGAAGGTCGATTAGAAATTTGAGGAGTGACGTGATTTATTGTAGCGCTACTCATAAAATAAATTTTAAGGTACTTATTTTAATCTTGTGATCAAGTTATTTTAAGGATATGTCAGTTGCTATATCCGCTTTACATGCTGGTTGAAAGGTGGGTGCGCAAGGTTGAAATTATATCAAGACAAAGGCAAGAGTTCCAATTGTATTACAAATAGATAATTAAGTTATTTATTAGATAGCTTTTAGTAAGAACCTGTAAATAGCAATGCATATGCCAAGCCGCTGTTTTGCCATCATTAACACTCTCCACTGTAGTCTCGGAGACCCCAGCTATGTCTCCTCCGAAGAATACTTGCGGATTACTGTTTGACTGCATCGTTGTATTGTTGACGTCCGGGAGACCCCATTTGTTCAGTTTTATTGGTGCTAATGCTTGTTTCACTTAAATAAAATGAAAAAATAATGAATTATATGAAAAAGGAATAAGTGAACATCAATGAAAAGGTGACCATGAAATCGAAAGTCCAGATAATGTTTAATACTTTGTAGATTCGCCCATGGTCGTCTCATGTTCTTGTTAGTAGAATATTTTAATTTATGGTTATTAATCTGCTTTATATCTAATTTACATTTAGAATGTTTGAAATTAAATTACGTATTTAGAAACTAGATATTGCCGATATAGTTTTTCAATATACCGAGTGTTACAGAGACTCATGGCTTAATCGTTTAAAAGAATTATAAGACAATGAACTAAGTAAAACGTATTAGAAACATAACATATACATAAAAACAATATGGCTTTTTGCCATTTAAAATAATGCTTACTTACCATCGGGATCATAAAGTCCAGATCCAAATGCTGAAATGATAAAGTTAGCTTTTATTTGCGTGATTTGGTCATCATCTTCAATCCAATCGCCATTATCTAATTGTTCAGTTCGACACATTTTAAGACCGGCAATCTGAAATATAGTTTTTACTTATTAGTCTAAATCTTTAAGCCAAAAATCTTATTTATATGTTATTTGGGTTAGAAAAACAAAGTAAAGTTATTTTTATGCTTCAGCTAAGTATATAGTAATTATACATTCATAGATACACACACACACAAACGTACATATAATCGTGACTATAGAACCCAAGAAAGGACAGCTTGAGAATCCTATTTATTTATAAATACGGACAAACCGTTAATCTTAATTTAAAAATTAAAGATTGCATACCTTTCCATTCTTCACGACCACTTCTTGCGGAGACATAAACGGTATAAATTCGCACTTCTCTTCTTTAGCAAGATCGACCTTGAAGTAGAAGCAAATATATTAAAAACATAAAATTCACTCAGTTACCGTTCTAGATGCAGTAGCAAATATATCCTCAATAATATTTCAATCCTGGAAAGGACTGTGCTGTCGGGAGCAGTTGATTTAATAAAATGTATACTTCTATTTCTATATGAAAAAATGAGTACTATGAATTAGCTAACCTCTTCAGGCACGGCCCTGATGTTAGTGAATCCCTTCCGGAAGACCACGAAGACCCGCTTAGCGCCACATCTCAGTGCTGACGTGGCACAATCGAATGCTGTGTCACCAGCACCCAACACTATTACATTGCCACTCAATGTTGGGAGTTCCGATTTGCATGAGCACATTCCTATAATTGATATTGATTCACATTATTATATATCACTACTCGAGGAAATAAGTGCTACAAAGGGGATAACCAGAGCATCAGATATATAATTACTCAGTTACTATTGGAAGTTAATTAAAGAAAATATTTTCTATTCACCGCCCAATATACCTTCTTACGCTAACCAAAGAAAGTTAGTTCTTTTTTAAACCGACCCAACTTAAATTAATAAATATCCAATGTATGTATGTAATTCTGTGTATTACCTCTTTTGCTTCCTTTAGATACAATGGGCAGAAAGTCTTTGCTGGTGTAGAATCCCATATCCTTTGTTAGTCCTTTAAATATGGGGACATGTTTCGGTTCTGGTAAACCAATACCAACGAAAACAGTGGCATGATTCTTGAGAAGACCCTGAGGAAGTAATAAGTAAAACTCTTATATCATCATCATTCTAATATATACTTATATGCCCTCACAGAGGTTATTGAGCATGAAGTTAATATGGAATTATAATTAAAAAAGCTGACCAAGATTTTAGAGTGATTGAAATGGTTTTGAGCGCGATATATATAACCATCAAACTAAAGGCTAAATGTGGTGGTGGAATTTGGGCCAGACAGACATATCTTTAAAAAAGTATGGAGACAAGGAATTTCGATTTTTCCATTACCTACCTCAACTGTTAGATCTTTGGTAGAGAGTTGCCTTCCAGTTTCAAACTTCACTCCTAGGTTCTTCACAAGTTCTATCTCGTACTGCACGACATCGAACGGCAGCCGGTATTGGGGAATCTCGGATGAACTAGTGGAAATAAAAAAAAGAAATGACGATAAAAAAAATAAACATTACAATGGGTCTAAAAGGTAAAAAAACCATGTCTGTAATTTCAAAAACCATGATGGTATTCTTATCATTATACAATCATTAAGCGAAATAACCAATTCCTCAGCCGCTTTTGGAAATCGAGCGGGAAAATAATAACTAACATAAAGGATAGGATTGTTTGTGTTGGGTTTACTACTCAACCCCAAGTTATTCAGTAGCGCAATTCTAAACTGACATTACAACGCGTTTATTTCTCTCATTACCTCAATCCACCAAGATAGTTTTCTTTCTCGTAAACAGTCAAGTTGCGATATCCAAGTCTGGCCAGGAAGCAGGCGCAGCTGATGCTGGCGGGTCCTCCTCCCACCAGTGCTATCTTCTGATCTCCTCCTTTCGGTAGTGGGGGCTGGTTTGGGTCTAGCGTTTGGGGGATACCCATCTTCATGAATATCTAAAAAATAAGATACAGCTGGGAGATTATTTTGCCTTTAATTAACAAGTTATATGTATATGAAGATTACTGAGGTGTGTGTGAATAAAAGTTGTCTGTATTTGACAATTACTTAATTAATAGTCTTCGCCAATGGACCCAACCTTATCTTTAACGATTAGGAGAAGCGATCACGCCGGCATGGTCTGAATAAGCACAACCATTAATGTGCGTCAATAGACCACCTCGACGGCTTACTTTACCAAAGCGTGGAATCACCTAAATGTAGGTTAATTAGCCGGCCGTTGTCAAATCAGCCTAAATTATATACAAAGCAATCTACGACTAATCATATAAATTAACTTTGTCCGTGTACCCTGCGAGAATCGATCCTCCCCAACTTCAATCAATAAAATGTACCTATAAAACGCACCCTAAATAAAATTTGCACAAAAAATATATAATATGAAAAGTCTCACATCAACAGCAAAATGCTGCAATCCCCCAATGTTGATAGCTCCCTCCTCGCTGGCGTGAAGGTTGCAGCCGCCCACGCAGAGGTCGCTGGTTGGACAGACCATGCCGCATGTCAGCCCGAGAGGATTGTCAGACAGTATCGCTTTGGCTGCTCCGTAGTAGTTCTGGAATTATACATCCAATATGAGTAGGAATATTCTAGAGTATAGTGTTGTGTAAGACTCGGTGATACTAGATATATGGATTTTATAATCGGTTACCGTAAGATGAACCTCTTTAGGCTCAAGTAAGTATGTGGTCCCTATACAACCTACTAATCAATGAAATGCCTATTTCCTTAATGCAATTTGTCACACCAGCCGCTGTGAAATGCAACATCAATTGCTGGGATGATTTAACCGAACTATAACTACAAAAAGTGGTTTTAGAACTCCAGAATTCAAAAAATGATAAGGTATCGATGATTTTGTAACTTAGTTTAATAATATAAAAATAGCTACCTTATTAGCAATGCTAGTGATGAAGCTCTTGACATCGATCTGCGTCGGACAAGATTTCTGGCAAGGGGCGTCGGCGCACTTCAGACACCGCGCTGCTTCTTTCAGAGCCCCGCGCTCGGACAGTGTGGTGTGTTTGATGTCGTCAAAATTGTTGGTTAATGATGGACATGTCTGGAAAAATAAGCTACTAAGTTTAAACCGAAGATTTAACAGGCCTTTAAAACATTCGAGTTGGCTTTTTATTAAATAAAATATTAGGCCTTCTATTTATTACATTCATCTATCTATTTCTGTTTATCTATGTTTTATCAGTTTACTCTCATGATGCCAAGGCACTTAATAAAATATGGGTTCAGCTAGATAGGTTACCTCACTATATTTTTCACACCACATGGTAACATTTTATAATAATATCTTTTGTTTTACCACCTTTAACCCACACAACTTCGATAAATTGCAGAGGAATGTCGACGTTCTGGTCCCAGATGTATAGCCTAGAGAGAGCAAAAACAACGATTACCTCAGTAAAAGATTTCGCTGAAAACCGATAGAATTGCAATAGACAAATGTAGGAACACTAAAACGTACCGTACATTTCCTGTCATCATTTCTCTTCCAATGTTGCTTGTTCTTCTTAGTTTCCGCCGACGGAACCAAGTTCGTATACTTCTTTACCTTTGGGTTAAGACTGAGAAGGTTCTGCAAAAATACAAATTAATAAGATAATTTAAACTTCATGATTGACGTATCTACGTAATACGTACTCTAATACTTTAAATAAATCTTAATATCAATTTATCTCCCGCTCTGTTAGATGTTCTGGATACCTAGTTTCTTTTCTTGAATATTAAGAATTATGTTATGGTCTGTCGATTCTTTAAGAAAACGCTTGACGAAGGGGTTGTCAGAGGTACTAATACTTCTGAACATCACGTGACTTTTTCACCTGGTGTTCAGAGTACCCACGTTTTGCATGGACAGTTTACTTACGTGATAGGGGGCAATCCTATCGCCGTTTTGTACGAATACACTGTCACATGACTAAGAACAACTCAGCCTTGTGGGTTTCCTCACGATGTTTTCCCTCACCGTTAACAACCATGATAAATTACCCCATACATTTGTCTTCAGAAATGACAAATTGATGTCGGCCCGACCCGGGATTTGAACACTAGTCGTTTGAACTATGACCGGTGTTCTACCCATTGAGCTATAATATAAAAATGTTACATATTTTGGTGTTATGTATTATTTATCGAAATATCTGTTAAATGCAATATCTATCCGAAAGTTATTGTTAATTTAATGGAAGATAATAAATAAATAAGTTACGTAAATATATGTTTTAACAACAAATACTTAATAATCAGATAAAAAGAATGACGCAAAGATTTTTTCTCTTCTTTGAGATCTCTATCAAACAAAATATCTTTATTACGAGTATTTATTAGTTAGCTGTTACGCATTTCGTTTATATTTTTTATGCGTATAACGTTTATTTGTGGTGTTAGTTTATTCTAAGATGCATTTCTTAATTCCCGAAATTGATTACGGACTTAGTTGCAAGTAAAAAAAACGAACATAAAATAAAAAAATCTTGTTTATCATTATTTTACCTGTAGTTCAGTTCAAGCTGAAGAGTGAAACAGTTGAGATTTACAGAGCATTAAAAAAGACATAGAGCAATAGTTTTTCTTTGTATCAGAATTATTTCCTGCTTTTATCATGTAAAGAGTATTCAAGATTTGCATTGCAACTATTTTATTGTTATTTTATGCTGTGTTGTGTCTGATGACTTCCCCTTTATTTTCCAAACACATTGTGATTTGCGAATGTTATGTATGTATTTATTTGACATTTATTCACATTTGAATTACTAATACTAATATTACTAATTTTTCCGTGTAGTGTCGGCTTAGAATAACACTACCCCATTTCTACCCGTGGGTGATCGTAAGAGGCGACTAAGGGTATACGGGCTTTTTAAGTGGTTTTTGGGCGATGTGGTTGGAGACCCGTCACCAAAAAAAATTATTATTACCATCTTTTTCCCAATCAACTTCTAAAAGTGGCTGAAGAATTTCTTATTCCAAAGCTCTGGCTACCCCGTTAAGGGATTTATAGCCGTTAGTATATGTATGTATGTATGAATTACTAAATACTATACAATTTACTTAAACATTAAAACTATAAAAAAGACATAAAAAACAAGCGATAAAAATATATAAATTTAACAAATGTGAAAAGGTCCTACCTCAGCTTATTGTTGTGTGTATAACACACAACACTGATTTTCAGCCATAGTTATAAATAATAAATTATATTTATAAACATATTAAAAAGTTAGAAAGAGAAACAAGCGAAAGAGTTTGTATTTCGATGAAGTTTATTTATTTAGGGATGATAAGTGTGACGAAGACATCGTGAGAAGTGTCAGAATTGTTAATGCGGTAATTAGCTCAGAATTAGATCAGCATCATTACTAGTCTGTCGGTGTCCGAAAAGGCATAAACAGTATTGCAGTTTTGCGTTTATGTAATAGTGTGTAGAATGCAGCATGCAATACAATTATTATTTGATTTCTCCTAGTGTCAGAGGTTCGAAGAGCTCTAATGTTACATTGTATTTTAGTTACAATACAACATACCTATCTAACATGATTAATATCTGCTTAAATTTGATAAATTTTTCATTTGATATTGTCTTATCCTCATCCTAACACCGCTCGGAAAAAACAATCCAGCTATGCCAGTAAATTAACATTTTCCATATATGTTTGTCCAATTTAATAAATAGAGATATTAACAAATACAAAATCTGTTGCGACCTGATTTTGATTAGTTAAAAGTTGTAGATAAATAATTCTTTATCTAAATTCAAGATAACGAGATACAACTTTAACACATAATAATAAAAACTTACCTCAATATCTGGAAGATCTTTACTTAGAATCTTGGCCATCGTCAGTAAAATCACAAATCAAACTGTGTAAAACTCACTCAAAAGTATCAAAAATTTTCTTTTCGTCGATAAATGAATCCGAATAGCTTGTTACAGTAGTCGGTCTGCTCACTGGCAGCGCTCAACTACAACTACGACATAAAGACTCACAAAACTGGTGTTTCGTGTTTGGTCTCAGTTCGACTGTCGATCACTTATCAATACTAGTATAACTTGAGCTGGTTCCATCTGTCCCCGACTTCTTAGTCTATTTTATTATGTAGGAAGCCGTAAGTAAAGTGTAGGGCTAAGGGAGCGAGGATTTCTAGTGGATGGTATACCAATATTGGGTAGGATAAATAACGGAGTACCTATTTATTCCTGTAAGCGTATAAATTACCATATCAATTCAAATTTCTCTTTTGACACAAGAAAAAATAACATAACATAACATAAACGTTTACGCCGAATATCCCCGAAGGGGTTGGCAGAGGTACTAATACTTCTGAACATCACGTGACTTTGTCACCTGGTGTTCAGAGTACCCACGTTTTGCATGGACAGTGTACTCACGTGATAGGGGGCAGGCCTATCGCCGTACGCAGAAAATCCTTGTAATGTGTCAGGTGTATAATTTATAACTATTTTCCAAAAGGGCTTACGTTATTGGCACATTTTAAGTGAATGTCAAACACTGTAAAGATTGAAGGTGTGCGGTTAGACCTTGGCTGTTGTCAATTAGAAGTTTTCCTGTTTTGAATGTGACCTAAACATAAATGGCTTAATTTAGTACAAAATTATAGGTAGTTGGGCATTTGAATTTTGTACGGAGATATATATATTGAACATATTAACAGTTGGCTAAACAATGTGTCTTTTAGCTCATTATATAGTAGGCGACTTAGGACAAAGAGATCTTGCTTAATTGGTCGTGACTTATCTTTGTTTGGCTGAATGTTACATCATATGTTTGTTGTATTATCTATACAATACATTGAATGAGTCCGTCATAAGAAAACGGTCTTTATAGTCAAGCAAAATGCATTATCTCTGACTTTAAAGTTTATGTATCTGAATTTCAGCATGGAATGGAAGTTTTGGAGCCATGCATTCTGATTTAAATCCATGCTGGCTCAATAATAAACTATAAACAATTAGAAAACAAAACAAATGCAGGGGCACGGAATTTGAGGTACTGAAATTGTTTGTACATAATAACAGTATGGCATATAACACCAAATATTTGTCAACTGTCAGTTTTTGCTGTGTAGTGTCGGCTTAGAATAGCACTACCCCATTTCTTCCGGTGGGTGTACGTAAGAGGCGACTAACGGTATTGGGGCTTTTAAGGGATTTTTGGGCGATGCGGTTGGAGACCCATCAGCAACAACCTTTATTTCACCATCTTTTCTTCACGCAACTTCCAAAGGTGGCTGAGGAATGTCTCATTTCCTAGCTCTGGCTACCCCTTCAAGAGATTTATAGCCGTGAGTATATGTATGTATGTATGTACCTATGTCAGTTTTTAACATACTCAAAAAGGTAGGTGTCTGAAGAAGAAAAGGGCGTGTATGAAATAGATGGATGAATGTAAATGAAGCCCGAGACGTTTGCCAGGATCGTACAAAGTGGCGATGGATAGTATTTGTATGGGTATTACTAATTAAATATCATGAATCGGCCTATCTCATATCGTTAATTAGTAATTTGTACTCGTGCCATGCGTTTTACTAGACCAGGTCACAAATTATCGCGTCATATTTCCGTTATCTATTGAAATCATTACAATACTAACATAACAATACTGCCATCAAAATAGCAAAACGTAAAACAGTTTAATTATTGGAGGATTAATTATTATTATTAATTATTATACTTTAATTATTTGATAACCCGGGATTTTACCCTCATCGCCTGTACGACAAGTGCTACCCACTGAGCTATCACGGTTGCAATTATAAAAGTGAGCAGAATGAATTTAATGAAGATAGAAGATAGAAAGACATTTATTCGCTGCATAAATGGCATAAAAACTAACAATATGCAATAAGACAATATGAATTAAAAATGTAAAAGTATACAGCAAATAAATATAATATAACACAAAAATAATTAAAAACACAAAACAATAAATTAAACAAAAAAAATAAAAACAAAAGATAAAAAAAGACAAAAAACACTATAAAAAAACACATCAAAAAAATATATAACTTATGTAGTTTTGTGCCCTCCATCAACAAAAAGGCACTGACTCAGAAAACGTTGTGAGTTTTACCTCACAACACTGATTTTCAGTCAGCGCCAATGATTTAGACATGATTTATGAAAGTAAAAGGACTATTTGTTAACGATATAGCTCTCCAATTTCAGAAAGTCTACTCGTACCGTACAACACTAACGTAGAGAATTATATATAGCTTCTTCACTGAAACTATTAGGCCCTATACAGAATATAATAAATATGTAAATAGATGACCAAGAATAACTAAAATAGCTCAAAGGGAAGATCACCGTTTCTAACACACAATGCATTGGTGTATTAGAAATAGATTATTGGAATGTGTCTATTCTTAAACCTTATGTGTGGTTATTTCTTGTATGTTTGGTGAGGGCAAACATAGTTAGGAAACCAATCTGCCGAGTTTTACTTATTCATATGTCAGTGGTCGTACAAGTGGCAATATCCAAGCAAAACGTGACTACCGTTAACATTGCAAAGTATCCTGATTAATTACGCATCTGAAAATCAGTGTTGGGAGTCAATCTGCTCTCAACGTAGTGCTGAGTCAGTACCAATTCGCTATCGCAGTGGTGCAAATATATTTAAGTTTTTGTTAATTGCTTAAAATGATGTTATTTTTAGTGCGTTAGTTTTTAGTTTACTTTTATATTTAACTTCGTAATTTTTATTCATTTTATATGGTTTTTTTTAGCTACAAATGGCGAATAAACATCTTTCTTTTCTTTTTCTTTCTTTCTGTTTTATTTCATTTTTCATATGTTTTATTTTTTATTAGATTGAATCAGAAGGGCAAGCACGAGCGCTATTTCATCGACACGATAACGGTTAGAATGAGATGGCAGTATACGATACTAAGTAAGTGCGTAAGAGATGGCTGCTTTATCCCACGCGATAACTAGTTTAAACACCGCTCGTACTAGCCGGGCTGGCGTTACTTTGCGGCAATCCATAGCAATACAGGCAAACGATACAGTGTATGCTCATCCATTTCTCGAAAGTGGGAGGGCGGGCGGTTCACAGTGCAAGCCGCATGAAGACTGCAGATGGTCTACTCTTCACGCCGAGAACGATAATTAGCATATGTATCTCTTCTATGTATTTGCTGTGTAGTGCCGGCTTAGAATAGCACTAGCCCCTTTCTTCCGGTGGGTGTACGTAAGTGGCGACTAACGGTATTAGGGCTTTTAAGGGATTTTTGGGCGATGCGGTTGGAGACCCATCACCAACAAACTTTATTTCACCATATTTTCCCCACTCAACTTCCAAAAGTGGCTGAGGAATTTTTAATTCCCTTCAAAGGATTTATAGCCGTGAGTTAATGTATGTGTATGTATTTATCTCTTCTACCCATATTAACATTTATTTCTTTCTCCCTCGCACCCAATGAATATTCGGGTTTTGACATTTATAAATGTATAGAATAATATTAACATTGGCGCTTCCTAGTTGATGAAACCAACGACAACTACGGAGGTTTCGTTGGATTCGTCGAATATCACCATGAATTCTCATTCATACATAAGAAACTAGTGGTCCGCCCCGGCTTCGCACGGATGGAGTCAAATATTTTTACTGTTTACCCCCTACAGTATTTAGCGTGGTATTATATATCCTATGTCCTTTCCCTGGTTCGAAGCTACCTCTTCAAAAAATTTCAGCCAGATCGGTTCATCTGTTCTCGAGTTATAAATAGTGTAACTAACACGACTTCCTTTTATATATATAGATGTCAAAATACGAATATTCGTTTCGTGCGAGCGAGACAGAAATAAATTTTAATAGGAGTTACAGGAGGTAAGTATGCCTATTATCGTTCTCGATGCGAAGGGTTGTCCCTCAGTATTTAGCGGAATTAAGCGAAGTAACGTTACGTAAAATATTTGTACTGCATTTTATTTTGACAGCAATAAGATTTCATGTACAATAGTTGCTACTCCCATTCCATTATGTCCTGTACATCTACATACTGTTTTTATTAACGTACTGATCTCACCATTCAAAGGTTGTCTGGAAGAGATTGCTTTAAGCAATAAGACCGCCAATTGTACTTCTAAGTAATAAATAATATGTATAAAATGTTTCTATCTGTGATGTACAATAAAGAGTTTTCTATTCTATTCTTTCAAACTGAGAAACAATCGAAGGTCGTTAAAGATACGTAATTTGTTCCCTGATTCACACAGAGTTTACAGTGGTAACATATTTTCATGTGATGTTCAAAAGTATTAGTACTAAGCCACACCTTCGGGGATTTCGTCTAGCCCCTTCTGTGATACCACTCTAACAACATGTAGAAAAAGGTCTGTTCTGTTCGGATGTTAGATAAGGGGTTGTTTTAAGTAAGTATTTGCCAAAGTCCAACAAAAATTTTAATTTTTTACTTCTTAACTTATGCTAGTTGTAGTTCACACATTTCCTTTATTTCCAAAACATAAAGGGGTAAAAAGACTTAGAAATTGATTTTAAATGTTTATGTATTTTGAATTCCTAACGGATTTACTGCACGAACGTTGAGTTCCATGCGGCATTAGCAAACTGTACGTATTTTTTGTAAGTGGGATTTTTCTGTTAATGTATCTAATTAACAGAGCTATAATTTGAATGATTTTGTTCATGAAAACCTCATGTGGGGATTATTACTAATAAATAAAGGAAAGAAAAATTTGACACGGTAGCTCAATTGGCAGAGCGACAGGGGCGTATACCCGAGGTCGCGGGTTCGATTCCCGCCTGTGTCGAAATTTTTCTTTCCTTTATTTATTAACAGAGCTACTTTGATAGCAGACAAGCGTTTTTATGTACCATCATAAAAAACTCACTAGCCGCGTATAAGTTCTTACTGATATATAAAGAGCAAAGGTAAATATAATATTATACAAAAATATAAATAAAACAATCGATTGAACAGTTAATATAAATATATTTGAATTATCCAGAGGCTTTACATTATTCGGAAGAGTTACTCGACAGCATACGAAATTATTACGGAACACTACATTACGAGACATTCGCTTCCATCCTTTTCTTAATTCATATTTCGTATAAAAAATAACATTATACAGATTACATTGGCCATATTGATTATTTTACGACGGTTCATTTTTCATTACAAATGTGTTAGATGGCACCTTGAATACGAACACTAAAACGAAATGATTATATACTCATAAATAAAAGATGTTATTAAAGGAAAGAAAAATTTCGACACTGGCGGGGTTCGAACCCGCGACCTTCGGGTATACGCCCCCGTCCAAATTAGTTAAAAATTCGGAGGTAGGAAACGCAAACACTACTTGAACGTGTAAAAAAGAAACAAAGGATAGAGAAATTTCGCGCTGGATGCCAACTGACACTGTAGCTCAGTTGGCAGAGCGACGGGGGCGTATACCCGAAGGTCGCGGGTTCGAACCCCGCCAGTGTCGAGATTTTTCTTTCCTTTAATAACATCTTTTATTTATGAGTAATAATCCCCATATGAGGAATTCATGTCAAAAAACATTAAATGAAATGATTATATGTTTTAAAATAACGCCTATCTTCAAATTAGAAGATTATCGTCTTCATTGCTGATAGCTCTTTCCTATCGTAAAATAATCAGTTGAACACTCGGACAAAAGCGACAGACATACATCAATACATTGTTAATGGGTAGTGGACATTGGATTATACAATTTCAATAAGTTATCTAGCAACAAATTTCATTTAGTTTTAACACATAACCACAACTATTACAACGTCGAACGAAAATCATTCCAAAATTGAACCAAAAAGTACAAAATTGATATCTAAATACTAGTTTTAACATCTGATTACATTGTCTCCTTCCAAAATGTTAATAGACTAAAATACACTTAAAAGCCGATACTATATAATCAATTTAAATGAAATACAATATTGGGCGACTAAAGCGCCATCTAGCTAAACAAATAGATAAGTAAAAAAGCACATTTATGTGTTATTTAAAGTTAATACTATTATTTACACGATGATTCTTCTAAATATTTTCATCTGAACATTACATTACAATCTTACAGCTATAATAAAGAAAATTACTGTATTATAAGGTTGCCGATCCCTTATTTGCGCACAAAGAATTGATTACAGACTACTTAAAAATATTATTTGCTAAAGCATTAACGAATTTTGCTTCCTTTATGATAGTCGCTCAGTTGTTAGATGTTTTAGTATCTGTAAAACAATCTACGTCCATATAATAAAAGATAATAATAAAGAACAGAAGAATGTTAAGGTGGGTTGTGCCATTCAATCAGAACCTTACAGGGTGCTAAACGGAAGAAATAGTTTTTTTATACACAGCGATCACCTGTATGAAGATAAACTCGGCATAACACAGTAGGCAATTGTTAGTAGCACTGATTTACAATTAGAAACATCTAAATAAGAAAACAGTTCGGTAAAATATCAAGCAGCAATTGATTAATATTAAAATAACTGTACTAACAATTGCATTTATTCATACTTATACGAACTTACGTGTACTTTCTTATAACTATGATGACAAAAACCCAATCAAAATGAAGATTGCCATTTCGCCACTTTTTGAATATTTTTTTGTTTAACTGATTTGAAATGTATGGTAGAATAATAAGCAACATTATTTTTGGACAGTGACTATGTTTCTTCTATCTTTGTAATTGTATTTGATTGTCACATTTTTAAACCAAATAAAGGTGTTATCGGACATTGCATTTGGATTAAGGGAGAGATAAAATAGTAAGTAAATTAGTTCCATTTAGACTCGCTAACAAACCGTATTTTTATTTCAAAATAACTCCTATTTATAAATGTATAGCCATGATTAAACATAAAAAAAAGAAATACATCATTTGAATTTCTAATTTTGGCTACTGGAAATGAGTGAAATCTTATTATTTCATTTGATTGGGTTTTTAAGAGCAGAAATTACAAATACCATCTCTAATTTTGGCTATATCATACACGCTTACTGAATACGTGATTGGCAAAATGTTTCCTCTCTTTTCCGTACACTAACTTTAAAGAGTAAGAGTGAGACAACTGATGTTTTAAATTACAACGATAAGATTCGAAAAACTATCTATCGACTTCATGTGGGAATTGAAATAGTTTTAATCAATAAGAACATTAGTTAATAGATATAACTTACTAGTAGTAATAAGATAAAAAAGTGTTGGTAAGCACCTTTACTTTTAATTACTTTTTTAAATGATAACACTAAGCATGTAATAAAAAGATTTCATTATAAAAACGTTACAAAACTACATTAAGACTCCTAACTCATTTATCACGTTTCACATGAAGATGTTTTTAATTTTAAACGAATCTTGATTTAAATGTTCAAACTTTTGGAAGATATATTAAACCGCTTTACTAAGAAATTATTTTCTTGTTTTAAGACTAACCTTATTGGAGAATCAAATCAAATGTTTTTTTAAAGTCTTTTCCATCTTTGGTTAACGCGTCAAAACTTTATTTTAGACCATAAACGGGCAAAATAGTTTGACGTCGCAAAAGTTTGAGACATTCCAAAAGGCTTCAATAAATTTTATAAATACCCATCTAATGATATAATGTTTGGAGTAAAAATCTTGTTTTCGGTTAATTAAAATTACTTGTGCGATCATTTACAATACATATTACTGACGGTTATAACAAGAACGAAAATATTTAGTTATTTAACGAAGTCTATAAAAAGCTAATATTATAAAAACCTAATGAGTTTTCACACGTGCGTTCTCATGCCATAAGTCCCAAGCAATATAAACATAATATCAAATCACAAAGATTTTTATGTTAATATGAGAAATTTAGTTTTCGTTAGGTGATAGCTACCGAGTACAGTAGCTATCACCTAACCTAACCTACAGGCTTTTTAGCGGCACTTTCCAGTTTTTTCTTTGCAAACTCGAATTTCATTTGTATTTCGGTATCATTATAAGATGGTAAGAAAAGATTATTGAAACTTGATTATTGAAAGTGAATATGCGTTTTATATTTATATTTTAAATCCAAAAGAAAAGGTCGCAAAATCTCTAAAACTGCATAAAAACAACATGCTATACCAATTTTATCCTAAGATATTGGATATGTGTCAAAACGTATACCTACCATAAAAGAGAAAGAGTGCTTTCAGTAAAAGCGATTAAAAAAATTATACACTTGTATTTTGAAGCTAACAAATTTCATAACAAAAGGATTTTCAACTTGAACCAAAAATTTACAGTACTAAAGATTTCGTTTATGAAAAATAATTAAAATTAACCACTGGTGTCAAAAAAAATATATTACACCAATAATCATTCATATTAACAATGGACTTATTTCACACAGTATGTGCACCAGCTATTTCAACTATAATTGTAAAAATCGTAACTACCACAGTTCATGAAATAATCATAGTAAGTTAAAAACAAGACATCTCAAATATTTCGAAGCAATATTTCGATCGGTAATGAAACGAGTGAAACAAACACAAAATTAAAAAGAAAAGGAGGAATGTAACAATGTAAAAGATAACAGCAAATTTGTGAGAAAGCACCCAAGTTTTCAAATGAAGTAGTGTTACAAATAACCAACGCAACAGCTCACTCACACTGACCCACCTATTAATGCATATAAACAGTTAAAACCTAACATCTATGTATGCGCAATGCAGTTCATTTGATATTGATACGGCACACGGTATTAATTTGATGTTATTTGGTGCGTTCTAAATAATCAAACTAGGCTATTATTACAACGGCTGACTGGATTTGCAAGCCTTTCCTGAAACAATGAAAAAATATACATTAAACGTTTAAATATGCACAAAATTGTCCGTCTTAAGTCATGAAGTCTACAAGAGATAGACGGAAATGATGATATTTTAAAGAACCAATACAATAGTCTCATTCAGCCGTCTTCAAACCTCCTAGTTTAGATGAGATGTATCGTACTTCGCGTAGATGTAAATATGCATACGGCGCGGATCTAATCGTCGAATAGAGTTTTCAGTACACCTACGTATTGCATACTGTCTAGAGCAGAGTGCTAGTATAGAACTAGATATTTAGTATGTAGATAAGTACCTCATATCGTCTACAATAGACTACACCGACGCGACGGCAACGCGGCTCATAGTGATTCTACCCGTGGGCGTTCGAAACCTTTATTTTACAATAGTTTTCCCCACTCAAATTTAAAAGTGGCTAGGGAATCCTTATTCTGAAGCTCTTGCTTCCCCTTTTATGGATTTATAGCGTACCTGATTTTGCCTAGAGCAAAGTACACCGACGGCGACGCGGCTTGACGGGCTGCGCGGGACACAGTACGGCGCGGATCGCCTCGTCGAATACGGTTTTCAACCCTTTCTGGGTGAGCGCCGAGCATTCGAGGTACTTCACTGCGTTGATCTCTTTTGCCATGCCGAGGCCCTGGGGATAAATAGGGTGATTTAATTTAAAGATAAATTAATTTAGACCAATTCTTTTCGGGATTTTTGTGACTGATATTTTTAGTGTTACTCCGAAATAAAAACCTTCTTAATTTTTCAATAATCCTGTGATTTAGGTTGCAATCAGCTGGATGACCCAGACAAAAAATTGGTGATTGAAATACAGCTGGAGACGTATACGAAACGAACTTTTATCACATACAGATTTTTAGCGAATGAACTTGATATCATCAAATGGAATCAGCCGAAGTCGAAGGTAATTTTGAGGGTAAAATAAAAGCGTAAACTGAGAAACATCATAAGTATCTCAAACTGGCTCACGAGATCATCGACATGTGGAGTTTGACATCCACGGAAGTAATCCAAATTATTTTGTCAACAAAACCAATTTCAACCAGTCTCGCGACCACCTCGATGCGGTTGGATTTCTGTGACGTATCGCTACAAATGTAGAAGGGGAAATTTCTTGATACGGATAATGTCGTTCGTTGTCTTTTGAACCCAAGTTACTGACCCTATCCGACTTTAACCGGGGATATACATCTCTCCCAATCAAAACTTATACTCAAATAGCATTATAGTCGTGCTTTCAACACCACAACATTAATTTACCAATTACCACTATTATCAATATATATAAAAGTAATTGTAGTAAAATTTGGTGTTATAGTGTAGTTACCTGTGGATAAGTGATAGGTGCAAGTTTCTTGTCTTTCAACTTCTCGATGGTGGCCTTGTCTTCGCGCAGATCAAGCTTGGTTCCGACCAGAATGCTGGGCGTCGTTCGGCAGTGGTGCCGCACTTCTGGGTACCACTGAAATGATAGTAAGAATATGAGTATAGAAGGAAAAATAGGGGGCGGTTCGCAATGATTAAATTAATGGTAAGTTTTGTGGGTTGTTCTTAGGCGTACATACATACCATGGTATACCATCTCATACAAAATGTTTTTAGTTACCTCTACGCTCAATAGATGGAGTTGAGATATAGTTGACTTTTAAAATAAAAACTTAAAATGTCTAATTATCCTTTAAAAAGCCAAAAGATAGTTAGATAAATATAACATGGTAATTTATTTTGTCACTTAATACCATAAAACATAAATTATTATAAATATAAGCAAAATATAAAAAAAACTATACTTTTGTTTTTATGAAATTGTATTCCTAAATGATTATTGTAGAACTACATCTATTTAACTAAAATGTTTAGTGATTTCAACTACCGACAATAGATGGCGCCAAAATGAGATTGTGTTTATTGACGTATCTTACTTGTTTTGATTTGCGTCCAAGTAATCGAATTGGTGATAATTGTCGACTTAAAATAACACTACCCCATTACTACTCGTGGATGATTGCAAGAGGCGACTCACGGGGTATAGGGGCTTTTTAAGTGATTTTAATTTTTAACGACCTCGGCGTACACGTTTGCACCAATAAGAGACTGTGCTAACAAGTGTCCCAAGTTTGTCAGGGTCGTACAAAGTGGGGATCGATAATCTCTAACTATCCCAATGTGAACTAACGGCGTGAGAATATATATGTAATTTTAATTCCTGCCGCATCGCTCAAAAATAACCTTGTTCCATTTCTTATCACTATTTTTTAGCCGTGTAGTGTCGGCTTAGAATGACGATACCCCATTTCTTCCGGTGGGTGAACGTAAGAGGCGACTAACGGTATTAGGGCTTTTAGATTTTCGGAGACCCATCACTAACGATAATTTGTTTATACCATTTTCTCCCCTATCAACTTTTAAATGTGACTGAAGAGTTTCTAGCTCTGAAGCTCTGGCTGCCCCTTCATGGGATTTATAGCCGTGAGTATATGTGTGTATGTTATTTTTATATCTGTTAGTACTTTGTTGTAGAAAGTTGTTTTTTAGTGTTAGTACCTCTGCCTGCACTACCGTCGGGATTTGCGGTGTGAATGTTTGAATTAATATTAATAACTCAGTGATTGACTTTTTCGAAGCTTTGGCTACCCCTTCTAAGGATTTATAGTCGTAAGTATATTTATGTATGTAATAATGTTTTTTTAAAACAGCCAGGTATACAGCATTTTGTATTATGATGAAACAATGAGATTTACATTTTCTGTTACTCCAACGGTATGAGAAATAATAATATGTATGTCAGTATGTGATGTGGCAAGATTGATAAATACTTTTTACAAATAGGATAAGTATTCTGTACTGTAGGTGTAGCGCGTAGGTACCTAGATAAAATAAAATGACGACTTGGTAGCTCAGTGGGTAGAACACTGCTTATCTTGCAGACGACTAGTTTTCTAACCCTGGGACATTGTATTTGTACAAAACGGCGATGGGCCTGTCCCCTATCACGTGAGTACACTGTCCAAGCATAACGTGGGTACTCTGAACACCCGGTGACAATGTCACGTGAATATCAGAAGTATTGATACCACTGCCGACCCCGTTCGGGGATATTCGGCGTTAACGTTTGAGTTGGAGTTAAATGTCCGTATGATTGCAGTTGAAACCAGCTAAAGATATTTTTTAAATACTTCTCTAATAATACTTTCAACATTTTCAAATCATTAGCCGCTTTATGTGGAGAATAGATTATAAAAGAATCATTAATTTTGGAAATGGGTTAACATTCGAGCCACATAACCCAGTAAAATTAATTATAATGTATTATAAATAATATTAAATTATACCTTTTCGAGCTGACATTTTAGTACTTATAGTAATAACCAGAAGTTTGAATGCGACAAACCCACAAATGCTTGTGGAATGTCTGCTTGTGGAAGATACATTTTTTTAATTAAATATTTGTGGTCTATCACCACATCGCCAACCAATCAATGAAATTAAACCCTCCAGCCACAAACTTTATTCTATGCCTCAAACTAAACAACTCAAATCATTTAAATCTTTTTGTTCATGAAAACCTCATGTGGGGATTATAACTAATAAATAAAGAATAAATAAAGGAAAGAATAATCTCGACACAAGCGCTTAATACCTCAATGACGGAATGATGCGGAGTAGTGCTATTATACGCCGCCACTACAGCACGAATACGTCTTGCACGATGTTATTAAATAAATAAATGTGTTTATTCTGTCTATTTTATTTTAATAAACAGAAGATCGTTCATTATTCACACATTTATTTTCGGCTATAAATCCCTAGAAGGGGTAGCCAGAGCTCAGGAATAAAAATTTCGTTCGCCACTTTTGGAACTTGTGTTGGGATAAGATTATAAAACAAAGATTTTTGATGGTGGGTCCCCAACAGAATCGCCTTAAAATCACCCAAAAGCCCCAATACCTTTGGCCGTCTATTACGAACTATTACGGTAAGAAATGGGGTAGTGCTATTCTAAGCCGACACATAGCAGAGAAGAATATCGACAACGACACTGTTAACATTACAAGCAAAAATATCTACAAACGGATGTAATACTCGTACGCAATTGGCCTTGTCGACGATTTTGTCCTTGACCATATTTGCAAATAAACATTTAGTGAAAGAAAGTCATAAAGTAATAAAATCTGTCTCCTCGCTTGTGTTACCGAGGCGCCCCCGCCCCGCGCGCCCCGCAGCCGCCATTTCCTAATATTAGCCGAGTTAAGATATCGGGCTTTGTTATCATTTGGTTTTTGTTTTTAGCGCCATCTAGCGAACAATAAAGAACTAGAAAATAGCCCGCCTAATAAGGGTATTTAAGCACATCACATTTCGTTGTATGGGATTGGGTATCTGTACTAGTATAGTATTATATTATCTGTGATACATACATATACTCACGGCTATAAATCCCTTAACGGGGTAGCCAGAGCTTTGGAATGAAAAATTCCTCAGCCACTTTTGGAAGTTGATTGGGAAAAGATAGTAATAATAAATGTTTTTGGTGACGGGTCTCCAACCACATCGCCCAAAAATTACTTAATAAGCCCCTATACCCTTAGTCGCCTCTTACGATCACCCACGGGTAGAAATGGGGTAGTGTTATTCTAAGCCGACACTACACGGCTAATAGTCTTCACGGTTCTTAGTCGTGTAATAGTGTATTCGTTCGTTGAGTTGCGCATGTATGCATGGTATTTAATGTACAGAAGAAGCAGGACATCAAAGTGTATGAAGAAGGATTAAGATCCTTCTTAGATGATAATGAAATTAAGGAAAAGCGTGATTCTTGAAAATATTGATAAATCAAATTCAGTAAGTTCTTTTTCGAACTTTTCAAGCTTAAGTACGAATTATATGGGTATGTATAAAATATGGCTTATACATAGGAAATAGTGTGTAAGAAAATCGTGAAGGAATTCCAGTTTCTACCTACCACAATAGGTACAAACGTCGTAGCGTATATGCTATACTACTATGTATACTTGCAAGAATCTATCGCTCAATTTCACGCCAACTCATGAATCACTCTAAATCCCTTGGGAATGAAGAAGCTGTTCAGTATACTGTAGCTCAAGGTTAAATGGTTGGAGAATCGAATAGTATTTGAATACGCAGAAAGTTCTTACACAAATGTAGGTAGCGGCATTTATTTCATTCATGTTCTATTTCTTTACCAGGTCAATTTTGTTTAAATATATCCTATACCGTTGACAACTCACACATTACACGTCTCTGCTGTTTCTTTTTTAATCAGAGATTGCTATATCATTAAAAAGAAGAAGATATTAACCGCATCAAATAGATATAGTTCTCTTGCGACTTCTATGTTTAAGACATACCATTTTGTGGATGTTGTAGAAGCAACCATCCCGATGTTTTTTAATAACATTAAATAGCCGCACGTAATTTATGCGGCTAAAACCCAAAAATATCATTTAAATATGCCGAAAAATCATACAAGACCAAACAATCCATACCTTAGCCCGAACGTTCTCGAACGAAGCAGGGTTGACGAGCGAGAAGCATATAAGAAACACATCGGTCTGAGGATACGACAGCGGCCGAAGACGATCGTAGTCCTCCTGGCCGGCCGTGTCCCATAGACCCAGGTTGATGGGCTTGCCGTCCACCATCACGTTCGCCGAGTAGTTGTCGAAGCTGGAAGGGTTAAGTAATCGTTAGATCGCATAGTAATACTTTCGGATATTAAATGAATGGGGGAGGTGTCCCACAGACCCAGGTTGATGGGCTTGCCGTCGCCGAGTAGCTGTCGAAGCTGGAAGGGTTAAGTAATCGTGAGGTCAGCATTAATTAGATCGCACACTTATACTTTCGGATATTAAATAAATGGGGCGGGTGTCTCACAGACCCAGGTGATGAGCTTGCCGTCGCCGAGTAGTTGTTGTAGCTGGAAGGGTTAAACGTCATTTGTTAGATCGAAGTATACGGTGATGAATAGCCGAGAGAATATAGATTTATGTCGGCCACTTTTGGAAGTTGAGAGGGGAAAGAGTGCAATAAATCAAGGTTCGCAATGGGTCTCTTGCTACAAATCTGTAAGTCAACGAGACCAGCGGGAAGAAATGGGTGATTGTTATTCTAACTAAGCCTAAGCACAGCAATGTTAGATCACTTTACGGTAATATATGGTTGCATAGTATACTTCTTATCTAGTTACTTTCCGCGTAATTTCGGCTTTATGACACTGTTACAAAACTTTCCGTATGTGTAGTTCAAGGCGATTAAGGACATAATCCAAATGTATTTTAATTTGACTGAGCAGTGTTCAGTAATTGTGGATTTCCAAGACTCAGAAATAATATAATCTGACCCTTATCTTGTTCGGCCTAGAGCCACTAATAAGTATAAAGCTAGGCAAATGTTTGTTACCAATATACAACTGAGCAAAGAGCTTTATACAACTCATATTAAATAAATGACGCACCAATCTTCTCATTCATAATGTTACTCACAAATTACTGATTGATGAGTTTGTGATTATTATTTCAAGTCTTTTAAATTATTGACTCACATAAAATAAGACCGCTGTGACGTCAGACAATATAAACCATCGTTGGTATTATCACAAATGTGATAAACATGCGGTTAAACTACTATAAGTTGTACACCATGTTCGTATTTCCAAACATTAATAACTTGCCGTGTGCTGGGTTAGAATGTCATTACACTTTTATACCCACGAGTGTAGTAAGCGGCGACTAAGGCTATAGGGCTTTTTTAAGTGGTTTTGGGGCGATGCGGTTGGAGACCCATCACCATGGTTACTTTATTTCCACCACCTTGTCCCCTATCATCTTCCAAATGTGGCTGATGAGTTCTAGCTCTAAAGCTTTGGCTACCCCTTTTTGGGATTTATAGCCGTGAGAATATGTATGTATGCAAGTATTAATAACTTGTGCTATTATTTAAGAGCTGAAGAGTAAGTTGCTTCTTTAATAAATCGTTCTGGGTTAAATATTCCATTGATTGAGAAAGACTTTAGTTTTTATAACGCTGTGTTACGTATGACCAACACAAACGAAATGATACAAAAACGGAATCAGAATTTATTTGCCACATGTTGTATGTACAATGGTGTTTTAAATTATATAGAGTATCAAACATGCGCTCTGCTAGGGCATTGCAACAACTTACATACTGTACAGGACGAAAATAAATTTCGGGGGGTATCTAAGTACAAATAGTATATTGCAAGACTTTTTAAAAAAAAATCTGGATTTACTGTACTTGTTGTTTGTTTTTGTGTTTAAGTGTTTTAAATTTGTATGCAACGAATAAATATTTTCTTTTCTTTTTTTTTATATAGGCATAATATAAAAAGTTGAAATACTTACACTGTAGGTATGTACTCGCCGGGGAAGGCATTTGTCGTGTAACTGATGAGAAGACATGTTTTACCGACGGCTCTGCGGACAAAAAGAAATAATGGTTAATATCGTAACTAAAAAGCTTAAACTTAACATATATTCATCCTTTCTTTTATCAACTTTCCCCCACTCAATTTCCATTATTGACTGGGAATTTTAAATTCTTAAGCTTTGTTGAATTTTGAAACACTGGCTACCCCGTTCGGGAGTTACAGCTTAAAATAAAATATAACTATGTCTCTAATATAAGTCTCATCTAGCATTCATGATTAATTATATGGCAATTAAAGTTTTCCTTGTCAGTGACCACGACAAGTTGTTACATAAATCGTAGGTCGTATACCTTAGTAATGCAGAGGTCAAATTAAGGGGCTTATTCTAGAAGTTAGTATCCTACGTAGTCTAGTACCAAACATAGACGTTGTTGTCTTTTCGTTCTGAATTAGGACCAGTTATTTCGGAGCGCGTAAGCTCTAGTCTCTTTCTATACTCATTTCAAAATCTTGTTAGTATGTAACGGACTTGTAAGCTTTTGCTTTATATTTTTTTAAATTAAATTGAGCGTTGAAAGAAACTAGATTTTAAATTCATTTTAACGCATTGTATCCGATTTACCCTTCATTCTATACAAACAAGTTTTAGGAAAATCTGACGTCAACCTTCAAAAGATGTTGTGGCTATTTTATCACAAGATGGAAAGTTTATTAGAATTAATATATTTTGCTTAGTTCATCAAGTTGGTGAATATGATAGTCATGTTATTGTTTCAACAAAGTTTATGTCGACACAGCGATGTAGTCTTATCCTTAGATGGCCGAGTAACATGACACTTAAACACGTTTCTCAACCAAGATAGGACGCTAAAAATTCAAGACTTGACCGCATTCGTCACGACAAAGGAAAAGAAAAACTTACTGTTAATGTTTGCAAAGATTAAGTTAGTAACACATATGATATGGTTTGAAGGTTTTTATAGTAATCAGTTTAAATTGATACCATGCCCAATGAAGTTTGCAAACCCATAACTTTTATCATTAATTAATATAGAATTGTTTTGAAGACGATGGGATTGGCACTTGTTATTTTTAATCAAATTTATATTATATGGATATCAATATTTTAGTATCATCTAGCTTCGACTCCGTTATATCGGCATTAATGACGTTTCCTAAGTACGAGTATTGTAATGTATCTACAAACAAAACACAGTTTCCTTCAGGATATCAATTCATCACTAGAACTTAGAAGGGAAACCCTTGACCTGCATGTGAAGGGCATACCATAACGAGGATTCTCCTTGTATAAATACAATAGTAGGTCAATACCTGATCCAAGTACCAGGAGCGCAAAGATCACGAGAGGCCATCAACAAGAGAACGGTATGCTCGGAACAATAAACACAGAGATAATTGTATGAGAGGACACGATGTGATTATTTGAACTTCGCTTAGTGCAGCGACTGCAGCGCAAACAGCGCATTGCAATCGTCTGTAGAGTTGATGCAGCACGTTTCGCAAACATCTCGGACAGAACGAGGTATACCTTGTATTTGTACGTTCACGGAACCACAATTTAATAACAATATTTATTTTGGAGTCCAGTTAAGCTGTGTTAGGAAAAATATCCGCGTTGTTATTTATTAAAGTGGGCATTAAAAATACTTATAGTTAACACCAATAGTTCACTTAAGCCCATACTTCAGAATTATCCCAGTGGAATTTTCTACAATGAAAAGCACGTAAAAATCATGCTGGAATATTATTCAGTCACAAAATTCATGCTCGAGTTCGTTAGGCAATTGAATCTATATTTGCATATTCAGGAGACCAGACTTGATGGAAATTGAAATTGTGAGCTTTGAATTACACATAGTAAAAATTACATATGTATGACAATTTATTTATCTTCATGAAATCTACATAAATGCACTTAATTGGGTTATTGCAAAGTGGGGATAAATAGTCTCTGCCTACCCCAATCGGAACTAATGGTGTGAGTATATGTATGTATGAATTACACATATTCCATACTCGGGACAATATAAAATTATGAACTATCGATAATGACAAATCGCAACCGGCAATTATTGAGTAACTAATGATAATAAAACGCCATTCATAAAGATTCCTGATGACTAACATTCCTAACGTTGATCTCACGCGCAGGTCAGGTCAGAGAGCGCATAGCAAATCGGAGTATGTTATTAAAGTGATATTCAACCATCATATTAGTTAAATGAAGACGGCACACATCCTGCCCACTTCTGGTACATACACATACACAAAAAACCGGCCAAGTGCGAGTCGGATCGCGCACTAAGGGTTCCGTACTATCATATATATAGAAAATCCCGTTTGTGTGAAAATCATGGGAGCCAAATTAGGTAAGTATTTTGATTTATGACGTTTAAAAATAGAACTACGGGCTAGATCTCATTCAAACCAATTTTCGTTAGTAGTTTGTATAGTAATACACATCATATATTTTTTTCAGTATTATCATGCCCATATTTTAGAAGTTACGGGGGGGGGACACACATTTTAGCACTTTGAAAAAGTCTCTCGCGCAAACTATTCAGTTTTGAAAAAAATGATATAAGAAACCTCAACATCATTTTCAAATACCTTTTGATAGATACCCCACACGATAAGGTTTGATGAAAAAAAAAATTTTGAGTTTCAGTTCTATGTATGGGGAACCCTAAAAATTTTGGTTTTTTTTTTCAGATTTTATTTTAAAATCTTAATGCGGTTTACAGAATACATCTACGCACCAATTTCCAATAATGTAGTTCTTATAGTTTCGGAATAAACTGGCTGTGACATACGGACGGACGGACGGACGGACGGACAGACAGACAGACATGACGAATCTATAAGGGTCCCGTTTTTGCCATTTGGCTACGGAACCCTAAAAATGACTATTATCATACAGCGTTAACACATACAACGCTTGACCGTTAATAGTACGGTAGACGTGGACATAATAATGGGAAAACTTGGAAAACAAAACATACAATAACTGAACATTGCAATGTATTCCCATGAAGATTCCCTCTAGATGGACCCCTCACTTTCGAACAAGACATAAATACATACATATTTCAAGCACTTATTAGCACTAATGAGGTTATGTTTTTGTTAAAACGTTGAGACAATACGAGAAGAATGAAGACCTCAGAGTAAAGTCAGACAAAGATTCTTATCTGCAACGAATATTCTGATTCATTCCACTATTTTACTGCCTTGTCAATGACTCAACTATGAATGACACAGATCATTGAACAAAAATTGACTGCCAACACGTATTTACAATCGGAAGTCAATACAGAAGAAGTTACTCACAAAATGATGGAGTTTTGTTTTAAATCATTAATATTTAAATATTTTAGCCAAACATTATATAAATAAAGATTAAATAAAGGAAAGAAAAATTTCGACACAGGCGGGATTCGAACCCGCGACCTCGGGTATACGCCCCCGTCGCTCTTGCCAATTGAGCTACCGTGTCAATGGCTGCCAGCGCGAAATTCTTCTATCCTTTATTTCTTTTACACGTTTTAGTAGTGTTTGCGTTTCCTACCTCCGAATTTTTTACTAATTCGGAAGGCCACTTGTCTATCTTTTCAGATAGAATGCAAATGTTGAAAACGCCTAACTATCACATAATTTAAATCTTTTTGTTCATGAAAACCTCATGTGGGGATTATTACTAATAAATAAAGAATAAATAAAGGAAAGAAAAATTTCGACACAGGCGGGATTCGAACTCACTGAACATTATATGTTAGACAGGTTAGACAAAACGATGATGAGCATCGGTTAAAATATAGAACAATCAGCTAGAGAACAATAAAACCGGATAACTAAACCAAGCCAGTTAGTAAAATCATAAACAATTTCGAAATAGCAATGTTTGCAACAATACAAAAATAAATTTACTGGTATAAGCCACATTTCATCATTGAGGTCAACTAACTTTTAAGGGAGTCACTGTGCAACTATATAAAATCTTTAGTTGGCTATTATCTTGCCATAAAAAGCCATGTTTGGTTTAACAGGCTGGGTACTAACTTCTGACCAGTTACAAGTCCTTAACTGATTTTTATGTAGTTTTCATTATTATCAAATTACCAATACCTCAACTACGTTGGGAATTAATCTCCAAATAGGTGTACTAATAATAGCATACATATACTTACGGTTATAAATCCCTAGAAGGGGTAGCCAGAGCTAAGGTATTAGAAATTCCTCAGCCAGTTTTGGCAAATTGAGTAGGAAAAAGATGGTTAAATAAAGGTTGTTGGTGATGGGTCTCCAACCGCATCGCCCAAAAATCTCTTAAAAGCTCCAATACCGTTAGTCGCTTCTTACGTACACCTACCGGAAGAAATAGGGTAGTGCTATTTTAACGCCCGATTTCTGAATTGAGTATTCCAGCTGAGAACAACTTAAGTATCGTTCTGTCGCATTGAAATCTTAACAACTGAATGAGACAAAACGATACTTAAGTCGTTCACAGCTTGAATACTCAATTCAGAAATCGGGCGTTAGCCGACAATACACAGCAGAACACGTGGAAATAAGTTGAGTTTAATAGTGTTTAAACAAATATTATTAAATGTAGTATTATATCATCAAAGTCAAAAAGATCTTTACAACAGAGATTATCACATAACATGAACAAGACTCGCTCATATATATCTTCCCAATGAACACACACGTGGTCTCAGGGCAATGCTTCTGCATTTAACCGGGATATTCGTATAATTAGTATTCGTCAATGGTGCACTTGACCGCAGTATGCATTACACTCCAAACCTCCACTATACGGGCAGATATACGCATGTGTCTCTTTTTAGTCTTAAGGTTGAAGAGAGATGGAACTACTGCTATTTTTATACGTTGTAGGGCTTTCGAACACATTAATCAAATACGTTGTTGGGACGGTGGGGAAGGGATGCCCAGTTAATTAACATTATACAAGAATGCTTCAGTTTGATGGATTGTTTGGTTAACTGTAATTTTGATCCTGTGAACATTATGTTGGAAAAGCAGTGGAGATATAATATTAATATACAAAAGATATACAAAGATTTGTCGAGTGGAGCACATTGTAAAAACATACGCATTACAAAAATCCAGGCGTTTTTGGATGTCATCGTATCCGTTTTTTTTTTCCTTTAAGTCTCTCTCTCTACACCATAACTTTTAAGCGCCTTGATCATCGATTTCGTAATGGACAGCTTTTACCGAATTGTCGATTTTAAATGCTATTATATGGTATTACTTATATTAGGCTCTATATGTGGTGTTGTATGTTAGGCTCATGGCCACAGCAAAGTAGTAAGAGCGCTATATTTAATGTTTAAATTATACATAATAACATAACATAAACGTTCACGCCGAATATCCCCGAAGGAATGTTTAAATTATATACTTCAATTATGGAACTTAAAAGAAAAAAATGGGCACCGTAATAAATTGCATTTCAAAATTAACTCCAACTGTCTTGTAAGACAAGATGATACGAGTTATTTGGTAAATCAAATAAAACCTAGAGAGGGTATTTAGAGGTTACTGGTTCGAAGTCGAATCAGCGAATTTAAATGTTGCACATAAATTAAGATACCGACGTGTCATAATATCAACTATGCTTATAAGTAATCGTTTCAAAATGCTAATGTATTTAAAGAATAATTTAGGTATTTTTTGCCCATTCAATTATTCAAGGCGGTATTAAAATATACTATAAGATCCTGAAGGTTAATTTTGTGAAGTACTTGAAATTTGATAGAATATATTTCGGCTAATAGTATTAAATCCTTAGTTTCGGTGTACTATCAGCTCAGAATTGCACAACCGCATTTCTTCCCGTGGGTGATCGCAAGAGGCGACTTAGGCCTTTTAAGTGGTTTTTTAACGATGCGGTTGGAAACCCATCACCAATGATACTTTATTTCTCTCATCTTGTCCCGTATCAACTTTCAAATGTGGCTGAGTAGTTTCTAGCTCTGAAGCTCTGGCTACCCCATTCTGGGATTTATGGTCGTGATTACATGTATGTCTGTAACTTTAGGTACAATGAATCATTATTACATAAGTAATACAATCCAATAAAACAACATGGTAACAGTAGTTTATATCATCGCACTCTAATTAAGGTTAAGACCTAAACAGTCAAGGTCAATCTGTCTGTTTGCACTGACCGAGTGCAGTGAGAACAAAGGATTCACTATAGACGATCTCCGCTACGATGCAAGTTAAATGAATAAAGCTGTTGAATGTTATGTTAAAGAAATTCCAAACGTTATTTGGATACGTAAATTGTACACTAATGATTCCTTGAACTTTGTTCCCAATTATTTACGAAAACATGTGATTCAATTTATACAATACGAACAGTTGTATAGAATTTGCCATAACAATAACTACTAATTTGCAAAACTGAAGTCTAACTGAAACCCATGTTTATATTATAAAGAGGTAGGCAGAGAGTTCGTTTTTAATTTTGTCGTCGTTATAGATGCAGATTTGTCCATTGACATAATAGTATGTAATAATTAGTATCGAAAACTACAAATGAAAAAATGAGTTTTCATTAATGCAAAAAGTATTCCTGTATTCATTGAAATGTAGAAGTCATAATATGCACTAACACAGAGTTCCAATCATTCTAAAAATATTCCAATAAATACGTCAATAATACACAATAAAATAGTCTGTCTTACAGAAGACGTATAGTTATGATATAAAACGCACATGCAGTGACAAAGGACAATAACCCCATTGAATTAAATTAAACCTTCAATTCAACGCGATCCTTTCTTGGGCGGTCGATACGAGTAGGATTTTACACAGCTCTGTCCACTACATACATATACTCATGCCAGTAATTCCCATTGGGGTAGGCAGAGACTATCGACCGCCACTTTTACGATCCTGGCAAACCTCTTAAGCTTCGTTTACATTCATCAAACTTTTCATCCGTTTTATTTTATTCTTCAGACTAAGGACGCCTGCCTTTATAAGGACGTTTTCCATCTGGTCAAGAAACTTTTCACGAGGCCGCCCGCAAAGAGCATGTATGAGAAGAATAATGAATGGAAGGGAAGCAAGAGAGATTTGTCAAGATCGTAAGTGGGGATCAATACTCTCTGCCTACCTCAATGGGAATAATAGGCGTGAGTAAAACTAAATTAGTAATTTTAAATAGCTGCCAACCAATCACGGATACAGCCCCAACTACTTCAGTCACCTTATTCGACTCCCACTGATGACAAACAGCAGTGCTTTTAAATATGCACACTAAAAGGGGGCTGGTGCCTGCTCTAAATGTGGTTATTTAGCCATAATCTACCCACACTATAGTATCAGTAAGTAAATAAAAAATCTTTAAGTATTGACTACTAAACCTTATGAAAACAATAAAGTCCCAAATTCAGCAATCCATTAATCGCCACTCGTATTTCCTTAGTTGTCTTTGCAACTTAGCAAGATTCGATTTCCTGCAATATCACTCTGGTCAAAGAAAACAAACAACGTATAGTTGTTTACGAGTCAGACCAGCAGCATAGCTAGTACGAGCGACATTTTAACTGGATAACGCGTGGTATAAAACAGCCATCTCTTTCGCACTTACTTAGTATCGTAGACTATCATCCCATTCTAACTGATATCTTGACGATAAAATCACTATGGTGCTAGGCCTCCTGCCATAGAAACTGTGGTTCCCCTGAAACGGTTATTCGCGGGTATGACGCATTCGTTTATTACTCACTAAATGCTCTATGGTGCATTAAAAATATTGATGACTAATGTTATTATGATTTAGTTGGTATGTACGCACGGCTGTGGTTGCTGTTACCGAGTGAGTTGGTTTGATTGTACATATTTAACATATTGTTGTCTTTCAAGATAAAATATCAATTTAAAATGTATATTTGGCGATACAAAAAAAAACATATAAAGTAGTTATAGTTACCCAAAAGTAAGAATAGTTTAGGAAAATATCATTTCATCACAATTCATCAAAGAAAATAAAAGACAGCTGTGTAGTGTCGGCTTAGAATAGCATTACCCCATTTCTTCCGGTGGGTGTACGTAAGAGGCGACTAACGGACTTGGGGCTTTTTAATGGATTTTCGGGCGATGAGTTTGGAGACCCATCACCAACAATCTTTATTCTACCATCTTTACCCCACTCAACTTCCAAAAGTGGCTGAGGAATTTCTAATTTCTCAGCTCTGGCTACCCCTTTTAGGGATTTATAGCCGTGAGTATATGTATTTATGTATGTAAAATAAAAGAGTAGGTTTTGGACAATATTGGATTTTATGTGATGGAGTCTTATACACTAAATGCTAAACTTATCCATTGCGGAAAAGAAGCAAATATATGCATTTATGAAATTATTTATTATTAGAATTAGCTATTTCCTGTGCATATTATCTCGTGTGAAAACCCATACATGTAATCGATATAGTTAATTTTGTGAAATTGTATCCTCATAATACTGTCTGCGTTATTCTTTAACCATAGTTGTAAACAAGCGTGGCGTTGGCATAGAATAGCACTAACCCATTTCTTCCCACATGTGTCGTAAGAGGCAACTAAGATTTTGGGGCTTTATAAGTGATTTTAAAGGGATGTGGCTAGAGAACTATCACCAATTATCCTCATTATACCTTCTTTCCCAAATTAACATATTGATAAAATAAATAATGGCTCAGAAATTTATGATTCTCTAGTTCTTGCAACCCCTATTTTGAGGACTTGCCGGGATATATATGCATAAGTAAATTATGTTCTAAAAATGCAAAGGTTCCTATACACCAGGATACCTCACTGAAGGAGGGTCTAATTCAGTTACGAAGCGCTCTTATCATATTAGCCTGGAAGCGAGCACTTTCGTGCCAGCCGAGAGTCAATAATTGGATCGATAGGCATGATACATTGAGCCTATTCAGAACAGAAGAATCGATAGAACATTAATTGATTTAATTTGGTTTTTACAACGCTTTAAGAAATGTGGTAGGAAAACATATGATTGGCAACGGTTGACAACGAAAGCCAGTGAGATTCTACAAAGTCGCTCATCGAATGTCAACAAAAGTATTTTGCTCACGTGAGAGCGAGCCATAACACAAAGAACGATAAGAACATAGAAGTAAGTCAGAAACTAGAAATGGATCAAATATTATACTTACTATAGTAACTTCATTACCACATGAGTTTTATAAGTTTTACTTGTGATCAGCGGTGCACAACAACACAGTAACTTACACACTTTTCAACAGTTCCACATAATTTGCCAATATTTTAGACCAAACTATATTTTACGTGCCATTTATTGATAATAGCAAAGGTTTATACGCATACAACCTGCTATCGCAACCAAAAAGCGTTTTTCCCTCTTCACATCGATCCTTTGTTCCGTACTCTTATGAAACATAGAACAATGAGTGATATTCGGTACAAAGTGTAAACTGTTTCGCAAAGCGGCTTAGCCAGCTCTAACAAAAAGTCAATGTCGGATTTTTCATTTCGCCATTTATCAAACAGTAGCCTCCTGTGTTGAGAATATAGGCGCTCGCACTGAGCCTTTTGATTTTACTGAAAAAGGCACGCCAAACCAACCACAAACCCTCCAACCATTACTTATCACAATGTATAATATAAAAAATAATACAGACTTATAAACGATTTTTGGTTATCAAGCGTTGAATTGAAACCTTTACGCGATAGTATAAATGAAACTTAGTTGATGTTAACAGCAATTGCCAACTTTTTCCACGATTAGAATTAAAATACATATTTTAGAAGCAGTCCAATATACACTTCTCCTAATATAACTACCAAAGTACTCACTATATTTTTATCAACATCATCATTTTGCTCAACAGTTGAATAATACCAGAATAGGATCCCACAAAGGCAAGCACTATGAAACGTCAAAGCTGACATAACTCAATAAAGCAACCAAAGTGTTGTATTCGTTTATTTTTAATTGCATTCGCACAGGGAATATGTTTGACATTGGAATGTTTTATTACCGTTTTAATTTTAGCACGCATCAAAGGTACACCAAGGTTCCATTGTAGTTTAAAGCGGCCAGTACACAATGGCGGACGATGGCCCACTGCTCGCCATCGCCACTGTGTACAGGGGGCAATGGTGCATGATGGCGGACAATTGCCGATCGTGGCGCGCAATGGCGAAGTTGTCGGTTTTTCGGGCACACTTCAAAGGAATCGTGGCGTAGCATGGCCGGTGGTGTTTCCACAATGGGCCATTGTTTAGTTCGTCACCGAGCGCTCATAGATACTTATACTTTTTTTGGAATATTTTATTGCAAAATGTATTGATAATCACTATATGACGTAAAAATAACATAAATAGCGCCATAAATAAAATAAATTACATACATAATAATAAATAAATAGCTGCAACCATAATTACTTCGACGTCCGTCGCAAGTGGATTGCCAGGCAGTAATGAGCAATGGGCCATTGTGTGAACACCAATTGATCGTGGCCAACAATTGCCAATTGCGAGCAGTGGGCCATCGTCCGCCATTGTGTACTGGCCGCTTTAGAGTTTTAATGGAATTTGTTATAACAAACCTAATGCGAAATATGTTTGTCTCCGTCCTACACACAGGGCAATAGTATATAGAGATGAAGTTACAAAATAACTTTATATATAACAAGAAAATAGATAGATATCGATGACAAGTCTTCGTATATTTAAAAACAGTAAAGTTTCCAACTCGTAAAAACGAACGATTCCAACTGAAATTATAGCTTAGTTTCACCGTCCAACTTTCGTAACTCTGCAGTTATTGCCATTTACTAAATGTACATTTGAAAAATAGTAATAGCACAAGTTACGTTTTGCAACTCGGGGAAAGCATCATTCATATTCATGATGTTTCATAATTATGCATGATTTTAAAAATCTAAGGTTTAAAGAGGTCGATAGCAGTATTCAGAGTGTTTTTCCAGAAAAGGGTGAAAGAGGTACTGGTTCCTCTCAATATCGAGTGACATTTTGTATTTATCTAATCGAACAGGGAATAATAGACAAAACATAGGGATGGAATTGTATAATTTTGTAAACGAAATACGGTTTTTTATCGAAGCTGATGGCGGATACACACGGTATATCCCCAAGAATAGAAGAGTTGTAGCTCCTCTTAACATCTAATGTAATTTTCTACTGTACCTAATCAAAAAACCCTAAAAAATGTAAAGAAAGAAATACAGACAAATGAATAAAATAGCGAATAATAGAAAAAAGTAAGGAGTGAATATTAATATAATTCAATCACCGGGCCTCGGTTTTCTACGAAATATAGGAAGAAATATTTGTATAATTTGCGCAACGGACTACGGCTTTTTTTATCAAAGAAATCGATCAGGAGTACTAGCACAAACGCTATTTTATCGTTACGATATCGGTTAGAACGAGATGTCAGTATACGATACTAAGTAAGTGCGTAAGAGATGGCTTTTTTATACCACGCGATATCTAGTTAAAAGCAAACAAAAATGTAGAAACATAATGATAAAAGAATTCAGACAAATGTTTGCTTGTACAACCTCAAGAAACCCAAGACAAGACCACGGTGATCCATCGGCTTATTTATGTCTGTATCATCTAACAAGATCGGACACAAAGCGTGCCCATGGGATCGCTAACTCACTGATATTGCGAGAAGGATCTAACTCTATGTACATATTTTATTACTATTATGGTAGAATAAGCTTTAACTGTGATAGTTTAAAGGTGATTTTAGTTAAACAAATTGTGTCCAACTTTACTGAGAGGTCTGGAAAAGAACTTGTTTTAATAAGAGTTCATTTGGTCTGTTTAACGTAAAATGCGTGTTGTTTCTTATAATACATACATACATAAAATCACGGCCATAAATCCCAAAAAAAGGGTAGCCAGAGCTTAAGAGCTAGAAACTCCTCAGCCACATTTGGATATTGATAGGGGACAAGATGGTAAAAAGAAATAAAGTATCTTTGGTGATGGGTCTCCAACCGCATCGCCCAAAACCACTCTAGAAGGCCCCATACCCTTAGTCGCTTCTGACGATACTATTATAATATTACATGTAATTAATAAATACAAAAACTTACAAGGTACGAGACTATTCTCATATTAATATAATCGTAACTTCACGCAGAATAACGATCGATAACGTTATCTTAACGCAATAAATTGTTAAGAAATGACGATTGTAATACTTCTGATAAAAATTAAGTGTCATCAATGTGTTTATTTATTTATATGACGAATTGTAGGACTTTATTAATGACAACGGCACAATAATACAGAAAACAATAAACATAAGCCCATATCTAAAAATGGCGAAATTGATTTACAATTTTGAAGTTGTCTTAGGAACCAATCTGAATTTATCCATATTTGGGTTTAAATGTATTTTTGCAACTTTACCATAGGTTTTGCGATTAGTATTTTGGAAATCACATAGTGCTAATAAGGCTACCGAATTCTTACCCACTGACTTCAATATATAAATTTTAATATAAATTATTCGTCGAATGAAATCATAACAAATAATAGAAAAAAAATTCAAGCTATTAAATTAATTAATGTACTCGGTCTAGTAATTTGTTCCACTGGCATTCAACAAAGCAGTTTTGAGTTACACGAATTGTCGACCCCGCATACGCTAATTGTGGAATACGATATTGTAACAAAAGAGTAATTTAAAACCACTTTTTAATTATATGACCATAGTTTAAGGTTTGAAGGTCATTTTCACAATATTTAAGTTTTCCTCAGTGAATTGTAATAGGCTTAATTTATAGAACAAAAACTGTGCCTTTAAATTTTTAGCGAACAGTAAAAGTTTTAGCTAATATTAGAAATAGTTTTTTTGTACATTCAAAAGACTGTATTGAATACTTTTTTTAAATTTCACTTATTTAGCAAAATTAATATTTACAACCAGATTGACTAAGAATTATTTTACTACGAAACAAGAATATTAGCACAGGTAAGATTACGTAACGTCCAAAAAAATATATAGAACAAATCTATTTGCAGCGCAATTGAAAACATATCATCTCTAAACACAAGCGTCGTATAAAACTAGGACTACGAAATACCAGCGGTTCATTTTCTCTGAAACACTGCTCCGTGTGTTCAATGGTTATAATATAAAATACATGTTAGCATTCTTTGAGCTCCTAGTACAAGCTACCTATACGAATTAACTAACACAAACAACATTTAGTAGTCTAGGTTTGTCAAAGCCAAAGTTAGACAGAAGTAATTAAAATATGCTTTAAGCATAAACGGATATAGAACTGCAGTTTTAATAGAGCTGCAGTGAATTTGCAAAACTTGCAATATTTCAGTTTCATTCACCCCGTTTTGGTATGGAATATTTGTCGGTTGCGGATACTATCAATGGTAGTAATGGTAGTAAACACGTTGGTGGGGGCCAATAATATATCGGCTTTAATAATTATATTTTATTGTATTGTGCAAGTTGTAACATTTAGCAAAACGGTACCTCTTATACTGGAGGTATGGGCAAACTTTTAACTGAAGAAGTTAAAAGAGCTAAAAATGATTTTCTTGCCATTATACTGAGTAAATAACCTCATGTTCATAACCACTGGTGATAGCTGCATTATTTTAAACTGAATTATGTCTTAATAAAATCATTGCACATGCAGCGAGCTCCTTACAATATATATATAAAGTTGTTTCACGTATTTAGAGCTAGTTGAAGTAGACTCAGAAAATAAGGAATCTAAAATTAAAAAGTATCTAACAGAAAACTCGTGAAACAAAATTTACTTTCAAATCGCAAATTTTCCCTACTTTACGAGTCACTCTGATGAACTTATTATTCTTTTCCTACAATAAGGTCGTTATGTTAGATGAAAAATGCATCCGAGCCTCAGCTTGTCTCAGCGAAGAATTCGCGAGGATACTCAATTCTCCACTAGAAAATGTTGTATTTGAAGCGTGCTTTGTTTTTAAATACACCATTTTATCCGTTATATGACCTCTTGAATTAGCTCATCTTTTATCCATTTCTATTATATCTTTCATTGAGCAGATTATAATCAAGAAGAAGGGAACTATTATGAATCTAAGTTTAAAACCTGAATTTGGAATGTGTCCTTATTGTCTACTTCTACATCCTTGAAGATAACCTATATATAATAATAAGCTTCTAGTCTAGTCACGCATTTTATCTCCAAACTGATGCTAAATCATTAACAGGCCCCCGACCGACTTCGTTAAGAATTTAAGCAGTTCAAGTTTACCTAGCAAGCAATACTTACACGCATGATAAAACACTAAAAGGCGGTCTATTTTATATTTCCCTTTTCATCTCAACTCAGTTGTGCTTTACTCCGGCGTGTGAGTAATTAATGTGACCTAATTCGCTTTGTTCTCACACAAGCGTTCCCTTTCCGGTAGTGAAAACACATTACTTGGGCACATAAGTTGAGCCCGGATAGAGCTATCCAGTAGCGATCGAACCGAGCTATTTTTATCACTCATTATGCTTTTATTGTTTTTGATATCAACGGTATATATTATACAGTAAAATAAATGGAATGAATGCAAAACGTGGGTACTCTGAACACCAGGTGACAAAGTCACGTGATGATCAGAAGTATTAGTACCTCTGCCAACCCCTTCGGGGATATTCGGCGTGAACGTTTATGTTATGTTATGTTATGTTATGTAAATGGAAATATGAATATGATGCTGCGAGTTTGAAGGCAGCAACTTAGTTTAAAGTACGTCCTGAATTATGTTCTTAAAACCACATGTTTTAATTTATCAATTTAAGGAATACCTGAGCTAAAGCTATGGATGATTGTAGCTTTTTTGTTCAACTGTTTGAAAGAAGGGATTGAGGAATCAACAAGCGCCTTCATTCCTCTTATGAGTTTAATAATGAGACTGGTTCAAAAACACAGATTCCGTTCCCAAAAACCTACTTAATGCATCCTAACGGTAATAGTCCCTCCACTTAGTATTTTTTAGGAATAATATTAAATTATATAATGGTAAATTGACACAAAAAATGTGTCACCATCATTTTACTTGCAACATTGAGCCTACGCGAAGACTTTCACTAATTCATTGAATAACTTAGCACGACCGAGACCAAAGTAAGCGTTGCTGGGTGCTGCTGGCAAAACAAAAATGGACATATTACATTGCAACACTTGATTGTAAAATGTTAAATAAATATTACGATGAATACTATTCATTTGAAGTGAAGGCTGGAACTGGCTGCATACGCATAATATAAAATTTTACAACGCTTATTATTAAAATAATACAACAAGTCACATTTCCAATACAAATTCTATTTCAGATAAATAATTAAATCTATGGATACATCAAATTCTAGTTCATTATTGAATAAGTAATGAGTATGCTCTATCCTTTGTAACTTAGTTCGGTATTATGTCAAAGAACATTTTAATATGAAACTCTTGATAACTTAGTTTGTAACTTAATCCAGACCGGAAAGAAGACGTAATTGCACAGCCAAGTTTTTCCTTGAAGTAGACCAACATCCTTAAATGCATTTATTAATCAAAAATTTGAAGGAGTATAGAAAGAAAATATGTTTTTGGACCTTGAAAAGTTTTTTCTTACCTTCACAAGATGCCCAGTGTGTTTTATATATACGTACTTATCTGTGTGTATGCGACAAAGTTTAATTAAACATTACTTAGCTCTGCCCATCCTTTACCACATCTAAGACGAGCATACGTACATCAATGACAATTGTGAATAGACCATTAGTTCCAGTCACAGCGCGGCACGGGCCAGAGTAGGTTACGAGGCAAGATGTCCTGTCCTAGCAACCGTGATAGCCCAGTGGTTATCGTTATCGTGCAAGCGACTAGTGTTCAAATCCTGGGTCGGGCCTACATCAATTTGTCTTTTCTAAAGACATATGTGTGGTTAATTTATCATGGTTGTTAACGGTGAGGGAAAACATCGTGAGGAAACCCACATGGCTGAGTTGTACTTAGTCATGTGACAGTGTATTCGTACAAAACGGCGATAGGCCTGCCCCCTATCACGTGAGTACACTGTCCATGCAAAACGTGGGTACTCCGAACACCAGGTGACAAAGTCACGTGATGTTCAGAAGTATTAGTACCTCTGCCAACCCCTTCGGGGATATTCGGCGTGAACGTTTATGTTATGTTATGTTATGTCCTGGTTAGATTCGCGGCGATGTAATACATTGTAGGGAAATACCTCCAAATTTTACTAGATATGTTGGTAGAAAATATATAACTAGAGAAAGTAATGTCTTTTCTAAAGACATATGTGTGGTTAATTTAGCATGGTTGTAAACGGTGAGGGAAAACATCGTGAGGAAATCCACATGGCTGAGTTGTACTTAGCCATGTGACAGTGTATTCGCACGCTCCCTATCACGTGAGTACACTGTCCATGCAAAATGTGGGTACTCTGTGTACTGGTGTTCCAGGTGACAAAGTCACGTAATATTTAGAATTATTAGTATATCTGCCAACCCCTTCAGAGATATTCGGCGTGAACGTTTATGTAATGTTATGTAAACTATTGTGCGAGAAAGAACTTCATTAGGCTAGTTATAAAACTTTTAGATAATCTTATATCATGATTTTTTTAAATTTCGAATTCATACATCATCTTCGTAAAGAAACCAACATTTATAACGCTAATCGGATAGACGTGTAAGAGTCATCGGTTTTGTAAAAAAAGAAACATTTTATTGATTGGGAAGTAACCAAAATTCCAAATCCATAATCCAATAAAGATGACAGCGTTTCCAGTTAGTCCAGTACATTCCAGAACATTACTCTTTCTTCCGAATAATAACAACACAATGAGCAACAATTGAATTCGATTCTCCAACAAGCTTAATTTATAGAGGGTCGGCTGTCGGCTTTCGAGTTAGCGGCCGCTTTATCTCACTCCACATTAAGATACATTTGAAAGAAAGCGGTGACACTCCTAAATTACACCGGAATTCATACGACTTGATGCAAATGGAGACACAAAAATTTAGATAATGTGATACGAAAGCGAAATAAGATGTTTAAATAACCGACTCGAATGCGTTCCGCACGTTTTGCATAGTTACTATCTGTAGTTTTGCAATTAACATTTTACTGGTGCGATGAATGTTTTCGCTCCATACTTATTTCCCGACCAAAATATTTTCACTTCATTTTCTACAATCCTAGGGTTTCTACAGTCGTAGGGTTGAATTAACAATAATTACAAAATAACTCGAGGGATGGCTACTACAATTTCATTACTTAAAATATCCAAATTTTAATATGATTAATTTAAATCTCGTAAATTCGATTCCTAATCTTACTAACTCGTGATATTTGCTTTCAGTTCCACACGTCAAGAATGCAAAAATCTTCTTGCGTACTAGGTTGGCATGGGACCGTCGGATGCCAATAAAAGGAGCGAAGCGAGCAATTGCCTGATTCTTAGATATTACTTATCGTTGAACGATTTATTCTACAAATATCTCAACACGCGTTGCTATGCAATTTGTTACGATTCTTTGAATATACTTGTTGGTTTACATAAACGCGTGATTGATTCTACACAAAACTGCGAAGGAGTTACAGTCCTGATTTTGGAAAACTTAAATTGTTAACAATTTTTATTGTTGAAAAAAACATATCTAAATAGCTAAATACCTATTTTCATAAATATAAAAGAGTATGTTCAAGAAATTTTTCGTTCAAAAATAATTTGGGAAAAATGTTCTAGAACTCGAGTATTAGCGTCCAAAAGTTCGAAAAATCACCAAGTTTCGGAGCGCAAGCGGACGTGATTTTGGGACGATCGAATATGAAAAAATTCTATTTTCACGCGCTGGCATTGTTTACGTAAATTTTCCATAGACTAACATTGTAATTTTTTAATGGTGATTATTCCTCCGTGGTACATCAGATTTGTATCAAAATTGACATAAACCATCTACTCATGGTCCTTGACCACCGTGAAAATTTCAGGGTTCTGAGTTGAGCCGTTTGGGAGGAGTACGATCACAACGAAATGCAAAAGTCGGGGGTAAATGGAGCTTCGCTCCAATTAAGTCCGCAGTAAAAAGTTACAACGGCTCAATCAACTCAAAGAGGACTGGTATTTTTGTGGTAATAACAATAATCCTGGGTGCAAAATCCTGGTGAGCACCGGGACCGGTTCCTGCAGGATGAGGGGACGACCAAGGTTATGACTTCACGGGCCATTTGGAGCGGGCCTTGCCGGCTGTGGGATCTAATTTCGAACATTATTTGACCTTTAGACGGGTCTACGACATCGAGATAATGCCAAGTTAATGCACCTTTTTGTTGGTATTAGGATAAATATCACAGTTTTGTCAAAAATCTTTTTTAAGACTATGTTTGGGACATCATGCGATTTATATTTGACGCATTAAAGCTAAGTTAAGTGATAATGCGATAGCTCAGTGGGAAGACAATCATTATTTTTTTACATAGGAGACATAAGTTTAGATCTGTTGTCTTTTCTTGAGTCATATGTGTGGATTATTTAAAACTGGTGTTAACGGTGAAGGAAAACTTCATGAGAAAACCCACATAACTGATTTGTACTTCATTATGAGACGTCCGGCCCAACAATAAAAGACGACGGACTAGATATCAATCGTACCTCACAATATACATTTTCTAAATGCACAATATAACTTGTGAAACCAACTAGTTTTATAATCACAGCGTCTATGTATGTTTCTCTTATATTCGTCAAATCATTGCCGTTACTCTGCCAACCCGCACTGTGCCCGAATACTGGACTTTGGCTAAATCACCCTAAACAGGGTGACTCGAGCCCCCACATGTATGAGCTGTGAAAATTCCTGACTTAACCGACTCAACAAACCCAATTTTAAACAATAAAGCACCCTTTGCCAAGCGGGGCTTCAAGCCTAATTAAATCACATACTGCAACAGTGTTACATAAACACACAAACACAATGTTTTATCTTTGTCACAAACAGTGCACGTGTAATAGTGCAAGATCGTCGGAAACGAGCAATTTCCCACGTTCCTCTTTGTGTCTGTCTTACTCCTCGATGATTCATTTCGCTGACAAGTGCCTTGCTGACAGCCAGACGGATTAAATGGATCCAAGAAGCGGAACAGGGATTTCAAGTACTCAGAACGGGAAGCGGTCATAATGTATATTTGATGACAGTTTGTTTGTACAGAATGCTTTCTCATTCCGTAGCTGGTTCAATCTAAATGTGCGCCGCTTTTTCGGTGTTAAATAACACAAAGTGTAAGTTTGTAATGTGTAACACCGATTTGAAGTCGGCTGGTTTTTGTGTGCGTTAAATCATACGCACACGATCTAACTAATCGAATGTGTAATTTATGTGACATAAGAGTAATTACGATACACAAGTTGGTTGTATAGCTAAGACATAGTTTTATTCTGTATTTAATCTATGTTCCATATATACAGTATATTTCTTTTTATACAGTATAATACTTTTACAGAGTCAATGACATAGACAGCTGCAAACCAAAACTGATTTCATTATCTCTTACAACTACATAACGCTTTAATGCGCACATTTATAACCTTATATCACTAATATGATAGGTGGTATAATAATATAGTCGATTTTACTGAAGCGTAAATGTATACTGGTTATTATCACTGACCTGTGACTGAGACCAAAGCAATATAAGTGCAGAGTTATATTACTTGTAAGAATAGTATCAGCAATTATCAATTAAATGTCAGAAAAACCCCAGATGTTTTAGCCATGTAGTACAAACGGAAAGAAATGGAGTGGAGTTAGTGTGGAAGCTAATGAATATGACCGTTTATCTCGCCGCAGGGGAACTGGCTACCGGGCACCCGCTACATGTGAATAGGCTCTCACTCTAAGCCTAATAAATACCTAAACCTAATGAATTTATACTTTTGAAAATATACTAGTGGACCAGATTCGTACAGATAGTTTTATTTTTCAAATATCAACAACTATTCCTCAATCATTGCTCATGCTCACACCTACTAAATTCAAAAACCAGTTGAGAGGTTGTGGAGCTTGCGTGGTTTTAACATCTGGTGGCAATGAATTCATATTACAGATAAACAAATGCAAAAACAAATCTTTTTATCATATAGATCATTATCTATTTCTAAAGCGATAGTTTGAGCCCATAGAAATTTATTTATAAGAATTGAGTCATTAACCATATCACTGAACTCTTGGTGAAAATCAAAACAAAATTCTGATAACTGTATTGTTTCATAATCATAATTACTTTGTGGTAAAGTAATTCCTATAATTAATTCCATAGATATAATAGCATCATTTCCAATAGGTGTCTCAATCATATCAATATTGTCATGACAGAATTTGAATAGACCTCTTGTAATTTTTTTGGGTAAATAGCTATTAACAATCATAAGTTTTATTTAGATTGGTTTCATCAAGCAACACCTTTCTTAATATAAGGAGCTAGTTATAATATTATTATTTTTCTTTATACCTTCTAGTTATGATTTCCAAGTTTTTTGAAATCTAACTTAAATCCTCAGTATTTTATAAAAGTGGAATTAATAACATTCCACAGAAACACTTACAAAACATTGATAAGCAAACCAGTTTTATTCAAAACATTATCAAGTTGGTTGGCTGGTCGTACTGTCAAATCTTATCAACAAACTATTTATCAGCTTAAGAATACAGATTAGTTTTTTAGGTATGATTTGCTTTTAACTCAAGTATTTATGCCATATCATGGACAATGAAATATAACATACATACATATACTCACGCCATTAGTTCCCATTGGGGTAGGCAGAGACTATTGATTGCCACTTCGTACGATACTGACAAACCTCTCTAGCTTCGTTTACATCCATCAATCTTTTCATGCATGCTCTTTTATTCTTCATAATTAGGACGCCAGCCTTTTTGAGCACACTCTCAATTTGGTCCAAGTGTGTTCTCCGTGGTCATCCTCTACTAACATTACCATCCACACTAGCTCTATGGATCCCTTTTACCAATTTTCTATCATCCATCCTCTCTATGTGCCCAAACCATCTCAACATTCCTTTTTCTATCTTTCTATGTGAAATATAACTTGCATACAAAATACATACATATTTTAGTTCATAATGTTTAACTTCCAATTGGAGAGGGCAGAGACTATTGATTAGTTCCTTGAAGGATTCAGACAAATCTCCCATGCTATGCATGCATGAAAATAATAATACATACATACATACATATACTCACGGCCATATTTCCCTAGAAGGGGTAACCAGAGCTAAGGAATTATAAATTCCTCAGCCACTTTTGAAAGTTGAGTGGGGAAAAGATGGTAAAAATAAAGGTTTTTGGTGATGGGTCTCCAACCGCATCGCCCAAAAATCCAATAAAAAGCCCCAATACCCTTAGTCGCCTCTTACGACACCCGTGGGTAGAAAGGGGTAGGTTAAGCAATTGCGAGAGTAAGTAGGAACAGTAATAATATAGCCTATACCAATTAAATTGGATTAAACTTACTACAACACATACAAATATTTGCTATAAGTTAAATTGTCATGAGGCATGTCATCATAGGGCGGGGGGCTTTCAGATCTTTAGTTAGTTTGAGTATATTAAGGCCCTCTGCCAACCGAGACTGAGGACCTCCCTAGCTTTGGATGGTTAAACCTAGTTTAATTATTCAAAGTTTTACATTTTCAGGTTTACATTTTCAGTATTATGTAAGAGATTGGTGAGTATTGGGCAATATCATACAAACATAGATGTACTAAAAAACGTTAGATAGGTTATTTACAAGGAAACTGGCGCTTACGAGTGGCACGGATTGTGGCAGATGTACGCACAGTACTAGAAATATATCCAAACAACACATGTAAGCAAGATAGCACATCTCATAGCAAGCTCTAAAAAAAATGACACTATGACGACCGTTTGACAAAGAATAATTTAGTTCTGTATACAGGATACACCTAATTTATTATTAATTATATTAAAACATTGTAAATTTATAATACTAACGAATGATTAGTAATCCCATCATTTTAGTAGTTTTTATAATATAGTTTGTGCAAAATCTTTGATAAAACAAACACGCCACAACAGGTGAATGTTTGTGACGGCAGCTAGAGTGCGAATAAAGTCAGATGAGCCATTTGGCCTGTTTTTTAAGTGCCACTTATGAGCGCACCTAACTTATCTACAGTTTTTTATTAGTACATCTATGGGTACAAAGCATATGGTAGCAAGTGAATTTGAAAATGTGATAAGCTAACTTAGACTTACACAGATGCAAGCATACTACACCTTCAGTTGCTACCATTCTTTTTGGACCATGTCATGTTATATCCATATATTACCATGTTCAAAGTCCAAATAATAAAAGGGCATGTATGAAAAGATATAAAAATGTCAGCAAAGTTCAAGAGGTATGCCAGGGTCAAGTTGCAATCAATAGTCTCTGCCTACCCCAATGGAAGCTAAAGGAATGAGTTTAAATGACATGAAATAAAATGCATGTTTTATACCCCTAAAACTATTTACTACAATTACAAGTTTCTGCATGAAGCTGCTTTAGTACTCCAACTTCATAGATAAATTTACAGTTATTTAAAGATTTGTTTAATTTCTATCACTAAAATTGATGAAGAAATAAAGAGAGATAGAGATCTAATAACAGAAAAAACTGTTTAGTAAAATTATGCATGAGCGGTCTACTTTCCACACTCAGACCTAAACAGCAACTATCTGGCAGTTAGTGATAGGCTGGTAACCAATTTGACTTATGCATGCCCTTACAGTTTTCCTTTTTGAACAAAAGTACTTTCCTTAAGTAGTTGTAAAATGGAAGAAATATTAAAATAAATACACTCATTAAATAGGATTGCTTGAGAACAAAAGGTAAGGACTTAAAAATATATATAAACTAAAACATAGAAAACAAAATCTAAGTCCTGTCCCCATAGTGCCCCCTTAGGTACACCCCAACCAGGTACGACACTTTTTAATTTATTAATTATTTTGAAAATTACAATATTTTAGATATGCATTCCATAAGCAAATTTGTTTAGTTTTAGGTCCTTAATCGATTTAAAGTATAAAAAGGGTATGTTTTAAAAGCGAGGTCTAGGCCAATTACAGTTCATAGTATATGGTTTAACAAAATTAAGTTCTCACAAACATAAATTAGCACACATAGATGTTTCATTATAAAAATGACGTCAGACCACATACGAATAAGCAGTTACGAGAACATAGTTACCAGCAAATATGCATCAATTATGACTTACCCATCACCAACCACCACACACTTGATCGCTTGCATTTTTCCAGTACCAACAAATACTAATAACAATTTTTTATACACTAAATCCTGGGATTTTCACTCCCTACAAATATTGGCTTAACTGAACTCACTTCACTATTATCACAATTAAATCAGTTCAAAATATCCAAATCAATCTTTATTCCAATTAATGCACATTATTGTTACATAATAGTCATAATTTCATTTATTCTGATAACTGATATAACTATTTGCAAAATAAAATTCCAGCATTCGCTTCAGCAAGTCGGCTGGCCACAAAACCACAAACTAAGTAGAGAGAGAGTAGAGTAAAGCAAAGAGTAGTGCCGGGCTGGCCAGCAATCATCTTTTTCTGTCAAATTATAACCTGTATTCATTCTATGACTCTGTGATACGTAGTACGTAAATAAAAAAACATTTCTGGACACTGGGTAGACATGTTCAAAAATCAGGATACCCCATCGATAACAAATATTTGTCTAACTCAAACCTTCACTCATTATTTGGTTGGCAGTGTACTCACGTGATAGGGGGCAGGCATATCGCCGTTTTATACGAATACACTTTCATGTGACAAAGTACGACTTATGCATGTGGGTTTCCTCGTGATGTTTTTCCTTACCGTTAATGACTATTTTAAATTAACAACACAAATGACAAATTGCTGTTGGCCTGACTCGGTGGTGTTCCACTAACTGATCTATCACGGTTTAATAAATATTTTATATAATTTAAAATAATTAATAAAATGTTAGATGAATGATTTTTTTCTTATAAATGGCAATCGATAAATCCGAGTTATGTTTAAATATCTTAAGTAAGACCCATATTAAGTGCAATATGACTGACAACTTAACTGTGTACTATCGGCTTAGAATAGCACTACCCCTTTTTTAGCGTAGGGGGTTTTAAGAGGTGACTTAAGGTATTGAGCCTATTGAGCGACAATAACCTATACAATATTGATAAACCTACCTAAATAGGTGCCCGATAATAACATTTGAATCACACAGTTCATGAAACGCTTGCACAAGTCCTGAAGATAAATTAGGGCGGACTCGATAAAAGGTTGTCATTTGATCCAAAACTAAACCGTAGTAATTAAAGATTATGTGAAAACATACATACATATACTCACGGCTATAAATCCCTCGCAGGGGTAGCCAGAGCTAAGGAATTAAAAATTCCTCAGTCTCTTTTGGAAAGTTGAGTAGGGAAAAGATGGTGAAATAAAGTATACTGGTGATGGATCTCCAACCGCATAGCCCAAAAATCCCTTTAAAGCCACAATACCATTAGTCGCCTCTTTCGTTATTATGTGAAAACAAAACATTAAATTGTTATGTATAATAACATCTTACAAAGTGGCGATTTAATAGCTTTTGCGCCGACACCATTGGGAAATATCGTAAGTTGTATGTTTTGAAAACTGTATTTCTTTCAGTTATAAAACATACAGACATACAGCCGTGATAGTCATTGGACTATCACGGCTGTATGCCTGTCTATCTGTATTGACAGGTGGTAGTTCTACCCATTGGGGTAGAACTACCACCTGTCAATACAGACAGGCGTGAGTTCAAATCCCGGGTCGGGCCTTCACCAATTTGTCTTTTCTAAAATCATATGTGTGGTTAATTTATCATGATTGTTAACGGTGAGGGAAAACATCGTATTTGTATCAAACGGCGATAGACCTACCCCCCATCACGTGCGTACACTGTCCAGGCAAAACGTCAGTACTCTGAACACCAGGTGTCGATGTCATGTGATGTTCAAAAGTATTAGTACCTGTCTGCCAACCCCTTCGGGGATATACGGCGTGAAAGCTTGAGTTGGGTTAAGTTATAAAACATGTATTTACAATTTATAACAAAAATATGTACGAGTCTTTTAATGTCAATAAAATCTTAACCTAACTTAAACAAATAAGCCACGCCTTGGTATTCCAGTGCCAATTCTTTGTTCTGCAATTGTTTGTAACAGACTGTGAGCCGCATGGACAGATAATATATGAAGGCATAATTTCCTCTCAAATGTCACTATCCCATCTCTTTCTTTGAGTATCGTTAATCTTAAGACTAATCTTCACTTTCAAAAGTGGCTAACGAATTGTTGCTTCGAGAGAGACAATCCCGAGTACGTTATAATTTCATGACCACATATACTCACGGGGCCACCCATTTGAATGCGCGATAGTTTTGAAAAAACATCACTTGGTATTTCCGAATACTACTCCGACTCCCACCTGCATCTTTCCCTGGCTATCTGTGCTTTGGGTTGTGTGTGTGTTGTTTTGAGTTGTATGGAAAATCATAACGCAATCTGACTGAAAATTAAGCTCAAACACGGCTATTGAACAAATAGTATTTGTCATTCTTAATTATGAACTCCCTATAAAGACATTATAATATTAAGGTATGCCACACTTAAACCATAAACAAAAACGGGGAAATGGGGCCGCAATTCGAATGGCCCACACCACAGACCACCCCAGGGGGTTATCTATGGAATGGCCTGACAAAGTGTTTTTAAATCTAAACTCCTTACTGAGGAATTCTAGGTACTTAAGGCATTTGCTCAATAGATTATGTAAATGTAAAATGAGAAGCGCTCACACTGTTTACAAAGTACTTACCACTAACCATAGCTGGACAAGATTTTTTTTGTCTCCCTAGTCTGTTTTGTCTTGCTGATGTGATGCCACAGTATTATCTGTGTTTTTTCTTGTCTATGTCACGCCATTTCGCGTTGTTGCGCGGTATTGCGTGATTATTTTGTGATTTTCGTTTTATTATGGCGAAAGGTGATAAAGAACTGGAGAAACCCATGGTTAATAATGAGTTACCTAACCCTGAGTGTCGGAGTGTCGATCAAGAAGATGGAGAATCTGCCCAAGAGCAGGCATTGGATATTGGAGAGCATTATTTAGTGCGGCGTTCGGATGACTCATGGCACCCGGCTGAAATTATACAGACGCGCTATAACAGCTCAGAATCATGTTATGAATATTATGTGCATTATGTTGGATATGATCGGCGTCTTGATGAATGGGTGTCTAGGCACCGGGTTATGTCCGATAGATTTGATGTTTGCGATCAATCAAACACCAGCAGTATAAATTCAGATCACTTACTTACCGATAAGTCTGGTAGAAAAATCACTAGGAATCAGAAACGTAAACACGATGAAATTAACCATGTCCAGAAGACTTACGCTGAAATGGACCCAACAACAGCTGCCCTCGAAAAAGAGCATGAAGCCATAACAAAAATTAAATACATTGACAGGATACAAATTGGAAAATACGAAATAGACACTTGGTATTTCAGCCCTTATCCAGATGAATATGGCAAGCAGTCCAAACTATGGATTTGTGAATATTGTTTGAAATATATGCGAATGGAAAAAACATACAGATCTCATATTAGTGAATGTACATATAGACAACCAATTGGCAGTGAAATATACAGAAAAGGTACAATTGCTATATTTGAAGCTGATGGGAAGGAACACAAAATTTATTGCCAGAATTTATGCCTGTTAGCAAAGTTATTCTTGGACCACAAAACACTGTATTTTGACATAGAACAGTTTCTGTTTTACATACTGTGTGAAGTTGACAAACATGGGGCACATCTAGTGGGATACTTCTCCAAAGAGAAAGATTCACCAGAGGGTAATAATGTTGCATGTATCTTGACACTACCCCCATATCAGAGACAAGGTTATGGAAAACTGCTCATAGCTTTTAGTTATGAACTTTCAAGATTAGAACAAGTTGTTGGAAGCCCAGAAAAGCCCCTGTCTGATCTTGGTAAGCTAAGTTACAGATCATACTGGTCTTATATTTTATTGGAAGTCCTTAGTAACAGCAGAGGTACTCTTAGTATTAAAGATTTAAGTCTAATGACAGGTATATCACAGACCGACATTATTTCCACATTGCAATCTATGAACATGGTAAAGTATTGGAAGGGTCAGCATGTGATTTGTGTTACACCAAAGATAGTAGCTGAGCAACTAGCCAGTTCACATTTCAAGAAGCCACGTCTTACTGTGGACCCGTCTGCATTACGATGGACTCCTCCCAACAGACAAGGACATTCTGCTAAAGCCAAGAAGTAGTGCAGGCATTCAGGCCGTAGACAGAGATGAGTGATGTAACAGACAGTTTCCTTTCTGATTTACACTGTTTATTTCAATACTTATTGTATTATATGCATGTCTGTAGTCAAATATGGAGTTGTGTTGGGACTAGCCTGTAAATATGATTCAAATGCAAAAACTAAATTGCATTTTGAAATCATTTCAATGATAGCCCAGTGAAATTAAACTGAAATAGTACTGTGTACCAGTTGTTACAAGATGTAAATTTAGATTTAAGATAAAGTGGTCACATACATGGGTTACATACTACATTTACAAACAAACTATAAAAATCATATATATGTTGCAAAATATTGTATATATCCTTCTGGTTAACTACAATTAGCATCCACCTTGTGGTGAGATAATTTCTATTGACAAGGCTGATTTTAGATTTATAGCAACATATTGAAGTTGTAGTGTTTAACACATGTGTGATTGAGCCAATTGGACTTGTTGCATTTCTAAATAGAAAATAAATTATTCTTTTATAAGTTCAGTAGAAATGTTTATTTTACTTTAAACTCAAGCTTATTTGAAAGACGGTTTAAAATTACGGCATAGCTTTGAAGGATAATAAAAGTTGATGAAAAAAAAACCAGCTCTATTGTATATAAAATAAAGGTTGTGCATCTGCCAATGTGTCAGGAAGGAGAGATACAAATATAAAGTGCTATTATGGCAATAAAGAAATCAAATTAGTCATACCAACCTCACCCCTCCTTTGCTTTGAACTGACCCAAACATCAATGCAAAACGGAATACCTTTGTCATTAAAAACATATTCTACTGAACTTATTTCAAAGTTAAAAGACTAATCCAGTTTCATATTTGAATAAATTGGTTTATTTGTGAAATTGTTTTAAAAATGATATTGTTAATTACACTGCTATACAGTAATTTTGCGGCAGGGGTACTTGAAGTCGATTTCGTATGAGACGAGTGTGCTGATAACGGGAAAAATACCAAAACTGTCGAATTGACTCCAGTTTTTGAGATAAACGCTTCTAACATTTTTACTAAAAATGCCCCAGTAAATAAAACAAAAAAATATTTAAACATAATTTTTATTGTTTATCTTTTTTAAAAATACCCAAAAATATGAGTTTAGAATGTTCTTAACTATTGTAACAAACGAAGATCATGGAAAACTTTTTCTTTGAGATTTTCTCTTATTAATTGAGTTACTTTTTACTTATTGAGTTCCTCTTGAGAAAATCCAGGTTTCATAGAAACTTTTTCTTCAAAATCACTTCCACTGCTGCTCGATTGACCGCTTGATCCCACTATCATTTCAAAATCATCACAATTTGATGTCGATGGTCTTGAAAAAACAGAGATTGGCAAATCACCACTGTGAGATACTGGGGGTGAAGCCGATTTCCCACTTGGGTAAACCCAAGTACGTTTTTTGTAGCAGTTAATACTTTTTACATTTGCGACACAAAAGTTACAGTCATTGAAATGATTACTTGGCTCATTCCACATCATCGGCACTCCAAATCGTAACCCTTTACATCCTCTTTGGCTCCGGTGACTCATAGATTCTACGCACGGCTTGCACACGATGTTTGGCACCCAATATTTATTCTTTTGCACTAGTGGTATCCCAAAATATTCTTTGTAGGCTTTTTTTACAAACTCTGTGAATTTTTTTCTTTGCCTCTGTAAACTAAACTTGCCACAAATAAAACAAAAACTGTTAGGATCGTTGACACAAGTTTTACGTGGAAAACTCATGTTTTTGCAAAGGAAAATGCACTTAAACACAAAAAAATCAATAAGAACTGATAATTTTAGGGTCTAATAGCTATTAAGTACAGCTGTTGTAACTAAATTCGAGAAAAGATAACAAACTTAAGTAAAAGCAAATCAATTAACCACAATTTTGGTAGGGTTGTTTGATTTTTTTCAATTATTTCTTACGTTCCGTTTATCTCAATAACCAGAGTGAATCAAAATTAATTAAGTATGCAGCCTGTATGTCTAATATGAGTATTAACAAAAACCATTAACAAAATCCCTGCCGCAGATTTTTTTATTTTTTTTGTATAGCAGTGTTATCTGTAAGTTAAAGTAAATAGTTATGTAAGTTTGCATTTCAAATGCTTTTTAGTCTTTACAAATATGGCCTTTCTTATGTAGTGGCTAGATCTGTATTAAGTTTTCTTAATAAATTCAGTTCCATCTGGACAATAGTGATACTAATTTTAAGTTTGAACATTGCTATAACACCCCATGTTATTAATTTTAATAGTTAATTCTTTCAAATGCTACAATCTTACTTGTCTGTCCCGTTTTAGTTTCTGACAGCATCTAAGAAGTAATTCAAAGTATTTGATGTGGATTCCATCAGTATTTTATAATTTTACTGATAAGTTTCTTCAATTGTATAGTCAAACATATTTAAGTGTATATATATTATATTTTATTGTAGTGATGCATCCTCACCTAGAGCATATATAATAAAACATACATGAGTAAAACAGAAAAGATCCAAAACCATCAAAAATATCATCATTAATACCATATTATTATTTTAAAAATGTTCTAAGTAAGGGAGTTTCTAAATTGTAATCTGCATGTGTGTTGACATCACAAGATATAGTTGTCATCTTCACTGTGAAAAGGTCAACGACTTGAAACTGTGTCATGAATAACTAAATTAACAGCCCAGTGTTTATATGATTGCATCATTTATTATACATAACATAAAACTATATAAGTAATATATAAATGATTGGCATAGCCCTTAGCTTTAGTTGATGTACAAAGATGTGGTAGCTAGGAGTTTAATCAATAATACAACTTTGTTATCAGTTAATTTTAATGTTTACATTCTGACATGTAGTTGATGAACGGACTTGAACTACAAAGTGGTATCTATCAAACATTTTAGAAGTTATATTCCATATTCATCTGAAGTATTTTGTTGCCTACCATATATAATTTTATATTTAAAAAAACTATAATTGCATGTAAAATATATAATTCGACTATATTTTGTAAAATGCATGTCAAAATCGTGTTTTCTGGATTTCTGTTAAAAATAATGATAATGAGGTCATTGACCTTAGCTGTTTGATATCCCGCTAGATTTAAATAAGACTTGACAAGTGTTCGTAAATTCAGAATAATCACAATAATAACTTTATTTGACCCACCCACCTTTAAAGATTCTTTGAATCACCCCATTTCACTGATTGTGATAACTTATTGTAGTAAGAAAAAGTGTCAATAGTAAAAAAAGTTAATTGATGTATTGTCTTTTATTTCTCATAAATATACATACTTAATGCTATATATATCTCTAGAGGGTGTAGCCAGAGATTCAGAATTGGAATTTCCTCAATCACTTTTGGAAGTTGATTAGGGAAAAGATTGTAAAATAAAGGTTGTTGGTGACACACTCACGGCTGTAAATCCCTAGGTGTTGCCAGAGCCTCAGAATTGGAAATTTCTCAGCCTCTCGGAAGTTGATTAGGGAAAAGATAGTAAAATAAAGGTTGTTGGTGACGTGTCTCCAATCGCATCGCCAGAAAACCTTAGACTACTCACGAAGCGATTATGACCTGCGCCCACCGTTGTGGCGGAATGGAGATTTATTTTCAAAACTCACGGGACCGGAGTATTGTGCGGTTACGCAGCCGTCGTCGTCGCGGTAGCGATTATCCCCCGCAAACTTGGCGGTTGATTATTGCATGACGGGCGGTTAAAATGGCGTCGGTTTTCTGTAAACTACCCGCCAACCGATCGCAGAACGCGCGGGAGCAAACCGCCGCGGCTGCGGGACCACGACCCACGCCCGTTGGGGCAGCGAGACCCGCAAACAACGGCGCAGGCGCTGTTGTTTGCGGGTCCCGGAAACGCATCATGAAATTTTTTATCTGTCCGTCTGTCGGTTTGTATGATCCTTATGGAAACAAAGCTACTCGACGGATTTTAACGGAACATGGTAGGATTATTCTTCTGGGCTAGTATACTTTTCAGCAGAGTACTGAACGGGAATTTTGGGACAACGGGTGAAGTTACTCCATTTTTTAAGCTTCCCTCGCGTGTGCAGCCTTAATGGTTAAAGTTACACAGAAATCATATACGACGGAAATATTCTACATAAAATTGACTAAAAAATATCCCACAACAGCATATGTCTATCTCTTACGCTTAACTCACAATAACGCGTGTAACTTCTGATAGCTCAGCAGTTTGGAGCATTTTGATTATATTTGTTTACTCTATTCGTTTATAATACTCTCACTCATCCCTAATTTAAAAACGTTAACAGTCTTACCTATTCAATAAAAAAAGAATCATAGAAATCGGTATAGAAACACCATACTTATACATGAAATAAGCAATCGCGCCGTCGTCGCGGATTATTTTTGTGTAACGGTTGCGTGGGCAAAAGATAGCAGTTAGTATATGATGTATGCATAGTTTGTAACTCTGATTGTTTGTTTGTAAGGGATTATTTTTGGAGATACTGAACTGTCCATAAAAGCGATTTCACAGTCACAAAGCTACACTATTCAGGAGTGCTATAAGTTGCGATAAAATGCACAGAGATTGAGCAGTGATTGAAGAAACCTCAGATATTTTTAAAACTACGCTACCCGTGCAAAGCTGGGCCGATCCAGTAGTCTTTCATAATTTAGCTTATCATGAAATTTTTAAAATCTTGTTTGTAAACAAAGATGCCAATAAGACGGGCAACTGCTGGCAAAACACTCACCAAGAATCGAATTGTCATAGGTACATCGGTTAGATTTAGGGAGTTATTAGGGATAAAATTTATCCCTTTCTCCATTCAGTATTTCTCAATTATTAACATGAGATGTGTGTGGAATGAACAAATTCATAAAATCAATCATTTGTCGTTTACTGCTGGACATAGGACTCCCAAAGACCGGTCCTGTTATGCAATCGTCCATCAGCTTCCCACTATTTTGTGGCAGGCCAGGGGGTTGATTACGTATCTTTAGCGACAGCAATTGTGTCGCAAGTTGCAAAATTGTCGCTGTCAAAAGTGTCAATTCGCATACAAATTTATGACATTGACAGCGACAATCGTGCAATTTGCGACACAATCATCAGTCGCAAAAGATACCTAATCAGCCCGCTGGCCTACCTAGTTTTTCATGCGGTAAGGTAGCCGCATAGAACTAGGATTAAATCTATGGGTAGTCGCAACACCAGGGGCCATCGCTACTCGGGATTATATACTGATCTTGTTGGTTACCTTTACCAAACCCCTTTGGAGATATACGGCGTGAATGTTTGAGTCATAAATATAAGTATATTTGTTCCAACGATTGAAGTTTTTTTTTATCGGTATTTTAAGGCAAAAAGAAGACCAGTAATTTTGGGCCCCGATCTCAACACAATTTATGGCTGTGGATTCGTATACATTTTATTATGTCTATTTTTTTTTTCATGTACACTCTATAGCATCCAAGCAACTAAGACCAAGAAAATAAATGGGTTTTGATCGTTCCTGTACCTGAACGTGATTAAAATATCGCAAACAGTAAGATATATATCTGCTCGATACGGCTCGGATCGTCCGTCGGTTCTTGAACCTGACTCCCTGACCCCGACCGACTGTTCTTTTGTCGGGTACAGTCGCCATCAGATATATCGGAGCGGCCGAGGTACTCAAATATATCTGAGCAGCAATAAATTTCAATAAATTCTTTACGGTAAATAAGGTCAAAAAGATCTGAACATCCAATTCGCCACAAATATATGAGCAGTGGGTTTTCAATTAAATCTGAACACCCAAAGAGACAATAATATGTGAAAGCGCAACTCGTCAAAGTTATCTGCTCAGACAGGGTGATCATAAATATCTGAACATTTAAGGAAAATATACCTTAAAGCACTAAGCATACAGTTTAAAATTCTTAATCATACTACGCTAGAATACATTTTCTACACAACCACCATTTGGTTTTATCAATGTCAAAACTAAAAAGAGTCTTGCTGGGAGGTATGCGCCACTGGTTGTACGGTCCCAACTAGTTGTACGGTTAGTATATTATTAGAAAAAGTCGTTTCCCACTGACCAACTCCATTTTTTGACAGAAACAGGTAAGTACATGGTGTTAATAGAGGAATGGGTTTGTAGTTGTATAATTTTCACCGGTAAAAAAACATCAAGAGGTAAAACAACTTAGAATTTTTGAAACATGTATGCCATTTTTTACATTGTATGTACCAGGGTAGCATAAATGTAAATGCAGCTTTAATAAAATAAAAGGATAAACTAGTTTTCACAAAATTGTACTTTTTCCTGCTGTTTTCTGTAACGTATTATACGTATTCATATATATAATTATAACGTAATATATAGCATTATATTAAATGAGATCAATAAATCTAAAGGTTTAATAAATAAAATAGAAAAAAAAAGAACATGAATTCTTGATAAAAATAAACACAATTTAGGATTTGAACCCTGACGCAACGGATTACAATTATGATTTCTATTCACTAAACCGCTAGGCCATGGTGACTGACACGAAAGTGGATGAAATATTGCAAAGCATTCGCACTTATTTTAATTTGGCAGCTTTTATATTACCATAGATATAGAAGCACATGGATTAGCAGTAAGTGACAAACGTCATAGCATAAACGTCAACAAAGGCAGGACCTCTCAGAGACGATAACAGCCTACAACGATTTTGACATAAAACATGAAAGAAAATAATTTACTTATTTTAACCTTAATGATTTTTTTATTAAGTTAATAACTTAATAAAAGTGAAAAAAATAAATCTAAATCGAATACATATTCTTTGGCAAACACAAAATTATAAAAGACTAATTTGAATATTTTCCATTTAAAATGAGTAATTGTAAAGTGATCAGTTTTTAAAGATTGTTCAACTTTTGTACTTAATGACGTCATCGATCGATAAAATCACGTAGCGACATGCAAATGAAGCGAAATGTTTTATAAAAATGTTGCTGATTGCAAAACATATCACGAATTTGTGGTGTCAAATGAAATTATTACGATATTATACTAAACAAACCTATGATTTTCGATATTTTATTAATAAACTGCAAAACCGTATGTCTTTGAAACAACATTGAAGGTCAAACACTGTTACAGTTTTTTTATATAATAACAGTCATCTTAGCTTCAATTGATATAATTTCAAGAAAATATGGTTATATATCTCGAAATGGTTTTGTAATCAGCATCACTTTAGTAAAACTTTGCATACCGAATTGGGCAAAAATAACAAATACGTGAATTTTTATCAATTTCAATAGGGCTAGTATGGGATCCGCCATACTAATGTCACGCACACACATTCATTTACGCACACCGTTGTACTTTTTTTTGGTCTCGCCTGTCGTATTTTTATTGCCAATCTATATACGTAATTATAGCATAATAAATCTGCGAATCTATATATATAAAAGAAAGTGGTGTTAGTAATACTATTTATAACTCAAGAACGGATGAACCGATTTGGCTGAAAATTGTTAGAGAGGTAGCTTAGAACCAGGAAAAGGACATAGGATATATATCATCATGCTAAATATCGTAGGGGGTAAGCAGTATAAAAACTTTACATCATCCGTGCGAAGCCGGGGCGGACCACTAGTATTTGATAAAATACATGAAGTGAATTATATGCCATGACAGTTATTCATAAATAAAAGATGTTATTAAAGGAAATAAAAATTTCGACACTGGCGGGGTTTGAACCCGCGACCTTCGGGTATACGCCCCCGTCGCTCTGCCAACTGAGCTACAGTGTCAGTTGGCATCCAGCGCGAAATTTGACGGGGGCGTATACCCGAAGGTCGCGGGTTCAAACCCCGCCAGTGTCGAAATTTTTCTTTCCTTTAATAACATCTTTTATTTATGAGTAATAATCCCCACATGAGGAATTCATGTCAAAAAACATTAAATTATATGACAGTTATGTTATCTTTTTTGTAAATTTGCAAATATTTTATTCAAATGTGTTTCTTGTTACAAGACTGTAAAGTTGCTTTACGCAGATTTCTATTTTGTATACCTACTCATTTTGATACGATTACATTTAAACTGTATGCCTAGTGCTTTAAGGTATATTTTCCCTAAATGTTCAGATATTTATGATCACCCTGTCTGAGCAGATAACTTTGACGAGTTGTGCTTTCACATATTTTTGTCTCTTTGGGTGTTCAGATTTAATTGAAAAACCACTGCTCATATATTTGTGGCGAATTGGATGTTCAGAGATTTTTGACCTTATTTACCGTAAAGAATTTATTGAAATTTATTGCTGCTCAGATATATTTGAGTACCTCGGCCGCTCCGATATATCTGATGGCGACTGTACTACCGCCTCTCCGATTTAAAATTAATATTTTCTTTTTCGGCCATGGGAGAGGCGAGGAACTAAAAGTCATGCCCATAATAATAATAAATCATTTATTTTCAGACAACAAGGTCCATATAATATTAGTAAACTTAGTCTATGTTAGTATTTTACAACTTGGTAGGCAGAGGCTTTGATTTCTGATGCGCTGCTCTGAAGCGCCGGAACACTATTCCCTCAGGCCAAAAATTCTCTCCTAGCAGAATCTTCTCGTGGACTGCGGGAACCTGGAGCCAGTAGGATTTGAAGTTAGTAGGCCTACTGGGCTCCAGACGTGAGATGTTGAGCACGGTTATGGGACCGAGGCTCGTCTGCTCAATGTGACGCAAGATATCATTGTGCGTCATCTGTGGAGCTACTCGTGATATATAAATATCCAGTACCGGTGTTGCAGCCTTCAAGGGGCACGAGGCTGCTGGGACGGTACCACGCTTATTCCTGTTGTTAGCACGACGTTTGGGTTTTTTCCCAACCAGGGTAAATCCATCGTCGTCTCCAACAGTCTTCGGCGCGGCACGAACGGGCGCGGCTCGGTTCTCCTTTCCCTCCCCCCGTCTGGTAGTCGCGGTGGGTGGCGGGGGGTTCGGGCAGCGACGACGGGAGCGTGGTTGGCTACCTGACTTCAGCACCTGTGCGAATGAACCCTTATGAGCCACCGATGTCGATGGCGCGTCGGGTTTCAAGACAGGTGCGGATGGGCGCAGCGAACTCGTTCCATCACAAATTCGCTGAGTTGTCGGAGGATCACAGTCAATGACCGGGCGGTTTGGTGGGTCAGTTGTCACAGTTATTTTGCTGCGTTGCGAAGTATCGAGTGGCGGACGCTTCTGCCGTTTGCGCGGCGGCGATACTTGGGCGAGCGCGACGTCAGCATTTCGCAACGATGTCACCTCGCGCTGCAACTCGGCGCTGGCACGTTCCGAAGCCACGAGTTTGGCTTTGATATCTTCAACGCTGGACTTCAGCAACTGGATGTCCTTCAACAGTGATGTTACGTCCACATGGTCGAAGGTCACTGGAGGCAGCTTGTTAAGGTCCCGCGCTACGTAAGTGGGGATGTCATCCGGATCCGTCTCCTTGAAAGCTCGGAAGATGTCCTGGATATTTCTTTTCCCGCTGCCGTAGGCCCTCCTCGAGGCGAGGCGCACGGCGGTGACGGCGGCGGTGTCGGCGAGGAACTGTCTCGCGGCGGCTATTTCGGCGTCCGTGTAGCTGGTCGCGCAGATCTGCTCAAGGCTGAGCTCGTCCATCAAGTCCAGTTTATTCTGCACGAAGGCAAGCAGCTCCTGCACCAGGATGGTGTCGGAGCGCTTCACGCTGGCAGGGGTCGCCATTGGTTAAACACACAATGACGCACATTTATTGCTGATTCGGTCGCTGCTAGGTAGCGTCCGATCGAGCCGGGCGTTTTGTCACAACTGCCCAAAAATCCCTTAATTGCCCTAACACCGTTAGTCGCCTCTTACATACACCCATCGGAAGAAATGGGGTAGTGCTATTCTAAGCCGACATTACACAGTAATGTTTTCATTTACACCCATCAACCTTTTCATACATGCTCTTTTATTCCTCATACTTCGGAGGCCTGCCTTTTTGTACACTTTATTTAGTCTATATGTAGTTTCCGCGGTTGTCTTCCGTTAACATTACCTTCCACATTGGCTCTATAGTTCTCTTTTACAAGTTTACTATCATCCATCATTTTAGGTGCTCATTGGTATGGTCTGGTATGTTAAGATGGTTCTTAACATACCATTTTCTATTTTACAATATCATTTTTTACTCCGGACTTATTACGAGTCAAGCTTTATCTCACACGATCCTATAACCTAATATAATATATTATATATTCAACATTACATATTTTCCGAGGAGGAAATTTCTTCTCATCTCTACTGCATTTACTCCACTTTCATGCTTATTTTGCCACACCAAACGTTCGCTGCTATACATAAGCGTAGGAACAAGAACAACATCATACACAGCCACTATGGGCCTTTGCAGACTCCGATCGACTAGTCATACATTCAATAGGTATGCAATATACTATTCATTGCTCCATTTACCGCATTATCCTTTTCCACTTCTATCAATTTCTTCATCACATTAAATCCATCTCTAGTAAACAAACTTCCCAGATGTATAAACTTCTTCACTTGTTCCACTTTCTCACCATAATTACAATTGCGCTTTCTGCCACATTTCTCTCTCTCTCTCAAAAACCATAGTTTCGGTTCTATACACATTCCCCCGATCTCCTTTCTTTCAAAAGATGCTCATGTAATATTCATCATCTCTTGGAACTCTTGATTGATTTAATTATGAACTTGATTTTGTTTATTTTAATATTTGAGTGTATTTCATATAAATGTGTTACGACGAGTTTTACGTTTGAACATGACCAACATATCATTTTAATTCTCAAGGAATGTTGAATCATTGATCCGTGTGTAATAAGGTGGCGAAAGTGGTATATAAAGTAAATAGAGATAGTGTTGTAGAGCCGCACAAGTTGCTTGAAGAATTTTTTTGGATGACAACGTTATTACAAAGGTAGGAGACTAAAGTGAGAAGAAAAAAAGAGCATGTACTTATGTTATGGATAGAACCGAAATGAAAGTGAGGGAAGCAAGAGAGATTTGTCAGGATCGTCAGTGGCGATCGATAGTCTTTGCCTACCCTCCCTCTCCTCCTCCTCCCCCTTTACATCCTGCATTTGCACATTATTTTGCGTCGGGCTTACGTTACTGCACGTCCTGATCTCGTGACATGACAAGAAGAGCTTCAAAAGGAATCTTGCAGTACCTACAAGAACGACTTTTTGGAAATACGAATAATCCTCTGATGATAAATAAAGAATAAATAAAGGAAAGCAAAATCTCGACACAGGCGGGAATCGAACCCGCGACTTCAGGTATACGCCCCCCGTCGCTCTGCCAAAAGAGCTACCGTGTCAATGGCTGCCAGCGCGAAATTCTTCTATCCTTTATTTCTTTTACACGTTTAAGTAGTGTTTGCGTTTCCTACCTCCGAATTTTTACTAATTCGGAAGGCCACTTGTCTACCTTTTCAGATAGAATGCAAATGTTGAAAACGCCTAACCATCACATAATTTAAATCTTTTTGTTCATGAAAACCTCATGTGGGGATTATTTATTACTGATAAATAATGGAAAGAAAAATCTCGACACAGGCGGGAATCGAACCCGCAACCTCGGGTATACGCCCCTGTCGCTCTGTCAATTGAGCTACCGTGTCAATGGCTGCCAGCGCGAAATTCTTCTATCCTTTATTTCTTTTACACGTTTAAGTAGTGTTTTCTTTTCCTACCGCCTTCTTTTTCTTTCCTTTATTTATCAGTAATAATCCCCACATGGGGTTGTCAATGAACAAAAAGATATAAATTATGTGATAGTTAGGCGTTTTCAACATTTGCATTCTATCTGAAAAGGTAGACAAAGTAAAAATTCGGAGGTAGGAAACGCAAACACTACTTTAACGTGTAAAAGAAATAAAGGAGAACAAAAAGATTTAAATTAAAGGAAACTGATATTTATTGTTGCTGGAAACTAGATTTGTACACAGAGACATAGACAGAGAATGAAATTTTAATTTGAAAAATCGAACGTATATGACTTACAAGTCCTAGTCCTAATCTTTCTTTTATATTGATTCTATTCCGAAAGTTTAGAGCCATTTTTTTATTTAAAGTTTGTAATTCGCAACACACCAAGATTTGCTTTTCTTCTCAGTAGTTTTCATGTGAATGCTGCAACATGTTGAAGAAAACCAATTTTAAGCAACTCTATTGGCTGTTGAACTACTTGACATTGCTGCGGCCAATCAGCGCTCTTATATTTATCAGGGGTTGTGTAGTGTAGAGAAAACCACCACTCGGCACTCGCATTTTCCTGTCAAATAGAAGGCGGACGAAATGAATGAATGCTGAATCGGGCGATCAATAAAGTTAATACTGTAAAGTCCATTGGAGTGAGATCACGATTTATGTTCTATGATATAAAATCTGGTGGTGTTATCTAAATATTAATTATTAACCATGATGGATGCTTCTGGTGCTTATGGAGGCGGAAAAGCTGGTGGAGCCTTCGATCCTCAAGCTTTTATTCAAAGGCCTCCTGTGATTGTTCGTGCTGTATGTTGGGTAAGCGTTTAAAATTTCCATATAGTCATGTAATAACTATGTAGGAGACTAATATTAGGTTTTGTCTTTTAACTTATGTTGCTTCTAACTGATCAAATCATAAAACCCCAATTTCAATATTACGGGTTTTTTATTCTTCGTTCTTAATCTAAATAATACTTTGAGAGGCTGATTTTATGGTAAGATTGGAGTTAAGATTGATGTGTTGCTACTTATTAAAAAAAATATGAAGCTGAGTTAGACACCAAATAAATAATAATAAATAAATATACAGACAAATTATACACAGATCGAGTTTGAATACCATTCAAAGGTCTAATCTAGATATTAGTTTGCTGTGAAAATAATTATATCAGACTTCTAAATAAACATAGCAAAGTAGTGGTAGTAATGGATTAGCTTTTTCATTTTTCTTCTGATTATCATTCAGAGAGACAAAACACAATTCAATTATTGTTCTTTCTTAATTATGCAAGAGGTAACCAAGGATATGGTGCATTATTAGTCATGCGATGAGGTCTGTTAATCAGCACTTGCAACCCTTTCTTTTACCATGTTCCTGTTTCTGAAGGTAAAATACTTAATTCTTAATCTCTGGCTTACCCTTTTTGGGATTAGCTTAGCTAAAATATAATTTATAAATAAATGAGATTATATGTGAAGAAATTTTGAATGTAAAAGAAGCAAGAGAGTTTTGTTAGGATCATGAAAAATTTTGATTGATAGTCTGCCTACCCCAATAGGAATAAAGGGTCTGAGCATAAATGAGTATAATGTATGTTTATAAGAAAGATACTAGCATTTCGGATTCATTCATTGGGTAAAGTCTCATATATACAAAATAATTCTTATAAATTAAATCCAGATATGATTGTAATGCCATATTATTTTCTTAGCTCTTCAGCGTGATTGTAATGGGCTGCATCTCAGCCAAAGGCTGGTACCGCAAGAAGGAAGACCTCAAGGAGTATTGTGTCTACAATGATGACACTAACGCCTGCAACTATGGTGTTGGCATATCTGTCATTGCTTTTATCGCCTCAGTGGCATTCATTGCTGGAGAGTACCTCTTTGAGCAGATGTCATCTGTCAAAACTAGAAAGCATTATGTGCTAGCTGACATGGGATTCTCAGGTAAACTAATTTTCATGTTTTCTCTTATATAATTCTTCCTTGATGTAGGCAGAGACAATTTAGTTTTCATTATGAAATTTTCTTGTGAAGGTGAGATTAATATAAGTCAAAATTACAAAACATAACATAAACATAACATAACATAACATAAACGTTCACGCCGAATATCCCCGAAGGGGTTGGCAGAGGTACTAATACTTCTGAACATCATGCGACTTTGTCACCTGGTGTTCAGAGTACCCACGTTTTGCATGGACAGTGTACACATGTGATAGGGGGCAGGCCTATCGCCGTTTTGTATGAATACACTGTCACATGACTAAGTACAACTCAGCCATGTGGGTTTCCTCACGATGTTTTCCCTCACCGTTAACAGCCATGATAAATTAACCACACATATGTCTTAAGAAAAGACAAATTGGTGTAGGCCCGACCCAGGATTTGAACACTAGTCGTTTGCACGATAACCGAGTGTTCTACCCACTGGGCTATCACGGTAAGGTCAAAATTATTACTATTTTATATAATATAATTTACTGTAATGATAAATCATAGGCTTATATTACTCAATGTAGAATATATTTATAAATAGTATGTAGTCCCATAAAATATGTACCTTTAGGAGTAAAAAAATATATGTTATGTTAGTGGATTAATAGCTACATTGCTTTAAATTAGCCCCAGACCCCTTACTTGCCTTATCAGCAGCCATAACTAATGGAATAAAAAGAAAATAGAGTGGTGCTATTCTTAGCTGAAACTAAGCAACAGTATATGTTGCTCTATACAACTCTAACAAACTCTTAAATATATCACTTTCAATCTTTAGTTAATTTTAAAAGTGTTTTTTTTTCTTAGATCCTGTTACCCCATTTTATCATTAGGTCAGGATAGATGGGTAGGTAACAAAATAACATCCTATTTAATGCAGGTCCTCAGAAATAAGATTATAGGTTAATATTTTATTCAACATTTTTTAGAGTCTTTTCACCACTAATACTGGCTGAAGAATTACATTATGTCGTACATTAAGCTGAGGCAGGACCTTTTTGGTAGCACGAAAATCCGACTTTGTAATATTTTTGTTTTATTGTTTACCAAGTTAATGATTTTTCTTTCTTTCAATTAGTATTCTGAAGGTCAGGCTACCCCATTTAGGGATTTATAGCCGTGAGTATATGCTATGTTATTTCTAACCTAATGCCTTGTTACCAGAATCTTCCATATAGAATAGATGTTCTTTGCTATAATAAGGTGAATTGAATGATCATGTTTTAAATACAAAGGGTCAAAATGATTGACACTTGATCATTTCCATATCAAATTTTCGTTCAATAATAATTTTGGTTAATGTCTGATGATTATGATTATGAAGCAATGGCAAGAATTACGTATTAAAATAAATAACTTAAGAGAATGGTTTGAAAAATTACTTTTGATTCAAATGATGTTGAACATTTCAGATTTTTTATGTAGTTTTGTTTCATTTCAATTTAATCTTTTCGTTGTAAAGTATTAATTTTTTGCCATATTTCCGGCGAGTAAACATCTTTCTTTCTAATTCGGTATGTTTTCCTGTAGGGCTGCCGAGTCAAGAATCATTTTCTCCCATTAATTTCGCTGGACATTATATGGAGTTTAACGTTTAAGATATTTTATGAGGGTTTTAAAGCTTTTTATATTAAATCTATTCATTTAAAAATGTTTGTTAGCTGTTTAGTCCCGATTGAGAACAGCACTAACCCAATTTTTCACGGGAAATATATCTACCCCACTTGAATTTTAAAAGTGGCTGATTCATTTATAATTCTACAGGTCTGTCTATCCCTCTAGGCGTGGTGAATTATGGCCATGGTAGCCTAGGTTCAGGGTAGGCCATAACCGTTGGGTCAAGGTACGGACTTTAATGACCTTCTGTAATAGATGCATCATTCTACAATAGAGCGCTCACTTATTGTTGAAGGCCATGCAACAAAGTTGTGGACAACAGCTAGCACAATTTATTAATCATAGCAATATAACTCATTGCAACAGTTAAAGGCAGTTTCTCTGATTTTATTCGCTCAATACTTCCAATCAGCAAGTATATAGCCATCCGCGATTTACTACATCTACTAACATTGACCATATTCACAACATAACAAAAGATAGGATTAGCTGTCTTGTAATAATCCGCTATATAATTTGCTTTATGTTGTAATAAGAAACCTAAAAAGACGAGTTTTGATCCTAAATACTAAGATTTTTTACAAAAATCAGAATCTGATTGAATTGTTTACAAAACGTAGCGACATCTAGTTAAAAAATGCCGTGTAGTGTCGGCTTAGAATAGCACTACCCCATTTCTTCCGGTGGGTCTACGTAAGAGGCGACTAACGGTATTGGGGCTTTTAAGGGATTTTTGGGCGATGCGGTTGGAGACCCATCACCAACAAGCTTTATTTTGCCATCTTTTCCCCACTAAACTTTCCAAAAGTGGCTGAGGAATTTCTAGTTCCTTAACTCTGGATACCCCTTCTAGAGATTTATAGCCGTGAGTATATGAATGTATGTATCTAGTTAAAAAACTTTTTGATATGTTGGTGAGGCAGCACCGACCTTAATTGACTGCATCTGCATCGGCCTATCGTTCCCAAGCGACCGATTAATTAGACCGTGATTAGTTAATCACGTCAATCATACTGATACTCTTTTCTGCTTAACTCGAACGTTCACGCTGCGTGTCGAAGGGGTGGTTGAGGTACTAATACTTCGGAACATTACGGGACATTACTGTTACCTGGTGTTCACATTGGTATAGGCTTAACTCAGGATTCGAACCCACACCATTGATGTTCCCCATTGCGCTAATACTATACAAAATGTATTTTGGTCAAAAATACTAATAGCATTACGAACATTTGTTCCAGCATTCTGGGCTTTCCTGTACTTCGTGGGTTTCTGCTACCTGTCGAACGCGTGGGGCAAGACGGACAACCCGCCGGTCGGCACCGCCAATAATATGCAAGGCGCCATCGCTTTCTGCTTCTTCTCTATATTCGCTTGGGTAAGTTGCATAATGAACATTAACTTTTTGCGATGTGTAGGCTTAGAATAGCAATAGCCCGTTTCTTCCAGCAATTTTCATAAAAGGGACGGAAGGAAGGGAAGGGGTTTTAAAGTGATTGTTGAGCGATTGGTCTGGAGGCTGTCCTATCACTACATATCCTTTATTATACCATCTATTCGCAACGTCGTTGAAGAGATAGTATGTTGAGCATTGGACGTCAATTGGTTGATAATAATTAATATTAACTTCACATCTTAACCACTCTTAAGAGTAGGCTATTTGAGCTTGTACACAAAACTGCGAAACTTCTAATAATAAGCAAATTCGCATAGCTTCGCAACTATTCGCAGTTTTGTTACAGGCCAAAAAGTAGATCTTTTTGTGGCGACTTATATGGGCTGGAATAAAGATTTTCTACAATCTTACCAATATTATCGACTAAAAACTGCATAAAAAGATAGCAGGAGAACTCCTGAGCCACCTTTAAAAGTTTATTAGATTAAAAAAAAATATGAATGGATAAGAGTCTACAGATACACCGTTCAACAACATACGACTCCCATTTTAGACACAACTAATAGCCCTTCACATCGAATCACCCTACCCAGTATAATGTGAGCTGTGATGTTAACATTCAAATTTCAGGTTGCCTGCGCATTCTTTGCGTTCCAACGGTTCCGTATCGGCGCTGAGGCTGCGTTCGCTCCTTCGTTCGACCCGGAGGGGTCAGTGACCTCCCCGGCAACCTTCCAATACCCGCCGCAGGATAACGAAGCCGGATATGCGGAGCCTCCGTTTGGACAGAATAGGAATGCTGGTAAATATACGTTTGGTAGTTTTGGGCGGAAATGTATAGAACAACCAACTTGTTTATAGAATGTCAGACAGCGGTAATGACAGATGTCATTATAAAAACGCTGTTAATAGCAAGCAAGGTTACAATAAAAGACATGTGCACAATTTCATAGTGTAGTTACAGAAAAAACAATAGCTGTTTGTTTTTATAATATGTCGTAACACACATTCTCTTCGTAAGTTGGTCGCACTGTAGTTTGTAATAAATGGATTCTAAGGCATCTGTCAATGTAAATATAAATATTAACATACATAATATTTAGTATATTATACTCACGCCCATAAATCCCAAAAAGGGGTAGCCAGAGCTGCAGAGCTAGAAGCTCCTCAGCCACACATGGAAGTTGATAGTTTTGCTTGGACAGTGTACTCACGTGATAGGGGGCAGGTCTATCGCCGTTTTATCGTACTAAGTACAACTTAGCCATGTGGGTTTGCTCATGATGTTTTCCCTCACTGTTAACTACCATGATAATAAATAAAGTGTTGGCCCAACCCGGGATTAGAACACTGAACGATAAGCGGTGTTCTACCCGCTGAGCTATCACGTCGTGAATTTCTCCTATGACAAAAAATAAGCAATTTTTAAATAAACTTACTAAGCAGTACTGTAATATTGTTTTTTTTTCAGGTAACGTAGATTATGCAGCACCCACTTACTAGGTTTGTTGTCTTTTACGAAATAAAACAACTACAACCGTTCTACATTTCTTACTTTGTGGCTCGAATATTTTACTATTTATTTTGCATAAGAAAATTTCCGTCTATTTATTTTTAGTTACGTCCGTAAGTTGTACGTTAGTACTAAAAAAATATTGTATTTTCTAATTTATTTCTTAAGCATTAATCTCCTATTTAAGTGAAAATTTATTTTAAGGTTGTTATTTTTTTATATCAATTTTAAAAGATAAAGCTTATGTTTTGGTTTATCATTTATTTTGATCTTACTAAATGTTAATCAGTATTATTTTCATTTTAAAATATACATAGCGATCGCACTGCTTGTATATTAAAGATTGACATATATCATGTAGAAGTTTTAAGATTTAAATTCTATTTATTTTGTGTGTGATGTAATATTTTTTAATACTTGTTGCGTCAAAATAATTGATGTTAGCAGAATCTCGAAAGAAAAATATTTTTATTTTTATCTTATTTAATATTTTTATTATTAACAGTCTTTCTTCGTACCTACTATTTTATAAATATTATACCAATGAGTAGTTACCAAATTATGTACCTAAAATATGATGTACATACAAAACGCATCCAAAGAATATTATCAAGCTTGTGATATTGCAACTTTGCACGCCATTATTTTACATATATTGAAAAACTAATAATATTTTGTGTATCTGATTATTAAATAAATGCTACGAATATTCCTTGTTCCCTTAAAATATATTTTATCACACCGTGCAATGTAGTGAGCCTAAGAAATTGTATCACAAATGTATAGATGTTTACAATGTTTAAAGTCATTAGGTGTTAGTTTGAATATATAAAATGGATGTTCAATGCTCGATTAAATATATAATACAATAAAAAATTGTGTACGAAACAAAAGGTAATTAATCAAACGTACAAAAACTCGACAAAACTTATTGAACCTAAATACTTACTAATACTTAATTTTTTGCCTGAGTTCTACGGTAAAGGATTATTTAGACTCTAAAGGACGATGGGAAAAAACGTCCCCACCATCCAACAGATTTCAAACAAGTGTCATTTGAAACATCTATTAGAATAGAGAACTTTTTACTATGGCGACATATTTCAAATGCTTGGGGTTTAGATTTTATAATATATTCTTCTTTTTTACTTACACATAATAACATAACATAACATAAACGTTCACGCCGAATATCCCCGACGGGGTTGGCAGAGGTACTAATACTTCTGAACATCACGTGACTTGGTCACCTGGTGTTCAGAGTACCCACGTTTTGCATGGACAGTGTACTCACGTGATAGGGGGCAGGCCTATCGCCGTTTTGTATGAATACACTGTCACATGACTAAGTACAACTCAGCCATGTGGGTTTCCTCACGATGTTTTCCCTCACCGTTAACAACCATGATAAATTAACCACACATATGTCTACTTACACATATAAAAAAATATTTTTGTTTAAAAATAAATACATTTGTGCCCCAAAGTTATTTTTTTATTATAATAAAACCCAAATGTTTTTGCAATTAACACAGGTACATTAGACTTTTTTGGGTCCCAATGAAAAATATTGACACATATCCCATGACTGTTGTAGGGTGGGGACGGGGTTCATACAAAATCCCCCATGGTCCTTTTAGAGTATTAAAATCTTCAAAATGACCTTATAGAATCCAGAGGATACAATGAACCATTTGTCAATCAGACAATAACTTCTTTGCTTATATGTTACATTTAATTTCAACAGTTCATTTTAGGAAAAACTGCCTCATAATTTGTCATAAATAAAATGTATTGATATGTCGGTAGCTATCTCTTTGTAATCGGACTAAATATTTAAATTGAATTTATGTCATTGTTTCGACTCGTGTAAGACAAATACACATTCTTGCAAACGATTAGTCCTACACATATCAATAATATAAGCGGCGTGTTTTTTTTCGCTGCGACAAAAATTCTAACATTGAAATAAATTAAAAAACATTTTTTTTTATTATCATTTTGGTTAATACATTTCGTAGGCATTGGTGTTAATTTAACGAACATTGATGTTGTTTCGTGTTTGAATCCTTATTGTCAAGATAAATATATCAGTAATAATTTTGATCTCACATATTTTAACGCACTATTTGTTGTTAATGTGGTTTGGTAAAAATACCCGAACACCTTTCAATATTTGTCACCGATATCCAGTAAATTAAAATCGTAAAAAGATAACATGTATATCAAAATTATAAGATTGAAGTATTTAACTAATAATAGTGTGTATTTACGACATAAGTGGTTTTAGTAGCGCTTTAAAATCTGGATATAAAGTATTTTTTTAAGTGTTGGTATGTAGAAGTATTGTGATGCTTTAGTAGTATATTTCTGGGCCTCATTTTATATGTAAATATTGTGGCACGTGTTCATAGCAATAAATTTACTAGTGGTATTATAATTATTTTATAAAAACATTTATAGTTCGACATCAACCATAAGATATTGTTTATCATATTTCGGAACATTTAAAATGAGTCCCATATTGTAGTTATTCTTCTACTATGGTAGTTTTCACTTCCTTAGCTTGCACTGGAGGAACGGTAGCAATAAATTACTATTTGGTTGTATTTGAATGTAGTAAATTCCTTTTCATATTATATCCTATGGTGGCGCTAGTGTGTTATATCTTTATATCACAGCTGCTTCTAATGTGAATTATTTTCTATATTTAGAGTATTTTGCGTAATATTATCTAAAAACTTCAATACATAAAATTTTATGAGAAATACACCGGCAATTTTTGGATTCATGGCCATTTTCCAGCTTTATTTTGTATTAACAGATTTTATTTTGCATTTAAGATATTTTATTAACCATGTCTTGTGCTGCATAAAGGTTAGCGCCATATTTCGGATTAATACTAAAAGGAAATCTTCTATTTGCTAACATACGAATGACAATACAATGTTAGAAGGTTGTTTTAAGTTTAATATCCGTTTTCCAAGGTGTATATTCGCATAGTAAATGAGAGTGCAATGCCTATACATGTTAATTGGTCCCGTAACTTTATTCTTATGGTCCACGATAAAAAGTATATCGTATATTCTAGTCACTTTAGAACATATCCGTTGTTAATTTTGGTATCTTTTTAATGATTATATATTATCTTCCATCACAACTTTTGAATAAGGCACGCATATACACTATTTATTTCACGATTATGTTGAAAATAGCAAAAGAAAAATATTTTAACATGTTAAATTCAATGCTGGAATAATTCAGTAAGTACTCTTTCAACTTAACTTCAAGTTTGATGTATTAGGATAAGGATGTATTTCGCGTTTCATAATATATTATTTTGACTATAGTTAATGTAACAAGTCGTTGGTTAGACGTTTGTGACGGTATTATCTAAGAAATTAATAATAACAAATATTATAAAAAATGTATTACATATTAAAATAAGTGTTGAATATTAACGCAAAAATCGAAAAGTTCGCAGAGGTGTAATGAAATTGTATATGTGATTATATTTTGATGGAATAGCTTGGAATCGAAATAGTAGTACTTATGATCTGTTAGCGCTGTATCGAATAGCGCATGTAGATGTGTCCCTCTTATTGCAGTAGGAGGTAGCAGATCGAATATAATGTACCGAAACACACTGTTAATGTAAAACATGGATTATACTAAAAAAGAGGCGTGGCGTATTCTTTGTTCACATTAAGCACCGATTTTTTCTGTGTCTGTTTTCTGCCCGATCTTAGTCGTTCAATAATTATTCGCGATTTGTTTTTCTTCTGTATTTTACTGTTTGAAAAATAATTGCCATGCTTAATTAATTCATTAGATAAAAATAAATAACAAAACTCAAAAATAAAAGAAGATAACAATATAGCTAAGAGATTGCTGATCTTTGAATAAATTAAATATTTTTTTATAAACGCACAAAAGTACATTATATTCAATTTGTTATACATGTATGATTTTGGACATATATATGCGTTGTTGAAGTTTCATCCAAAAGCTGTTTTCATAATATTGAAACTATTAGAAACTTTACCAAGCTGTGTCGGCAACTATCTTGTATGTAAGTTTAGAGATGCTTTATTTGATAGTGTTGGTGGATGAATAATATACGTGCAAATGAAATAAATATGTAATGTGAATTCAATAAATCAGATGGATAGTTATTTTTGATGTGTTTTATTTCTTATGTCGAATCCTTATCAGCTCAATCAAATAGAATCGAATAAAGATAGAAAGGCTTGCTGCTCTTTAGTAAATGAGGTGTGTAGTGTGGTGTTTTATGCTGCGTAGTGTTGCTGTGTAGTGTCAGCTTAGAATAGCACTACCCTATTTCTTCCGGTGGGTGTACGTAAGAGGCGACTAACGGTATTAGGGATTTTTGGGCGATGCGGTTGGAGACCCATCACCAACAACCTTTATTTTTACCATCTTTTCCCCACTCACATTTCCAAAAGTGGCTGAAGAATTTCTAATTCCTTAGCTCTGGCTACCCCTTCTAGGGATTTTCAGTGAGTATATGTATGTATGTTTTATGAAAGACTACGCTCTACACACCCTCTTCTCGCAAATAAAATAATCGTACACCTTCAGTGTAGGGAATATATGTTCATGTTCAAATCTATAATACAAACACTGGAATATACCCTCATTATCAAAATCGGACCACTCTGTTAAAATGTAATACGTGGTGAAACTTTACAATCAGTGTCCCTCAGTTAACAATACACCTTTAATATAACCCTATTTTTTATTTTAGTTGAAAATAGGACCAATTACTGAATCTCGGATGATACTCGGACTTCCTATCAAAGAGCTTAAAAAGTTGGGAGAAGTATTGTATTATCGCACCACATTGCAATAGTTTAACATTTTTAAGTTGTGTTGTGTCAGGCTAGAAAACCATTACAATTATTTTTCCGAAGGTAAGAAGTGACTATGGGTGTTGGGCTTATTAAGTGATACACACAGCCATAACACCCTAAAAGGGGTAGCCAGAGCTTCAGCATAAAAAATCAACAACCTTTAGTGGGCATTTACATTACTCAACGAAAATGCATAGATCAAATTAAAGAAAAAGGTGGATGTCGTGTCTTTCCAAAAGATCTAAGAGCTGGCATTGAATAGTTATGATGAGAATGTTACACCGACAAGAGCATCACTATTAAGTTTATAATTATGGACGTAGAATCGAGATTTTTTTTAATGTTGAAGTTTTTTGTGGATATAATGGTGTAATTGATGCTTCTATCATTCTTATGAAATAAAATAAAACTGCAATGCCCAATGAGTTATATTGTATGCATGCATTAATTTATTTAAAGTTGGGGAATACAGTGGCGAATCGGTAGTAATTTATCGAAATATTTTCTTGATTCCTGCTATGTCCTTGCGATCACAGGAGAATAAGATGTTGAGTGTACCTTCTCATAACAGTGCTACATATAGTGATTCCTTTGCAGCCAGAGCAGTTAATTTATGGAACTCACTACCAGTTGACATGCGGCTGTCATCATCACTAAATATATTTAAAAATAAACTGAAATCCCATTTTTTTAAAACCTTAGGTTGGTAGATTTTATAAAGTTAGGTATATGTATTTATTATATTATATAAGTATGTATATACATGTCTATTTGTTAAGCCGCACTATCATAACATAGTGCTGCGCCTTTCCCAAAGGGTTGGTAAAGAATATAATTAAAAGGACTGTATTTTATAGGTGGCGACATCTGGTGTAAAAGTATGTACATTAAAACCATCAGAGGCATATTGATATTGATATGTTAAGTTAGATTTACTATTGCTCAACAGATGTCGCTAGTAAATTACGTAATAAAGAATATTCTCGATCAATGTAAAACAACCGTTAGGAACATTAGAACTTTCTGTTTCTTCCAGAAACATTCGAATTAATAAAGTACCGTTTTAACGGTCGATTGCTATGTATTCTAGAAGCTTCCGCTATTGTTGTACAGAGGGCACTTGTAATGCCCAATTATTCAAATGATCACAATTAATACAGAACTTGAAGAGAACACAAGCTAGTTTCATTATTCCTGGACACGGAACCTCCCAGACAGAGGACGTCGGCGCATTTCCAGCTCTACGAGTAATCATTTGGCGCCCAACGTAAAAAGGAAGAAAAGTAAATACCTGAGAGAAAATAGCTGGAATCCTGCTGAGACTACGTCGTTTTTTTGAGACCGAAAAACCACCGAAGGAGAAGATTGAGAAGCTACCAGGATTGTGAGAGGGCTAAGTATCGGCCTGAAATCGTGAGTTGGTTGTTTTTTCCTATCTTTCCTCATTCCTTTAGGGTTAACTCTGTCTGGGAGGTTATGTTGTATTTGTAATTGAATTCCTCTTTATTTCGTTAAAATCTCGTTTAGACCGCTTATGTTTATCGCTGTGTCCATTTAAACTGTGTTAATTGTCATTTTATTGCTATACCGTTCTAAAATTTATACCGTTACCCGTTAAAAAGAGGAAGGCGTCATAAACGCCTTTCGATTAGATATACTAAATATCTATCCGCGAATAACGTGTCTTAGTAGCTTGAAAAGAGGAAGGCGTCGTAAACGCTTTTCGATTAGATATACTAAATATCTATCCGCGAATAACGTGTCTTAGTAGCTTAAAAAGAGGAAGGCGTCGTAAACGCCTTTCGATCAGATATACTAAATATCTATCCACGAATAACGTGTCTTAGTAGCTTAAAAAGAGGAAGGCGTCGTAAACGCTTTTCGGTCAGATATAATTACTCGATATATACCTATATCGATAGTCTACCCACTAACAACGTGTCTTAGCTTAGGATTTGTGTCCCGAACACTAAAAGAGGGAGGCGTCTTAAACGCCTTTCGGTCAGATATAATTACTCGATATATACCTATATCGATAGTCTACCCACTCACAACGTGTCTTAGTTCAGGATGGGTATCCTAAACACTAAAAGAGGGAGGCGTCGTAAACGCCTTTCGGTCAGATAGAAATACTCGATATCTATTAATCTAAAAATTAACAAAACCGTACCAATAACTAATTAAACCGTACCAATAACTAAACAGACCTTTATACCTATTAACCAAATAACACCCATATTAATAACCAATCCATTCCTTTATTTAACCAAACCCATACCCAATTCCAATTCTAACAGTTTCCCAACCGTAACACCAGCTCACGTCTTATTGGGCCGATCACTGACAGCCCTCCCAGACCACGACCTGACTGATGTACCAGAATCGAAGTTAACAATGTTTTGTCAACTCCACCAGATATACCAGAGCTTCTGACGGCGGTGGTCCAGCTTTATATCCGGGGAGCATCGTGCTGATCAAGGACAACAGGACACCCCCGTGCCAGTGCCGCCTGGGGAAGATCGAGCAAGCTCACCTCGGGGCGGATAACGTTGGTCGAGTGGCTACCATTAAACCAGCCAACGGGCTTATAAAGCGGGCATTCAACAATATATGTCCGTTACCACTACCATCACAAATGTAAATTTGGGAAGTTGAATGCAGACGTCCAGGGTTCGGGAGATCAGAAAGGGCAATCCAAAGAACACCACACAATTTGAGCCCTTACACCGAGACCATACTTGATTTAAATTACTGAACTCAATTAGCGGAAACTAGCAGTAAATTTTTACCGAGGATTACGAATTGATACTGAAGTTAAAGAAGCCAAAAATTACCAGAATATGATGCCAGAATATCATTCGACACGACGCCGAAGAAAGAAAACATTTAGAATTAGTTAGATATAAGTTATGTTCCTTCTTTTAATCAATTTATGTTTACCAATAAATCTTTATTATTCCTGTGTTTTAATTCAAAGTTAGATTAGTAAGTATAGGCTTGTCAGTTAGGTAGGCCAGGGTCATATATGTTACTTCACCATACCAAAAATACAGTGCCTTTTGTGGGGAACATGTTAAGCCGCACTATCATAACATAGTGCTGCGCCTTTCCCAAAGGGTTGGTAAAGAATATAATTAAAAGGACTGTATTTTATAGGTGGCGACATCTGGTGTAAAAGTATGTACATTAAAACCATCAGAGGCATATTGATATTGATATGTTAAGTTAGATTTACTATTGCTCAACAGATGTCGCTAGTAAATTACGTAATAAAGAATATTCTCGATCAATGTAAAACAACCGTTAGGAACATTAGAACTTTCTGTTTCTTCCAGAAACATTCGAATTAATAAAGTACCGTTTTAACGGTCGATTGCTATGTATTCTAGAAGCTTCCGCTATTGTTGTACAGAGGGCACTTGTAATGCCCAATTATTCAAATGATCACAATTAATACAGAACTTGAAGAGAACACAAGCTAGTTTCATTATTCCTGGACACGGAACCTCCCAGACAGAGGACGTCGGCGCATTTCCAGCTCTACGAGTAATCACTATTTATTAAGATATTGTATAGTATATTTGATATAATAATTATTATATATATAATTAATATACAGTTTGTAAATAAGTTATGTTTAGTTAAGTTCTATTTAAGTTGCATATGTACTTGACCATAATGTTTTAAAGAGTTGTCTAATTTGTTCCTCACCATAAAGGTTGACTGGAAGAAATCGCGTTAAGGCGATAAGTCCGCCTTTGTGTACATATACTGTGGTACCTATTATGTAATATACTGTTTGTGTGTTTTTGTGTATGCAATAAAGTGTTTAAATAAATAAATAACTATGTCCGATACTCTCACAATATAATATAATCCCTTTTAGGGATTATCAAGACGCGGGACTATCGGAAATACATCCTAAAGGACGCAACCACAGACGTTTGTCGAGCATGTGGCCGTCCCATAGATCATTTAGGCTAATTTATTTACGACTGTTCGGGTCTCAAAAAAAAAAGGTCAAAAAGTTTATTTTTTAAAATTAAGTTAAATACTATCATTTTTTGAAAGTCATTTTTTTTTAGTTTTTCATTTCCGTTGCTTCGGAAGGTGTTCGTAAAGAGAAGAAGCAACAAAGAAACTCTTAACATTCATATTTTTTATGTTTTTCAAAATATGGTTTTTACAATTTCAGTTTGTAAACATGTTTTTACTTTATAACAGATTTTCTATGCGACCAAACCAAACGCTTTTTTTTGACATAATTAAAATAAATTGTCCATCACACAAAACCAATCACATAACGAGAGAAGAAAAATCCTCACCAGACAATTATTTCTGTGAATAACGAGGGAAGATTTATAGTTTTACGGACACGGTCATGTGCGCGTTGAGTCCTTGTCGTTTAAAGAATTCTCAACACTGTAGTAAGATAAAGAATAAATAAAGGAAAGAAAAACCTCGACACAGGCGGGATTCGAACCCGCGACCTCGGGTATACGCCCCCGTCGCTCTTGCCAATTGAGCTACCGTGTCAATGGCTGCCAGCGCGAAATTCTTCTATCCTTTAATTTTTTTACACGTTTTAGGCCTATAACGCACTAGCGGTTGGCCGCAATGCGGCGTGCCGTTGCGGTAGGCCGCACATCGATTAGTACATGAAACCGCACGATGACGACGCACTGATTTGCGGCCAGCCGTCAACCGCTCCGGTTGTTCCAGAGCTGCGACGAGCCGCGCCGGTTGAATGATGCGGCGCGCCGCATCCCCACCACGCACTCGGCGCGGTAGTCGCAAACGCCGCGTCCCGCCCGCCAGTCCGTCGTCGTCGTGTTCAATATTTCTAGAAGCACTGACGATTGCGGCAGACCGCAGTGAGCCAAGAACATACGGTTAGCCGGAATACGGCGTGCCGTTACGGCTGACCGTACAGTCGCCATCAGATATATCGGAGCGGCCGAGGTACTCAAATATATCTGAGCAGCAATAAATTTCAATAAATTCTTTACGGTAAATAAGGTCAATAAGATCTGAACATCCAATTCGCCACAAATATATGAGCAGTGGGTTTTCAATTAAATCTGAACACTCAAAGAGACAATAATATCTGAAAGCACAACTCGTCAAAGTTATCTGCTCAGACAGGGTGATCATAAATATCTGAACATTTAGGGAAAATGTACCTTATAGCACTAGGCATACAGTTTTAAATTCTTTAACTAACTACGCTGGAATACATTTTCTACACAACCACCATTTGGTTTTATCAATGTCAAAACTAATAAGAGTTTTCTGCAGGGAGGTTTTCTCCACTGACCAACTAATCCGTACAACTAGTTGTACGTAATAATTTTTCACCGGTACAAAAACACCAAGAGGTAAAATAACTTAGAACTTTTGAAACCATGTATTCCATTTTTTATTTACATTGTATGTACTAGGGTAGCATAAATATAAATGCAGTTTTAATAAAATAAAAGGATAAACTAGTTTTTACAAAATTACACTTTTTCCTGCTGACTTCTTTAACGTACCATACGTATTCATAAATAAATATATAACGATATATACTCACGGCTATAGATCCCTAGAAGGGGTAGCCAGAGTTAAGGAATTAAAAATTCCTCAGCCACTTTTGGAATTTTTAGTGGGGAAAAGATGGTAATATAAAGGTTGTTGGTGATGGGTCTCCAACCGCATCGCCCAAAAATCCATTAAAAGCCCCAATACCGTTAGTCGCCTCTTACGTACACCCACCGGAAGAAATGGGGTAGTGCTATTCTAAGCCAACACTACACGGCATATTAAGTGAGGACAATAAAATTAAACGCTTATAATTAAAAATAAAAAATTTGAAAAAAAATAACATGAATTATTGTTAAAATACAAAAACAAAACACAAGTTAGGACTTGAACCCTGACGCAACGGATTATAATTATGATTACTAATTACTTAACCGCTAGGCCATGGTGACTAACGCAATAATGGATGAAATATTGCAAAGCATTCGTACCTATTTTAATTTGGCAGCTTTTATATTATCATAGATATAAAAGGACATAGATTGACAGTAAGTGACAAACGTCATAGCATAAACGTCAACAAAGGCAGGACTCTCACGAACACGATACCAGCCTAAAACGATTTTGGCATAAAACATGAAAGATAATAATTGACTTATTTACGAATAAATAATTGACGAATTCGTTAATTCTGGTATTTAAGTCTTAACATACATACATACATATACTCACGGTTATAATTCCCTAGAAGGGGTAGCCAGAGCCAAGGAATCAATGTCTTAACCTTGGTGATTTTTTGATAAAGTTATTAATATTTAATAGCACAGAATCTAAATCGAATACATATTCTTTGGCAAACATAAAATTTTTAGTTATTTATTGCATTACAAGTCTATATGCTTTATTATAGATCTTAAACCAAAGTTTTCAATGCAAATATATGATAAAAAATATCTTCTGTCATCATAATACTACAATTAAGTTTACAATTTGGCAAAAATAACAAATACGTGAATTTTTATCAATTTTAATAGGGCTAGTATGGGATCCGCCATACTAATGTCACGCACACACACTCATTTACGAACACCGTTGTACTTTTTTTTAATCTCTGTCGTATTTGTATTGCCAATCTATATACGTAAGTATAGCATAATGAATCTGTGAATATTTGATAAATAAATGCAGTGCAATGACAGTTATGCTGACGTTTTTGTGAATTGCCAAATATTTAATTCAAATGTGTCACTTGTAACAAGACTGTAAAGTTGCTTTTCGCATATTTATATTTTGTATATCTACTCATTTTGTAAAAGGAAAGTTCATTACATCTGTATGATTACATTTGAACTGTATGCCTAATGCTTTAAGGTATATTTTCCCTAAATGTTCAGATATTTATGATCACCCTGTCTGAGCAGATAACTTTGACGAGTTGTGCTTTCTGATATTATTGTCTCTTTGAGTGTTCAGATTTAATTGAAAAACCACTGCTCATATATTTGTGGCGAATTGGATGTTTAGATCTTATTGACCTTGTTTACCGTAAAGAATTTATTGAAATTTATTGCTGCTCAGATATATTTGAGTACCTCGGCCGCTCCGATATATCTGATGGCGACTGTACATACTGCGGCGTGCCGCATCGGCATACCGCATCGCGGCAGGCCGCTAGTGCGTTATAGCCCTTAGTAGTGTTTGCGTTTCCTACCTCCGAATTTTTTTACTAATTCGGAAGGCCACTTGTCTATCTTTTCAGATAGAATGCAAAAGTTGAAAACGCCTAACTATGACATAATTTAAATCTTTTTGTTCATGAAAACCTCATGGGGATTATCTATACTCTATACTAATATTATAAAGAGGAAAGGTTTGATTTTTTGTTTGTTTGTTTGTTTGAATTGAATAGGCTCCAAAACTACTGGACGGATTTGAAAAATTCTTTCACTGTTTTAATCCTACACTATTCCCGAGTGACATAGGCTATATTTCATTTTCAAAAAAATTAGGGATCCTTACGTAAACTTCAAAAATGTAACCCAAGGTGTTAAAGAAATACCAAAAAAAATATTTACATCGCGTGCGCTGCGAAAACTATTGAAAATAGAATAAAATTATATACTACAATTTTATAGAACACATCATTATCTAAAAAAAATGCCCCGACAGCATGTCTCTAACTATTATAGTTATCTCACAACAAGCGTCATTATATAGAATTATTTAAAATTAAATTAAAATCCTGCTTTAGAAAAGGCTCTTTATTTGTACCTATCTAATCCTTATAAAAAACGTATATATTATTTCAGACTACTTCAATACCCTTATATTACTTTTTGAATTATTCAATTCGAACATTCCATTCGAAAGTTATCTCGAATTAAAAAAATAGATAAAACTCCGCTCGATTAGCTATGCATAGTAAGTTGTTGCAGGCGTCACGAAGGGGTACGGGAGGCTGCTTATCAAAGAGTTAAAGCAAAATTTAATTGTAGCGACTATTATCACTGGCCCAGCAGCCGGTCAATTAGCTCATATACCGAGGATACCGATGATCCCAACTGATCTGCCAATTCCATTTAAACGGCTACAATTTCCGGTTAAAACATCTTTTGCTTTAACAATTAATAAGTTCCAAGGCCAAACCTTCAAATTAGTAGGGATTGACCTGCGAAAGAATTGTTTTACTCACGGTCAACTGTACGTTGGCCTGTCGCGGGTGGGAGCTCCTGAACATCAATTTATTTTGCTGCCCCAAAATACAACAACGTCAAATATTGTTTACAAGGAAGCTCTAACTCTATAAATTGAATGGCTTTTGATGTAATTACTCATTAAGAAAAAATAAAAAAATATATATAAATATAAATACAAAAAAATATAACATACATACATATACTCACGGCTTTAAATCCCTAGAAGGGGTAGCCAGAGCTAAGGAATCAGAAATTCCTCAGCCACTTTTGGAAGTCTGCTGTGTAGTGTCGGCTTAGAATAGCACTACCCCATTTCTTCCGGTGGGTGTACGTAAGAGGCGACTAACGGTATTGGGGCTTTTAAGGGATTTTGGGCGATGCGGTTGGAGACCCATCACCAACAACCTTTATTTTACCATCTTTTCCCCACACAACTTCCAAAAGTGGCTGAGGAATTTCTAATTCCTTAGCTCTGGCTACCCCTTCTAGGGATTTATAGCCGTGAGTATATGTATGTATGTACTTTTGGAAGTTGTGTGGGGAAAAGATGGTGAAATAAAGGTTGTTGGTGATGGGTCACCAACCGCATCGCCCAAAAATCCCTCAAAAGCCCCAAAACCGTTAGTCGCCTCTTACGTACACCCACCGGAAGAAATGGGGTAGTGCTATTCTAAGCCGACACTACACAGCAAAAAAATATAACATAGTTTAAAACTTTAAAAAAATATGTTAAAATAATAATACATGTAATAAAATGAAAAACAAAATGTTAATGATAATTCATGCCCGAGCGAAGCCGGGACGGGCTGCTATTACTAATAAATGAAGAATAAATAAAGGAAAGAAAAACCTCGACACAGCCACTGTAGCTCAATTGGCAGAGCGACGGGGGCGTATACCCGAGGTCGCGGGTTCGATTACCGCCTGTGTCGAAATTTTTCTTTCCTTTATTTATTAGTAATAATCCCCACATGAGGTTTTCATGAACAAAAAGATTTAAACTGTAGTAAGATTTCTTTAAAAGCCTTAATTGCCTTTTTAAAAGATGCCACAGGCAATTCCAATATGTCAGAATGAAGTTTGTTGAACATTTGGAGGGATAGTCCCATAAAGGAGTTACTTACTTTATTTAGTCTCCACTTAAGGTAGTAAGGTACGTTAAGTTTGTCCTTATTTCGAGTGTTAACAGTATGCCTATCACTAACTTCACTAAGTTGGCCTATATTCTTTTTGGCATACATCAAATTCTCAAATATGTATTGGCAAGGGACAGTTAAAATGCCAATATCTTTAAATTTTTCGCGCAACGAATACCTCGACCTTAACATGTAAATCGATCGGATAGCTCGTTTTTGTAAGACAAATACTTTATGAACATCAGCCGCTTCACCCCATAATAAAATACCGTACGACATAATACTATGAAAATAACTGAAATAAACAATGCGAGCTGTTTCTATGTCTGCTATTTCTCTAATCTTACGCACGGCATACGCTGCTGAGCTCAGCCTTTTAGAAAGTGTTAGTATAATAATAATAATAATTATAATTTCCGGTTGTTCGGCTCTTGCTAACACTGAGTACTTGCACAGACACAACCAAGCAGCCAAAATCCTACATCAGGAGCTCGCTCTGAAATACGGACTCTTGCAGCAGAGGCTGCCGTATTACAAGTATCTGCCGGAGCCAATCCTAGAAAACGACCGTGCCAAAATCTATTGGGACCGATCCGTTATCACGGACAGGACTATTCTAGCGAATAAGCCTGATATCGTGGTATGGGATCGGTCGCAGTCGAGGGTATTTCTAGTGGATGTCACTATCCCACATGACGAGGGTCTCGTGAAAGCCGAAACCGAGAAGCGTCGGAAGTATCTCGATCTGGCTCACGAGATCACCGACATGTGGGGTGTGACCTCGACTGAAATTATCCCAATTGTTTTGTCCGCGAACGGGTTAATTCCAACCAGCCTCGCGACCAACTTGAGGCGGTTGGATTTCTGTGGCGTGTCGGTTCCAGCACAAATGCAGAAAGCGGTGCTGCTTGATACGGCTCGGATCGTCCGTCGGTTCTTGAACCTGACTCCCTGACCCCGACCGACTGTGCTCTTGTCGGGGAGTACCGCCTCTCCCATTAAAATTTTATATTTTCTTTTTCGGCCATGGGAGAGGCGAGAATCTAAAAGATACCAAATAATAATAAAACTCTTTATTGCACATTACAAAATAAAAACAACAATTACAAAAAAGATCGGTATAAAAGCCAAAGTACAACTGGCGGTCTTATCACTAAGAGCAATCTCTTCCAGACAACCCATTAATGGAAAGATTTGCTGGATTAAAAACATGTTCGGTAGATGTCCAATAAATTAAACTGATTTGCTTAAAAACTAAAAATTATTCATCAAACTATTATCTATCTATTTTAAGTATTACTAAATATTTATTAAGTTCTAATACACTTACAGATACAGATAGTATTCCATAAAATAAATAATATTCAATAAATACAATACATATGCAATATATATAAAGATTTTTAAATAAAATACATATATACATTTTACGACATAATATATAATAGAATATATAAACTTTTGTATGCAACACAAATAATATTATAATGTTTCGGAGAGGAAGTGTTTTTTTACCATTTTCTTGAAAATAGGGAGAGACTTGGCTAATCGCACCTCTACAGGAAGACCGTTCCATAGTTGTACAGCCTGGACGGTAAAGGAGGAACTGTAAAAATTGGTGGAATGGGAAGGGGTACTCAACAAAAGATTGTGGTAAGAACGCAGATTGAGGTCATGTGAAGAGTGAAGGAATTGGAAACGCTCTTTAAGGTAGGAGGGGGTGGCAGGATTAAACAAGATAGAGTACAGGAGAGACAGAGTATGTGCATTCCGGCGGAGACGAATTGGAAGCCACTGAAGTTTATTGCGATACGCAGAGACATGGTCATATTTACGCAGTCCGAAAATAAATCTAATACATAAGTTTTGTAAGCGCTCAAGTTTGTTCAGTTGATCTTCAGTTAGATCGAGATAGCAGGTGTCAGCATAATCAAGAATAGGTAGTAGAAGAGATTGGGCTAACGCAGTTTTGGTAGCAGTAGGGAGAAAGTTACGTAGCCTCCTGAGGGACCCTGCTGACGCAAACAGCCTCCGGCTTACTAATTCCAGTTGCGGTACCCAAGATAAGGTGCTATCTATCATCACACCAAGGTTTTTTACAGCAGCGCTGAAAGGAATGGATGTGCCATCAAATAAAACAGGCGGTAGTGATTTATAGTCAATCCTGGAAACAATTCGTGAGCTACCAACTATAATTATTTGCGTTTTATTCGGATTAACTTTCAATCCATATGCTTCACTCCATTTCAAAATTTGCATTAAATCATTATTAATTAAGCTTATGGACATATTTATTTGGTCAAAATTAGCCTGTGTGTAAATCTGAAGATCATCTGCATAAAGGTGGTAGGAAGAAGTAAGTTTATGAGAAATGGAGTTAATAAATATAGCGAATAAGAGAGGAGACAACACACCACCTTGTGGAACACCGGCATTTAACTCAATCCACGGAGACATGGCATCTTCGAGGTGAATGCGCTGCCGACGCCCCAGTAGGTAACTACGAAACCAGTCAACTACCGTTGGAGATATGTTAAGAGAACGAAGTAAAGCAAGTAATATTTCGAAGTCAACCGTATTAAAGGCGCTACTAAAATCAAGCAGTGCTAAAACAGTCAGCAGTCCCTTATCCATTCCCAAACGCATGTCATCAGTTATTTTGATCAAAGCCGTTACAGTACTATGGGAAGGGCGGAAACCAGATTGGAAGGGGTTAAGCAGATCATTCCTAGTGAGAAAATCACTTAACTGTTTATGTACCAGTCGTTCAAGTACTTTAGAGAGGAATGGCAGAATAGATATAGGACGATATTCAGAGAAGGACTTAGGATTAGCTTTTTTGGGAATAGGAGTGACCTGGGCTTCTTTCCATACCATAGGGAAGGATTCTAAGGATATGGAATTATTAAGGATTTCAGTAATAACAGGAAGAATAAGGTCTAGGATAGGCAATATCATTTTTCGACTAATACAATCACCACCTACTGCGTTTGACGTAATGGACATAATATTCTTCTTAACATCACAATCGGAGAATTGACAAAAATTAAAGGGAGGATAATCCGGAGCTGGTAGTGTAGAAAGAAAATGTAATGTTTCAGCTTTTTTAACACCATCAAAAGTAGATGTCGTGGAGAAATGGTTGTTAAGCGAAGTGATGTCTAGATCTTTTGGGATAGAATCGTGACGAGATTTTCCAACTCCTAAGGATCTAAGAAACTTCCAGACTTTAGCTGGATCGCCATTTTCAACGGATTCGTGGATGTGGTTTCGCTGTCCATCCCTACACACCTTATTGCAGTGATTCCGAATCGACACATACTTTTCCTTGTTTAGATCTGATGGTCGCGACTTAAACTTTGACTTGGCTCGTGCTTTTTTCATCAATAGATCCCTAATTTCGTCTGTGAGCCATGGTGTTTTAACTGATTTAACGGGAGCGTGAATATCGTACAGTCATACAGTATATATAGTACAGTATATGGGGTCCCCATTGCAACTTAGAATTGATTATTATCCCTAGGAATTTTGTCTCTTTCTACTTAATTCTACTTTTTCACTGTCAATAACAATATTGGCATCATTTAAATCTTTTTGTTCATGAAAACCTCATGTGGGGATTATTACTAATAAATAAAGGAAAGAAATTTTCGACACAGGCGGAAATCTAACGCAAACACTACTTAAACGTGTAAAAGAAATAAAGGATAGAAGAATTTCGCGCTGGCAGCCATTGACACTGTAGCTCAATTGGCAGAGCGACGGGGGCGTATACCCGAGGTCGCGGGTTCGATTACCGCCTGTGTCGAAATTTTTCTTTCCTTTATTTATTAGTAATAATCCCCACATGAGGTTTTCATGAACAAAAAGATTTAAATTATGTGATAGTTAGGCGTTTTCAACATTTGCATTCTATCTGAAAAGTGGCCTTCCGAATAAGAAAAAATTCGGAGGTAGAAAACGCAAACACTACTTAAACGTGTAAAAGAAATAAAGGATAGAAGAATTTCGCGCTGGTAGCCATTGACACCGTAGCTCAATTGGCAGAGCGACGACGGGGGCGTATACCCGAGGTCGCGGGTTCGATTACCTCCTGTGTCGAAATTTTTCTTTCCTTTATTTATTAGTAATATTGGCATCAACTTGCCTAACATTCGGTAAAGTAAACTTAATAAAATTAGTTTTTTTGGTATTCAGAACCTATATCTCGCTATATTAAATATTAAAGATGTGTCAACTGCAAACATAACTATCTCAGAATACTTTTGTACCATAAATGGTAAATCATTAATGTAAATCAGAAACAGTAATGGGTCAAGTATAGAACCTTGAGGAACGCCCATCTCTATTTCCGATCCTTCCGAAATCCGACGTGGTTCCATTATTATCAAACTTCAAAGTTCTTTTATTAAGATATGATGCCATTAATTTCAGTGCTTGCTCGTCAAAACCGTAATATTTAAATTTAATCAACGCTATTTCCTTTTTTACATAATCCAAAGCTTTTTTGAGGTCACAATTTATACCTAACGCATCCCGGGAGTTTTCCCATGAATTAAAAATATGTTTAATTAGTGTCACTCCTGCATCTACAGTAGACCGACAAGTACTCAGTCTTGCTAACACTGAGTACTTGTCGGTCTAAAATACGGAGTCTTGCAACAAAGGATGCCGCGTTACGAGTATCTGCAGGAGTCGACCCTAAAAAACGACCGTGCCAAAATCTATTGGAACCGATCCTTTACCACGGACAGGTATTCTAGCGAATAAGCTTGACATCTTGAACGGGATTGGTCGCAGTCGAAGGTATTCCTTGTGAATATTAGGTATTCCATCCCGCAAGACGCCCTCGTCAAGCGAGCTCCTGAAAACCGAAACCGAGAAACGTTGTAAGTGACTCGATCTGGCTTCCGAGAACACCGAAATGACCTCGACAGAAATAATCCCAATTCCAACCAGCTTCGTGACCAACTTGTGGCTGTTGAATTTCTGTGGAGTATCTGTTCCAGCAAAAATGTAGAAAGCGGTGATACTGATACTCGATGCGGCTCGGATTGTCCGCCGGTTCTTGAGTCAGAGTCCTTGACCTTGACACCTACTGTTCTTTTTTCGGGAGTACCACCCCTCCCATTTTAAATTTTATATTTTCTTTTTCGGCTATGGGTGAGATGAGAGTCAGAAAAGACATGAGTTAAAGTAATAATAATAACTTATGTCCATAAATAAGGCAAGATAACAATTGCTACTTCAATATAACATGAAGTTTATAATCATAGTTATTTACTTGAGTTTGTAGTTGCCGAAATGAAAGTTCAATGGCATCCTACTAAACCAATCAATGGCCAAGATCCATCAGTTTATAAATAAAAAGTTATCGGACTGTGTTGGCACCTGTGCACGATCAAAAAAGTGCCTGTCTGGGATGGAATCTAGGCAGGTAGCAACACACCTTAATTATGTATTGCTCGTTGAGCCCTTTCTAGTCGTGGGTGATCGTAAGAGGCGACTAACGGTATTGGCGGCTTTAAAGGGATTTTGGGCGATGCGGTTGGAGACCCAACACCAAGAACCTTTATTTCACCATCTATTCCCCATGCAACTTCCAAAAGTGGCTGAGGAATTTCTAATTCCTTAGCTCTGACTACCCCTTTCTAGGGATTTATAGCCGTGAGTATATGTATGTATGTACTCGTGAATGCCGGTGAGGGAGCACCTTAATCAAAACAAACAATGAAAGAAAATAAGAACAAAAACTTTACTTGTACAGATCCACAAACTTTTCTTGGCCGGTAAGGGCGTCGCTGTCATCGATATTAGTATTGCCAGTAAATAAAAAATAACCATTATAAGGTGAATAATTTTAAATCATACAGGCTAATTTATTTATGTATTGAAATTCAGTCAGTTTGGGTCATTCATTTTGCTAGGTCAGTGGATTTATGGGCACATTTCTATTGCTGTTAACAACCTTGTTATATATATGTCACAAAATTATGACTTAAGAAATGACATATTGGCACATCCCCGTACTAGGATTAGAACCCACGCATCAGTGTATACAAAGTGAAATCTTATTCGGGAGCATTTCCTCACTTCCCGTAACCCGCACAGCTACAGTCATGTGCGCACTGCGGACGGTGTTTAGCCTACTTAGATAACTTTAGCAAAATAAATAATAACTTTCATAAATTGAATACTGGAGAGAAAAGCATTTATTAATATGTAAATAAACATTATATTTATAATTGTCATTAAAAATGTTTCCACTACAAAAAATATAAATGAAACATACATACATACCTATACTCACGGCTACAAATCCCTAGAAGGTGTAGCCAGAGCTCATCATCATTAGAGCCTTCAACATCTTGTCAGATGATTTAAGCAGCGCCTATGCGAGAGGAGCATCGTCGCTCGTGGCTAAAAAGACCAATTCTCGAACGACACTCCGTCCGCACTTCCGGCACGCAAACCGAGAGTCCGGTGGAATGGAACTCACAGCGCACGCATGTCATTTGGCACGTTTTCGTGCCAGATTTGCAAACCAGGCCTAGTCATGGGTCCCGCAGCCCTCGTGAATGAGTTTCCTCCACTCATCACGGTCAGAAGCGAGGTCTTCCCATTTGTCGCAGTCGATGTGGAATGCGATCATGTCGCGTTTTGCGCAGTCTTTGAACCTTAGCATGGGGCGTCCAACTTTACGCTTTGCAAATGCAATTTGGCTCAACATGGTCCTTCTAGGCAACCGGTGCTGTCCATTCGATGCACATGCCCTAGCCACCGCAGGTGTCTCTGTTTGAGAAGAGCGGTGATACTAGGCAGCTGTGCAATCTCAAGCACTCTCTCATTTGTTACCCTGTCCATCCATGTTATGTTTAGAATGCTTTTGGAAAGTTGAGTGGGGAAAAGATAGTGAAATAAAGTTGTTGATGATGGGTCTCCAACCGCATCGCCCAAAAAACCCTTAAAAGCCCCTATACCGTTAGTCGCCTCTTACGTAAACCTACCGGAAGAAATGGGGTAGTGCTATTCTAAGCCGACGCTACACAGCTAATAATGAAAATGATAATTTATTATATACGTAGGTCACCCTATAAGTTTTATTCAGTTGAGAGCTACCTGACAATGACAGGCTGAAATTTTAAAATGGCGACAATAGTACCAGTAGTGGCCGTCGGCCAAGAAAACTTTGTGGATCTGAAATTCTTTGTAAAACAGTTTCTTTCTCCCATATGCCTATTCTGTGTTGTGATGTGTAAATATACATAGGGCTTAAAAGGTCTAGTAACTAGGGCCGTAAAACCACTAATATAATATATATATTATTATATACACACATACTCACGCCGTTAGTTCTTCTTAGAGTAGGCAGAGAGTATTAAAATATAATAAGAGTCTAGTTATCGATAACCACTTTATATGATCATGGCAAACTTCTGAAGCTTTGTTTACATTGATTATTATTTTACATACATATATTCACGGCTATAAATTCCAAAAAAGGGTAGCCAGAGCGTCAGAGCTAGAAACTCCTCAGCCACATTTGGAAGTTGATAGGGGAGAAGATGCTAGAAATAAAGTATCATTGGTGATGGGTCTCCAACCGCATCGCCCAAATACCGATTTCAAAGCCCCATACCCTTAGTCGCCTCTTACGACACCCGTGGGTAGAAAGGGGTAGTGACACTCTAAGCCGGCACTACACAGAAAACTAATTATTTTTACACATGCTATTTTACTCTTCGTACTACGCCTGCCTTTTTGAGCACATTCTCTATTTGATCTAAATACATACATACATATACTCACGGCTAATCTAGATCTAAATGTGTCCATAAAATTGTCATCCTCTATTGACACTACCGTTTACATAGAAAAATGCAAAATATAACTGTCCTATTACATTATAATATTCATATGGTTTCTTCCTTTTCTTTCTTTCCTTCATATTCATATCCCAGTTACATCATACAAGATCATACAGTTACATCATATAAGGCGTACAAAGATTCTGATTTAGCCAAACATTAGTAAATCGACATTTGACGAATTCCAACGACACTTCCGTATTTTCTCAAAGCATCATATTTATTTCAATTATAGCATTGTACCATAAAATAAAAGCCATGAAACTAATTAACTTACTGTATGTATGCAATGACTCGTATTTCTTCATGATTTTTCATTAATTTTAAAGTTCAAACTTGATTTCCAGTAACTATGATTTCTTCCTTTTTTCTTACAATATAAAGGATATGGGTTAAAAAGAAAATAAACAAATGCACAAGGAATAGTACAAATATTTATTCAAATAAAACTCAACCTATGAAATAATGTTAATTATATTCCATATATTATACGACGAAACCATTAACTCAGTTTTTGCCATCACTGCGGAATTCATCAATTAATAAAACCATAATTTTGACTAGGTAAAATTAAAAACCATTCCAGAAACATTTACAAAGTCATGCAAACATACAAGTCATTTGATTTTACGATTATGATAAAGTGTGATGTAAAATAATTAAAAGTAAAAGTTACATCGATACTAGAATAGTTTAAAGTAGAATTGTGACGGCTAAAATGGCGTCAAGTATACAAAATTGTACATTGTAATTCGAGCTGCTAATGTATGTAAGAAGACATTGCAAAATGTAGAAACACTGACCTAGTACAAGGAGCCTATTCTTTTACCGCGATTCTGAGACTTATTACTTTAATATTATAACTTTCTTAAAAAACTGTCACTTGAAAAGGCTCCCAGATATATACAGGTAAAGCTATGTACCTATGTTATAGAAATACATTTTATTAATAAGTTACTTTTTAAATGTCGTCTTGTTAATTAGTATCACGAGGATTAAAGGTAGGCGTTTACTAAAACTTCTAGAACGATTCAAAGCCATTAATGGTCTGATGTATTTTGTACTTGTCAGTTGACACGTGTTTCCCATTAATGACGGAATCTTACTACAAACTGTTATGGCCTCTAGATATCACGTGGTCTATTTGGACAATTTTAATGTATTAAGTTTATTTTAGTGTTTAATTAATTAATGTTCGATACCAGCTTATATAAAAAGTATTTAACGAACATGAGATGTTACATACATTTTAACAAATCTAAGCATTTATTAAACGAATGTTTAGTATACGAGTTAATGTTGTACTATCGTCCAAATTCTTTATTGAGATCTAAATTAAAATCAACATAATTTGGATAAGAACTGCTCCGTGTTTAAATTAAATATTTTAAATAAGTAGTTAATATGAATCAGAATTGTAATATTAAATGTCAACATATATTCCTAACGACTAATCATATGGTGGCTAAATGTACAATGACCTGATACACCTAACTTCACTTAACTTACGCTAAGTTGTAACTACTATATTCATATAAATTCTAGTCACTAAATACCCAGTATTCTATAATTTTATTGTACATGGAGAGCTAACTAATCATAACATTTTCTATTACATAATTTAATTATGAAGAGTTTATACAACAGTAATTATATTTTTTGGATCAAACTATAAAAACTCAAAGATGCCCATATGATTTTAGCGAGCCGATGAATAAATACACTAGTAATCGATAAATGAGGAACTATTTTTTAAATGAAATGAATCAACTTAGCACACGTAATCACCAACTCATCGATTTAAAAGTATTTAAAGTAAAATATCCAAATGAAAATTACACTAAGTATCTGAACAGTCAATGTTTAAACCGGCATAAGAAAGTACCCACTTTGTAAGTATGTAATTACTTTAAATGGCAGGTTTAAGATTGTTAATAAATACAATCCGTATTCATAACCAATTGGTACCAACATATAATACGATTTCATATTATAGTATACACTTTAGACATTTTAGGAGCTAGCCAATCCTTGTCGTTTTTCTTCTTCCAACATGGCGTCCAACTCGTCTGTCAGATTGGCCAACATATTGCCAATGTCGTTGAGTACGTCGACGGGTTCTGTAGATAATTTATCTTCTTTTTCTGGTAAAGAATGGGGTGTGGTGGGTTTGATGTCTGAGGATCTTTGAGGGATGTTTGAAAGACCGATATTAGTTCGGCTATAGTCGGCTGTGTGGGGTCTGCCGCCCATTTGACTTCTGTTCTGTTTTATAGTTCCGGCGTTTTCGTTCGCGAAAGGAATGCTGTCGGATTCCGTACTGGAGTTTGACTGTGGACAAAGAAAACAAAATGTAAGAAAATAGAAATTAGGATGTTATAACGCTGGTTGGTTGATTGGGTATTTGGTGAAGGTTTTGGCAAGCTGATAGATGAGGGAAGTGCATACGCGGTTAAAGTAGTATTGGGACAGGCCTGATAATTTAAGCTTCGCATAATACGAATGTGCCATCAGATATATATTAATAGAGGTAAAACAAGCATTCATATATAACATATATATTTATGGCTTCCACTCTTGCATGTTAAAAATTATAAATTACTAAATGGTATAATTACTGAGACATTTATAAGAGAAATTGATCAAGTTTCGTTGTTCAATATCAGATAACAAGTTTATGATATCCATAATAAATAAACAATTACAAACCTTGAAGCTAGCATCAGATCCAGTCCTCAGTTTATCCTCATGAAACCTCGGGGGTGAGGAAGGGGCTGGCGGGGGCGGTAACAACCCTGTACTTTCCAACGACACGCTGAGGGAATCCGAACTGGGGTAGGCAGGTAGACTGAGGGGCAGACTCTTCTCGGGGTGGATTTCCACTGTAGTCTGGAAACGGGCGAATGGACCGAATTGCGAACTGGCCCGTTTGGGTGGCTCGGGAGGTGGCTTGCGGGCCACGTGGGGACTTGCGCCGTAGGCTACTCGCTGGAATTGAGGAATTTTATTGATTAAGTTACATGTCTTTATAGTCTTTTTATTTATTTTGACATTTAAGAGTAGTTAATGATAAGAGTCATCTAAATAATACGAAAAATATACAAAATTCCTGCATTTTTCACAAACGTTTTGATGTTAATGTCATAAGGTACACCTCTGTGTTGAGACGCTAGTGTTATTGATGCGTAGTTGTAGATTACGTATCACATATTCGTCAATCATATTACAGGGAGACTTCATTTATATGAATCTCTGAATCTTCTTAACCAATATTTAATCTTATACGATCATTAACGTAAGATTTTCCTGAAACTAGATTATTTTATAGGATCAAATGAATTTCCCATGGTAGAAATCCAAATACTATGTACGCACATGATAGGCGACATATTTTCCTTACAATTGTTTCTCTTCACGTATCATCTCAGAAATAAAACAAATAAAGAAAAAATAGTTCCTCACCTGTAACCGCGCAGAATAAGCAAGTTCATCATATGTGTAGTCCGGCGATTTATCTCTATACGCCGGAGTCGCCTGTATTTTCGCAACGGGCCGCGGTCTGACTAAACCACGTGGTCTCGGTAATGTTCCGCCTCCTTCATACGAATTCTCATTGGTCGGTGTAATATCTCCATCGTCATATGATCGCCGCCATGTTTGGCCGTAGTAGAATGCGTCTGGCGAAAATGTCGAGTGCGAGCCACGCTCCGACGGATCTTCGAGACTTTCCAGAGATTTCCCGCGCGGGTGACGAATCTGTTATTTTGAGGATATTATTTTTTGATCTTTTATTTGGTATTTTATTGAAAATAAATGCATTAGTTATATAATGGTACGTATGTAAATTATTGGATTAGTTTAAGAATAATATACGTTGTATTACGTGTTAATTTTCATGCTTTTAAATTAGATATATTTTATTAGTTACGTACTTACATGCTGTGTTGTTATGTATGTTATAAACTCGATACTTATATAATTAATTGTATGAATATTAGTTACATTAACGACTACATAAACCATGCAAAATGTGCGTAAAAATGTTATTACATATATTAAACAAATACAGTACATTCATAAACAATCTAAGACAAACAAACACACAAGTGAGACACACAAAACACTAGACAAGTTCAAAAACAGTGCAGTTAAATGAAATCCGAGGTGCTTGATGGTGCTTTTAAATATCATCATGTGCTTAGGAGTTTGTTCCATACCTGAATGGGAACGAGGTCAGTGGCACATAGGGGCGTTGGTAACGCATCGAAATTTAGGTCGGGGGGTTTACGATAACTTCTCTGCAGCCACGTGGTTTGTTGGTACGTATGCTCCCTCGGATATAAATCCTTTTTTGGTAATTCCGAAGTGCGGTATGGTGTTTGGAAAAGAAAAGAAAACAAAACATTCACATGCTGCTCGGCTAGTGGCGGATAGAGTGGGTTCGTGGATGCATGGTATGAGTTGTGATTGGCAGAAACACTGACGAATACCATTTTTTTTCACTTTTTTCTGAGTGTTTCAGATTTTAAAATTCGTCGGTTGTTCTGCTTGATATTTGAAAATGGAAGGCGGAAGGTGACACATATTGTCTAAATTCTAAGCGATCGAATTCTCGGAACGCATCGGGAAAATATTCATAGATCTTGCCTGAATTTTTGTCTTCTTTGCCAATTCATTTTTCCCAATAGGGTTCCGGCAAAGTAATAATTATCAGCTGCAATGTGCTATGACATGGAGCCAACAAAAAATAAACGCTGCAGCGTAGCGAAAAACAGAATGTCATTTTAATTTTCTCACAAAAATGTATTTATCTTGTTAATAATATTATATTAAGCGTATAAGTTAGTCGTTAAGATACTCGTATACATCAAAATATGTTATATTGAAGTTACTTCATTATTGAGAAATTAAGGGAATCAAATATTTGCATTAAATTTTAATCTTTGAGAGGGAAATGATATTAGAATGAATAATGGTCTTATGATTTGTTTGATGAGAAAATATTCAGTTGACTATTTTGTAAGATTGTTCTCACAGCAGAGAACAAATCATCTATTTTATTGAATATAAAACACCCCTACTATGACATTACTCATTAATGGAATATTAAGTGATGTTTCTTTATGAAATAACTAAAAGTATTTCCATCTACTTGACTAATTTCATATTTCAAAAGGATGTCATGGTAGGGTTACAAAAACAACTAATTCGGCGGATATTTTGAACCTATACTCAAACAGTTTATTAAAAATGGAAGTTTTCTTTCAAAACACACCAAAAATCAAAACACAGTGTTAATATAACTTCCCAGTCTACAGTTTCAAAAACTACCCGCCAAATGAAAGAATTCACGACTAAATCTCAGACTAACTAAGAAATCCAGACTAGTACACTAGTAAAATATATAATACTCAACCAACATCAATTTATCTTTTCTTAAGCCATATGTGTGGTTAATTTATCAAAATTAGCGGTGAGGGTAAAAATCAGGTGACAATCATGATTAACGTGACGTGATTATCAGAAGTATTAGTACCTCTGCAAACATTTGAGCAACATTCATTCTCAAGCATTGAGATTTGAGTTTGCAATATACACAGTTAAAACATTAATGTGTGTATGATATTCCATTGATTATTTTTCTCTAACAATTAATGTTAATGTAGTTGGGTGACGAAAGTGTATTAGAATGTCATACAGTGCGGAGGTGTAGTTTTAATTAACTCCTAATTAGTATACGGCACTTAGTCTGAACTACTTAGTTAGTCTGAAGTCTAATATCTCTAAACAAAAAGTCGTCTAACAAAAAAACAAGTATAAATAGTAAGTTACTGACCGGTCCAGGTTGTAACCTCGTGAAGTCCAGTGAGCCTTGGTTGCTAATGCTTCTTTTACCGGATCTAATATCTTTCACTCGTTTTATCGCTAGGAGGATTTTCTTTTGATGGCCAAGCCTTACTATACCCATATCTTCTAAGTCCTGAAATTTCCATGATTATTCATTAATATTTTGAACTTTAAATTATATAAAGTAAAAGTTAACAACAGTATAGTTATGTCAAAAGAATATTCTTTCCGAACAAGGTGTCTTGGACACCTTGATACACACATATTATCTCCTCCCAATATCCAAAAGCCTCGAAGAGTAAGTTAATTTTAAAATGGAATGGGCCAAGGACAGAACCTTGAGTGACCCCCATTGCCATGTCTGATCATTGTAAAGTGGTTTCACTGATATCAAACTTTAGAGTTCGTTTATTAAGACATGATGCCTTTTGTTTTAGCACCTGCTCGGTAAAACCGTATTATTCAAGTTCTATTAGTGCTTTACCTTTTCTACACAATCAAAGGCGTTTCCAAGAACACAGAATAAACGCAACGCCGGAAGTTTTCCCACGCATCAAAGATGTTTCTCATTAGGGCCACTCCAGCGTCTTAGTAAAGCCAAATTGCTTTCCGTGAAAAATATTCTGTTTTTAAGAAAGTAGGAAAGATTTGTTTCATCACAACTTAAAAAAACTAATATGAGTATATTTCAACTTAATATTAAGGTGCAATTTGAGTTCCAAAAAACAAAGACATGTCTTTTAACATGAAAAGGATAATTATTTTATTATATAAATTTTACCTTTCAGGCGAGAGATAACTATGCATGTGTGTATTTATGTATGTTTGTTTGTCTTACCTCCCAGGCGAGTTGCGTGACGTCATGCACGGTGCGGTACCCCTGCGCCACGAGCGCCGGCCCGTACTCTTCTAGGCGCAGCAGACGCAGCCATTCCTCTAGGGAACCCTGTGGGATAATATGTGGGAGTTAGTTGGGGTTTTATGTAGAGTTGAAAGTATTGGTTTGAATTAACTTTGAAAAGTTGACTAATATATTTTTTTATATTGGGAGCAAATTGAATCAATAAATTGGCATATACGTAATTCTGAAGTTAACAATCAGTTGTAAATAAATTGACTGTCGGAGAGTAGGACATTCTAGTACGATTTATAATACTCTTGTAAGTGTACAAAACAAATGCAGAATCAAATTGAGTCGATTATGACCAATATTTATGGTATAAAGTTTTAGAACTAACTAATGCTTTTACAGTCTTTAGCCATTTCAATGTATAAATTTCTAAACTGACTTTAATTTTTTTCAATAATACAACATTCAACCTACCGGTATATAATCAGGCAAATTCTCCGGCACATTCAAATTAGCGAGTTCAGCCTTCAATCTCTTCCGATGGTTAGGTTTCTTGATGCCCACTGCCGTTAGATCTTCAGGGGTCATCCTTGTGACCGTCGGGAGGTCATAACCCGCCTCCACGAACAAACGGGCGTATTCTTCCATTTGGAGGTCCGCTAGCCAGGCGTGTATTATGTCGCTATCCTGGAATGGGGTGAAACGAACTTCAGTATTTTTCAGGCTTTTTGTTTGATTGTTTATGTCTGGCGCTCATATAATGTGTGAATTTAAACAATAAATTAATAACTTAATTAATAATTAATAACTTTTAATTCCTTGACTAATTTAGGGACAAGGGCGGCTCTACGAGTAAATTAGGTACGTCACAAAGTGTTTCAGCGCAATGATGTCTCACACCCTGATTGCACCGCCACCAATGGCAGTGGGTCGGCACCATAACCTTAGTCTGCATTCCGCTAACAAAAAAGGGCAAGGGCTCTTCTATCACTTCAACTAGTGAACAAACGGGCAGTCCTGTTCTTAGCGTGCCTTACCCATGGGCAGCTTGGTGGTGGTGTAATTAATTTATAAATCATTCCATACTTGCTGCCGCTGTCCAGTGACTATGTACTGTATGTAGTGTGTATGTGTGTATTGTTAGTTAGTACAGTCGTATGACACTCACCGGCAGCCCCTGCGCCAGCATAGCTCTGACGGTGTCGGCCGCGTCGCAGTGGCACGCGGCCAGGTGGTGCGGCAGGCGGCCGGACGCGCGCCCGCTGTCCAGCGAGGCGGACGAGTGCCGCGAGCCCGAGCCGGCCGAGCCGCTGGACGAGCCGGGGCTGTCGCGCCCGGGGCTCTGCGGGTAAGGATTTGATGAGTTAGTGCCCAGAGAACACGTACAAGTTTCTTTTACCAACAAAAAGAAAGAAATAACACAATGGTGTAGTCACACAAATTAAACTATGATGATCTGTAGTGATTTCTATTGGATAGTTTAATAGTCTAAGATTTAATCATGTTTTTATTCTTCTGCGCTATGGACTGCTAGAATCTCAAAAGGTTGGGCTTAGCCCAGTGAATTCGATTTCTAACCATATCGTCCAAACGATGCTGTACCCTTAGTTTGTACAACATTGATTTTTAAGCGTATGATTATTACTTTTGAATAGACATAAACTTTTAATATTTAAAATAGTTCCTACTTTTCTTTACCAAGTCGACAAATATAACTACCGGTGGCGAATCAATTATACCATACGTACATACATATACTCACGGCTATATTTCCCTAGAAGGGGTAGCCAGAGCTAAGGAATTATAAATTCCTCAGCCACTTCTGGAAGTTGACAGGGAAAAAGATGGTAAAAATAAAGGTTTTTGGTGATGGGTCTCCAACCGCATCGCCCAAAAATCCAATTAAAAGCCCCGATACCCTTAGTCACCTCTTACGACACCCGTGGGTAGAAAGGGGTAGCGACATTCTAAGCCGGCGCTACACGGCTTAGATATACCAGTACATTCCATTCTAATTCCCCCAGCTCTTAGCTAAAAATCCATACAAACCTGTGTCATATCAATCCCCTGATCATCGCTAAGCGCGAGCTGATGATGGTAGTACACCGCAGCCTTATGCGTGAGCGGCTGCGCGGGCGGCGGGAACGTGAAGGTGCCCCCGCCCGCCGGGGACTTGCCCAGGCTGCCGCTGGCGCCCGACACGCCCGACACCGTGCTTCCGTAGTCTGAGTGGTCATCTGGAATGAGAGTTGTGAGGTTTAAGTGGGATTTTGGTAGTGAAGTGGAATTTGAATGCTTAGTTTAAGATGAGAGACTGTTCTTGGCTACTTAACAAATGTACATAAGTTAATAACTTTTTAACAAAATATCTAATCAGAAACTTTGCTTCGGTAGTCTGAGTGCAGTGCTTCAGTAGTAAGCAACTTGACATCAGAAGTCTCATTAGCATCTTTTAATTTTTTTGCTGTTTAAAGTTACTTAAGCCCTGGATCTCTCTTATTTACATTAGATCATTAAGTTAGAGAATAGGAGGTGCTGGAAAATAATCAGTTTAAGTCAAACTCTCAACTAGCTTTTGATTGCACGTGTATCTTGGCGCGCTTTAAAATTAGGGTAAGGTAAGTAAAGAAATTATTTCATGCTTATGCTCTCTCTAAATGCTCATTATTTCTCAAATATTAAGTTGATAAAACGAAAAATCTATAATTGGTTATTGAATTGTTATATCGTAATACATAGATTCATCCCCCTTTTGAAAATAGAGCCACAAATATATGCCATTTACTACGTAACCCGGCATTAGTCAGTTCCATAAAAACGACTACAGTATTGCACTACTATCAATTAATTAGACGAAGCATCGGCGTCACAAAATGGATCCATGTCACGTGACAATGTACCACAATGTTGTCCCACTCAATATTGTGAAAGTCTGCCCGCCAAGTAATTAAAACTGTTTTAATGGGAACACTGGCACGATTAAACGTTTTATGGGTAACCTTACAAAATTATCAAACCTATATTACAAAGCATTTATGACGTATATACCCGAAGGGATGGCAGAAGTACATGTACTAAACTAAGTCTTCCTAACATCACGTGATATTTTGTGATCTATTCATCAGTTTGATATATGACTAATTATACCTCAGTTATGAATTCACAGGGATCCCCTTTCCAATACTTTCCCTCATCGATAAAATTTGCCGTGTAGTGTCGGCTTAGAATAGCACTACCCCGTTTCTACCGATGGGTGTACGTAAGAGGCGACTAACGGTATTGGGGCTTTTAAGGAATTTTTGGGCGATGCGGTTGGAGACCAACAACCTTTACTTTTACTATCTTTTCCCCACTCACATTTCCAAAAGTGGCTGAGAAATTTCTAATTCCTTAGCTCTGGCTACCCCTTCTAGGGATTTATAGCCGTGAGTATATGTTATGTTATGTTATCGATAACATCGAAGTTAAAGCCGCAGCGGGATTTATATTGATCAAGTGTTTTTGCCATTTGCATAAGCATCATCTAAACAAACGAAACGCTAAGCTACAGGCCCAAGCGTTCCTCTATTATGCAAACTTGAAGTAAGACCCAGATATTCGTAGCGACCCTGCGGCGTTTTACTTAGCCCATGTGTTTTTGGAATCTTGTATAATTGGCCCAAGTGATTTTGTCATGTTCTTGTCTAAATCTAAACGCCAGGCCACAAACCAAAGTTACCTCTAGTATGCGAAGGCGTGTCCGGCGGCTGCGAGTACGCCTGCTCCTCGCACGAGGCGTACCCCTGCGAGCCGAAGCTGGAGCCGGAGTGGCGGTGCTGCGCCGTGAACGCGTCGCCGGGTACGGCGGGCGGCGGCACGCGCTTCGCCGTGGCTGGCTTGCCGGCAGCCCCGCCGCGGGACATGCCGCCCACTGGAATATAAAGATTATCTTAGATTAATGTTTCGGAATACATATTTACTAAGGTTTGTATACAAATTTTATTCACGGTTATAAATCTCAATTATTGGATCACGGTTATAAATCTCAAGTAGTCAAAGCTTTAGAATGAGATTATGGGATACCTAGAGAGTTTATTGGAAAAACATTGTAAAATAATGAAAGAAAGAAAGAAAGAAAAAAAGTTTATTCGTTGCCAGTCGCACATGAACATGTAAATATTTTTACAAAATAAATGTAGGTAAAAAAAAAAACATTTAACAATAAAAATAGTGTTGATCTCACATAATGCGCGAAGACAACAAAATAATGGACCACATTGCCCAACGATCTTTTAGAAAACCCAAAACATTAAGTCACCTCTTATTCTGGCTTCTTGAAAAATATTACATAGAACTTAGGAGCTGTATGAAACAGATCAGCTTCAAATAAAGAAGGCCTTATTACCTATACTGCTATAGATACGAGAAAGTGGCTATGTTTATGACGTAATAATATGTGATAAAGAAACAATAACACAGCGATGAAATCCAATTATAAATACAACAAGCGCACCAAGTTTTTCATCTCTTAACTTAAGAGCACCCACGGTGTAGTCAATAAGGTATATTTATAGACCACTAGATAGCATCTAACTCGGTATTCAGATTAATTCCTCCAAACATTTTGTTGTATAGATTCAAACCGGTACAAGTTCAGTTCATTAAATTCAAAAACTATGAACATAGTAGAACACTAAAATTGTTTTAGTACTTTTAGTATCGGAGACGTAGATCAATAAACCGCTTTTCAGTAACACAGCAGCACTACAGTACAGTAGAATGTTGGATGAGTGAGTTATTACTGACAAATTTATTGGTGTTTTTATCGAGTTGATGTCTAACTTCCTAGCTCTTTTATTAGCATCGTTATAAACTCAGTTTCATAACAACTTTATCCATTGCTCAGAAATTGCCTTCAAAAATACTCCACAATGTTGTGTTAAACCATTCGTTTATTGTAATGGGACTTGCGAATTTGTAAATGGACGCAATAATATCAGATTTATTGCATCGATCCTTGATAAGTCCGTAATTTGCGTTTACAAATTGACAAGTACGGATTATGTCTATTATGGCAAATGCTATAAGATTATCTGCGAATGTTGTAAATAAAGTAATTTAATAGGCACGTTGGGACACTCGCAATGGTACCCTTTCAACTACGTGACGCAAAACTGCTGCCGGCCGCGTTTTAATATATTCAAACAGAAAGTATGGACACGATGTTAAATAAAAGTAAATTGGAAATGGGTTGCGCATGTAGACTTGTGGTGCTCAGATAATTAAAACGTTTTATATCAGATGAGAAGTTGAATCCGTATCGGAAGGATTTATTGCCCTTTAAGTACTCGTAAATTATGTGGGCGTGGAACAACAAAGATACGTTTTGGTGCGGCTCGTAATGGGCCAAAGCAAAAGGCTACCAACAGCTACTAACCAAAAATCGTGCAGCGAATAAATCGATAATAGCATTTCGTTTTGTAAAATTGCAGTCGGTTAAATCTCTAATAATTCTAGGGTAATTAAACGATTAACTTTTACTGCCGACTAATTGCCAAAAAGGAAATAAATCAAATAAGTGTATAAGAGCTAATTACGTCTTATAAATGTGACTGGGTTTGACAAGATTTGATTTAGAGATAAGTCGTAGTTAGAATTACTTTCACTTTCAATTATAACTGTGACTAAAGATAAAATAAATGTAAGAGGGGAGATCGTGAAGTGTGCAGTGTCCACGCCACGTCGTAATGGGGTATAATCCTCATCAATCATGGTGGGGCAAAGATCAGTCCAGGGATAGCGCGCCCCGACCAACTAATTGCTTGTGCCGAATCGAAAGCGCTAACTAATAGCCAGGAAAAATTGACAAAGAAATTAATTGCGAAGCAAAAACCTGATAAAAAAATGTCTTGGGAACGAAAACGCTGAGAAAATACGCTTGCTTTTCTACGCTAAATACCATTTAAGTTGGAAACGGTAATCGCAACAAAAATAACTTCTTCAGACTTGTTTTGTAATAATTCTGGTTCATAACGTTATACTTGAAAAGTTGGTCCGGCGCCGCTTCTCTTCACAACTTTATGTCTTCAATTATTCGCACGCAACAATAATAAGAACACTTTAATGGCCATCGCGAAATAATATAAATAAAAGGATCAAAGAACATGCGAAATTTATATGCACCGCGCAATTCCGCGTACCTATTAAAATATTTAAACTTTATTAATTCAGCAGTGAAGAGAGTCAATAAAAAGGGGCATGCCGAAACTCTTAATTGATTCTTTATGGTTTCTTTGCGAGGATTCGTTTCTTGTAGTTGTTACTGGGAGAAGTAACGGTGGTGGTACATTGGTAGATGTTTAATTAAATGTGTAGGAAGCTCGGTCGATTGCGTCGGAACAATGCGACGATAGCAGATGGACAGACGTAATGTGAGCTATACATAGATGTGCGGCAATTAATGCTGTTACAGTAATTGAAGGGAATGCGCCGGAATCCCCTCCGGCCGCTTTCTAATCTGAATGTTGTACGCGTTTTACGTAGCTTTGTGTCTTATGCTTGTTGGCTGACAATATTAATGAACAAAGCCCTTGCTTGTAATTAGAGGGTTATCACGGGTCACGGCGAGACTTGCATGACGAAACTGTTACCACTTTGATTTTGATACGAACAATGTTTACTTTCTTCGTTCTTTATATTGCTTTGCTATCCTGCTTAACTACTTACACTTATGGATAAAATAAGTTTTAATTTAGAGGATAAAGATGGAAACAAGACGTAAAAAGGATCTTTGATTACGAATTCCCAACCGAATCATCCACCACTTAAATGAGTCTTTATTACTCAATGTAACTTTTTCTGTCCGGTTTAACATTTTGGCAATATCATTCAAAGAGATGTTATCTAATTAACTCTTAATTACTGAAATGTTATCGGATTTCCGATTCCTAAAGAAATTTGATACAATGTCAGAACATAATGGATATCTGTTTGTTTGGTGTATTTTACTAATTGGCTGGAGTCATGTCCCAAAAAAATAACATTCGAACTCATAAAACATTTCTTCTTCCAATTAAATATCATACAGCTCCTGTATTTATATATCTAAAATATTTATTTCTTATGACAATTCTAAAAGGAAAAAAAAACATAATTAAATATCTTGAAAGAGAAAGTAAGAACTCGTTAAATCAATTGCCAGAAAGAATAGCGACTCAAAAATTTCGCATAGTTATGTTAAAGTAAATATAATTGCGTTTCAACACTTAGTTTCACACTTTGTCGTGAAAAGCGGGACATATCACGCATCTACACAAATATTGACAGTGCAGAAATAATGTCGGCGAAGCTCATAGTATTTTTATAGGGAGAATTCACTTGCTGGATACCTTGAAAGAAAATATTTTAAATAGAGAATTTGTAATATATTAATATCAAGAAGGAACGGTAAAAAGAAAACGGCTGGATTGTATTAACATATATCCTACATTTGAAGCTTATCGTGAGTTGCTTTATCCTCAAGTAAAAGCTTTTAATAAAAAGAAAGCACGTGCAATAATGAGGGATGGGTTATTCAATGACTAGTTTTTTATAGTCAATTGATATACCAAGAAGTCTTTCGTTCACACGAAATAGGATTTCCATACATCAACCTAACATGAGAATGTTTCTATAAATCACTAGCCAAAGGGTTCTAGGGAGAAGTCACTTTTGATAAGACTATTCTTTACAGAATTTACTTTAATATACACTAAAGAGTTGTTTTTCTATATTATACTAACACAAAAGTAGACTCATACTAAAGAATTCTGAAACGAACTGTTGTGAAACCGTTTCGAAAGTTGCCACATATTTTAGTGAAATCCTTAAAAGCTACAAATGGTGAGATTAGGTGAGTGACAACGATATATATGTTGCGATCCGACGCGGTTATTATCCTCGGTGATTAGTTGGACATCATTAGCAGATAACAACAAGACAGAAACGTTCGTAATCGATCAGGAAAAGACATTCAAATGAATTTATATATTCGAAGCTAGAGACTTTGGATAGTAATGGTTGAAGACCGAATTTACTGAAAGGTATATATTTTGATTAAATAAATGAGATTGGAACAAAAGTGATCGGAATCAATCATCGTTAACAGCTAAATCTTGAAGAAAAACTTTTTGTTACAGATTTGTAACGAATATCTTAATTAACACCGACAATAATGGGGTCGAAAATTAGTAGTCATTACAGAAGGAAAAGAAAATAATATAGCTTTCTTTACATGCCTTATTTAAATTGATTTCTGTGAGGTAAGTATAAATAATCGTCATCCAAAATATACAATGTTCTTACTGTTCTCGTGGGTGGCGCGGCGGAATCATAAAATTCATAGCCGACATTAAACTGAGCAAAGACTTTATTATATTAATAAACCGTGTCGCTTTTAAGATCTTCTTGATTTAATATCATACACATTATGATGTATTACGAAGAATATTACGGATATACTTTGCATACACTAGATTAATTTGCAAGAAGATTTAACAAATAAATAAATACAAACGGATATATTATGCGCGGATAAAGTTAGCCCCGAACTACTAACTCTAACTCAACGATATATTTAATATAATATAAAAAAAGTATAAATAACATCCAAGACTAAGAAATAAATAAACGTAATATCCTCAGAAAGATTACCGTACATTAAGATTTGTCAAATATGATTGGCGGTTCAACTAATGCAAGTCACGTAAGTGTAATAATTGTTTAATTAATGTTATGTCATACTCTTTTCAAAAAAGCATCTAGGATTGACAGGAATTGAGTATTTGGGTTTACGTACTGCGGGTTAGCTAACCGATTTTCTGAGAAATTATATTAATACCTTCCATGGGGAAATTCTTAGAAATAATAATTGTCAAGAAAAGCTTTTTCTCCAAATAATTAGAACAAAAAGTTTATCTAAGCAAATATGCTTGGAAAATTAATTAGCATTCTATTCTATAGACATGTTTTATTGAATATACATATACGACTATACTTGACAACTAGCTAACTATTTGTCCATATTATGCATAAAAGAAAACGAGCAAGTAAAGGCATATTCTATCTCAAAACGACTGGTACACAAGTTTGAAATAAATTGAAACAAAAGCTAAACTGAACACATTTGAAACATAGAAACCCGTCCATTTTGTAAAGATTCAGTTGTCATTTAAATAAAAGCAATAAAGGCATCTCGGTTTCTTTACGAGACGTTTGCAAATTTACCTGTCTGAGTGTGGTCAGCTCAAATATTAGTTCTACCGGCCGCTATTTGTCGCTGGTCTCACCGTTCTATGCTATTCAGTATCTTGTCATTGTGTTCAGGACCGACTTTTACTATTTAAACAGTTTTTGTTTTAAATGACAATTCTTTTAATTTATTCTAAATTTACATCTATCTATATGTATCGTTAGGCTGAACAAGAAAAGTAAGTTATTATCATCAAGTAATGACATTTTCTCTATGGTATTAGGAAGGAAATATATGTAACTAAATTACTCGTATATTGATCTTACATAAAAATGCGTACTAGGGATATGTTTTTTCGTGACCAATAAATACATACATACCTACATATACTCACGGCTATAAATCCCAAGAAAGGGGTAGCCAGAGCTAAGGCATTAGAAATTCCTCAGCCACTTTTGGAAGGTGCGTGGGGAATAGATGGTGAAATAAAGGTTCTTGGTGATGGGTCTCCAACCGCATCGCCCAAATCCCTTAAAAGCCCCAATACCGTTAGTCGCCTTTTACGTACACCCACCGGAAGAAATGTGGTAGTGCTATTCTAAGCCGATACTACACAGCAATAAATACGACAGCTAGTTTTCACTTCAATGTTTTAATAGGCAAGAAAATATTAACATCTGACATATATAGCCAATGCCATGAGGCACAAAAAAACTAATAGTAAACTCTTTGACTATGAACACTATAGACAGAGTCATAATGCAACGGGAGAGTACCTCTTTTAGATAGCAATATTTTTCCCTGTAATGTTGCGATCACTAGAAAACAATTACCCCAAAATAGTATAATCACCATTCTAAAAGCTACTTTTTAATTTAAAATTGATTACGTCAATTTATTGTTACGTCGTTTTAATTATTGTAAAGGTTTACTGTTTACTATATTATTTCCTGCAATCATATAATTATACATACTTGCTCCTAGTATTATACAATCTTTTTTGTTTAATTTTACCATTTATACTGATGTTTAATACACCGTGAAATCTAAAGCATTTTACTAACTATCAGGGATGAATCTTCCCATGATTACGAATAAATTTTTGTACGGGACTAACTTTGTTACTGGACAAAAAAAAACAGCTGTTCCATAAGTGCAAGTTATGTAAATATCATACGGGTCATCATGGGTATAGTGGGGTCTATGTTTGTATTTTGAAAAATAAAAGACAGCACTATTTTGTACATGAGTTTTATTGCATTATTTACTATTGACCTTTAAACAAAATCAGTTTCGTGTGAAAATTTCGAATTCATTCGTCTATTTTAGTCACATTTTTCAAAAGATGATGTATTCGTACATCTAAGTATTTTATATTTGGTTGATTTCCAATTGCATCTTCCAGTGGCCGCAATCCATTTTTCTCGTAGATTCGGGTCTTTAGGAAAACTGTAATGAATACGAAGAAATTAAATAAATATAACAAATTTATTACTTACTAATTCCGTAGATAACAATTGGAAAGCATTCAGCGTCGCTATAGCGCGACGAAATTCATAATATACTCACTCATTAACATCAGTTTACTAATTTGAAAATTTTACCCTAACGACAGGGTAGGATGAAAAACGTGAATTATGGGAACACTGAGATACTGCATATTTTTAGGTTATGCTATTAAAAAATTGCTCAAAATAACTAAAGAAAATGCTAGTAATCTAGTTCAACGTAATTAACATTTGAATCACTTTTTTCTGATCGCGCAATGTATTTATTATGCATTTATCTGTAGAAAAACATTAAAAAACTCACTCACTTCAGAAAGTCAATCCTTCGATGTGTTTTTCGCTGCGGCTTCCGCAGCCAAGCACGCTACACCCAACCATACCTCACTAAATAATAAGTTTGACTAATGGAGTCTCTTTTATCACAATAACAATATACAAATGAATAAAATCTTTCTCAAAATCAAAAGAAAACCAAAATCGCTCACAAGTCGACGCTTTGTTTGTCAAGCTTTAAAAGCGTGACATCAACAAAACGGGTTACGCGATAGAGATGACAATAAAGATTTTGTGTCTCTTTTTAACATATAAGAACTTAAATAAGGGCTTCTCTTTTTAAAATGGATGACGTAACATCGCTCTATCTATAGTGTTCATAATCAAAGAGTAAACTGAACTTATTATTTGTGGTATAAAAAAAATCTGATATCACGTACCAGTCATGTCAATTATTGACATTACTGTAATATATGATTGTTTGTAGAAGGAAAACGTAGTATTTTCCCGTGAAGAGTATCAGTGTCAGCTACCCATATCACGTATCATGTGTCAGATAATATAGTTGTGGGGTCGGCAGCGGTACGTGTTGGCGTAGGGAAAGCTTGGAGAGCAGTCTTGATATTATTTATTTTTATTTATTATATAATTTCGTTCAAAATGAAATGATTGGTTAGAGAACGGGCAAACTTCACGATAGTATATAAGATAGATAGATAAGATAGATAAGACATTTATTACAAGAAAAACACATTACATTAGAATTTACAATGATTCACGCACTAGGCATTGCCTGTATCGCATGAATCTAGGGAACACATTTAAAATACACAACGAATAATACAAGTCTTAATTAATTAATTAAGAGAGAAAAATAAACAAAAAACTGATTAAAATATAAATAAGCTATAATGAAAAAAAAATAGAAGATTAATTAGAATTATGTGGGATATACTACGGGAGCATAAAGAGAGATTGGAATAGACTAAACATGGGGTTATTCCAGAGTATTTGTCTGAACCAATGTCTGAAGAGGTAAGATATGTATTGACTTTTAGTTTATAAGATAATTTTAAGTTGTATTTTTGTGCACCAAAAACATTTATTATTACCATCTTTTCCCCACTCAACTTCCAAAAGTGGCTGCGTAATTTCTCATTCCAAAGCTCTGGCTACCCCGTTTAGGGAATTATAGCCGTGAGTATATGTAAGTATGTATGTATGTTTTGTGCATTTGTATATTTTATTGGGGTTCCTATGGCTTCATTATCCCACAAACAAGTTACTGAATAAGTAATATGGCAGTGCTATTCTGAGCCAACAATACCAAGTTTAAGATTAAAAAATATACAAGACATCGCTACCGTTGTGCAATGTACAATTTTATTTAATAATTTAAACGTTAACTCATTCCACGGTGCCTGTTATTTAATGATTAATTAATACGAGGCGAAAGTAAGTTCATTCCGACCTGGGTCCCACGATACCTTTCCAGTTTTTTACCTTTTTAATGCTTACTAAGGGTACCAAAAATTTACATATCTGCGATTTTAATATGACCCCAACGCGAAGTAGCCACTTCGTTTTACAATATTACATATTTTAGAAAAGATTTGTTAAGTTTTTTATAAGGTTTAAATAGTTAATTAGTTGCTTATATACATATCTGCAACCTGGAACATGAATGCAAAAAAGTTGTTAAATAATTTATTTTATTTATGCTACGCTTATGAAGACTTATGTTTTACATATTTTAACTCTATTTATAACATACATACATACATATACTCACGACTATAAATCCCTAGAAGGGGTAGCCAGAGCGAAGGAATGGGAATTCCTCAGCCACTTTTGGAAGTTAAGTGGGGAAAAGATGGTAAAATAAAGGTTGTTGGTGATGGGTCCCCAACCACATAGCCCAATGAACCATTAAAAAGACCCAATACCCTCAGTCGCCTCTTACGACACCCGTGGGTAGAAAGGGGTAACTACACTAAAATTTTAAAAAAATAACAATATAGTACGTAGAACCCGATTAAAATGCGAACTATTTTTTGAAAAGTAAAACGGGCTCAAGAATTTTCATAATTTTGAACAATGTACTAAGAAGATTGAAAGAAGAATAATTAAGTACAACGCAAACTCTTACCGAGTCTGCAATGTCCAAAGAGAATTAATTTAAGTGATGAAGTTTTCTAAGCAGTATTAAATAAAATGGTCGTAACTTTGGCTGTAGTTCTCCTCAAAAGTTTGCGAACATCGCACAACTCCATAAAAACCTTTAGTTGTAAAGAAAGTTGAAACTCGAATAAAGTCTTTAAGAACTGGCCATAAACGAAAGTGCTCGCGGATTAAGAGTTTCGGAGTGAAACAACAACGTGTTTTATGTCAAGAAAATCCTGTAGCTGTCATACGAGATTCAATTTTTAACGAAATATTTCAACACCCTCGCTTTATACGAATGTCATCTTTATTTGCCGCGACGTACAGACTTTTAGAGTGTTATATTCGGCGGATATATTTTGTAATCGGATACCAAACTTTTATGATAATTTCTCTTCGTTCTGTGCAGGTCTTTATTGTATAGCTTGTTGTTTATTATCAGGCCACGTGCTAATCTAATGAACGCATCATGCGGGTCTTTTATTTATTCGGAACATGAACATCGTGCTATTTTGTGACTTTTTACTTTAATAAAATAAGATGAACAGAAATAAAATAAAAATAAAAAATATGTGCGGGCTACAACAGAAGAGGACGCCTCGATGGACAATGCCCACTTGTTGCTACCACCCACTTTTCTATCCCATCGCGAAAGGCCCCACGACAAATAGTCTTAGGGCCAGAATTACAATGGGAACATAAAGTATGGGCGCGCGCGAGGCTCGAACCGGCGTGCGCGTGCGAAATTACATATTGCCAACAACACCACGACGTTGATTATAACATTGGGCGAATTTAGGATATGCTTTCTATACATTATTTTATGTGCCTGATATAGTTATGATTTAATATTTTTAGTAGATGACGTATAGTCAGTCATACTGACTGTTTATACTATACTTGTAGTCTTGTAGTATTATATCATATGCAATATCTTAACAGACAGAAAAAAACAAATTTATAGTTTTTGTACCTCTTATTTAAGTGTAATACATAATGCATTTGACCGCATAGTTAAACGGCCTTAAATTTTAAAACGTTTTCGTCTCCAGAAGTTGCCGTTAGGGAGCGTTCAAGTATTACGTAACGCAATTTTGGTCTCGTAAAACGTTTCGATGCGTTACACGGGCGGGAGGGGGTCCTTCTTACAACACGTTACGTAACATTATTTCTTTTTTTATATAAAAAAATAGGGAAATAAAACTCAAATTTATAAAAAAATAAACAAAATACGCAGGTGTTGCGAATTAAAAATCTCTTGTTTTATTATAAGGCAATTAAAACTATACGAAGGATAAAAACTATAACAACTTTTTGCGACTTCAGGGTAAAAATGATGACTTGAGTGTTACGTAACCTTTAGAGAGGGGGGTGGGGGGGTACAGAAAAACGTTACGGAGCGTTACAGTGGGGGGAGGGGGGGTCAAAAATCTTCAAAAATTGCGTTACGTAATACTTGAACGCTCCCTTATACAAATACAATTAAACCATTTTTGCTATCTAAGGGGATGGAAGTCTCTTTAGATAAGAATACGGAGAAAATATACCAGAGCCCGGACAAAATATCTAGATAATATTATGTACGTCGGATTAACTTGCGAACCCCGCGGACCTGTCACCAACAGAGACTGCGGTAAATTCTAGTCGTGTGCAGCGCTAGATAAGTTGAAGAAAGCGCCAGTTTTTTTTAATACTATTTTATTTTTTGTAATGTTATGTGCTGATGTGTTAGGTAGTTGCAGTATGATTTTCGGTCTGAACAATACACTTGTATTTAGAAACTAAGATATAATCAGTCGGTCGAATTGAGAACACTCCTTTTTTTGAAGTCGATTAAAAATAGTTATTGTATTTAATTAGCACTAGTAGAATGTTTGTATAGATCACATTATAAAGTGGTTTTTTATACGTAATCATTTTAAATTAAAAGCTACCGTTAAATGTGCTACAAAGCGAAAGCGCTAATATAACATTCCAGCTATCACGAGGAAGTGAAACAAATCCAAAACGTTCGGAAACACGGCCGAATGACCACTTTCACGGGAAACCACCTTATCATTTCCATCCTGCTCAGACCGATCTTGAGCGACATTGATTGGAAAAGGACAGCTATCTTATCTATGTTGTCCTGTCAGCAAATTCTTGTACCTGTCAATTTTACTTATCGGGGCGTTGTTTAGTCGTCTTTAAGTTCGAAACATAGTTGAATGTCAGTTTGTTTAGTTTTAGTTATCCATTCTAATAAGAAGCTAAACAAGACCATGATGTAAGTATTACATGTAAAAATAGAGTTAATCAATAATTGATTACAGATATAAAGTGTTATGCAAGTACCGGGTACCTAAGTGAACCGTTAGTAGATCTGTATCGTATATTTTAATGAAAGTTTGTACTTGCTCATGCGTATTATGAAATTTGAAAACTGACCATGTGCGTCAGTGACGGAAATACAGATTTAGTTTTCTTAATTTTTTCATAATTCTGAGTTCACGGAACATAAAAATCGATCACTAAGTATTTTTTTTCTCGAATCGATATATATTCATTAGTTCGACTGAAAATAAAAGCAGCTTCCATTAAAATCCAAATTTTTCTCACTTCTCAGTTCTGGTTAAATGAGAGTTACAGTAATCGAGACAAAAATAACTAAATATATTCAATTCCTTCCGTTTTGTATATTTTAACTTAATCGGAATCAACAATAAGTTGACCTTAATTTGATATCCGTTGCGTTGCTTATAATAAAGAAACCTCTCGAACTCACTCGTTCAATAACATATTGTTTGGGAATAAATGTTTTATAACTGCAACTGAGTTATACACACACACATAAAATACACATTCCGAAAACGATTTTTTTTGACGCAGTCATGTAAAATTAAGCTCTCGCATTAATGAAACTCTATAGCGCCCGGACACCCCAAATAAAGTATTTTTAATGAGACACCTCAAAAGAACTGTTGAAATAGGCACTTAATAAAATTGGTGCTTCCTTCGTATACCACGAGCTTTTCTGAGAAAGCTCGGTCGCCGCGTCAGAAGCCACTCGGTTCATTCATCTCCTATTGCTTCGTGGAAATGACAGTTTACAGTTTAAACTCGATGAACTTTGGCTTCAAAAATAGGCATTTATCACTAATAAGAGAAATTCATAGCCGAGGAGAACAACTGGGAAGCTATCAGCTTCTTTCGGGCCAAATGACTGGCGCAATTAACCAAATTGCTAATTGCTTGGGCTACTAATGAGGTGGGGGCGGAGAATTTACCAAAAAAGGTTTCATACCTTGTTTTATTATATAAGGTACCTTTTTGTGAATGTGTTGTTTTGTTGAATATTTATTTTATACTTATTCATTTATAGGTAAAATACGGATTGATATTTATTAACCGTCCCGAATAAAGGTAAGACGACTGAACTTATAAAGAACTATTGATTTTCTATACTTAAGAAAGAGGTATATTTTCTTTGTTGGTAATCGAGAGGCTCTAAATCGCTAAACAGAATTACCTACCTATTGAAATATAATTAAACTACAACCTTCACAAATATATGCCATATAACATTATTCTAAATGTCATAAGGAATGGGCATATTTTAGCAAGCGGGGTTTAAATATTCGATATTGGAAAAAAAACACTGCCCGTGCGTAGCAGTGGACAGATCACTAGAAGATAATAATAATAACATAAGAGGTAAGATGATGATGATATTATAAATATTTCCTTAATACCTTCTATTCATTACATAAGCCTGTTTGCTTTACAATAGCAAAATATCAATAAACGTTATTAAAAAAACCGGGTTTTGCAATGTCATAAGTAATAGATATTTTTAACGATCTTGTTCAACAACTGGTACGTCATTCCAATGAATGAGTAACAAAAAATACTCACAAGATTTCAATGTTAACATACTCACTAATTTCCTATGCTAATATGATTTCGGTTGAGAATAACTCTGTATGGGCTCTCCTACTTACCTGGAAAAAAATAAAAACAATATAAAAAATTGATTCAATAGCAACATTTATATATGTTTAATAACTTATTGTGTTTTTTTTCTCAAATTTATTTATTTGTTGTTATTTGGGGTAATTGTATTTATCATTATATAGTCACCGTCGGGCTTTTCCACCATAATTTTTATTATTCACTATGGTGATTCCTGTTTCCGAAAACTGGTATAAAGTTAACCGACTAAACTCAAGACATTGTAGTCATGATAATATTTTTATGGAGTTGCGAATATAGTGTTCCAATTTTCCATTCAAGGTTTCAAATTCAAAGCAAATCGAGGCAAGCACGCGTTTATAGGACACGTAAATTTGGGCCAAATAGTTGCGGCTACAGCGATCCAAAATTCCGAACTATTCACAATATTATCATTGTTTCGATGCGTAATGTTTTCTAGACAGTAATCGTTTCTACGTTACGATGCAAAAGCGTTTTCATTTGTCTCTATTGGGTTCCAAAAGTATTTATTGAATCAGTATCGATAACCGAACAACCGTGATAGCTCAATGGGTCGAACACCGGTTATCGTGTAAACGACTAGTGTTCAAATCCCGGGTCGGGCCTACACCAATTTGTTTTTTCAAAGGCATATGTGTGGTTACTTTATCATGGTTATTAACGGTGAGGGAAAACATCGTGAGGAAACCCACATGGCTGAGTTGCACTTAGTCATGTGACAGTGTATTCGTATAAAACCACGATAGGCCTGCCCCCTATCACGAGAGTATACTGTCCATGCAAAATGTGGATACTCTGAACACCAGGTGACAAGATAAATTAGGTTATTTGTGATAATAGCTTTGAACACTCTTACGTAATTAATTTAAATTGTATGAAATTGTGGTTGGCCGCAGATTGTTGATTGACTTTAAAAGTACCTGATATGAGAAATCAAATAGGAAAACATACCACCCAACATGAATACCCTTCTTACGTATCTAACGTTGATTTTGCTTGTTTGAAGATGACATTAGAAAAAAAAAATATGCAACAAAGAATGGTTTGCTGACATTATACAAAATTCCGCTCAAAACTATTTTACTACCTCAAATATTCTACTGTGAATATCCCATTAAATTCTAAATAGTTTAAATTGACATTAATTCTCGAATCGCACTATATATAATAACTAAGTTAGTTAAAGATAACTATACGAGAATTACGGCAGCGTGATAAATTATATGTGTAGTTTTCATGGCAATCACTTATCTCGCTATTTGATCGATATAAGTACGCGCCATAAACGCACCTCCATTTGATTTGATCTATTTAATTAAAGTATTTACGCTGTAATGTCACATATTAAAACAGAATTTTTAATGAAAATTGTGTTTAAAGAATTCCTAATGGTAGTTTACTTAAACCAGTGGCTTTCAATCATTTTATCGTAAGTAAGTGGTTTCTATAGACCAAAATCGCGATGACTTAAAAATATGTAAGGAAACGTAAATCGTAAATAAAATAAGCTTTTCTTTTTGATCAAAGTGTTATCAGACTATTGTATCTGTTTTTATTTGCTTATTAAAGCATGTCATAACTGAAAGATGTTTGATTAAAGCATATTTGGCAATACAATATTAATTTATTCAGATGCAAATTAAATTAGATCGTTTAGATCTTTCGAGACACAAAAGATTTTCAAATATTTACTTTTATTAAAACTCGATATAAAGAACCATTCGTCCCTCTAAAATCATCTGAGTTTATCCAATACAGTTGGTCCTCAAATTGGGAATCGCTGACTTGCAGCGTAATCTTACCACGAGGTCCCGACCATAATTTGTGAGTTACTTGCTGGTGGCGAGCATTTGATGGTATCAAAATAATTTTCATAATTCTATGCTGGTTAGTGTAAAGTTGCCACACGCTGTTATTACTTGATATTATCTGAGAATAAACAACGGAGTCGTTTAACTCGGAAAATTCATGGCTATGTCTGTATATGGTGGGTGACTTTAACAAATAATGGTATAGAACTTGTATGAAGACTTGCGAGATTTTTGAATTATATAACTTATTGTAATAGATCGATGGTTCGATTTGTATGCATAAAGGCACGAAGGCGTGAAACAAGTACAATATAATAGCTAATAGGTTTTAAGTATCGTTTCCTGATAAGTAAATGATCGGGTGTTTAAAGCTATTATGTCAGCGAAACATAAGTGAATTTTGTAGTTATTATAGACATACTACGCAGTTTGTCGTGAACAGCTAACTTTATAAGTAGTTCCAATGTTCACTCGAGTTGTATTCCAGATCGCTTTTTAGAATCGAGCTTTTAAATCGATTTGGAAGCGAATAGTTAATTCCACTTTACTACTAACTTGGGCGCTGTTTGGAGCGCTACCATTTATATACGAAATAGCCTTTTAAAAGTTTAACAGCATTATAAACCCTTTCAAAAGTAAGATGATAGTAGAGATTGTGTTTCGTTTAATTGATTAATCTGGTGTAAAGCATACATTTCCAATCTTCTTTAATTTATTAAAACATACAATACCTTCAGAAAGGATATTTTAAATATTGAACCAACCGTTACTTTATTGATTTCTCTTTGTTTGACTGCGTGAATTTATAAAGATTTAGATAATAAATTGATTGTTTTACAAAACAAAACGAAATTCCTTTAAACACTCACTCATTACAGAACATGAAATTGGTTATACCTCGCGTAGGCAAAATTTCAACATAACTCCAACTAGAAGCATTCAATACTGGCTTCACCTCCACTCCAGGGTTCATGAGAGCGGTATCCACCACATTTGATATTCATTAAATGCTACAGCCGGCCGTACTCGCTATGACAGATGGATAAACGTTAAGTTGTCATTGCTGTCATCAATCACGTGATATTTACCGCACTGTACTACCGAGTACTGGTAAACTATGGTACCATGTGGGTTCTGAGTTGCAAATTATGGTGTTAAAGCCAGGTTCAGAACTATCTGTCTACAAGTAATATTATGTGTTTAATAATTAAAGTAAAGGTCTTTTGGGAGTAAGATTCAGAAGTCCGTCTTTCAAATGGTAATAGCAGGGTGTATAAAATTAGACCTCGAAAAGAGTTTGATGAAGTTTTCTTAATACTGTCTCTATCGCAACCCACTGTCTACAATGCTTGAAAATAATTTGAATTTAAAGCCAGACGATTTTAAACCTATATTTTATTGGTTAGGCCATATCTATTTTGTGAGTTGCCAGCAAAAGCAAAGTAGCCGAACGTATTCGTGCAAACTCTCGCGTTTTGTACTACAATGCTCGTAAACCCAGGGGTCAAAAGCTATCGTATAATCGTACTAAATCGCCTTTGAATTCTAACAACGGTTGTGTGGCAAAAGATGCGATATGCAGACAAGCACTTTGCGAAATAATATAAAGTGGCTTTGCTATGTGTTGGGAATGTCTATCGGATTCCGACGTGTAATTCTTGACCAAATGTCATAGTGTTAGAATTTTTATCGTTTTTAACACCAAGTTTTGAATTGTTGGGTAGTATAAAAAGAATGCAATAGTCTGGTAAAAATACAAACAAAGCTGTTTGTGCAGTATTAAAAATATTTATTAAAATCGGGATTCACCAACGGGAATCAATGGAATCATTTACATTCAAACCGCGAGTGTTTAAAAAGAGTATTATAATTATTTCGAATCTTACATAATTATTGGTAGCAATTTACACAGCAGTAGCTACAGTACTCCACTATCAGTACATCCACTTTTAAAAGTCAAGACGTATTATAAAGTATTGTTTATGCAAATAACTGAATTCCTAAAAAAAATGGGGGCGGACTCTAAGGCACTACTTAGATTAATATTCACTCATTGTCTCAGATATACTCCGCTCGAGGATAATCGAATTGACAAGCGAATAACAAACGATATTAGTTGCAGAATGTATCGAAACATTACTCGGCATTGAATCGATTGTGTGTCGCGAGTACAATTTATTGTCTTAGATTATAGTATGAGATGTAATTTATGAAATGTATTAGATTATAACATAGTGTTGTGTTCCATTTTGTCGGCTGCGAAACATAAGTTTTCGTTGTTTCTGTCATGACGGGAAACGCAATTGTAAGTAACTATGTTCTCCGAATGCGAAGATATGAACTAACAAGTGTTTATTTTTATTCGTGTAATGCTACATTTGTAACCAGGAGAAGATAAATAAAATTTTAAGCTACTTTATCTACTTGAGTAGAATTATCTACCATTTTATTATCTCTAATTTTATTTATTTCTTATCATTTTCTTATATTATTAACGAATATAGTTAGGTTATTTATAATTTATTACATACTTAACACAAGTGGCCCCACCCATTTAAGAGTAGGTTATATAAATGCAAAATACCATGAGTTAAACAAACGTTACTATAGAACGCATGATGTTTAATTTATAATATTATAATTAAGAGTAACTTTATACCCAGAGATGTGACTAGCTACAAACATACTATTAGAACCCTTTTGACATCATTGGTGTTAATATCAGAACAAACATACAATTCGAAGTATGAATATCATAACAAGTCATACAACAAGAAATACAGTATACATATCAAGTTTACAAAACCTCAATCGAAATCAAACACTGGTGATCAAAGGTATATCCATAATGAGAAGATTTGAAGAGTCTACTGTTTCGGGCGCAGGAGGGAAGGCTTAATTAAAAGCTGTCACAGGACCCACAAAGTGGAACGAAATACTGTGCGGGAGGAAAAAAAGATTCAATTATGAAATCTCGCCCGAACCGGATCTTATGAGGATTTGTGTAAAGGTTTCGGCCCGTTTTGTTCGAAATTCATTTAGCTGTTTGCGGACTGAATGCAAATTGTATTTTACCCCGACTCACGAAAAAATGTGACCTTTTGTTTCGGAATTGTTTTGACGACAATTTATTTGAACGATCCGTCATTTCTGTAAATTGTTTCCATTTATCTGTTGAAATGCGATATCTGTTCAAAGTTCATTTGCTCAATAGATGCTATTCCGTATTTCGTAGTATTTGCCAATAGATCAAGTAGTTTCTACTCCGTGGGATGGACAGCTATTTGATTTATCTACGTGGCTGAACTAGCAATAAGCGGAATCATATTTGGTATCAGTTCTCTGGATGAATCTAGAATGTCTATGTTGATATGAAAACTATTTTATTGTAGAAAGGAGAAGTCTTATTGGATGGTTATAAGAGGGAACTTTCTGAGTAGACATTACGTTTTTACTGCTTCAAGTTGTAATTGAGAATGCGAGTTTGCGGTTGGTGCGGTTTCTCGGCTGAGTGCTGAATGCCGCCGCAGTTACTAGAAAAACTATTTTTGATTTGTTAGATTACGTTGTTGACACATTTGATTGGATTTCCACGCAGATTATAATCTAATATGTAATTAATGTCAACTTTGTACTGTGATGTCTGAGTTTGTTTAAGCGTGACTTCAATTAGAAGCTGGTTAGGCAAATTTAACAGCTGTATAAGCGTGTTGTCGTTTTAAACCAATAAGCTTGTTTGCTTTAATACTGGCTTAGGCCTGAAATTAGATTGATAAATTGTTTAAAGCTTGTATTTGTGTTAGTGTTTGGCAACTAAGTTACTTTGTGCACGACTTAATCTAATATTGATTGAATTTTGAGATACGAAGTCTACCGACGACTGTTCTTTATTGGTGATATGGTGCTGTTTGATATTGGATTGTGATTTCCAAACAAAAAAAAAGTTTAACACGTTATGTTTTCATAACAACAATATAAAGAATTTAATTAGAAGGAGTATTTCAAAGTCTTAAAATCGTTAAAATAATATAAAATAAGGTTTGTGAAGTACTGCTATAGATAAGGTAAAACTATTACGAGTGATTTGTCAGAATTTCTACTCGGAGCCGCGCAATTTCACGATACTGCCTTATCTCTTCCAGACGCGAAAACTTCTTATTTTTCAACAAACACGAGTTTTCTGCAATATTGCGCGGTGGTGGGGGTCATATAAAATGCGGATACAACGTGATTTATCGTCAGTTTCATCGCAGCCGTCGTGGGCGTCGTAACGCGAGATAAAGCACTCGAAAACCATCTTTCATGTATCGTTTTCACTTTAGCGTTTCTATCGACTGTTCTTCAGACTGATTTATAGTGGCTGGTACATTTTGAGTTATGTAAATACATAAAGCATGCAATTACGATTGAGACAGACTCGAAGAAATGTAAATTGATGTAGGAAATATACAACTTTATAAAGGATTGAAGTCATTGGTTTCAATTACGAATCCAATCAATATTTGCAATGCAAACCAATTTTGAGTAACAACCATATAACTGTCAAAGCGACACTAGTCCATATATCTATGTAACTTAAAATATAAATACAATCTTTATATGGTTTCTGGGTTAATAGCTATGAGCAAATATGAGCATGTCTTTTAAATGTGTTGGAATGGAAATATATCGTAGTACCGTCACCACTCCACTGTTGAATATTTCCTTCTTAATAAATTAACTGGTTCTGCTAATTTGCAAATTACTGGCGCCATTTTCACGCCTTCGCATTATAACTGCCTCTGTTTTATAAGCGGCCTATGTTAATTTACTTATCTAACAGATAATAAACTAATTTATGTTAAAAATGAGCACTTAAATTGTTGATCGGTGGAAGTAGGTTCGCTATTAAGTTTCTACTCATATTGATTTTGAGGAATATGTCGAGAAATAGCAGTAGCACTGGGTAAGAGGTTTGTAGATTTGCAAGTCAATCTATGTGTTACTTAAGATCTATAGAAATTATTAAAGTGTAAATTTTATTCTTTTAAAGCATGTATGAGAGAGTGAGAGAAGCAACAGAGATTTGTCAGGATAGTGCAAAGTGGCGATCGATAGTATCTGATAATCAAATGGGAACTTCTATCGTTTTTTCAAATTCAAATGGAAATAAAAAAACTCCATAACATTAATAGTAAATACATGTAACCGGATTCTGACATATTCTAATGTACAAGTAAACATACAAGGTGTGCTATCATTAGCGCTAACCTATTAACACCTGCATGGCCGATCAATCTAGATTTGGCTCCCTTCGCCCGTTACTCTTTGACAGCTTTGACCTCGGCTCTCGTGTGACAGATTTTACTATTAACAATTAATTAGGCTGGATTTTTAATAGGTTAAACCTACATGATTGAGAGGGTTTATAATATGCTTGATTGTGAGATTGAGTATCCTTTTCAGGGCATCCATTCGTAATAGATATTGCGCGAACTCTTACGTCAAAATTACGTTTTTTTGACCAAGACTAGTTTTCAGCAAAATATTTTTTTTGAAAAAATATAAAAATTACTAGAAACGTGTGTTGAAGCACACACGGAATATACTTTTAAATTCAATTACAGGTGAGCACAAAATATCATAAAGATGTTTTCAAATAATTTCCGTCCACCGGCAACCGCTTTCATACGAGGAGAGTAACGATGCCGTGCACGAAAAACAAAGTGTCTTTCGGTTTTCTTCGAGCTTGTAACATTATATTCTGTAAACTTTAAAAGTTTTCTGACAATATTGCCGTGGTAATGATAAATCTACTCAATGCAAGCTTGTTTAGTGTTAATATTGCGCTACGGGACTTTTATACAACATACATATACTTACGCCGTTAGTTCACTAGATTGCCACTTTTTACGATCCTGAAAAATCTCCTTAGTTTCGTTCACATCCATCATTCTTTTCACACCTGCTCTTTTATTCTTAATACACCTGCCTTTTCGAACACATTCTCTATTTGGTCCAAATGAGTCCTCCGAGGTCGCCCTCTACTACCATTACCTTCCACATTGGCTTTATAGATCTCTTTCACCAATTTAATATCATTCATGCTCTCTATGTGCCCAAACCATCTCAACAATCCTATTCTATTATATTGAAGTTTTTATCACCATTTCTTTCCAGTATTTACATTACCTAAGGAGGCGGACAAAACATACAACCCACAAATGCATCAACGCAAAATATTACAACGAGCTTAATAGGGTGTAATAGATAACCGAGCTATGAAACGTGGATTCGTGGGGTGAATGACCCAATAAAGGATAAAGGCGCATGCACACTGCCAAGCTAAGATAGTAATTACCGCAACAAGGACATGCAACCTAATGATGCGTTATCGCTTCGCGTGTTGCATATCGTGTCATCGCACTTCACTCTAGCGGCATGTCCTGTGATTATGCACTCCTGTTTTTAACTGGATTTGTCATGTGTCAATTTAGCTGTTTAACGCTGGGTTATATCTTAACAGACATGGCATTAGTATTATTATTGTTGTACAAAACTAAGAGAAAGGAGATATGCTTAAAGGTTTATAATTTATATATATTCGATTAATTCCAGCTTTATTACATAAATCAAAGCAAAACCACGAAACGAACGGCTAGTATCAATAATCCATCATAATCAAGTAGCGTATTTACACCATACATCAACATTCAAATGCCGAATCAAACCACCGTGCCACCAGGTTAGAGGCAACTAAGTTCCTTAACCAGTAATCAATTTGATGCATAGTGATAATCAATAATAATTTCAATCAAGGTGGTTCCATAAATTTAACGCATGCCACAGCGATTAGTGCAGTCTGGGTGGCGCATGCACAGACACGCTTGTCTTGATTGCTCAGCATATCTAGCTGTAATTATTATAGTGAAAACTAGCCTGTGATTTGTGGAAAGTCAACTTTAGTAGCATTTTTACTATATAATATCAAGAAGCTAAATATATACCCACTAAATACCTGATTGAATTATTTGCCCCTTTGTACAACAAAAGTAAAATTAAGATTAAATTAGCTATAATATTAAATAGAGGGTCTATAAATAAATCACTTACCCAACCTTCAACCCAAACACGCAACAAAAACCCAAAAATAGAGCAGTCTAATTTTTCCTCAATAAGAAGATTTCCGTAAAACTGAAAGGTTTCAGTAAGTCGACCTATATTCCGTGATTCGGAACGCAGCCGCATTGGGCCAACGGGCCAAAGTCCCAACTGATTAGTTGTGAACTCATGTAGCAGTTTCCGCGCCGTTTCACTCACATTTACTGCTGTTCAAAGGCCGACCGCTGATTACGAAGGATATTAAATAAGGGACGCAAGCCTGATTGGGCCATACATCTGGAAGAACATAATTGTACAATAGAATTCGGAACGCGCCATTATCGCGTTTTTCTGATGAAAAGAAATGTTTTAGGATGTCTTTGTATTATTGAAACAGATCGGTAGTTTTATAACTACCGATCTGTTTCAATAATACACATATCTCTCGGTAGCTCTTATATTTCTAGGTAGCTGATACGCATTTTCTACTTCATTTTCCTCAAGCTTGATATTATAATATTTTATTATTAGTTAGGCACCATAGAAGTCAATCTTACTTCCTCATTCCTTAAAGATTGGAGTATGATAATAGGAAAATTTAACTATTGTAAAAAATAAAAATGCAACAAAAAGTTTTAATTTCAAAAAGGTGTCAACATATTCAGAGTTCATTGTCATTTTATTTCTTGACATCCCTTTTGACAACAAAGTTATAATGTAAATGGCACATTATACCAAATTGTAAGCTATCAACACTTCGTTACCGGACAGTGTAGTATGGTTATTGAATGTAGCGAATCGTGCGCATACGCATTGCGCTGCTGCGGGCCACAATCAGTACTTTTTTTGTGTTTCCTAAAAATAATGCCGCAATTTGACGTCGTATATTTTGATATAAATTGCACATTATTGGTACGCACCAGTCAGCTGGGTCATTTCTGTTGATTACTTTTGACGCCCAACAAAAACGACGACGACTATAAAATATAAGGTTTATTATTATATATTGTTTTTTTAAACTTTTGAAGAAAGAGTTGTTTGTTGAAGTAAGCAGCGTTGTAGAGTATTTGTTTTCAAAAAGTCACAAGCAAGTATATTATAGTGTAATTAGTGTTTCAATAGATGGCACTTGCAACTATTCTAGTGATTATTCTACAAATTTCTAAGAAAAAGACGGTTTGGTCTAATAAACGGAGAGTGTCTAAGTTACAGCCATACCCTGAAATAGCTAGTCAGAACTGAAACTCAGCAATCAGCGCAATTATACTAACCACAATTCTCGACAAAAGCCACATAAACAGATATAAGACGTACACTGTTATAGATACAATTAACAAGTAGAACTAATTGAAGATGTGCAAAGTACGAAGTATATCTTAATAGCAAGGATGTCTGCGGTGTATTTCAAAGGGCGGCGTGCGAACGCGTGCGACGCGCTTATTGCACAACAATGGAACGCATGCATCTGAACGCTACCTGAATAATAATCACTATCAGAATGTGATGCTGTTCATTACTTACTCCTGGATACGGCCGCAGATAGCGATCTAGCTGTTAAACCTTTAGAATTGGTTATGAGTTCGCACTGCTACGTGCGGCATCAAGATTATACTCGTGTCGTTATTAATTTTGTTGGAACCATAAGCCAACTAAAATGTTTACCACCTTTATTTAGATTCTTAAGCCTCTCGCAAAAAAACTGGTAGGATTAAATTTAAATTGATATGTTAAGAAATTCCATGTTTATGCAAAAACTTTGAGAAGTTAATCGACTTGAACTGCTCGTTGATCGGAATATGAATTACATCAGTCAGATTATAAAGAATTATCTTCTTCAAAAACGTTATGTTTTTTTCCATATTCTGGCACTAAATCACGTTAACCGGGGCAAATAACATCCGTTGATGAGCATTGTATTATAATTCAAGTATGTAAGGTAGGCGTGCAGAAATTACGACCCGTGCCGAAATAATGACGTGGGTTCCTCTCGACGTTGTCGTATGTTTTCAAAATGAACCATGACTGAATTGTTGGTCCTTCAAACGTGTTTTGATCTTAAAAAGGACCAAATTTATTTGCTTTCTTTTTATTTTGTAATCCATTTGAATTCCAACCGAAAATCTTGAAATATACCAAAAGTACAAAATGAGTTTTTTTACATGTGAGATTAAGTACCAAACATTTATTAAAGTATTTTTATATAGAATCGTCCCTAATAAGTAGGCGAATTCTGATACTCATAATCTAAGCGAAAACCAGAAGTTATAACACATTGTTACGTATAAATCTAGGAAGCACAGAATTGTGGTTTACCAACACATTTTGATCTAAATGAAGATGTAATGTAACACGAAGAAACTCACCATATTCCGAAATAGGGAAACGGAAAACACATAGCAGAAGCGATAAACTAAAGATGGAATACATGATTGCATTCGGTTGCAAAGATGATGTCTGCAACCGCGTTTATTCCTATTTCAAAAGTTATATGGAATATTTAATTTAAAAAAAAACAATTAACATACTTTGCTTTTACTCCGACATATTACGACAAAGATACATAAAGTTTGTGAAAAAAAATACGTCACGTCAAGCTTAGTATATTTTTAGTCATCTCATCATACAAGATCCTGCTACTCAATTTCTTTCTCTTATTTTACTATTAAAATACTACCTCCCGATCCTCACACCTATCTACAAAAGATAAATAGCGATAAACTAAAGATGGAATACATGATTCCATTCGGTTGCAAAGATGTTGTCTGCAACCGCGTTTATTCCTATTTCAATAGTTATATGGAATATTTTATTTAAAAAAAAAACGATTAACATACTTTGCTTTTACTCCGAGATATTACGACAAAGATACATAAAGTTTGTGAAAAAAAATACGTCACGTCAAGCTTAGTATATTTTGTCATCATACAAGATCCTATTTCTCAATTTCTTTCTCTTATTTTACTATTAAAATACTACCTCCCGATCCTCACACCTATCTACAAAAGATAAATAATGTTACATACTTTCTCGATAAAAATGGCATTAAAAAGCACTGGCCTACATTGCCGGTCGGTTCCAGCGGGGCGGTCCCAACGAGACACCCGTACGGCGTCCTACATGACCATTTACAGCGATGGTCTCTTGACGCGGCGGTTACATGTTCATACTCATTCACGCTTGAGTTGCAAATCAGACAATCTTATGAATACCTTAAAATGTAGAGTTATTAGCAAAACCTGGTAAGAGGATGGATCGAGCCGGATAAGTATTTTGCATGGTCGTATAATATATTCTTAACGTTATTCTTAAACAAACCTATACTCAAGGCTAGAAAACTCAAAAAGGGTAGCCAGAGTTTGGGAATTAACAAATCCTCAGCCACTTTTGGAAGTCACTACACATCTAGAAGTTATTTATGGCATACATTCTGCTAATATAAATAATATCTGCTACATATTAAAACATGATACAAAAATATATATTTTTTCTCAAATATTTCCAATAAAGAATCTACAACGAAAATTTCACAAATGTTTATCTTGTTTGCAATCTTGTTTCTTCAAACAGAGGGTTGCCAATATCTTTAATTATCCTAATGGCTATGGCGTCGCATTGGTGCGGTTTCTCATTCCTTAAAACGACATATTGAAACCACTACTTGGGGCTAATTAAGAATATAATTTAAAAAATAATTAAAATGCACGACCTTTGTCAAGATAAGGACTTTTTATACATATATTTCTTAAAAGTAAATGTGATCTGAACTCTTAAAACGCAGGCGATTTTTGACTTAACAAAGGCTGAAATAATGAGAAACATGTTGCAGCAAAACAATTAAAAATTCAATTCACAGCCTAATGACTTCCGGTGTTGTCACGTTAAGGTATATTCCAAAAACCAACCGCCTGCTTCACATTAGTACCCAACGTTAGATGTGGGCAATCGTGGTTAGAATTTTAACTAAATATGGTTTCAAATAACGTAAGGATGTATGAAGTGACAGTTTTAATCATCATCTTAAAACTGACTTGGGCACACGTTGTTGGTGTAGATGTATAAACAACATAAAAAGAGAGAAAAAAAAAATAAACGTGATCCATTAAATATATAATACTAGATTAAAAATATAGGTATTTAATAAGTATAAAACCAAGCAGTCAGGAACAACAAGCTGTAACAAGAGATTTTAATTCTTATTTCTCCTTTTACCACGATGCGTCTATGACGTATCTAAGCCAATAAATAGTATTCAAAAATTTTACTCAATATGAAAATATAAGCAAAATTTCTCTTTGTTTAATCATGACAACATTTTTTTATATTTTCAATAACTAAAACGAAATAAAACTAATGACTTAAAAAACGTATCTTCATATCATATTTTAGTTGTCATTTCCGTTGGTCACAGAAACACTTTCGGCATAAATTTGAAAACATTTCAATATCAAACAATACAGTTACAATGCTCACCGCCCGGTCGGCCATATTTGTTTTTATTTTTAACCTCTAGATGTCGTGCAGCACGAAAACTACAAATTCTGAATATTAAGGAGGTGGAACAAACAATGCACTCTCGGGCACAGATCTTCGGGTTAGATGCGGCAACCCTGAATATGGAAATATTACTGTAGCTCTGTAATTATTTATAACAACTAAAACAAAACTGAGGCTTGGGCATTTTAATGAGATTTTGAGGTTATATCCTAAAATAATTAAAAGGAATGTATGAAAAGATTGATGCACTTGAATTAAACTAGTTAGGTTTGCTAGAATCGTACAAAGTGGCGATTGATAGTGTCTACCTACCCCAATTAACACATTAGTGTAGTGAGAGAGTAGTGAGTATACGTATGTATAGAATTTTGAGTGAAATTTTGATTATTCTGTATGTCTACAACCGCAAGTATTGGTAGGTGCATGATTGTAAATTATTTTTAATATTTACCTTGATATTCACAGCTAAACAATGACAATGGGCTCGTGTTTTAATGTAAATATAAATATTACGTGAGCCTTTAAAAATCTGCAATGGTCCGATTCAGTCTCGGCAATTAGAAAAGCTAAAACACTGTAAGCTATCGATCGCAAGATTATGTCTTTAGAAATCTCGTCGATAGAAAGCGTGAAGAAACGACTATCGATATCTCCCTTAAAAAGGCCAAAGTTGCATTGTAATTAACAGTAAACACAGAGTGGTTACGATGGCTATAGAATTCGCACTTGACTGGCCAGATTGGTTTGATTGCCAAGCGTCAGTTTCGCGCTTTTTGAATGTAACTTAATAGAATTAATATGTAGTAGAATTGGCGATATACAATCCATCTAGTTAATATTTTTATGAAATACCATAAAACTATAGTTAAATAAATTTTACATACATACATATACTCACGGCTATAAATCCCTAGACGGGGTAGCCAGAGCTAAGGAATAAAACTTCCTTAGCCACTTTTGGAAAGTTTAGTGGGCAGAAGAAAAAAATTTTTACTTATTATTATATCAAATGCTTTGTTCCAAGTCGCATCCCTATGTAACTTATATATTCTGATTATATTCATATCAACATAAATATTATTTCTAACGAACACGTGATCACGTGATCGTTTCTAATATCACGTTAGTACACTGTCCATGCAAAACGTGGGTACTCTGAACACCAGGTGACAAAGCCACGTGATGTTCAGAAGTATTAGTACCTCTGCCAACCCCTTCGGGGATATGCGGCGTGAACGTTTATGTTTATTATATGTTTATGTTTATTATTTCTAAAATGTTCACAGGAAAATAAGAATTATAAAATTTTGTAAGCATTTCATTTCTGCTGAGCAAAGTAAATTGTGATTGTTCATGTGAAAGCGTAATATCTATTTCAGCGTGAGAATTTCGTCACTAACCCTAATATTATCAGATTCATATCTAGACCGAAAATAAAAAAGTGCAGCCAACAATAGAGATTGTTTGGTTACCTAAAGTTTGAATATTAAATCACCGATGAAGATAAAACCCCAAAAAGCTTAGAATTGTGTATTATTAAAATATATTTTTTGTAAGAGGAAGACCATAACAATAACCCATCTAAAGTTTTCACGTCAGGCTGCATCACGTGATAAACAATAGGTCATAACAGTAAAATGGCGCTTGCCGCGAGACCCCCAACTCAGCAATTTTGTGTGCAGCTCTATTCTATTCAAACAAATATTTACTGTGAAACAATTTCCAACGTCCTTCTTCCTTCCCTTTCAGTAATATGAAAGGGTGAAAGAGATGATGCGAAGTTTCTTGTAGCATTTCAAATGTAGTTAGATTTCCGGTGGGTGATGGAGGCGCGGCGACTGAGACGGTCGCGCACAATTTTACACGAGCGCGCCGGATCTCATCTTAATATAAACTGTTTATGGAGGGAAACGAAATTGTCTACTCTATTGTCAACTGTACATTTCATTCGTCTCCTGCTGCTATAAAGTGATTTTAATTTGTTTTTCTTTCAATACATTCTGTCGCATTCAACACGATACTGCAAACAATGTTAACATTAACAAATGTCAGCAGAGGACAAATACACTTGATTTGATGACAAGTCAAATTAGAATTAATTGAATGAGAAATACTTCTCTCTTGTAATAACGTGTAGACGACTTTAAAAGCTTTTCACAGACCGCAATAAATTATATTCATACTTGAGTTTTTTATGCGTTCTCCGCTGTAATTCTAATGAAGTATAATAACTTTTTTTTTATAACTTGGAACATTTTTGAACAAACATTTGTTTTATCAGAGTGTATATATTTTTGAAAGGCAACTGGGATATCATTTATTTAGTAAATTTATAAAGAATCGTAGGAAATAATGGAGGACTTTATATATGATGTGAATTAATCCTCTTTCAAAAACTTCAAGCAAAAATTGGATTATTAATATATTTATTTACACTTACCTAGGATTTTAATACCAGAAAAGCGTGTAAAAATAAAAGAATATCTTCTGTCTGCCGGTCTTATAGGATACATTCATACAGGAAAATATTATTATGGATCTAAACTTTTTGTAGTAAGCAAGCAGGATATGCTTTTTATTTACATCTTAATTAGATAACATAACATAAACATAACATAAACGTTCACGCCGTTTATCCCCGAAGGGGTTGGCAGAGGTACCAATACTCCTGAACTCACATGGCAAGCGCCATCTAGTTTCCAGAGAAGGTACCCACGTTTTGCTTAGACAGTGTACTCACGTGATAGGGGGCAGGCCTATCGCCGTTTTGTACGAATACACTGTCACATGACTAAGTACAACTCAGCCATGTGGGTTTCCTCACGATGTTTTCCCTCACCGTTAGCAACCATGATAAATTAACCACACATATGACTTTAGAAAAGACAAATTGGTGTAGGCCCGTCCCAGGATTGGAACTCACGCCCTTCTGTTTTTCGGGCGGTTGTTCTACCCACTGGACTATCATGTCGCATGTAATTAGATAATTGCGAGATAATTAACATTCTTAAAGTTGTCATTCGATCGAGCAAAAACTAGTATTGGAAACACCGTTTGTTTTATAGTGTTTTAATTAGCAAATATAAGAATTAATGGCTGACGGAATGGTATCCATTATCGTTTAACGTTATCTTATCAATAGATCAAATGTATTGGCGGCAGGTCTCGTGTAACGGAACGATCGTTCGCTATAAATACTTACTTTTTTCTTGTGTAATGAAACGTAGAGTCTAATAAAATGCTCTACTTTTACGTACAAAATATTATTTAGCACACTGAAGTTAATAGTAATGTTGTGTTTATCTAATTAATTCGTTTAATTAGGTTAATGCGGCACCAAATGTATAATTTGATAAATAAAAATAATTAATGATGAAATTACAGGGGAATTCAAAACGTCATGTCAAAAGTCACGCCAACTGCAATTTCAGTGATGAATTAATTTTGCACGCATCTGTTTGTTTTTTGGGTACGGTTTTACGCAATGACGAAGATATTTTTATTAATGTTGCTTGGGCTTATATGTTACCCTGTAATTTCTTTGCATTCTCGATTTTTTTGTTAACTATACTAAAAGACTCAGAATATTGCAGTGAAGTCTAAGTCTTTGTGAAAGTATATAACTGATTTTGGGAGATAATAGTTTCATATTTAAACTCATATCATGGTACTCGTCTCTGTTCTATTCTAATATCTATCAAGAGCAAGAAAAACCATGGAAAAACTATTAACATCAAACAGTCTAACAAAAAACACAAGAGAACAAAAGTAACGGTCGGTGTCCGAACTTTTTTCTTTATTCTCACTTTTTTCTTAAATTCAGCAAGGAGGTCAGTTTGAAAGTGCTTCGTTTGTAGTCATTAATCTTTCGTGTAGCGGCCGGTAGGTACGAACTTACAAGTGGTATTAAAATCCACCACTATCTCATCTGAAGCGGGCGAAATAATCATCTCATACAAATTAACCGACGCCTTGCAATTAATTTTACAAACGAGTGTAGTGTATCATCGTGACAGTAACATTGTGCCTACTTACGGGACTATCGGTTTACAAACAATACTTTTTGCGAAGCGGCCATTGTTTGGAAAGTAGAGGCATAAATAGTAGTTTTCTGATATCGATATATTACTATTTAGCCATTTTAAAATTGTTTTTTGACCTGCAAATAGGTAGGTAGTGTATTTTACGCTAATTGTATTTCATCGAGATATAGGTTAATATTTTAGATTTAAATATTTTAAGAAACTTAAGGTTTTTGCGATTTTGTAGGGTTTTATTTGAAGGCGAGAATATAATTTATTAATGTTCATTTAAAAACTGAGTACAGTATTTTTCCTGCATCGACTTGAGCATAAATCTCGGCAATTATTTTATGTATTTTTATATTAAAGATGCAAGTATTGATATAAAACGAGGATAATATATTGAGAATTGGCACGTTATTACCAGTTAAAAGGAATTTCCGCATTGTCCGCCTTAACAAATGACCACAATTAATCAAAAACCGAGACAAGCAGCCGAGCACCATGGAATGTATTCCATATATCATTAAACTTACAAATTTTTATGAACTGATTAAAAGGAAGAGACACAAAGATTATAAAAATAGTTTTTATGTTTTATAACTAATTAATTTCACGCTCTACAAAATTCGGTCTAACAGATGATTGGCCGCAAGCCAAATAACCACTTTCGTTGACCGGTGATTTCAAAACAAACTATTCTAACATCAAAAGGCCCAATTATTAAAAGTGTAAACATGACTTATTAGAGAGAGGAAGTCTCCTAAATGATAGTGACATCGTAGTGAGTATATGCATCGCTGTTTTTTCTGTCATTATTATCTGATTAATTAATAATTAGGTAAACCCATTTAAAATTAAGATTGAGAGTGCTTGTGTTTATGTTTTTACCTAATATGTATGAGGTGAAAATATAAAGCGATTATTCATTTTTATTATAACAAACTTGAATAAAAAGTTATCGGAGTGTTCAGTTCATTCCTGCTAGTAAAATACTTGCATTTGGACTAAACAAATAAATTGCTTATTAAAATAGTGTGTGTAATGAATGAATCAACATTTAACTTATTCTTTCTTTATTTTACAAAACTCTAAAACAACACAAAAATAGTAACTAAAATTATATTAAACTTCTTTCTAAAATTTACTAAAGCTCTAAAACAACACAATAATAGTAACTGAATTTTTATTATTTTCATGAACGTAGGCAGCGAGTGTCGCGCGCCTTTAATTTTCTTGCAGCGAAGTAATTTGCGATGAAACGCGACGGATCTACTGACAATAGGATTTCACGCGCTGCCTAATTCTCTAATAAGAATTACCTTACCCTTACTACAGCTCCCTTGACTGTTTGATGGTTTGAGATATTTAATTAACTTTGCTACTCTTTATCTATATAAAAATGTATTCGTAGTGTCGTTATAAAACCATTTCTTCTCTTTTGCTATTTTTAAAGATCTTTCCTTCTTTTTATGTACACGCTTTTTAAAGTATGTTTGGTGAATCAATTGTTGGATTCCTCTTTCACTCAGAGGCGAGGGAGCAAGTGGAACTAATTAGAAGGCCTCAGAATAGATTTATCGGCAATTACCCTCGTCTACATTACCTATTTTGTGGATTTTAATGATTATGCTTTAACGATTATAGTGCAGTTACGTATTTCTTTAAATAAAAAAAGAGCAGACAAAAAATATTTTGTAGTCTATTTTAATTTCAAATTTACAGAAAAGATTGTATCGCTAAAATATCTTGATCATGTTCAGTCATATATACCTGAAAGATTGCTTTTTGCATAGTGTTTGTATCTGAATTTCAACTTGTATATTCTAGTAAAATCCTAAATTATTCCACTCACAATGTACGCAACAAATCGAATTTATCCGCCGCAAAAATGACACCAGTTTTTATGTCAAACGTAGCAGAGAGGTATTGTAACCCAAAATTCAATATCTGTCATTGACCTCCGTAACATTTACTCTTTGAAACCTGATAAATAAGTCACATCACTTTTTATCAGGAGGTGATGACACGTGTACTTTTAGCTTCTTTTGACTTGATAAGGTATCCGAGCCGTTTGGCTTTTGGGTAATAAGGCCATATATATTTCAAAAGACTGAATCGTCTTGTGTAAAGTAAAAAAAATACTGACGGCAGGACAGTCTAATTTTTAACAGATTACTCGAAATCAATAAATTTGGTAGACATACAGGAATAAAGTTTTGCTCGAAAATTAAGGTCAAATGAATCCACTGTATTGCAATACGGCAATGCAAATAGAAACTCCAAAACTGTTTCAGTCTCTTCTTTCGTAATTAACCCTAAGTATATTTAATTCATTGAATGTTTCAGACAAACACGATAATGATAAATTGCATCATAATATATATTTACTATTTATAATGATCCCAAAGAAAATTCAAATAAAGTAGCGATTCAAGTCGAATAACGATGTTCCCGGTACCTGCAGTGTCAGAACGACCGATCCAATAAGCCAATACAATAACAGGCGGTTTCTCATTACGTGCCACCATTTATCATACGCGTCATTCTAATAATATCGTGCAACTTTAAACACAGCTGCGATTATGTAAGCCTTATCTTGCTTCATTTTAATACTCGAATGGGTATGAAAAAGTTTGATTAAATAAATTAAAAAATATTTTTTTGGTGTTTAAGTAAAGTAGGGTTTTGAATTAGGTCATTTTTGGACAACTACAAAAAGATATCTAGCTACCATTATTATTTTTACAATGATACTATTGAAAGACAAGTCTTTAGCTTGTAGCTTTGGCGATAGGCCTGCCCCCTATCACGTGAGTACACTGTCCATGCAAAACGTGGGTACTCTGAACACCAGGTGACAAAGTCACGTGATGTTCAGAAGTATTAGTACCTCTGCCAACCCCTTCGGGGATATTCGGCGTGAACGTTTATGTCTTATGTTATTATGTTATTAACATATTCCTTCTGTGCATCTTCGTTATCAACAGTACAAATGTTTTATTTAAAAATAAAATCCATATTTGTTTATGTTTACAAGCATAATCGTCAATCAGCCTCCATTGCAAACAGAATCAGCATGCGCTTGCGCAGCTAACGAGCCCTCGAATGTTCGCGTCATATTTCACATGCTTCGTTACGATACAACTCGGTTCGCACTGCACTGATTTAACACGTGTGTTGGCCGGAACAATATCTTTGGATGGAGTGTCTGTTTGTATGTTTCATGTAAAGAATTAAATTGTTACTGTACAGTATACTTTTGTACCTTATATATGGATAGTAAATTTAGATTCGTAAATGTGGGTAGCCAGAGTTTTGGAATTAGAAATGAGAAGCCGAAGACTAGATAGTCTTCTTACGTATTATTATGTACGATCTTTTTGATTTCGATTACGTATTATTCTTACGATTATTATGTATTTATTATGTACGATCTCTTACTAGTATAAGTTAAACGATAAATATATGTTTCTCCCAAATACACAATGTTTGTGAGCTATATTTAATAGTAAGATATGAAATAACTATTTTAATATGTATAATGTTTTCCATGTACCCTGTCTATACAAAACCACAACAAAAAAAACTCCTCAGTTAAAGAGCTTTAAATATAACAAAGTTCTCTAATGACTCGGTACGATTATATTCCCGTAGAAAAAGAACAAAATGACAAGTTCATTTGTATGATGTTCGTGGCCTAATAAGAGACACCTACGCATTCGCTACGCAGATTATGAGCTTAACTTGAACGCCCACCGAGCTTTTTATCAGGCTTTTACACAGAGGCTTTGTTCGGGGAAGTTACTCGTTGGTTTCATGGAAACAGAGTTTTTTTCATTAGAGGAATGATGTTATATTAATGCTATTTTATGGAGGTGGGTGTCATATATCATGATGTGTTTTTTTATACGATAAACATGCTGCATATAGCTTCGAAATTCAACATAAACTTAATTTGACCAGTAGTTCATATTGATAAAAAGTTCTTTTCCTTCAGTTTTTTTTTTGTTTTAGCTAATAACATTTATTAATATATATTTCTATAGTTTACTACATCGTCAAACCCCAAAACCGCTATTACTTTATATTGAGGATCCACTTTAAGCCATTGACGAAATATAGAAGTATATCGAGATTTTCCTTATAGCTTCGTGATTTATTGCTATTTTAGGATAAACATAAACTTTTACGAGTGCCTATTATAGATACGCCCACCTTTCGATGATTGTATTTCGACGAAATCCATTCTCTTATTCATATGTTTTGGAGCATCGAGAATCTTAATCCGGTACTCACCTGAAATAAAAACAACATATTTAAATACAGACTTCATATATTAAACGTTAAAAAGTGATTTATGGGAATGTTAAATAGTAGGTATAGTATAATAGAAAATAATTTGATTTTTCAAGTTGGCATCGTACTACTAGTTAAACATATTATATTTAATAATACAATATGTAACAGTATTGACGGACTAAACCAACATAAATCGGAGTTCTCTGTATAATTACCGGCCTACGCTCATGGAAAGTGAACTTAGTTTCCAAAGTGGTCAGCCCACGCTTGGCTGGTATTCGGCAGAGTTACCTAAACCTTTGCAATTTCGCATTGAAGAGATAACACTATAATGAGCAGGCGCCGGCGGATAGATCAAGCTAGATGGCGCCACTGGTTTCGCAACTAAAGATCTATGGCTTTTACTGACCAATGACAATATTTAGTTCTAATGTTAATTGTTGGATGATTGAGTAACTATAATTATAATAAATGTTGGGTCGGGATATTTCAGTTTGTGTCCTTCGCTATTATAATTAGTTTGTGTTTGAAATACTGCAATCGGTATCGATTATATTTAAACCTGCGATAAAGAAACCCACTAATTGTTAAAAATCGCCCCAAAAGACCTAAGACCGAACGGTTTACTTATTTATTTTTCTTTATCTTAGTTTCAAATGGTTAACTTCCAAACGAAGACAAAAAAAGCACCTGGATTCAGCTCAATAAATTTACTATTGACACTAAATATCTAATTAACATTATTTCTTAACGGTTATCACCTACCGACGATTCCCGACTGGAATATTAATCAATTTAATTAATTAGATTTAATCAGGCCGTGCACTGACCAATGAAAGTGTATGTAGTGTAAATCTTTTCCAATAAAGATTAATCGTTTTTATTGGACAAATTAGACATCTTAACGATTTTATCAAATCGACAACCGTTGCCTTTGATAGAGTCAAAGAAATACTGTTTTCTTAATAGTTAAGATATGATAGTTATAGTTCGAAGTATTAAACGAGTTTGTTAAGCAAAGTAAAGTATGTAGGTTTAGTTCCCCCATAACTAAGTTTAAAATGTGACTATAGCGTGTTCTATGGGTATGATGCGATCCAATTAAACATTCTTAAGCAATAATTAATAAAATAGGAACCTCATCGAATGACTAATGTAACTGGTACTGTATAAATAAAATTTTTGGTGATCTACTCATTTATGAGCACCGAATAAGCACTTACAAGCCATAAATTCTAGACTTGTAGCCACGATCAGTCAAATGAGATGAATTTAAAAATGGAACAATGTATACTCAGAAGTGCTAATACATATTTTAAATTATTCATCTGTCAAAGTGAGCTGTAGTTTGCTAAAACTTCACTATTGAATGAAAGAGCAAATAGTCTCAAAATCTTAAGTCACAGAGTTATTCGCCATCATGAACAGACTAAAAACGACTATCTTAGTCGTATACCTAGCTTTTTCACAACATTAATTGTTTAATTGTTAGTGCGCCGATAAATCTTTTATCGTGCATGTTGTCTGTGGCCGGGTAGAGAGGTCAGCAAAGAGTATAGGCGCCGTAGTGGGCGGCTTCGCTGATACAAGTACTCTTTGTGGCCAGCTTTAGGTTTCAAGTCATATTTAATTATATCTGATATTGATTATATCATATTTGTAATCATATTTAATTGTGGCTTATTCATAATGGTAACCCAAATAGCAACTAATGTTCTAAAAGATGGCTTAGATAGTGAACTTGTTCAATCTTCGATGTAATTAATACTTAAATTTAATTTTATAGTTTTGGTAAGAACGTTTAGACTTATTATGAAAAAATATTTGTAATAAAGAAAAGATAGTAGTGGTTACAATTCACACGATTGTCATCCGTTATCAAATTCGTCTCTCATCGATAACGCCACAGTTCGTCCCAACACTTATCTATACTTCTTTGAGTTCAGTGCCAACAGTTTTGGAGTGTTTGCTGAACAAATGCCTTTAAAATACTTTGATTCGTTACATTGTTTGCTTTGCGTTGTTCAAAGTGTTGTTTTAACGTTTTTATATTTTCATTTCTATAAGGTGATGGTAAAAGCATTACCGATGTCTTGATTACCTATAGATAAAAAAGGTGTCTTTTGGTATTGGGTAAAGTTATAGAAATCAATAGATTTTTAGGGATTTTCTTTGCGCTTTAGGAAAGCGTATGAAGTATTTAAATTTTCACATAGTAAGGAAAATAATCGTAAGAGCTCGTATTTAAACAAATGTAACATGAGACCCCATACATCGAATATCACATTTTTGAAATATTAATTCAAACAGTAACGTTGTCCTGTTTCAAACTATACTTCGGGTATCCGTTTAATGGTCAAACATGAGGCATTAAAATAATTATATAGACTACAAACGTTAATTAAATTACCACCTGTGGTTTCGATTTATTTGACAGTTTAATATCTTTGTGTTGAGCCGACACGTAGGCCCAGGGATATCATTCGCCCACCAACCGCCTACATATCGATATCTATTTCCACTCGAAATATTTTCGGCGTTCAAACCCTATTTCCAGTTTTCATTGTCTCATGTTTCGGAAAAATTAAATTTTGTTAGCGGGAAAATGTCTAATGAAGGAATGTTTTGTTTAATTATAAGCTATACTAATATTATATAGCTGAAGATACTGTTCGCCTGAGCTTGCGAACGTGTAAACGTGTAAACTGTTCTTTTCAGATTTTAATAATTAATTCAGTGTTACTAAGCTTTTTTATTGAGGAAGGCTCTGAACTTTATAAATTTAATTAAATTACTTTTTTGTCATGTGAAGCCGAAGCGGATCGCTAATAAAGAAAAACTTCATAAGGCAAATCTTTGTCTCGCACATGTGCGACCTAAACGATATTATGTATAAACCATATACTAAAAGTTTTATTCCGAGTGCCAACTTTTCTCGAATATTTATATTTAATAAACGCTACCAGTAAAATATACACCCGCAAAGTTGTTATTTAGCAAAAACACTAAAGCATAAAGTTAAATACGTTATGTATCAACAGAGATGTTTACAAATAACTATATTATTATAATTAGTTGTTTTATTCATACGAATAGGACTGAGTAACTTCATCACATTCAGATATGTTGTAGAATATATTAAATAGTTTAATAAATAATGTATTTTATTATAAACAGTGAAGTTCCTTGTTAAATGTTAACTGTTATAGTTGACAGTTATTGCAGACGACAGACTGTTTAGTGCTTTATTAATTCTTTTAGGATATTTAACATCTTAATCTCATTTTAAATCCGCGATCAACAGCTATTTAACAGCAATATATAGCGGTGTCAGCGGATTTATTGGTAGATCTAGAAATAAATAAGTGGCGATTACGAGATCAAAAAGTGTTGAGCGACAGGTGTTCCCAAATGTACAATTTATGATTTTGTATTTATTCTGTTTTTCTAAATGGCGCAATCGTTGTCAACAGTATAATAGGCGATTAGTACCAAATTATTCTTAATAACCTGTTTAAGTAAATGTTTGTGTCAAAGTAATGAGAAAATAAATACTTATATATTAAAAAAGTTTTTACTAGTCAAAACAGTTTATTAGATTTGCTTGCTTGCTTGAAAAAAAGGCAATAACAAAGAGTACCAGAATGATTTAAGATTACAAGTAAACCAGCTAAAGGATAGGACCGTCGCCGGATGATAAATCTACTGTTGTACTAAAATAATTTATTCAGTTTATTCGTAATTACATGGAACAGTCGTCGAGTGTTTTTGAATTATGTATGCGCCTGCGCAGCTCGGGGCGGTGCAGGGTAGGTGCACTCGCTTTCTGCTTACACTTGTGTATCTTCACGACTGTTTTTGTATTGGGTGTAGGTTGCGGGTACTAAGAACGCAATAAAGAAATGCATGCGTATTTATAACAGAATGCTCATATATACATAGTAGAGTTGGTTTAAAATAGAACTAACTTTTTCTTCCCGCGCGGTGTTGAAAGAACCGAGTAAGGGTATGAAGCTTTTGAGTGATGGATGGATGGCTGGCTAGAGAGAAAACCATCACCAACGATACTTTATTTAGACTCTTTTTAACGACGAGAGAATATGAAAATTTGTTTTATCATGTGGCTGAATTAAATTGCAAACACGGTACTTCTTAGTCAAATAACTTTAATTTAACTTGCCGCCACTACTTGTCTAAATGGCTTTATAAAGCGAATCCAATACTCTACAAAAATAACATCTTCATACCACGTTTGAAAAACCCTAAATCTCTCTTTATTAATGTCATGTTATTACTACGCGACGCCCAGAAAATAATACTGTGGGAAATAAAAACAATATGTCCATTCATTCGCAGTGTATCTTCATAAAAATCCACTTTAATCCTATCACAACATGAGAGCAACAATAAATTAGAAGCCCATATGTTGGTCGTAACAAAAAACGTATTAGATCGTAGTAAAATATGATTATTTGTATCTACAAGGGAAGTAGGACAGTAGTACAACAACGACGCTTTAACAATTTCGGTAGACCAATTAGAGTTGGTAGAGTTTGCAACAGACAATTCTGTACATATTAACAGCTATCAAGTCCTTATATCGTGGTAGTAAAAGTCATTTTTGCTGTCAAAATTGGACTATGACATGGCGTAGACTGTACTGAATTACGAAACAGAAAACTATGGTGTTGGTGAATGAGTTGATTTGTTCTTGATGACTTCATTGCCGGTAACCTTAGAAGCAGACGATGTATGAAATATCCAGTATAAGTGAAACTCTTACAAACTTGAACATACGTCTGAGACAGAGCTCAAAGTAATCTGGTAATTTGTAAGTCGAAGTGCCAACTGTACAACAAGTTCGCGTTCGTACAGTTATTGTTTTTCTAATTTACAGCAATTTGTTGATGTCTAAATCGTTTTGTAATTTGATTTTATGCTATTTAAAGTTTTGTGTTAATTTTATATTATGGCAAAGGCAGCGCAAGCATTAGGAACATCTATGTTTGTGCATGAGACGATAACTATGTTAAAATCTTCCAATGATTCTATCTGGTGTAAAGCCAGCACATTTTAAAATTTACAAGTATTTCTTCGTATTAATTGTATGTTCGTAACATTATCTTTTACAGTTCCTATTTTACTATCGTCGTAAGGTAAAACCAGTAAAGTAATACTATATAATCAGGCTGGATTACGAATAATTGGTTGTCAAATAAACACACCGCAGGACACAAGTAACCAAATCATCATAACTTAGCTTCTGCATTGCATCTCTAACAATTTTATTGCACACTGCAACTAGTTGGTTCATTTGTAAGATATTGACAAGTGTGCTAAGCAACGGTACTAAGACGCAGTTCCACGGAAGAGCAGCCACGTTCGTGGTCAGACAATGAGATGTATGAACAATTGAGCCAATCGTCGTGTATGCTCTGGCGATGTACAGATTATGCGAGGTATTGTCATGGGAACGAAGACATATCGTTCTGAGATAGGCGCGGCGCAATTTCTAATGGATGGTCAGTCGTTATTTCTTTATTTGTAGATTGGTTAGAGTTTTGGGAGAACATTTTGGCTGTGGTTATTGGAAATAATGATACAGATTTTTTAATGCGTATGATATATTGTTTTAGTTTGCTGGATAAAAGGGAAATTCTTACAATTGCAACAAATACAAAAACTTATTCTGAGAAAATATAAATTCACAAAAGGTATATATTTTCCAAAAAGTCTCTCATTATAAAACTTCTAAATAACCAGGACATTACAAAAATCCTATCAATAAAAAAGACCATTTTAATTTCAAAGGGTGTAATACTATAAAAGCATGCATTGATTTTATAGACCCCATTAATAAATTTCGCAAAATTAATAAAATGCGATGATTTAACATCGCTATCTGCTATAGTTTGCACCGCACGCCAAACAGCGTGGGACAAACAGACCCTCATGTCGTCTGAATAGTCTCTAAACGTGTTTACGTCAGGTGGAATCCAAGTTTGGACCAATACGAAAATGACATTCCACACAGACGCTTTGGGATTCTAAATAGCCATTGTTTATACGTCTATTCACCGTATTCAATGTCACCATTGACCTTTTAAGAACACCACGGACGGAATTCGCTTCGATCTGCCAGATTGGTCGAATGACTATACTTGTTTGGTGAATGTTCTTTTGTTGTATTGTGGATTTAAAATGTTGTGTGAATAGAGGTATGTCAATTTTACAAAAAAGACAGATTGTTGAGCTTTGAATGTAACAAGGACAATCAATTTTTGAGTAAGCATTACCTAAGTTCGAACATGACGATCAATTTAAAAGTTAATAAAAAGAGGACTTCAACTCTCAACAGTGTCTTAAAATTGATGACCCCCGGTGTTTTTTTGAAAGCATTACCTTAAAAGATAGGGGACATTAAGATTTAGTTTTGAGAGCTACACCTTCATTATTGTTGAAGAACAGTTTCTTATTGCAAGATCTGTCTATGTAGTAACCTTTTCAAGTCGCCAAAAAGTCTCTTATACCTCAAAAGCTTTAGTTAAACGTAACAAAAACTAACTCAACGCAGTAAACTCACGAACATACAGTTTCAAAGAATACATTCATTATAATTACGAAGAATACATTCATTATAATTACAAAGAGCGTTCCAAAAGAAAATCTCAGTAAGACCGAGCCAACGCTGTTATGAAGCATACGTGGTGTAGAGATGGGCAGGTCACCAGTTCCCACCGTATAATCGCCGCGTTTGCATAATCTAGGAGCAGATGCTCCAGCTATGTGGCGCCATTATCCAGAATTATCCTATTAAACCGCCGTGTCATTGGCAGAATTACCGCAACGGATCGTACGTGAACACTGCGTTTACAGGTTTAGTTTTGGAAAAAGGATATGAGCAATATTCTTATGATGCTTGGTTCTTTGACTCGAAATACTATTGAAGCGGTGTGCTTACATAAGTCTAGTCTAGAAATTTTGTATAACCATCAGTTTCATTCATTAGGAAACGAAATTGAACATTCATCGTTTATCCATATTTTTTAAACAAGTTGAAGAGATATATGTAAATTATTATTTGTCTAAACATTTTAATGAGGTGTTAAATCAACATAATTCCGATTGAAACCTTGTTTTCCGTCGATTTCTAACAGATAGACACTTGACGCATAAACCATGTGATTTGTAAAGTGGCCGACACCGGTAAATAAAGCCACGGATCCAGATTAAGATCAGGTCCTGCCACCATTATGCATAATGAAGACAAGCAGCCAATTACATACTGATGCTCGTGAGAGGCTTTTAATGACTCAATACTTCTGTGAAGACATTACGTTCTTATGAAGACTAGAACTAGTAGCCAGAGATCTGCTATAAGTAAAATGACCCTGAGAACTTAGTGATAACAGGGAATATAGTTGAGCAGATAGATGGGCAGATGATGTGGTGCATACCGTCAGACGTGAAAACGTGGCAATTCATATATTTTGAATTTCAGGTGATCAATTCTTTCGTTAAAGGCATAATTTAAAAAAACTGCATCATTTCGTGCCCCACAATACCAAATCCATATTATTTTCAAAGTCCATCTAAGTTCATGACATTGATATAGCTAAATCGAATTTATGAATAAATAAATTTAGCGTTATCACTCCTATTAGAATGTACAAATATGATATATGGTTAGATATTCAAGAAAAATATAAAGCATAGTCTTGATTATTTACCAAAAAAAAGTTAACGCATTTACCTCAAAATTAAATGAAACAAACCCAAGCTGTTGTTTAAACATAAACATAGCAAAGAAAATAGCTAAAACATTTATTTGGTTCGTAAAAAATAAAGGTCTTGCATTTCATGAGTCTGCTCATAAAAAGTATCAACAGCGTATCTTTTAATAAATTTAATAATTTCGTGTAACAACGCGATAATGCTACGCAATTCATTTTGTATTTTCACAAAATTGTTTCACGTAATAATGAGAGAGTAATATTTAATTAAAAATGATCGCGAAATAGGAGCTCCTCAATTAATTGATCGAAGTCGGGCGGTTAAAAGTTGGTCGTTGGGAGTGCCCTTTTTGAAACTTCGGCGATTTCTTACAACACTACGATTCTGATAAAAAATCTCGAAACGAGAGCTAGAGTACAGATATAATGAGTCTAGGTAGATAAAACTTTAAAAAACTTCAATTTAGACTACTCATCCACATCATACTTATCCCACTAATGAAACTTAATTAATAAGTATTATAATCAATTAGTTTTCTTTCGGGCAATCATCACTCACACTTACATATCCATACTAATATTATAAATGGGAAAGTGAGTTTGTTTGTTTGTATGTTCCGCTTTCACGCCGTAAATACTGAACCGATTGCTTTGAAATTTTTCAGACGTGTAGTTAGAGGTCTAAATTAAATAATAGGGTACTTTTTATCCCGGAAAAAAATATGTTCCCACGGGAAATCAAAAATATTGTTTGCTTGCTAAATGCATTGGAGATGGCGCTGTGTATCGTTTAAAACAACGTAAAATATTGTAAACTAATATAAAAATCAAAATTTAGAAGCTTAATGGTACGGTAATGGATCCCCGAAAATAAGGAACTCCCGAGGGATGATGTACAATTTTTTTTATATCTACTTATATACAAACGAATATTAACATGTAAATTTAGAAGCTCAATGAAACGACGATGATTCCTTGAAACTAAGGAATCCGCAAGAGTTCTCATAGGAACATCAAAAAACCTTAACTCATATATGGCTCAAAATATTGCAGCGATTATTTTTATCATCGATGGAATTCACATCAGACACTTTGTTAATGTTCATTTTGGAAAGATGAAGGGGTTTCATCAATTTAAATGACAAATTTGTTTATCAATAGTAAGACTAATATGAAATAAAGCGTAATAAAAATTTGACACCGCCCCGGTAACGTCTCCGTGGCGTAGCGGTATAACTAACTACTATGAATATTTAATTAGAACTATTATGAATCAATCGTCCCGGGTTCGTATCTCAGGTAATTCAAGCTTTTTGTAAAAAAATGTTTTGTTAGCTTAAAATAACACTATATATAATAATAACAAGCACTATCCCTTCAATTTAGCGATTATTTTGGAAGGAGATCCACCACTAATCATCCCTATATTGCCGAGCAATCGCTGCAAGCTCTCCCACTATCACCAACGGTCAGTGTAGGGGGCAGCACCGGGCCGTCGCCGCAGCGCCAAACTACTATCCGTATCTGTACTTACTAAAGATATTCTCATTTCTGAACATAAAAACTTAGTATATTTGTTTCATGATTCTTATGAACAATTAAAAAGGAATTTTTGGAACTCAACCCCTAACGGGTTGATATAGCAAATGAAAGTTAATATAGAGTTTTTTTTACATTTTATAATAAAACTTGGTGCGATTGAATTTATGAAATCCATCTATCAATCATTCATGAATATATGCTAACAACCATAAATTCCATAAAAGGGTAGCCATAGCTTCGGAGATACTAATTCTTCATCCAATTTTGGAAATATATTGATAAAAGATAGGTTAATAAAGGTTGTTAGTGATGGGTCACAAACTGCATCGCCCAACAATCACTTAAAAAGCCTCAATGTCCTTTATGTCATTTACAACGCCCGCGGGATTATAAATATAAAAAACAGAAGTTGAGATAGTGTTTCGGTATTTTGGTATTATGTAAACTGGATGCAAAAAATGAAGTCCACGCGGACGAAGTCGCGGGGCAAAAAGCTAGTATTTTTTATAATAGCCTCTTACAGGAATTACTGTAATGCTGAGAATATCTTAAATAGTAGCATTAAAATTGGCACTGTGTTTCATTATTTTCACTGTCTGACTGCCTTTAAAAAAGTTAACTTAACATAATTTTACTATTAGCAGAATCAGCCCAGCGTATGATGTTACGAAGCTTCAGAATTAATTAAAATATAATTACGCAGCGTTTCAGAAGTTCTAAAATAATTAATACATCATTAGTAATGTGAAACAATGTTTTTGTGAAGCATCGCAAGGTTAAAACCAGTAAGTTAGATGAAAAACCAAAAACGAGAGAATACATGCTTAATCAGGTTTTCATTGATCGAGTTTTAAAGATATACAAAAGTCAAAAAGGTCTTTTGGTAACACATGTGATTACTCTCGTTGCTTTTCGACAAGAGTCGTATGTAAACCATTTCGTGTATTCAAATTTCAGCTCTATCTTAATAAGATAAGAAGTTTTTTTTTTGTACTCCCATATCCCGCTGAAGTCCATGTTTTATTTAAATCGATAGGTAATCTTGTACACGTTCTCGTACAGTGATCATCAATAGCAGTATCGTTTTATTAGCAACGCTATCTGCTTGTTATTATTACTGCCCACATTCGTTCCTCCCACTTCTTTATAAGGTCTTTTCTTTCTCACGTTACTTACATTTGCTAGCAAATTTATGATCTAGTTTGCTTAAATACAAATAAAATTATTATATCTATAAAAACTTAAGTACTTTGTAAAAAATGTTAATGACTATATAATAGTTTGCCTATCTTAAATATCTTTATATGACCTTCTCTCATTACCAACTTCCACTATCCCCTGCAAGTGTGAAGAAATCCTAGAATCCCGCATACGGAGATTCTGGAAACCAATATATTTAAGAGAAAATTCGATGGGTTGGTTTTTTGCTTATGAACTTAATTGTACTTTTATTGATGTTGGTGTGGAATTAAAATGCAATGAGAATTCTGTTTCCTCAATTATCTTTTAAAAACTGAACTACTCACTCTCAAACACATTTTACTACAGAAGTCGCATGCTAGTAGATAAATCAATATCTAGAAACGATTCATGGACAGTTTTACTGTCCGCTTTCATATGCGCTTAAATAAATTTGATGTGCAGTCGAGATAAATAACAAATAAACAAAAAGACTCAGAACCTACAAACTCGACCATAAAATAAATAGGTGTATATTTATTTGGATCGCCGTATTTCATCAAAGCCACAAGCAGAAAGATGTGCAGTGCGATCTAACAACGAGGATTCCAATATTGTGGCCATAAACGCAAGATTTATTTATCGATATTATGATTGAGTGGCGCACTATTCCTTTACTATTACGGTGAAGAATAATAATGATTATGGTAGAAAACTGGCTGAGTGATATCGTGTGGGCGTAGGTCCCAACTCTACCTTTTTGTTTTCTCTGAGTTCTTGTACTATAGAAGGCTGGGCCAGAAGGGCAATGAACCTAACATTGATCTTATATTACCGTGTTTTTCTAATAAATGCTGGGAGGAATAATTCATTCGCGGAAGACAAGTTTTGATGGAAGCCCTTGTTATGAAAATGAGAGATTTGACGCTTTCAAGTTTCAAGTATTTTTGAGCTCGATAAGAAAAGTTCCTCACATTTACATCTGAAGACACTTAAATAAAAAGAACTTCGGAGATTCCGGAGTTATTGAATTTCTGATTTATCTGTTGGACAAAATCACAAAAGAAATAAAGATAGAATATTGCTTTGATAAGAATACAAGAGTCTTACTTGGTTAGCATTGAGATACAAATACAATGTGACTTTTCAAAACTACTAACGAATTTGAACGTATATTATAGCTGATTAACATTTAGTTTATGATTAAACTGAATCTAGCTATAGTGAGACTTAGACTACTAGAACTTTCTAAATAAAAATCTACCATTTACATTCATGCACGCCCTTTTATTCTTCAGACTTCAAACTACTGAGGTTTACTGTCTAAAAGAAATCACCGAGTTATCCGTATAAAACACTCTTCATAAAATAACCGATTAATCCGTGCTTTAGCATTGATGTCAATGACGCATGGTGGGGCAATATTGGTCGGACTGCGCACTCTATATGTCACTGCACTCGATCAGTGTAACACTTTTTAAATTGCGATTTTATTGCAAATACTTTTGCTGCACTTACTTTTGATTTATATCAAAGGATTTGAACTTGATAAAAAAAGGTGACTTCGTTTGAACGATTTATAAATCCATCCAGCTATGTTGGTTTCAAATAGATTATTCCAAATAGTATAAACGCGAAAGTATTTTTGTCACGCTTTCATGCCCCTTGTAATATACTATTTTGTGGTCGAGTCAAATTGGTCTAATTGTTTTGACTGAACGTCATTATACGTTAGGCAACAAACTTTTTGTTGCTGAACAATGTATATTTTTAGCAAAATCGATTCCAGGAAAATAAAAAGAGCATTTTGCACTAAATAGTATTATGGCACATACATACATACACACTCACGGCTACAAATCCCTAGAATGGGTTGCCAGAGCTAAGAAATTAGAAATTCCTCAGCTACTTTTAGAAAGTTGAGTGGGTAAAAGATGGTAAAATAGAGGTTTTTGGTGATTTACATATAAACATAACATAAACGTTCACGCCGTTTTTCCCCGAAGGGGTTGGCAGAGGTACCAATACTCCTGAACTCACATGGCAAGCGCCATCTAGTTTCCAGAGAAGGTACCCACGTTTTGCTTAGACAGTGTACTCACGTGATAGGGGGCAGGCCTATCGCCGTTTTGTACGAATACACTGTCACATGACTAAGTACAACTCAGCCATGTATAATATTTACATATACTAACGCGATATATCCCTAGAAAGACATTCAATCTTCAACGGAAGCTAATGGCTTTTAGAACCGGCAAATCCACATAAGAATATTACTGATGGCGGCAATCTACGCTGGAAACCTCACGTGAAATAGACGAGTCTCATCGAAGCAAGTTATAATATCAGACACTTTAGATAACAAATTTCAATTCGGTTATATATTTTAGCCCACACCAAGCAAGGAAAAGCGATTCACGTGTGGTAATCTATTTTACAAAGAATAACATTAATAATGAGGGCGCATCTTCTATGATTATATCTTTGTACCTATGTATGCATTTCTATATTTCCATTATTATATAGATTAGAAATTAGAATTATTCTCCCGCCATAATTTGGAACCCTTTTGTCACGTAGTGTATTTTTTTCTAATCTTTTACTGCTGATTACATTTCACTCCATACGACTCTGAATCTCGGTTGCATGCAGCCAGTTTCCAAGACTCGAGTCAAACCATATAAAGGATTGACCGTAAATAGTAACCGCTCAATAGTGTTGTGCAAAGCGATTTACCGAGAAATTACTTGAACTGAGCACCATTCAGCAAGACAACCTTTCAACTTAAAGAGGATGACACGAAGTTAACGTAATCGACGTTCATTATGTGTCAGATTTGTGTGTTAATTGTCAACGTCGAGTGTCGTGTCGTAATTGAATCAAAATATATACTGATAATCTTTAAATAGGGAAAACTTAGTAAATAGTTATTAAGTCATACTTTACCGGCAGTATTTGCACGTAATTAAACCTTTCTGATTAATAAATATGGTAGTAACAAACATTTTTTTTTGAATACATTGTCCATTCAGAATCCAGGCAATACTTTCGTGAGTGGTCAGTCAGAACTATAACTGTCAAACTATGGATAACGTTAATGATAAAAATAAAATTAGTTCTCATAAGACGGCTTATGTACCACTTAATAGGTCTCTGGAGCTGAGAATAAAGAATTTTTGGAGTTCATACTTGCATTGTCTTGAAACTCTATATCAGGATTCATTTTGTAAGAACAAGCATCTTCAAAGAAAGCGCTGTCATCAGGTGTTAATATTAACACAGGCTTATCAAATCATAATGGCGGTATACAATTTATCTCATATGTTTGCTTCAAGAGGAAGTGCTCTGCGATAACATCATGGGAAGTAATTATCCTGGTGTTTTCATCATATTATATACATTTATTGCGAGCTGGCGGGTGCAGCTTTGATCAATTTAACCTATGGATAAATCTGAGGCCCATTTTACAATGGTCAATTAGATTTCAATACAAGCTGGGTGCGTAAGATTGGGTTATGAGCGCGAAAGAGTGGGTTAGATTAGAATGTCTCAGGGGGCACTTTTCCAATTATTGAATACACAAATGTTTTTACTGAACTGACGATTGAGATAGCTTGATATAAGTTCGTTTTGTGCAGATATTTGATTGCTACCATTGGTTTTGGTTCAAAAAGCACCATTGAAATTATTTCGTAGATGGTTTAAAAAACTACTGAATAAGTTCTAAATGGTAATTCAAAGATAAGAAAATATCCAGTTGCAACGTCGACCACGAGAACTAAAGGAAATATTCCTAAAAAGTTTTTCAAACACAAACCTATTCGCCCTTCAGATAACTCAGTCTAGACTAGTCAGAATTCGGCCTTCGACTACTTAAAAGGAATATTCAATTGGCGTAAATCTTTCGCATAATAACTAAGTTCAATAATGGCTGCACATTGACACTGCAATATCGAAGCTTACCGCAAACGACAAGAATTATTACTGCCGGTTCTTGCCACCAATAGTGTAACATTTACTCAGAATAGAACCGACTTAATCTCATATGGGTGAAGTTGACTTCACAGAAAAGTACGCCGTAAAATATAATCTTAGGCACGTAATAAAAACAACTGTTACATATATGAACCTGTTTTGAGGTCTATTATATTTCTCTGAATGTTATGGAATGCTTTTAACAGGATCTTGGTCTTAAGAGACAAAGCAAACTTTCCAACCAATTTCTGAACATAAAGACGCAAGTTATAAGTTTATTAACAATTCTCTTTTTGATTGGCACTTCGTATGCATTAATGCAAGCAACATTTAAAATACTATTACGAACGACATGAATGCGGAGATGAGAAGTTTTTACAGTTACGGTCAGCAATCGTACATCAAAACGTAATAAACACGAAAATTATGAATGTGTCGCCTCGCTGTCATCGCTCTCTCACCGACGTTTGTCGTGTGTTTACACGAATCAAGCTTTTATTGCATTCAAATACGGGACACAAAACTTGATACGTCGCGTATGTTATCAACGGAATGCATTCTTACATTATATTTTGACGGCTTACCCGTCGCGCTGCCTTTTATCGATTTGTATGTACTCCTACAACTTTTTCTTTAATGTCTTAATACGGACGGGCGTTTTGATTATTACTTCGGAAAGGACGAAAATTGGTTTAATATGTGGCGCAATTACGAACGCCTTTCGAATATTAACACGTTTTGCAATAATCAGGAATAGCTTCTTCCTACGAGTTTCTGACAATTATCTTTGCAACAGCCGAGCGTGTTACCTCATACCGGTAATGATAGCTATGAGGAGACGATCCGCAACTAGTTTGCTTCTGATTCATAAATAAAATATAAGTTCAAGCATTTTTTTTAAAACACAGCGAGTACTGAACGCAAGGCCGTCAGCCTTGTTAAGATTTATGAGGTTGGCCCGTGGCCATCGACCTTAAATAATGCAGATCTAGCAACCGATAACAGAGGCTCATGTAATCATTGTAACAACATTTGAATATATTTCCACCGGCGTCATGTGTTTATCGTAATTGGATTTTATACTACAAAAGTATTGCTGTGATATGTTGAGCGCTTTTCAAAGTTTACAATAAAATTGTGTACTAGATTTTGTATCATTATAAAACGAATACAAATCAAAGTAGGTCTGCGGCCAATGCATAAAACAATGTAAATCTTGCAATTATTATTTTTGTGCCATATTATGAGTTGACATTCAGATTGAAATAACTGGACCGAATATCATTAATGTTCATTAAACAACTCATTATTGTTAAATTCCTAACGTGTTTTCTTCAGCATTACTCTGATAAACGAACCACGTCAAAGCTCGAAACAATAAACTTCACACTAAGATTTGCGGCCGAGCCTTATCACTGAAATGCCACAGTTGTGCTTAGAGAAATAAACAGGAAGAAAAACCAGCTTCTCATAATAAAAAATCACATAACCATTACGGATCCTGCAATCTACATTACAAAGTCTCAATAGCAATTTACAAAGAATTCAATGTTTTTCTCGTCGCTCGATACAATTTCAAGACCAGTGACTGCATGTTTTTATAGAATTCAATAGATATTTAATGCCATACATGTACATACTATAAATTAGCTAAGCCAGTACAAATCTTCCTTCAAGTTAAAGCCGACCAGTTAGACTTGACACATAAGTGTTGATCCTGGCCATAGATCGTGAACGCAGCGGTTAAGACTAACAGGGTCTTTCGATCTGGTTATGTCTAGACTGGGTTCGTATTGGCGCCTCACGTATGGACCTAACCTTCCACGTTGAAGACATTATATTCTATTGGCCATTCAGCATATGCATTTTGTGGTGACAGTCGATCTATTAAAGCCTTCAACTGAGCCGCTTTTAAACTGGGTTGTGGTAGTTTTCTACTCAATTTTTAAATTGTTACTTTATGACTTGTTGAATTCTTCTGTTATGTACAGTTGGTAGTGAAAAAATTAGCCTTCTTAAGAAATAACACTGTGTAAATTTTCTAATACATAATGTAAGAATCTTGAAATAGAAACTACAAATTTCAAGATTTTATTTAAGTTTTTATCACCACCGTTATTTTTAGAAGTTACGAGTTCATTGCGTTAGATTAATTCCTGATTTGAGATTGATATAAGATTTCTATTCTCTTTGCTTGATGGAGCAACAAGAACCAAAATACAAGCAGGACTAATACAATTCATATAAAAAAATATTCATTATAAAATGACAAAGATCGAATCCAAGGTGAACCAGTGCAGCATATCGAGAACATAACAAGAATGTTGCGATGCGAGAGGTTAACAATTTAGCACAATTAACAAATGACGTGATCTACCACAAGTGTGAATTATTTGCTTCTTTATTGTAGTGTGAGGCGTGACTATACTTATTTCTGGTTTATAACACGTTTTGGTAAAACGTTTATGGTATGACTTTACGAGTAGTAACAAATATAATAATTGTTGCTCAATATTAAAGCCTGCAAACTTTTGTCATGTCATGTCTAGTCTAAGCTAGACGGACCAAAATGCAGGTATCATTATCATAACAGCTATTTGAATTAATTAGCCAAAACTTGTCCTAAGAGTTTTTTTTACTGGCCTAATAAGTTTATGCAAAATTCGTTGAAAATGAGAAGAATATTGATTGTTATCTCGTTTTCAACTGATTCATTCAATGAATTAAAGAGAGTTTCAGTAAGTTTGTGGGTAGTAGCGATATCGTAACAAGATGTAATAACCGTTATTAGCTACTAGATTGTATAGTCTTTTGTATTATTTCAATATAATTATAATAATTCAGCCGAGTCTCTCAGTGCCTTTTGTTCTATTGTTTCCGAATAAATTTCGAATCAATTTATGCTATTGTTGTTAACTAGACTGAGATTTGTGGTAGAAATTCCTTTCATAACACTTACGTAGATATTGTTTCTTTTCTTCATAGAAATGATGGTGAACTTACCTGTAAAAAGAAATAAAATCATTTAATCAAATACATATTTGTTGAATAAACATATATTTAATATTATTTTATATAAACTTATACTCATTATTTAAGTAATTATTCTCAGGGATAAACGTATAAGTACAATCTAAAACGTTTCGAAACAGTAAGTTCCGTTAAACATGTTTGTTACAACCGTTTGTATAAAAAACGTGTTACGTATTAATTAAGAGGCATCTGTTTGATTGTCTGAAAGCGTAATGTACTTTGACAGTTGAATAGATAAAATGTGGTTTATATGTGATGAAACTACTGGCGGTTACCTCGGTACTCACATTGGGCCGGTCATATATGGAAGGTTTTGATGCTTTGGTCATTTTAAATGTGTCTGCGGTTTCATCTGCGCAATACATTTTCAAATGTGAAGGCCCTGTGTGATATATATCTTGCAAAATTTACCGCGTCGGACATTTGTTCTTAATACAATAACATTTGATAATAAAAAAGTATGGGGTGCACAGTTTGATGCTATGAAATCTAAGCTCTGAGCTTGGTCATTTCTGAGATATTGTTAGTTTTTCAGGGGCAAAGTACGATTCGGCTATTGAGTAATAAATGACAAATCTAAGATTGCATCCCAAATCTGAGAAAATACGAGTACTTATACTAAAGTCCTGTTCCTCACAAAAATATTCATTTCAAAAATCTCTATTGTTGCACGTAAGTCAAAGTACAAAATACCTCCACCAATGTCTATCCATCCTGTTATGTCATCAAACCTTCTACATTTCCATTGAACTGGAGCCCAATATAATATATTCTCAGTTTTATTAGGGTTAACAATCAATGAGCGAGGTCGCGGTATGATCATTGTGTAGTACAGCACCAATAAACAGTTTGAGTTCTGATCAAGTTTTACGTCGCAAGGTTATTTGAGATTGCAACGTCATTCTCTAATGTTACTATATTAAAAATAATATTTTTTATATTACATACATACATAAATACTTATACTCACGAACATAAATCCCAAAAACGGGTAGCCAGAGCTTCAGAGCTAGAAACTCTGTAGTACAATATGGTAGTAGGTACAAATAAAGTGTCGTTGGTGATGGGTCTCAACAAATTTTTCGTAACAGATTTATCGAAAAATTATTAAGCCAATTCAACATGGGTCTGCTTTTGTCTTAGATAAGTGTTGCCTCTTTAATTTGCTTAACTGAAGTGTCTTCAAGAATTACAGAGTTCAGAAATATCTCATATGACAGATACTATGGATATGTCTGAATTCTAGTCTTACTCAAATTTGTACTATTTCTGTGAATACGCGACATGATCGTTATGTAGTACTAGTACAGTACCAGTAACAGTTTGACTTCTGATCGAGTTGTACAGGCTGAGAGTACGTTACAGGCTGTACGTCGAAATGTCGTTGAAGATTGCAGCGTCATTCTCTAATGTGACTATTCGTAAAATTTATATTTCTCATATTAGAACCATCGCATCGTAATAAAACAAAAGAATCAAATTCAAAATAGGTCCTCTCTTGTATTAGTTAATTATATTGTGCTGCTAATCTGTAGGGTCTACACTTCAAGAACTACATAATTCAGAAAGATCTTATATTACAGATACAATTGATCTTTCGGAATTCTAGTCTAACTCAAAGTGGTACTATCTTTTTGAATACGCGGTTTTATCATTGTGTCGAACAGTACCAATAGTTATAAAGTAATAGTTTGACTTCTGATCGAGTTGTACGTCGCAAGGTTGTTGAAGATTGCAGCGTCATTCTCTAATGTAACTGCTGTTGTTACGTAAGGCTATGGAACTAGACAATGGTAACGTAATGAGATTAGGTAGTAGGGGTTTTTAGATGTATAGAAAAGTGTGTACCCCTATTTTTTTTAAATTTCAACTAACACCACTGTATCGATATTTACATAAAAATATTCCGAATATTTTCATATTAAATACAAATTCAACATAGGTCTTCTTTAGTCTTAGATTGTCTAGTATTCTCTTAGAGCGGCTAACCCTTAAGGTGTGCACGAATTTATTTAGGTTAACCTTCTATTCCAGAATTCAAATAAATCTTTAGTATTTGTTGCCTACTTTATATCTGTTCTTGCTATTTGAGTATTCAGCTATATTTGTTTGAGGTAGTTATTTTCCTAACTTTATCAACCTCAAAAATTGAACTCATATAAATTGAGACAAGGCGGGGAAGTATTAACTCTATTCAGAATTTTGACTCATTCCTTTTATATTAAAAGCCGACTTTTGTTCCATTTAGATACCAACTATTGATTTATTAAAGGAACAGGGTTTTACCCTTAACAGGTAGACTTTTACACAGTTTCTCAGCATGTGACGCCCAGATGGAGCAAATAACATCGTGATCGTGAGAAAACTAAAGTATGTATTATTAATTTACCTTTACACGTATTTTGAAGTATAATACCGGACATAGCTAATTAGTCTTCTAAAACTTGTAACGATGATAAAGATCTTAAACAAAATGTTTGATGGAAAGTGGTTTTGAAAGTGTTTTTTTTTTCTAAAATGTCTGGCCGTGTAATTTTGTGAGTCATGTATCTGTCCAACGTTTCAAGTGATTGGTGGGTCATATGGATTGGAGCTCAGCACCAAATGAGTTCAAACATTTTCATTCCGAAATTTTGAACGATATTTTAAACCGATAATATCCGTAAAAATAAGATCCTAAAAATAACAAAAAGGCGATAAAACCATCCATGTTTACATCACCATAACAGTCTCACATCGCGTAGACGCCATCAGTTCGCTAATCTCGTGAAGTATTCCTCAGCATTTAAAGTATTTCCAAGTAATTAAGTGGAATCCGCTCGGGCCGGGACTCGAACCCGATATCTGGCGACATCAAGGCGTCTCATCCTATCCGGAGAATCTTTGTGTGCCGAAACAAAAGAGTTTGTCCCCTCTTCGAAATTTTTAAGAGGGTACAAACGATAAAAGCCCCATTGTACAGCTGCGAAGAAAGCGTCACAAAGCAACTTTTTTATCCCAACTTCCCTTTATGAATATACTTTTACAGACTCGATGCTAATGTCGAAGTACATTTTTGTGTACCCCGGAGAATTATGCCGACGATAACGTTTTGTTTTGCATTTATAATTTGCCGAAATTGCCATTAACTCTCGAATTAATGAGGCACTATATTTTTTGTAATTATATGCGGGTGTTTAAACTTGGCGAATATTATGGATTCTTTTAGCGAATTGTATCGAAAACATTTATAATTGGTTCCAAGACGGCGAAATATCTTTGCTTCACTGTATTCTTATTCCCACCAAAGGTTTCTTCAGAATTATTATTTTGATCTCTTCTCAGGAATAATATTCATTAAGCAGGTAGCTAATAGGTTATTAATCTCTTCAACGAAATCCAATTTAAGTAAGTACCTTACGCAACACAAAGAAATAACTAGCGCTGTGCGAAGACGAACTAAAACTTATAAAAATTAAAACAGCTACATCCAAAAGAAAAGTCTAAATAAAATACGTATAATGAACTTGTTTTGACTCTAGCAAACGGGACACAGCAAGGGAAACACGGTAGCGATAACAATACCTACGCCCAAAGAAAAACATTTCATTTCGCTTCTGGCTACAAAGATGAGGTGTAATGGGGTGCGGGTATTCCTGTACAGCCTGCGGGCAAAGCTGTTTTGTTGACGTCACCAACCTTACATTATGGTGGAAAGACGTATTTTATAAAATCACGTGTGTTTCATAAGGTGGATGTAAATGTGTTTTTAAGGGTTCAAGAAGGACATAAGGTGAAAGATTGAGACTTAAACACCATATTTGCATGACTGGGTCATAATAGAAAAGGTTTTCAACAATATTTTATTGTGATTTTCAGATGTGTTTTTTTAAAACTTCATGCCACGAGAAAAGTGAGATTAACTTTTTATTAATATTGTTGAAAGTATACGAATCTAATAAGACAATTACTGTCTACTTATAGACGTTAGGATTTGATGTAGTTGAAAGTTCAACTAATAGAATGTTAACGACGAAAAACAATGGGTAACCTTTCAGTCACACTCATGACTTTGGTATAACTTGACAGCAAAACCTTTTGCGGTACGCTTGTTAACAGGTACTGCTAGAATTAACGCTATTGCAATGAGAACGATTTTATAATTAGCTCAAAGAATTAGCTTAGCGATTCAAAGGGGTAATGCAGCCAGCCTTCTCGGAACCCTGCCACCAGGCGGCAGCGATTTCGAGAGTACTTTTTATATAATTTAATCTAGGTTAGGTTTTTCATATATTATAATATTTTTTTAACCGGTATGTATAGTTAAATGTGTAAATATATTTTTATAACTAGTGGATCGGCCCAGCTTCGCACGGGTAGCGTTGTTTTATTAATATCTGAGGTTTCTTCAAACACTGCTCAGTGCTCAAGATTTGTGAAATTTAGCGTAATGATTACTACTTAGAGCACTCCTGAATAGTGTAGCCATAGAGTAAAAAAATACACTGGAAATAGATAGCCTTCTTGCTTAGTGATAACCCCTAACTCGTGAGGTACCTCGTTTGAGTTACTCGTCGCGAGAAAATGAGGGAGTTCTCGTACTTGAAATATAAACCACCTCACGTAGCATGACAGTGTATTCGTACAAAATGGCGATAGGCCTGCCCCCTATCACGTGAGTACACTGTCCATGCAAAACGTGGGTACTCTGAACACCAGGTGACAAAGTCACGTGATGTTCAGAAGTATTAGTACCTCTGCCAACCCCTTCGGGGATATTCGGCGTGAACGTTTATGTTATGTTACGTAGCTCCTCACTTTTTCGAGGCGCGAGTCGAGGCAGCACTCGAATAGACCAAAGTGTGTGAGTGAGTTACCGACTATTTAAATGTTGAGTCGATACATACATTATACTCGTGTCGCGGTTGAAGGAGTCGGGTCAGTTTGATGGAATGATTAGTCAGTTTATTTTAGCGTTTTCTTACAAATAGTACCCATTTAATTTTACCTTAGATTAGCTTACATACATACACTCACGGCCATAAATCCCAAAACGGGGTAGCCAGAGCTGCAGAGCTAGAATCTCCTCAGCCACATTTGGATATTGATAGGGGAGTAGATGGCAGAAATGTAGTATAGTTGGTGATGGGTTTCCAACCGCATCGCCCAAAAACCACTAAAGGCCCCATACCCTTAGTCACCTCTTACGACACCCGTGGGTAGAAAGGGGTAGCGACATTCTAAGCCGGCACTACACGGCAATCTAAGCCGGCACTACACGGCAATCTAAGTCGGCACTACACGGCAAAGCCGGCACTACACGGCAAATTAGAATAGCTTAATGATATTAATGGGCCGAAGTGAGTAAAAAAACTAATAAAGCAGTTATAGAAAGTTTGTTTCAATTTACAAATTTTGAATAATTTAATTAAGGGCGTCCCCGGAAAAATAGGTTGATATTGATTGTTTGGAAGTTCTATAAAGTCTGATTTGATGATATTGATATGACATGAATAAAATATATGTTGGTGATTAGTTCATGGTGTTAAAATTTGATGTTTAACATTTTAATAAATTGCTGAAAAATATGATGAAAAAAATTGAATTGGAACATGCTTTGTTTTCATAAAAACCGTATAGGCTCCACTGGCATAACATACATGTGAACTCATGTGTCTACATACGCGTAGCTTTAACATCTGTAACTTTGATGTTTAACTTTTCATTTAAACATTATAGTTATTCAATAAAACTAAATAAACTACATTTATCCTGCGCGCGCGTTTTTTCCGTCCCTGTCACTCTCAGTAAATTTGACGTAAGAGTGAGCGCAATAGCTGCAAAATGCGGGGAGGCCCTTAAGTTTATTTATAAAAAAATACCAAGTATAAAACATTAGAACTTAGAACTCATTTTCCCTCATTCAGTGCAAAGCGGCAACATTACGCGTGCCTCACTGTTGACTCGTTAATAGAGTATATTTCATTCTCTTTACCTCGCCTCAAATGAGGGGTACCTCATGAGTTAAAATGAGGCTCTCACTCAATACTCATACTCTACTAATACTCAAAAAGAGTGAGATATACAACGCTACGACTTGCTGGATTTCAATGACACTCAGTTTATGTTGCCAAATTAACGCCATTTCGGTTCGATCGAACTTCGAAGGAATCACCCGACCGAAGTACTATTGCAACAGCAAACTCCTACATTACAAACCATACAATTGATCGTACGTACGTACGTACGTTCATCATGACCACGGCTACATCACATATAATGTCATTATGATCTGTGCCATCGCATACCTTGACACACGAAGAATTTTTTGGTTTATATACTCTAATAAAGAAGAAATCATACCGCGATGTAGCAATTACCGACAGTGCCATCTATTGGTGAATATGCAAATCACAGCGCGCTTTTGTATCAGGTTTGCGCTGTTAAAAACTACAATACAAAGTGAGGATGGAGGGAAGTTTTCATTTCCAGCCCCTGAGTGTAGCTTTGTGATTTCTGTGAAAGCGCTCATATGAACGGTTTAGTATCTTCGAACATAAACTAATTTTTAGAATGAGTTGAAGTTGAGTTGAGTAAAACGCAATGAAGTACTATAACAACTACAGCTACTTGCGCCATCTAGTATTTAATATGTAAATTAGTAATTATTTGGTTTTGGTCACGGGCGCGATGGCTTATTTCATGTGTAATTTCGCTGTTTCTCTACCGATTTCTATGATATTTTTTTTATTGAATAGGTAATAATGTTACCTTTTTTAAATTAGGGATAAGTGAGAGTATTATAAACGTAAGAGTAAACAAATATAATCAGATAACTCCGAACTACTAAGCTATCAGGAGTTACACGTGATATTGTGAGTCAACCATAAAAGATAGACATATGCTGTTGAACATTTTTTTTTAGAAAATTTTATGAAGATTTTTTCCGCCATACATACATTTTATGTAACTTTAACCATTAAGGCTGCACACGCGACGGAAGTTTCAAAAATGGAGTAACTTCTCCCCTTTTTCCAAAATTTCCCAAAATTCCCCTTTACTACTCTGCTGGAAAGTATACAAAAACCTGTGCAGGAGTATGAAGAATAATTGTACCAAGTTTCGTTAAAATCCGTCGAGTAGTTTTTGTTTCCATAAGGAACATACAAACCGACAGACAGACAGACAGACAGACAGACAGACAGACAGACAGACAGACAGACAGACAGACAGACAAAAATTTTACTGATTGCATTTTTGGCATCAGTATCGATCCCTAATCATCACCTGATAGTTATTTTGAAAATATATTTCATGTACAGAATTGACCTCTCTACAGATTTATTATAAGTATAGATTTATATAAATCTTAATACGATTTTTCTCAAAATATTTGCTTATTGATATGGCCTGATTTTAGTAATAAAATACATTGATTTATTCGAAGTGTCAAACCGAAACGGAAATAAATAATTTGTTAACCTAAAATAGCGAGAGGTCGATAGGAAACAATTATATCGCTCAGCTGTGCCCCAATAAACACAATGTCGAAATATCTCAACCGTGGAATGTGACCACAAACGTCAGGCCCACGTCTTCTCGTTCGGTATTTCTCTGCCTACGCTACATGTGCTTGAAGGACGCCTTAAATTGAAACATATTTGAGATAAAACGAGAAATCTGGTGACTGGCACATCGACGGAGATAAAAGCATTCTTGTGTGGGATTCAACTGTTTTACGACAGACCTGATGCCATCAAAAGTGATTTGGTAACTTTGGAACGAGGAAGTATAAGTATTAGGTCAGTCAAAACTGTCGAAGTGAAAAGAACAAGAGCAGTAATATTTCGAAAGCGAACCTTAAAACTGATTTTAAGGCTCTTTCACCCTAGCCTAGGTCAAAAGCCATTAATAATGTTCTAACTTAAGCAATAATCTGGAATTGACAGTTACATTATACAAGTATTTCCTGAGCGTAACAAACCGTCGTTTTAGTCATAGTTTGTAATGTCGTAATGTAGTGTAGTTTTTTACAAGCCCCAAACGTAAATTACTGCTAAGTGGTTCTCCACACTATGGTGGTGGTAAAATAAGTATTTAAACATCTGTTAATATATCTACGTCTTGTTAAATTAATGATGACGTTTGTGGTTTTTGTAATTTGAATTGCTAGTAAGGACGATAATTAAAGTTAAAAGCATGACCAAAGCATACTATGTCATATTATATCATAAGTCTAGCAGTAACACTTATCCTTCTGGACATATTACGTCAAAAATGTTTTTTTTAAAAACCCACACCATTATGAATCTTAGTACTTACATATAACATACTCGCGACCATAAATGTCAGCGGTAGCCAGAACTTTAGAATTAGAAATTCCTCAGCCACTTTTTGATGTTGAATGGGAAAAAGATTGCAAAACAAAGGATGATTGGTGATGGGCCACATCATCTAACAATCTTAAAAGCTCCAAGCCCTAAGACACACCAAGGGAGTAATTTGAATGTACCTCCCTGGCCTAAGGTTTTAAACATGCACTCTGATAAGTTTCACAGCTTTACAAGTTATAAAATAGTTGCGTAAAACTATTCGATTGAAGGAATATGGGAAAGTACTGGCTGAGATGAGAATCGGCCGGCTCGGATCGCAACAAGCGCCCCGAGCTCCAGGTATCGTAAAACACCAGACTATTTTATTATTGTCGGTATCCCGAAATGTTTTATTACCAACAGTTAAATAAAAACGCTGTAAAACCGAAGCCGTAGCTAGTGTTGCCGTCGGAAAGATATTTACGATTCTTTGTCGCCGATTCTCGGATACGACTCGAGAGCGATTCGGATTAAAGCTATGTTTTGTGCCTGGACGTTTGCGGAAACAATGTTTCTTTGTAATTGCCTGTAACATATGGAGTTAATTGAAGGTGTAGCTGTAGGTTCAATTAGTGTGATGTCGGATTTAAAGGAAATCAGTTGAGTTTATACGTAATTTCTTACTTATATACTTTATTTCTACCATCTTGTCCCCTATCAACTTCCAAATGTGGCTGAGGAGTTTCTAGTTCTAAAGCCCTGGCTACCCCTTTTTTGGATTTATGGCCGTGAGTATATGTTAATACTTAAAGTATAGAGTGACATAGGGAAAACTATATAAGCATGACTTGATAAGGCTGCGGAAAGGTAATGAATGCCAGCAGCTATAGACAAGTCACTTGGAGATCATTCATTCGATCGCTAAAATATCTAGATTTACAATCGCCACTAAGTTATTATGAGTTAGTTGAAGAAAATATTAACTAATTTATACAACAAACCACGGCTATAAATCTCTAGAAGGGGTAGCCAGAGCTTCAGACTATGAAATTCCTCAGCCACTTTTGGAAGTTGAGTGGGGAAAAGATAGTAAATGTTTTTGGTGATGAGTCTCGGGATGGGAAATGGGGTAGTGCTTCTCTAAGCCGACTCTACACAGCATAGATTATAAATATAATAGACTTATAAAGATTTTGCATAGCAAAAGTTACTCAACATGGATTGCATTTAAAACATAACAAGTTTAATACTGTGCCCTTTCAAATACGTGTAGAACAAAGAAATTAAATGCCATGGCCGGTCTATATTTAACAAGCAAGCATATTTTGTTAAAACATTTGCTTTGGTTTAAGAAAATATTAAATTTGAAATGATGGTGCTTTATGAATTTTATATAGATATCAAATTAAATACCGAATAAAATTACAGTAAAGTAGGTGTTTTATTTATTTTTTATGAATGGAATTTTGTTACTCAGTTGCTAATGGTGTGGGATAACAGTTTTATTGATAGTTAAAATAAAGCGAATATGTGCCAACTTGTTTCTTGTTAAATTATTGTTTAAAAATTCAGTCGTTCAGATGCTATGCATTATGAAGTAGAGGACAAAACGCCAACACAAAGATAGTTTTTTTGTGATGGGACGCTTATCAACTTGTACCTGTTGGAGCGATAAAATTTTGTGGTTATTTGCAAGGCTTGCTGTCTTGTAGCATACTGTGCCTTGCATAGAGGTATTATACCTGTATGGTGTCTTACTATTATTCCGTTAGTTGGTAACATTTGCTCTCAACCCATTAAGTTGTGAAATTGAAGTTTTAATTTTGTCCTCACTTTTAGCTACAGTTAATAACCATTAATCAATATTAAACCGTCTTTACAAACAACATGAATGCAACGCCAGTAATCAACATACAACCTTCCCGTTAATCTAAACGTTTACACAAGTTATTTAAACTTATTAAACTCTGCTAGAAGGTGACTATTAAAACCGCTATTTTCAGTAGCTAATTGATTAAAAACCCGCCCCTGTATTGCCTTATATGTCATTAAACAAAAAGGTAGCAATTAAATGTTGTGGTGGACAATTTAGTTGGGGTCGGGCGCCACCGCTTGCTCGCTGCGGCGCGCCGTCGAATGATTGATATGTCGATGTACGCTTACATACTTCATACTATTTTTACCTGAGTATGCCTAGTCTAGTATTGCTAGATCTGGCAAAAATGCGGTCGTCATGTGGGTGATGTGGATAAATGACAGGATGTGACAACACTAACAACAGTACTTGAGTAGTGTGACAGTGATGAAGATTTATATTTTCAAGTACATATTTTCATGATTTATGGTTTGAGTTTCTTTGTTTTAGAAAATATTTTGAATGCACAGAAATATGTTTAGAGAAGGTATTCTATAATAATGGTCTTGGTTAGTAACTATTTACAGGCGCCAAAAAAAGTTTAGAGGTTTTATTTCTACATACATACATACATATACTCACGGCTATAAATCCCTTAACGGGGTAGCCAGAGCTTTGGAATGAGAAATTCCTCAGCCACTTTTGGAAGTTGATTGGGGAAAAGATGGTAATAATAAATGTTTTTGGTGACGGGTCTCCAACCACATCGCCCAAAAATCACTTAAAAAGCCCCTATACCCTAAGTCGCCTCTTACGATCACCCACGGTAGAAATGGGGTAGTGTTATTCTAAGCCGACACTACACGGCTGACGGTTTTATTTCTCTACGTATAAAATGTGTTTACTATACCTTGGCAGTGAAATGACGACATGCATGCATTGTAATATACTAACGCCATTGTTTTATTGGCGTAGGCAAAGCAGAGAATATCTATTGCCGCTTGGTCCATCATGGTAAACCTATCGATTCATTTTCATTGAACACTCGTTATAAACTTTACATGCCCTTTTATTTTGTTCACTTCGGTAGCCTACCTTCGAACACCTATTCTGTTCAATTTAAAGGCTTTCTCCGTGGTCGTCCTCGACTGTTTTCAACATTACCATCCACATTTACTTGACAATGCATACATTACATATATACTCACGGCTATAAATCCCTAAAAGGGGTAGCCCCTAATTAGAAATTTCTCAGCCACTTTTGGAAGTTGGTGACTTGACAATATTGTTGCTAAACATCTAAAGTAAAATACCCACTACTGACAGGACCCACTGTAAATTAGATCAGTTAAGCGAGAAAATCGTAATTAACTTCAAGTTAATGTCATTGCGCTCGATTCGTGGATTTGTGGTTTGAATTTTGAAAGTGTAAGACAAGTGATTGGCTGTGATTGGTCGTTTGTGCAACGGCGGGCGCCGACCAGGCGAGTGTGTGGGACGAACCTGTCTGCTTTCCTTGAGAATTCCACGAATCCTTTGGCTAATTTACGTAAAATGCATAAATAATCTAAGCTAACTACCGCATCGATGATGTCATGGTTCGGTGCGAAATCTGCGGTTGTGGTTGTTTGTTTGACGGTTTTGTAATAGAGGTAACTAATTATTTGAGGTGTCTTTAGAAAATTTACAGTTTGGTATTTGCTTTCGATTTTACTATAACTTAAATGGGTATGGTATGGTGAACTATATCTCTGAATATACTCAATATTATGGGAGTTGCGACCGGTTTCTGAATTGAGTATTCCAGCTGAGAACAACTTAAGTATCGTTCTATCGCATTGAAATCTTAACAACTGAATGAGACAAAACGATACTTAAGTTGCCCTCAGCTTGAATACTCAATTCAGAAATCGGGCGTTAGTAATTAAAAAATATATAGCTAAGTCTCTGTTGAATGTTAAGTTAAATATTTTTTTTGAAGTATGTACCTAATCCCTCAGTTTATAAGGAATAAAACTATTTTTTCCTGCAACAATCAGGTCGATCACTCATCTAAGAGTTAAACGTTTCATTGAAAAAACAAAACGAGTGTAAAGAAGCGATATACATTAAAATAGTATCCAGTCCAATTAACAATTGAATATACAATTTATTGTATGAGAACGAGTATAAAAGAGCGACAGAAGATAATGAAATAAAAAAGCGACAAAACAAATTCAAATTGGTAACGATTGAAATAAAAATGTTGAATTACAACTAAATCCAGCCTTATATTGCTCGAAAGCACCGAAATAAAGCGTATTATCGTAAAGAGAGCTGTAAAATTAAGGTTTACTTGCAAATACAGCTGTAAAAATATTTGAGTGTGTCAGTGATGAGCGCATACAAATGCACGAAGTGAGAAATAAGCCCGTATATGTTTTATTTTATTTATGTCTTAAAGCCAGGCGCCACTTTACTTATTTAAAAGAGAAAAGTTGATATTGAATTAAGAAATCAATTTTGTGCAATTTATTTTGTCTTTAATTGCCATATTTAGTGAAAAGTTAAGAAATAAGAGTACGTTATGGATTACCCAATTTTTTATCATTATTGATTTGGATATCTACCATTCTAGATAGCAGTTTTATAATACAATTGAAAAACGACCAAGTTTTTCTCAAGAAATTTAAAAACAAAAGTTTTAATGTAAGATATTGCATGAGCAAGAATAAATTAAATAATTAAAAAGTAGTAAAGAGCACGGTTTATTTTTCAATCAAAGCGAAAGCGTTCTTCTTGGTGCAAACAATACTATACCAGGAGATAAAACTAGAAGAACAGTAGAAATTATGACTTAATCCATTCACGTGTGACTATATAGGGTACTTGTCATAAATATAAGTAACCACCGCTCAACCTATTTACGTTGTCTTGCTAAATAAAACATATTAATGTTAAAATTAAATATTGCGTGGTAATAAGACGAGATGTCATCAGAATCAAAGTAATGGTTTCAATAATCAGAAAGGCTGTCATATCTGTTATTACAAGAAAACGTGCGTAACAAAAATATGTTTCTCGATGTTACACAACTCTGTACATATTAGGCAAATATCACATTAAAATGTTGTAATGTTACGCCTTAGCAAATAATGTGGGCTGAGGATGTGGTTTTGGAAATACAATAAAAAATACCATTTGGATGCTCATTAAAATAAATTATACCACACAATGGTGAATGCGAATGCAAAAGAAACTTGAAAATAGCCGTTTATTTCCTTTGATAGAAGAAACTTTGAGTTTGTGATTGATCAATTATTGCTTTCCGTGTATATGTCGCAGGCATATGATAAAAATGGGGATTTGGTCAATTCCCTAAGGGAGTTGATCAAATCACGGAGGATGTTAAAATAACAACACGATTTTATCTTTTCCCTAAACAAATCTAGTGAATTGAACAAATCCCTAAATTGGTTCAGTGGAATGACAAAAATAATATTACAATGGTATTTTAAAGATTTATTTGGTAAGATATACCTACATAGGGGGGGTGCAGGGGGGCAGAGCCCCCCTGCTTGGGGGGGTCGGGGGGCGAAAGCCCCCTGCAGACAAAGAAAAATTAGGTCACACTTAGTTAGGTTAGGTTAGGTTAGATTATGTATAAAACGAGCGAGCGTAGCGCAGCGGAGCGAGCACCTAAATGCCTGATGGTATATCTTATTTTTGTCATTCCACTGAACCAATTTAGGGATTTGTTCAATTCACTAGATTTGTTTAGGGAAAAGGTAAAATCGTGTTGTTATTTTAACATCCTCCGTGATTTGATCAACTCCCTTAGGGAATTGACCAAATCCCCATTTTTATCATATCCCTGCAACATATATACGACGTGATAACTCAATGGGTAGAACACCGGTTAACCTGCAAGTGACTAGTGTTCAAATCCCGGGTCGGGCCTACACCAATTTGTCTTTTCTAAAGACATATGTGTGGTTAATTTAACATGGTTGTTAACGGTGAGGGAAAACATCGTGAGGAAACACACATGGCTGAGTTGTACTTAGTCATGTGACAGTGTATTCGTACAAAACGGCGATAAGCCTGCCTCCTGTAGTACACTGTCCATGCAAAACGTGGGTACTCTGAACATCACGTGACTTTGTCAAAGATACGTGATGTTCAGAAGTATTAGTACCTCTGCCAACCCCTTCGGGGATATTCGGCGTGAACGTTTATGTTATGTTAATTATGCTTTCGGTCTGTAGTTTACTCCAATCATTTATCAGTCGAGGACGTAAAATATGAGCCAATGTTTTGAAAGGTTTCAAATCATGCAAAGGTGTACAAATTATGATGAGCATTAAAATGCATTATTATTAGTTGCATATAGTTACAGTGGCATTTCCTTAAATTCTTTATGAATGATTCATAAAAATATGTTAAGTTAAAGAATGCACCTGACCTTACGCTAAGGTTGACGAACTTCGCAGAACTACTGTGTTTAGCAAAGTAAGTCACATGTTTTAAAACACCCTAACCCGAACTAAAGGAATATTGGAATATTTACAATGAACTTTATTATGCATAAAATTTAACAAACAACAAATAGCTTTCTCTAGTCGTATCTATAGTTCGTAGATCAAAGCAATTACTGTTCTTAACCTATGTCAATGAGAAAAACTTAGTGAAAAAATCTTAGAGACATAGGTTAAGATTCTGAGACAACCCTAAACCTACGTTTAATGTGTTGCTAACCATTTGTAAAGGCTGTTATCGGTGAAGAAATCCCCATAAGGAATTACTGAGTTGTAGCCATATGACTGTGAATTTGTACAAAGCGGTGATAGGCTTGCGCCTTAGGGCCAGTTTTTTGATCCGGAGTTAAAAATATAACCATTTGTTACATTGACTATAGTTAAATGACTAACCAGTAGTTAAATCGTAAATCCATTTTGGTTCGATATTTGACCATTAGTTACTCTAATTTAATGTTTTTTGACATGAATTCCTCATGTGGGGATATTACTCATAAATAAAAGATGTTATTAACACAGAGCGACGGGGGCGTATACCCGAAGGTCGCGGGTTCAAACCCCGCCAGTGTTGAAATTTTTCTTTCCTTTAATAACATCTTTTATTTATGAGTAATAATCCCCACATGAGGAATTCATGTCAAAAAACATTAAATTATGTGATAGTTAAGCGTTTCCAACATTTGCATTCTATCTGAAAAGGTAGACAAGTGGCCGTCCGAATTAGTTAAAATTCGGAGGTAGGAAACGCAAACACTACTTGAACGTGTAAAAAAAGAAACAAAAGGATAGAGAAATTTCGCGCTGAATGCCAACTGACACTGTAGCTCAGTTGGCAGAGCGACGGGGGCGTATACCCGAAGGTCGCGGGTTCAAACCCCGCCAGTGTTGAAATTTTTCTTTCCTTTAATAACATCTTTTATTTATTAGTTACTCTAACCACGGGTCAAAAAATGCATTATGCTGATATCTAACTAATAGTTACGATATTTAACAAATTGTTGAGTTAACCACGGATCAAAAAACTGGCCCTTACTAAGTTAATGTATTGTCCGGCAGAAACTGGATCATTTGAACAGCGAGTTAGGATAATCAGTACCTCTGCGAACGCTTTGAGAATACATGGACAACAATAAGCTTAATACTGTTTTGGTAATATTCGTAGAAGTCATCATCAAACAATTATTAACTAAGCTGAGATCACTAAAATGAGAATTTTATTGTTTTTTTATGTCTTTACTATCTAGTTCAGATTGATGAACTCAAGAAGGTGATATGAAAATACCAGTTACTTAAGGTTTTTTAGCAATTGTTTTGAATGTGTCTAAAATTCCATTGAGCAGCGTGATTTAGCATTTTTGATGTTTCAGTTTAGTATGACCTGTGTGTTATAGAGGCTTAGATTAAAAATAGCCCATGTCATCTTACAATGAGATTTAAATACCAAAATAGTTAGGAGTTGTTCTTCGATATTGGGGAAATCCGGTTAGTAAATCACCAATATGTAGTTACTATTTCTGTTATAACGACCCCAAATTAACGTGCAATATGGTAACATTATTATGGACTAATACGCGATTGTGAATCTAAAACTTATCCTAAGAATAAAGTCGTAATTATAAGATGCTTGATAAAATGATACACAGCATAGGAATGCCAGGTTCGTGACAGGTAGGCAAAGGTATAGAAGGGTCGTGCGTGACAGATACATATATTATCACCTTGTTTGATGAATTTTTCTATGCAACCGACATAACAATATATACAACTTTTTATCGTTTGCGACTAAGTATAGTACGAATTTTATTTGTCCGCAGAAATGTTGTACCGAATGGACACGTATAGTATTTATTTACATATGAGAAACTCACGTTAAAATGTTTGGTCCGGTTAAGTTGGACTTCCAAAGTATATTTTTTTGTTGATCCACAAAACTAAGAACAAAAGTAGCCAAGTAATAATATAAAACGACAATGACATATTTTCTTTGCACTATACTTGATGCAGATATTACATACTCGATATTTACGTACTCAATATTTAATTTTGCCGTGTAGTGCCGGCTTAGAATGTCGCTACCCCTTTCTACCCACGGGTGTCGTAAAAGGCGACTAAGGGTATTGGGGCTTTTTATTGGATTTTTGGGCGATGCGTTTGGAGACCCATCACCAAAAACCTTTATTTTTACCATTTTTTCCCCACTCAACTTCCAAAAGTGGATGAGGAATTAATAATTCCTTAGCTCTGGTTACCCTTTCTAGGGAAATATAGCCGTGAGTATATGTATGTATGTATGTAATATTTAATAATGTAAGCTAAACTAGTTCACCAAAAAACGTAACGTTTTCACTTCTGTCCAATCCGTCAACTCCCACACAAAGCTTTTCTTGTTCCGACTTTTGAAAACTAGAAAAGTGAAAATAATTGTGTATTCAAAGAAGTGTGGCACATTTTTGTGCGCATAACTTATGTATGTAGTTTCAACGCAGGTGTACAATGCATTATGGTAACTCATTCGATTTTATTTGTCATTGTTAGTGTGTGAGCTTGGTAGTGTTTCTGTGTCTACTCGGTGACTTCGCTTCTTATTACAATGACGTACGTATTAACTATGTCTATATTAGTTGCGTGCATTGCTATGCTGTTTAAGTATCAAGAAGCAGCAGGAAAAAATACCTTAATAGCTTTCAAACACGACCTATTATTCTATCTACGGCATCTTTCATTTAATTAATCACGAAAGCTTCCTAAAAAGTGTCTATACATTTTAAAGTTTCAGCTACCAGGTATGAAAGCATGCATATATGCTTAGTACTCCTACTTTAAATAATGACAATCCTTCGACAAGCAAACTGCAATCAACTAGCAAACTGAAACGGAAACATATTTCATAAACATTGTCAGAAAAGCAAGTACAGTACACAGTAAGTCCCAGCATTAACAGGAATCCCTCCATTCTAATGTTTGCAATCCCATGATTGTTCGGGTTCAAACGAACGACAAGTCAGTGTGCGTCTCGAACATATATTTTAACTACGTCTATTTCTAGTAAACTTGGTATTAAGTTACAAAACATACCATGTTTTCAGAATATTCGTAGGGTTTCTTTTCGATTGATTGAAATAGTGTTTCATGCAGTTTTATGTTTCGTTACATTGCTTCAGATATGTAAAATTGGGACTGAACAATATGCATCTTATAGGATATTTTTGCATAGCATTGATGTGTTAATCACCCTATTAGTTTAATTAGAATAAATATAATCGAAAAATTATAGTGGCGTATATATAGAAACTGTGCGGAATTCTTGGTGTGTCCAATTATCACCAGCCCTTTTCCTATTTGTTTGAATAGATATCTGTTTATTTGGCCAGCTCCGGGTCGCGTTATCTTAAATTGTACAAAAGGAACCGCGTATCAGCTTGGTATTCCAAGCACGCGCCAGTTTACACCGGAGTGTTTATTTTAAATAAGGTTTCGTTAAGTAAAAGTAAACCCTCGACGTTCTTGACTTGCCCACAATATAGGAAAGGTGTGCGTCTAAATTTTATTACTTCACTATTGAATCGGTTGAGGTTGTTAAAGCAAACAAGGTCAATGAACTGTTTATTGAAAATAATGAAAAATTACAAAAGCTTGTTACAAATTTTGATGAATAGTCATTACAGTTGAATAATTTTGATTTCAACCTTTGTTGCAATTAATTATTCAAAGCTCTCAACACTTTACCACCGCCAATTTGCCCACAAGCTTTGATTTAATAATTTCCAAATAACAAGTGCGATATCCAAGTTTCCACGCGAGCAGTCTCCCGAGTTTCCCTAAAACACATTAATTATTCAAACGTCAATTCGCAAGGAGTAAGCGGTGAGTGTCTTTTGTTTATGGATGCGGAGGGATGGGAACGCATCGGCTGCGGAAACGATGATTGACCTGCCAACTGTGTGGAATTGAATTAACGTTCGGTTATACCGAATTCAAATGTTGCGGAAATAAAGGGATTCGTTTTAGCGTTGGCGGTTTACGCTCCGTTTTGCCCGTTTGAATCATCTACCACAGTTTGTGGAAGGATCGTTATATCATTTATCTACTTTTTTATTGTGAGGGGTGTAATGAAAAACAAAGTAGGTCGGTTTGGCTGTCTATAAATGATCATTATAGATATAATCCTGGTTTCTTTCTAAAGTATTTCAAATATATTTCTAAGCGAGATATGATTGATATTTTGAAGCTTAGATCAAAACAGAGTAGCTAGAGCTTCAGAATATTTCAGCAACTTTAATAATTTAAGTAAGTGGGGAAAAAATTGTAAAACAAAGCATAGTTTGTGATGATGGTTTTTCAATTGGTTCATAGACATCGTCCAACAATAATTTGTGAACGAGAATATCAAATTAATATCATCGTTAAAACGAAAAACTTAATTGAAATTAAACTTTGTAACCCAACATTTAAATAATCATATGCAAAAAACATATTGTCCGGATGAAAGCCCAATAGCGACTGCATAGCCAAAGTACCGATGTCTCGATGAGCCGCGAATCCGCCGATTTCCCCGGGGCACAAAAGAATCGATATCTTTTGTGTGTCCCCTCCGACATTCGACATTAAATTATATGCGAGGGTGAGCGCCAAATTTCGACATCTGCGAACTCTATCGCCGTCTTTTGTCAATATTTGTAGGATTTCTGGAATATCGAGTGCATTATGCTTGCTTCGGTGACTTCCGATATACGTTTGATGTAAATTGTCTGTTCTGTGGTTAACGGTGCATTGATGAACTGAACGAAAGATGGTGCATGTGATGAAACAAATGGGTCATACGTGGATTTGTGTTAAATTGAGGACCGATTAAATATGTGTGTGTGAGTGTAAAGTCACAGGTAGATCAGTAGTTTATCCTAATACAATATTAAATTAATATTTAGAATAGGATAGAAAGCTTAGGATGGGAAACTAAGCTTACAAATACAGTTATTACATATAAGAAATATACTTTAGTTTTTTACGTAAAATAGGAAAAACATTAATATTTTGTTCGTATTTTACATAAAATAAGGCAAAAGATTTAGGTTTATAAAAAGATATACTAACTCTTATTCAAAGACAGTAATATAAGAATTTCCACGAGGTTCTGGCAAAATAAAAACTACAAAACTAATCAGAACTAACATCGTAAGCGCCTCTTACGAGTACATTCAGTACATAATGGAAAGACTATTTCCATAATTTACGGAAATGAAATATGTAACTAGCCATTATTTTTAACCAATAAAAATATCAATTACATTCAACCAGAGTTTTATGTCTGCATGCATGTACAACTTACAACCATAATTGAAAAGGAAAACAATCGGAAAGGTGAAAGAGAATAAAAGATGGTTAAACGTATGAACACGTATCCCTCCCGTTGTCCTAAGCAAAGCAATAACGTTTTATTGCACCGTATAATTACAACATGGAACCAAGTGTAATGACAACACTGCAGGTGAACTTTGATGTCTGAAGCAAGTAATTGGGAGATAAAATTACCATTTAAAATTATAATTACCTCAGCTGTAGGTATGCAAATAGTGTGAAGATGTTATCACATTTAAGTGATGCAAGACTAGTGGTTGGACTGGTTACTTACCTGTAAACAAAAAAAAAACATTAGTAAAACAAACTTGTTATTATCTAGTACAATTTTCAAACATGCCATACATTTCAACTCAAACATTTACACGTACTAATATATCGCGTCGCGTGATATTGATCATAAATTGAAAGTAGCATATAAGGACTCAAAGGTCTGGTGTTAAAACGTTAGGCTTACAGTGCACTCATAATTTCAATTTGTGGAATTTAACCCAGTTCGGAAGAGTATTGCAGGCTTGAATCATTCGATTAGGCATGATAACCGTCGGTGTCGGCTACTATCACGGGTAGTCATTAGTCTACCAACCCACATAATGCCAGCATGGTGGACTATGACCCTAGCACCCTATTCTGAGTAGTCTCGAGCCCCTCGGAGAGGACATAAAAGGGCTTAGAGGATAGAAATAAGCAGTTAATATAAGCCCTAAATTAAAAGCAGAGTATTAAAATAATGCTACCACAAAAAACATAAAAGACACCACACGAACACGAGTGCGTTGGACATTCCGTCAAAAATATAATAAAACATATTAAAAAAACATTGGTATTTGAAATATCGTCCTCGAAGTAATAGTGCTCTTTATAATAGAAATTTCTGGTGTAAAAGTAAAGTTAATGTTCGTAACGCTATCCTTACAAACATCTATTGTGCTGGGCTAAGAAAAAAAACTTAAGAGTTTACTACTTTCTACCTGACGAAGCATATTTGGAGCAAGTGTTACTTTAACTTCAGTTTAATCCAAAATCAGAAGCAAAGTTAGTAATAACCTAATTTTTTTCATTTTCATGTTGTCTTGAAGAAAACATTTATTTATATTTTCTTCGAATAAGTCCAAATGTCGTGAGGGAAGAGTAAGGTCATTTGTCTGTGGTGAGAATTAAACCAGCAGAGCTAACTCGTACATTTTTTCTTGTAATCACACCTAGTATTTCAAAAGTATATGTCCTTTTGTTTACAGTAGTTTAAATTTATTAATCTGTGACATTCCTTGACAATTTCTGCCACTAACTGTGCACTGTTACTTATGTTCCTACACATATCGAACTTTAATTTTTATTTACCAAAAGTATTTGTACGTTGGATTCTAATAGTTTGGATAAGTTTGTAAGCAGTGAATCATTCACTAATTTAATTATTCAAAAACATCTTCATAACACAATTCACATTACAACAGACACCTACAACAAATTCGCAACTTCAATCAACCCAACAATACAGCTCCGACATAAAATAAGGTTTTGTATTTAATAAACGGAAATCGAATACGCTCCTTTCTTTCACTAAGCCATAATAATGCAATGTATATTTCATCAGAGCAGGGACATGACGGCATTGTATGTTTAAGAATTGTTCTCGTGTGCTCGTCATAAATGTTATACAGACGATATTACAGCAACTGTCAATTAAATACGATATATACTGCTACCCCGATTTCACTTGCGAATTAACGTGATATATGAAGTATTTCAAAAGAGAAATAAGCTGATAAACATCTTAAGACAATACTCTGTTTAAATTGATTACCTTAATGTTGCCTTAATTGATGTTTTTGACACGCTATCGATTTACCGACAAAGTGCACGATTGCTTAAAACATTTTGCAGTACTAGCGCTGTAGGTTTGAGGTAGGAAACTGATATTTAATACAAGGTTGTATTTATTTTAATACAATTTCTACAAAATTATTTACATTTTAACAGTTACTCATGAAATAATTGCCGTACGTTGGCTAGTTTACAAGTATATTTAATTTATAAAATATCACTGCTGGGTGGATATCCGAGTATGTTGTCAGTATATTTTATAAAAAAAATGCATATTAGAACTGAAAAACATAAGAAGTTTGACTCTCACGAGCGATACTTGAGTCCTAATTTCTCAAAATGGTTACCAAGTCCGCTTACCTAATTGGAAACTGCTTGCGTAAGAATGAATAGCGATCTTTACCATTCTATTGTTCTTTCTGACCCTATAAGGATTAAATATGTATCACAAAACAAAACGGTGTGTCATATTTCAGCTCACAACTTCACACATAATTGACATTTCCTATGCGCTAGTTATATTGATAGCAATGCACTCTTGTCACTCGCAATGCAAATTGTAAAGTTATGACACGAACGCTCTATATAGAACGTTTCTCAAGACATAAAACAATGTATCGAGTTAAATAAACCGTATTCATTTAACAACGGCATTGACATATATTCTATTGAAAATGGACTGAAAAGATGACTAGTTAACATAGTTTTCTTAATAAATGTGTGCACAATTGCATTGGAATTATTAAGTCACATCTTAAATTAGAAATAAATAAAAGACAGCTTCATAACAGTCTTAATTTTTTTATTTAATTTTGAAATTGGAATGAGCTAATCATCTTTAAATAAAGAATCGTTACCGTTTGAAAAAATACTGGCTTAACCTAAGTCATCTTTAAAACTACCTCAGAAAAGTAATTTGAATGTAAATACGCTTTATTTTAATGTTTTTTGACATGAATTCCTCATGTGGGGATTATTACTCATAAATAAAAGATGTTATTAAAGGAAAGAAAAATTTCGACACTGGCGGGGTTTGAACCCGCGACCTTCGGGTATACGCCCCCGTCGCTCTGCCAACTGAGCTACAGTGTCAGTTGGCATCCAGCGCGAAATTTCTCTATCCTTTGTTTCTTTTTTACACGTTCAAGTAGTGTTTGCGTTTCCTACCTCCGAATTTTTAACTAATTCGGACGGCCACTTGTCTACCTTTTCAGATAGAATGCAAATGTTGGAAACGCCTAACTATCACATAATTTAATGTTTTTTGACATGAATTCCTCATGTGGGGATTATTACTCATAAATAAAAGATGTTATTAAAGGAAAGAAAAATTTCGACACTGGCGGGGTTTGAACCCGCGACCTTTGGGTATACGCCCCCGTCGCTCTGCCAACTGAGCTACAGTGTCAGTTGGCATCCAGCGCGAAATTTCTCTATCCTTTGTTTCTTTTTTACACGTTCAAGTAGTGTTTGCGTTTCCTACCTCCGAATTTTTAACTAATTCGGACGGCCACTTGTCTACCTTTTCAGATAGAATGCAAATGTTGGAAACGCCTAACTATCACATAATTTAATGTTTTTTGACATGAATTCCTCATGTGGGGATTATTACTCATAAATAAAAGATGTTATTAAAGGAAAGAAAAATTTCGACACTGGCGGGGTTTGAACCCGCGACCTTCGGGTATACGCCCCCGTCGCTCTGCCAACTGAGCTACAGTGTCAGTTGGCATCCAGCGCGAAATTTCTCTATCCTTTGTTTCTTTTTTACACGTTCAAGTAGTGTTTGCGTTTCCTACCTCCGAATTTTTAACTAATTCGGACGGCCACTTGTCTACCTTTTCAGATAGAATGCAAATGTTGGAAACGCCTAACTATCACATAATTTAATGTTTTTTGACATGAATTCCTCATGTGGGGATTATTACTCATAAATAAAAGATGTTATTAAAGGAAAGAAAAATTTCGACACTGGCGGGGTTTGAACCCGCGACCTTCGGGTATACGCCCCCGTCGCTCTGCCAACTGAGCTACAGTGTCAGTTGGCATCCAGCGCGAAATTTCTCTATCCTTTGTTTCTTTTTTACACGTTCAAGTAGTGTTTGCGTTTCCTACCTCCGAATTTTTAACTAATTCGGACGGCCACTTGTCTACCTTTTCAGATAGAATGCAAATGTTGGAAACGCCTAACTATCACATAATTTAATGTTTTTTGACATGAATTCCTCATGTGGGGATTATTACTCATAAATAAAAGATGTTATTAAAGGAAAGAAAAATTTCGACACTGGCGGGGTTTGAACCCGCGACCTTCGGGTATACGCCCCCGTCGCTTATTACTACAAATATAAAATCAAGTATGGTGAAAGTTCAGTAGAACGAAGCCGAAAGAATGTATCAGTCCCATTAGGGCATATTAGAGGCATGGCAACGGCTGATAACTCTGAACTGATCCAGTAATCGGCTCGTAATGTCTGACATGAGTTTCTTACATTACGTCGCGGTGCAAGCGATAAGAGGTAGCACTAGTGGGGCGATGAAAAATATATATGATGGAAAAGTCGATGGTATTGGGGAGTTTTAAGTGATTTTTGTATTTTGCTCCCCATGCATTTTTTTATTCTGAAGTTCCGCCTACCGCTCTGTATGTAAAACAATTATTAGTTTCTTAAATCATTTGATTGTTTTTTTTCGACATTGTATCTGTACATAGCGGCAAGAATGCAAAGGATGATGGTATTTATAAAAATGGGACTGATTGTGTCAAAATTATTATTGTGCTGACTCTACTTTGATCTTAATATACTTAACGGGTATAGCTAAAGCAGAACCCTTAACAATAAATAGATCAGCAACTTCTTCAACAATAGACACATCAAAAATATTGTACAATAAACAATCATTACCCAATTTCCCCAAGATAGCTATTTTTATCTGTTACCGTTTTAAAACTAGGTTAAAACAACATAGCGAAAGTTAACCGGAATCGCATTAGATTAGCTAGCAGAAAAATGTATCGAGCAAATCTAATATTGATGAGTAAGCCCGTACGTGCTCTTGCGCCGGGCCCAGCCCTGCAGTACGTGAGGTGGCCACGGTGACCCTTTAGCAGAATATACAGATTAAGTGGCAGCCATCGATATGAAAGTGCGAATCGAATGCGAACTACAAGTCAATGGTGAGGTCTCAATCTTATTTAGCTCTCTACTGCATAACTGTGACTGACTAAGCTAACTGGATTTGAATTATTTATACTCACGCCCAGTCCATTGGGATAGGCAGATTATCGATCGCCAATTTGTACGACATGAACAATCTTTCTTACTTTCCTCCCATTCATTATTCTTCTCACTTATGTATTTTTAGTTTTCTCAATTTGAAGTCCCGCCTTTGTTAAAACATTTTAATCTGATCTTTAAACGTCTTGCGTGGCCATCCTCTACAAACAACACTGGTTTTAAACCACACTTGAAAGTATTATATTTGTCATTCCATTTTCTTATTTTCCCTTTACACACTTCTTTCTTCTTTTTGAAATTACGAGGTAGTAAAGCAAAATTGCTTTTGGATAGTCCTCTGTCCTAATAGGATAAAAGAGAAAGCAATTTCGTTAGAGACTATAAGTAATGTTCAGAGCAGAGCTCTCAACCGCAATGAATACTGAGTAATCGCTGACATGCCTCAAATAAAGCTTGCCCCCTCGATATGAAGCCGGGGTATAACAGCGTTGTAGGGTCAGTGTGACGGAAAATTAAAAGGCTACTTTAGTAATGAGATCTCGCGAAGCGTAGGGTTATGCGGTGAGATGCGGTCCCCATGGCTGCGTTTTATAGTTGTGGAAACTGCGCCAATATGTATACAATGGTTATTTATATTTTAAATGAATATGAATGAAGTATTGTTGGCCATTTCATGCTTTCATATGCGAATATGACTATGTTTACGAGTGGTGAAAGAAAACTCGAAGTCAACGTTTACGCAGGAAAACTCCGAAGGTTATAAACTCCGAACATTATATGATACGTTTGTCACCTATTTTCAGAGTAGACTTCGTTTTGCTCGGAGAGTGCATCCACGAGATGAAGGGTATGATTATTGCCGTGATAGACATAAAAGAATGATCAATGGAAGGATTTTATGAAAGGAATGTTGGTGATCAAGTGGTAAATGGAAGCTACTCTAAATCGTATTTTAATAGTTCCTGTTAAATTTATATTTGATTTCAGTGTAAATTGTCACATACTCAAATTTCATGCGTCAATTCAACGAGCCTGAGATGAGAAAATGTATGTGTATTTCTTTAGGTATTTTAATTAAATAACCTAATGTGATATTTTTACTGATTTTTATTTCATCATATGCACAGAGAACATAATATTAACGGTATTCTATTAACTCTTTTTCTTCTATCGAAAAGCTAACTAAAACTTTCGAAATGATGCATTTTGTTTCTAAACAACACGTAGCTTGTATTTAGTAATCATTAACCTAAATACTTGCATGCTTCTAAAACGTAAAAGAGAAATATGAGGTTATCTGTTCCCGGTTTCACTCGGGTGATTTGTCCTCAATCGCCAATTATTTCATGAGGCAAATAGTCTTCAAATAAAAACCTAACCGATGAACAAGACGTCATAAATAAAGTATAAATGTCGTAATAACTTGTAAGATACTCATATTAGATGAACTTACTACGTGTACTCAGTAGCTTAAGTAGCTTTGTGTACTTAACGGTTTATTAATATTCCGCTTGTTCTACTCTATTGATATTTGTCGATACATATTTGTTCTTGAGATGAATCAATCTATATTGAGTTGATTGTTCTATTCCATGATGTTTAAAAATACTAGAGAAGTTAGTGGCCGACTTTTAGTACGTACAATAACGAAATTCTCACAAATACTTCGTAAAAAATAAGGTATTTCATTCTGTTATTAAAGCGGGTTAATCACTGGGATGGAGAGAGCAATGCCCATTAATACCCATCGCTCGAAATAATTAACTAGGAACAGCAACAGCAGCTAAACTGTTTATTACCAAAATAATAGTTAATGAGATGATCCGGATTATGTTTATGGTTATTCCACTCAACATCGCTAATTAATTTTATAGTACTGCGAATCTCACCTTTAGTCTGTAAATTTCGCAGTAGGCTGATAAAAAGTTTTAATGGATTTGTGAGTTTGTTAATATGTTATGCCTGAGAAGCTTTCTCCAACGTTTAATATTGTTAGAGAGCAAATAATCAAACTCACATTGTAAAAGGTTCTTCCAGCTCCCTCCGAGGGCTCGAAGGCATCTGTGGAACCGAGGTATGGGTGCTGGGTTCGCGGTGCGCGGCAGCGGCGGCCTAACATCACCCTCTGAAGAACTTCTACCGAGAGTAGACTGGCCTCTCTCGCGCGACAGTGACCTACGTCTACCGAATGGCGCTCCTCTTACCGAAGCAAAATTATCTTCGCAACTATTCAAATTATCAAGCGGTATACTCTCTGGTTCTCTACTCCTAACTGAGAAAGTTCTTCGAAACCCATTAGCAAAACCATCGATGGTTCTTCGCTTCGCTTTTATATCTTCCGAGCGTATGACTGTGATTTCATCTAAGTCGGAAGCTTTGTGACGGGGATATCTAACTTCTACTCCAGAAAGATCCTCGACTCCTCCGTGGCGGTGTCTGAGGCGGTGCGAGCGAGATTCGACAATACCCAGCTCGTCGTAACTCCTGTACGTGGACGCCCTGCGAGGCGCAGGTGGCCTTCCGAACGGATCAATTGTCATTTTGATATTATTCTTGAAGACGACCTGATAAACAAAGTGCCTATTAAGATCCGAATCTAACTGTCGTTCTATGTTCTAGTGATGTTCTTGGCTTGACGAAACTCCTTAGTGATTACATCCAGAAGTGGCACTACGGTGCGTGAAGAATCGCCATTAACTGATTTGACTATCGTGACTAGTTCAATTTAGATTGCAAATAGGTTATAATTTAAGTATTCATTCAGCTGTCACAATAGTTGCAATATCTATCAAATTCCGTGATCGCGCTCTTATAAAACGCCCACAAACACACGTTCGGTAACGGATCCGATTACTAAATGAAGTCTAGGTCATAGCAGATAACCTGCGTCCGCGCCGAGTCAATATTTGATAATTCGATGATGGAAGTAAAGTTGGTGCAGGAATTTGATCAATTACCAAGTTGAGGCATTTCCTGTTTGCTCCGTTTATTACAGTGATGGAGAGGCGGAGTTCGCTCGTTTGCGTAACTTCACTAACATCCTTAAACTGAGGATGAGCTCAGTTAACAACTGGCAAGTTTGACGAACACTTCATTGGAAATGCTAGATGTTACCTTTTTTGAAAAGCGGACATACGAATGATTTTTCATCAGTGTTAATATAATTAAAATCTTAAATTTGACATAACGTAGTAAGCAAAGCCGAAAATTACGTCTTTCTTTTTAAAAGAAGACATGACACAAAGACACGCTGAAGGGCGGTCATACATAGTTTTACTTGGTTTGTAAGTGGCTAAGTGTAGCATTCTTCTCCTATCCTAAAAAAAGTTCCTATTTTTCCGTAAAATTTCCGTAAAAGTATTCGAATCTTTGTTAGTATCGACTTTTGATAAAATTACAACATATAAATTTATCTTTGAAAGTAAAAGCAATAATATTCCCGTAATACAGTTTCCAATAGAACCAGTCATGTTCAATTACATCAACGTTTTATTAAAACGGAATAAAGTGAAATATAACATAATTCTGTTGAACAAACAGTCGATGTTCGTTACGTAAATATGATATACACCGTGTTCTCGTACAGTTATAGAGCAAAATTGTTTAGAGAAAGTTGCAATAAAGCACTAAATTAATGTTAATTCGTCTAACGAGTTGGTAAATATGGTTTCAGTGGATTGCTTTGATTAATGCCAACTGGTTTTATTCATTTCAAAGATAAATTAAACTAATTACAAAACTTTCATTCAAATTGCACGCCAAACTTGTGTAATGTGTACACACATAAATACCAATGAATCATAATACCAATTATGATAAGAAATTGTTTTGATGAAACAGATATTTAATGCTACTTTTTTACTTGTACAAATGTATGCACTATGTAAGTAAATACGAGTCTGGAAAGGCAATCCGTTATTGGTACGCTAAAGACAAAACAAACCGAAGTTTGATGGACATGTTAATAAACAAGGTTCATCAAAACAGGAAGAACATTTACAAACGGCTGAAGTATTTCTAAAAATACATACATACATATACTCACGGCTATAGATCCCTAGAAGGGGTAGCCAGAGCTAAGGAATTAAAAATTCCTCAGCCACTTTTGGAAATTTTAGGGGGGATTCTGTAAATACATCTACCATAATGGAAAGGCTCATCAGATACAACTTCATTAGACATGCACTGAACAAATAATACCACATACTCAATAAAAGCTCAGAGCACATTCGCAGTATAAATGTGCGAAACTAGGTAAAACATGCAAATACAGACATGCAGATTGTGAAATTTAAAGACAAGATATTATTAAGCGTGCATCCAGCAACTCTGATTACGTAACACACGTGATCCATATAAGGCACCAACCGGCTTCGATGTAATCTGGTAATAACATGCCTCAAGGTGTAAATCTCTCATGTAGCCATATTTTTCAATAACATACATACTTTTTAATTCCGAACGATAATAAAACTACTTGCACATGCTGCTGTAAAAACGTAGTGTTAATATTAGCAGATAGTTTACAGATAATAGTACGTGATAATAGCAATACACTAGACAATGTGTTTTATGTAAGTGTTTGCCGATATCATTCTATAGGTGGGTGTCGGCAAAGTCAATAACAATAAGGGCAATTTTATTGGAGATGTTACCGAGCTAGCTAATGAATGTTATCGTGTTGTAATAAAGGTAAATTTAGTAGATTGCAAGTGCAAAGATAATGTTGCCTGTGAGTCAGCTAGCAAAGGAACACTAATTAAACTGCAAAGCGCAGGCGAGAAGTGAATAAGCGCTTCGAGACGGCTGCTATTGACACACCAATGCCAATACCAACATATTGAGAATTCCTAATTAGATGCTACAGGATCAATTTATTTGTGATTAATTAAGGCAATGCACAAGACAAACGTAAATAAATTAATAATATTAAAATTATCTATCATATTTAACGGTAATACTAAGTTCTAAAATTCTTAAGAAAGGCCAGAAAGATGAGAAACATAGCATTGCACTTTTGAGAAAATATTTAAATATGACTTGATAGTCTTAATTAATGAATACGCGACATTTTAACTGTCAACAAGAGATGTTATGTACCAACATTTACAATTGTCTCTCAATTAAAAACAAAACTGATAACCTTCGCAATGTTGAGCATAAATAAATATCTGTATTACTACCGAAGCGAAACGCTGCCGCTGCCGAATAATTTTCCATTTTAATTATTACGTTTTCGTAACCGAGCATTTATTGGATTAAAATTTGGTATTTTGTCTTGAAGATAATAATCATTTGTGACATAAAGCCTGCGAATCGGTTTGTACTGAGGGTGATGTGAAGATAAAACGTCGGTAAGAAGCTACGCAGCGCGTTGTCAGTCAGCCGACAGACTCGACATGACAATTACAACAGACTTATAAGTATTTGTTGACATGCTATTGCGACATGCCACACTTTTTCTCAAGTCCATCTCGTAACGGTACTTCATAACTAATGAATTAAAATCTGTCTCTTTTTATCTCTTTAGAAGATAATTTAGTTTCCTGACCTGTTTGTCACCATACTCGGTACAAACTTTCTCAAGAAATGTGTTGGTAAGGATACAAAACCTTGCTAACGAGGCAAGGTCGGTATACGGCGTCATTCATCAGAGAACAGGGAAATCTTAGACAGTGATAGTTGCAAATTGCCTTGCACAGACTGAGGTTACCGAGTTTGCCGACCTAAACCTGAGTGATGCTCTACAGATAAAATATAAACAATTCTCTAACAACGAACAGCCCCTTCAGAGAAAGTGATAATGCTGGCAATCTTATTTGTTACTTAGATGCTGAAGTATTATAACTTTTACGGAACATTGGTTGGTTTCCTTTTTCGTGCAAAAGCCCGTCGATAATTGCATATTTAAACAGTTGCGATGTTGTCAGACTTGGAGTGAAGTGAGAAGGACGATTACGTTTCTCAACGAAAGTTCATCATTATTAAGAGCTGCAATCACTGTTCCATATTTGGTTAGTTCGCGTTTCTTTACGCGATCGTTGACACATTAATGAAAAGATTCGAAACGAAATTTCGTGTAAAACAACGAGTGTTTTGTAAGGGGAATATTCTGGGTAACAATGGGTCGTGTCATGCGGTGTGAAGGGAAAGAGCGAGGGTCATCCGTCAGCGTTTGTGAAAGCAGCGGCTATTGATAGCCCTTAATCACTTTAGATACGTTAGAGTAACGAAGCGTTGACCACAAAAGGCGCCAAACACGTCTGAGAAATCGCGAATCATCTATCATGGGTACCAGTAAATGATGACCAGGTTGTATAGGCGACATTGACATAGATAAATGTGCAGAATGATAATATGGCCGGCAGTGATGTCAGGTGAGGTGACGCAATTAAAACTTGCTTTGTATACATAGATAGTAAATATTTATTTAAATTAATTGAATATCTTATTAAGTAGCTTAGATAAGTACTTTAAGTACTGAGAACATAAATTATCTTATAATTATATTTGCACTTCATAAACGTGATAAAAATATAGGTTATGTAACAGGATTTACACCAGATGTTTATGTATATATGTTTTGATGATTTCAAAAGCAAAATAATTATAATTTACTAAGTAAATACAATCTGTTGTCAGAACGTTTCCAGCCAGCTAAATCGGGCACGTGAATCCCTTTAGACGGGTTTAATGAAACGAATTTCTTTTCTGCAAACATTCCACTTTGAACGAGATCCTTCTGAGCAAACAACTGGTTTGACAGTTACACAAACGTGGCTGTTGGCTTTGCTCAATCTTTGTTGTTCATTCTTGTTATGCTCCACATAAGTGTTCGATGTCGATCACAGTTTGTTAAATATTGTGAATATTGAAGATGGAGTTGGTATGAAGTTGTGGATCCATATTCGACCAATATTTCACTAGTAGAAATTAAAAGCAGCATGCATAGGTCGAAATCAATGCCTAATTCTTATTTCCAACTATCTTGTTATTTAATACCACTTTCATTAAGCGACAAATGGAAATTAGAACTAAAATTAAAATAAGGTTCTATTTGTTAGCGATTAATCGTTTTACACGACAATCCGTAAGTCTTACAACACGGATTTAGAACAATATAACTTGACCTCAAAATGCGTTAGAAAGTAGAAGCAACATAAATTGAGATGAAATAGACGTAAAATTAAACCTACAAAGTGCTCCAATCTGAAGTTTATTAATCACAACAATTATGCGAATAAACCTGTTGAAGGCATAAATCAGTCACATGACGCATTTATTGTGACAGCTCTTCTGTTCGCTTTCAAATCAAGTTTCAATTTGGCGATTATTTTTATGGACGCTAGATGATAAAAACTACTTTGAATGGCTAACGGAACCAAAGTAATAGTATCAGTAACATTTTGATAGATTAGCTTCTCGAAATTGAATATTGCGAACTGGAAAGCACCGGACCTCAGACCGGATGCCGGTATTGCGGTATTCATATCAAGATTTAACTAACACAATATTGTTTAAATTTATAACTGATTGTTTAAAATCTTTAAGCATGATGAATCGATTTAAAATAATACACTGTTAGTAATACAAAAATTGCTGCCATACGAAATTTGGTAAAGCAATCATAAACGTCGTAAAGAAAGATTTAACAATAGCAATAATCTAGTGAATGTTCGTGAGAGTTGTTAAGTGTAATAATCTCATGTGAAATAGTTCTTTTAAAAGTTCAATATAACGAGCGCTCTACATAAATAATCAGCGCATAAAATCGATCTTATTATAAAGATTTATTCAGTTTTTTTTCAAACAAAGACGTAGGAACAAACGAGGTTTACATTACAGCAACATTAATATGTTCATCCTGGATCAGTGATAGATGATGAGATGCTATCGAAGTAACCCAAGCCACAGCTAGCCCGCGGCTGACGATTATAATCGTTGCTTAGGATGACACTATCGCTTAAATAAATTGTGTATTCGAATCGAACTCCATCGATAAATATATTCTCAGAAAGATAGACGACATTGTGAAAGTACCAAGCTTACAAGGAACGGCTGCACAGTTGGTGTTGGACATGATTTTGATAATGTTGTATATTTGTGGGACACATAAATAAACGTGAATTGTTGGAAACAATTTAAATTTTATTTTTGTGAAACAATTAAATATGAACCCGGTGATTACACAGCCACTTTATGTCATGAGAAAGTGGCAATTATTCCTCAAAATATCGTGATTAAAATACCAAAAGAAACAAGAGTTCGGCAGCAGTTACAATAACTCAGCGTACCCCCGGTGCATAATTTACTTTGTTTTACTTGTTATTTAGTACAGCATAAAAATTAATTACTTTTTGTGGAGTTCTATCACATTTAGTAACAATAAAAACACATTGAAATTGCCCATATTTGTTTCTGCACCTCATCTGTTTTTTTTATGCTTGCATTTTTCTAACTAATAAAGATATGAAAATAGCATAGCCGTTGATCAGAATGAACAATAAAGCGGTAATATATTGAAAGAGTTTTGAAAAGAGCACGCTTGCACAACAATAATGGTCGCTGCGGGAAGTTCTCGCTCGATGGCGTCCTCACTCGTTATTCATTCCATTTGCCGCTTCTTTACAACATTCCACAAAATGCATTTTAAGTTTAAAGAGCTCTCGAATTGCGTTTTAATGTATGGTGACGGCTTGTCTACCGACAAAACCGTTTAAGAGGTACACTCCTTTAAATTAAGCGATTTTCTTATTTGAGTTATCGCGATTGTTGTGACAAATTGTCGTAAATGTCCGCTTCACTGGGCTGATGCAATATTTTGTAACACTTTCCGGATATACAGTACTACAGGGCCATTAATAGCGGTATTATAAAGTGAGTACATTGAAGACGCATGATTGAAAGATTGACGGTGATTTTGATAGAACACATTTCTCTCAGCCTACGTATATTTAAGTAATCGTAGGTGAGAGTTGCTCAACCTGACACAATGGATATGAAATTGAAACCTACAATCAAATAGTCGAGTAAGCACAAAGAAAAATATGACAGCTAATTGCAGTTACATATATGTATGGGTGATTATCATAGTGAAGCCAGGTATGGCATGAGAGACCAAAACGGGAAACTTGGTCTTTGACTAATCGAACTCAAAAGGAAGTTTGCGGCCAAAGTGCATTTTGATAGTGTGCAGAAAACAAATTCTTAGTACAATACCTTTTGTTACTTTAAACTTTAGTCTATGCATTATTCACTTCGCTAGGATAACAAATAATTTAAGTTAGAAATGTAGGGAAATTGATAACCTACTATGTGTTTCCCTATATGAAATGTTAAAAGAGGCGGATAACACTACAAGTCAAAAGAATGATACAGCCAAATGCTGACTACATTTCTATAAGGTTCGAAAGATGTTCTCAATAAAAAAAAACACCAATTAATTTCTTTTCAAACCTCAGCGCAAAGAATCGAGAAAGCAATAGCAAGATACTGAAACGAACTGATCCTCTGAGCAAAGAGTCTCTAGTGACTTGTTGCGTGTCAAGAGCCAGCCAGCAGTTGGCGTCTCGCCAGCACCAGCTCGTTAATCGGCACTGCCCATGCGATTTATGTTTCATGTCCTGACTTCTGATTCTAAGACATTTACTAAGTGTTGACACTAACATTTTATGACTACAAAACGATAGTGCATTTTGCATCCTTGATCACTTTTTGAATGTTGACAGCATTATTAAATTGATTCTACATATTATAACAGGGCACGAAGTTTTAAGAAGTGTCTTTTATGGAGAATAGTAGCGATTAAATGTAGATATAGGGAATAACGTTATATACGTAAACGAAGAATAAATTTAACAATAGTTGTATAAATTTTATTTCTAGCCTATTTTGCAACGTTAGAAATTCATCTTTAGATAATACATTCAGTTTCAATTCCATGTCTTGTATTTCTTTGTAGTAAAGCCCAAATACAGCAACCAAGGTTAAAATAATAAAAAAGAATTTGACTTTATCATGTTTAAAACAAGAATAACAAATACAACGTAACATGAAAAAAGGAATAAACCAACACACCCTTTTTAGGCAGTCCCAAAACCGAGACAAATGAAGGAAATTAAAAAAACACAGCTGTCGCCATTACTCAGTTACGGAAACTAATTCATTCCGGAGGTGATAAAAAATCCGGAGCCCGAAGTGTGGGAAACTTTAAAAAGAGATTTTTCAAAATCTGAGCTGTTAAATTTAATAAATCCAGGTTCGTTTTAATCAAGGTAACTAATGAATCAATGAAGCTTTTAATCAAGGAACGATTGCTTTGACTTGTTTACTGATCATAATGAGAATACCGATTTTGAAAATCAGAATTTCCCTTAGCGCGAATGGACGTTGATTAACGATGTCATGTCACTTTCTGGGTCCCTTCATCAAGGGCGACGCCTGCAAGTCATGCCACATAATAGCAATATTGTAATAATTGGTGGCGAAGTAAATTACCGCGGCTGTAATTAGCTTTATGGTAGTACTTTTGTTGAGGCATTTCATCACGATGTAGGTGTCATAAAACATAAAATTCACATATTTTGAAAACCCCTTGCCGGAATTTATGGTTTCTAAAACTTCTAAGAATATTTTATTGTGAGATAACGAAGCACAGGATATGGTAATGATGGGAGTGAAACGAATATCGTAGGCGAGAGGACTATTTTAGTAGTTCAATGTAAGGGAGGTTTATTTTAAACTCCACTTCCTCTTAGCTGGAATGGAATATCGCTTTTACTTTTGATTAATATTATTCAACGCTTCTGAAGCAACTTATTTATTTAAACTCTGTTGGGTTCATTGATTATAATATGTAAGGAGCAATTGAGATTGTTTCGCTCAATTAAGAATTGAAGTGCCGATTAGTCATTGATCTTATTAATGTTACAAAAAAGATTTTATTTTGGAACGATAAGAAGGCTAAATAAAATTCCAGTAAAGAATTTACTCTTGTCATTAATTAATTAAATGTTTATAATTTAATACTTCATTGTTAAAGTTGTACATTGTTGAGTAACATAACACAGCTCGTACCCATTACCATTATTAATCATTCTAACTCAATGAACACCAAAATTGCAAAATATTAAATTACCAAACATAAACCCCTTTAAAAAAGTTTGTTAAAAACTAAGTTTCCTCATTACTTACTGGCGCATCTGCAAGCCTGAAGAGAATCCATAAGGGTGCAATTACGGAACACTCCGTCAGTTATAAATTTGAACAGCTGCTCCGAGGGCAGGTGGTAAGACGCGTGCCCGTGCCTAATAGCACGATATGTTAGAGTCTGATTGCCATGCATGGACTCGGTTTAGGCATTTTGATGAAGAGCATACGTCATTGTCAGCGCAATTGATACACTTCGTATTAGTCTTCATTTGCATAGGTTTCACGGTGCTTGTTTTAGCTAGCCAATTTATAGTATCAGTTTTGCTTTATTACTACTCATTTTACAAATATATTTGATTAAGCTAATATCTAAAACTATCAGATTTTAAAGTTTCACCCTAAACAAAATTAAAACGTTGTTGGTGAAGTTTTTAGATATTAAAATCTTCATAATTTATGAAACATAAACCAAAGCAATTTTCAAGAGCGAGACTGCGCTTCCTGTCTACGTTAAACACCCTACAGTTATTAATATTCATCTGCTGCTCTTGACGATTATTCACTTCGGTTTTCTTTGAGGACACGTGCTGTTTCGTACCTATTGCGACTGTTTGTTTTACTTTACAATGTACTCTGAATTCTTATTATGACTATAAAACAACTGTAATATTTTCTTAGAAAAATCTCCTGAAATTGTGTTAGCATCTAAAACTCTAAATAATATTTTGAAATAACTTACAAACTTTTAATCAGTCAGTTGACGCTTGTTATGGAAAATGTAGATTTTGATAAGTAGGACACTCTCATACTAATCTATATTACGGATGGAGAAAACATTAAAAAGCTGAGAAAGCGATGGATATCTAGAGGTTGCAACTAGATCCCACAGTCGTCAATATAGTTTGTGGTAAACTTGTATCGGTTTCCATCTGACTGGTAACCATAAATGGGAATAATCGTCTGCAAAAAGTAGCGGATCATAATCGCGAGGAAAAATCTAATATGCAATCCATATTGATCTTTTTAAGTGGCAATTGTCTCAAAATCTCGAAAATCGAGATATTGCAAATTTTCACGATGTAAAGGCAAAGTAAAAGATTTCATTTTTGGCAGCATTTAAGGTAAACTCAGATTGGATGTTCGATGTTGCGATGTAATCTTGATTGTAAATGGCGTCAGATGCGTTTGCGCATCTGCCTGCCCACGTGTCGCCTCTGCTATCGTGATGTTGAGGTTTCTTTCTCTTTGAAAAATATGTTTTGATATCACAAAGGCATTCATTAACTGCAACAGATGTGCGACTGCCGGAGTAATAACAAGGTAAGGCTTAGGTAATTCTTTCTTTAATTAAATTTCGTTCTCCCCTTTGTATTGCGTTTTGTTTTTGTTACTGTAGGCGTTGTATTACCATTCACCATGTTTACGATTTCAATGATTTGTTGATGTATTACGGAGCTAATTTCCGCTGTTAATTTATGTTTGTGCGATTGACTTTCCATAATCCTGCCAACTACAAAATTTGAAAGTCATTAAAATTTCAAATTAGGCTATTCAATAGTTAGGAGCCAGGATTATGGGTTTAGTTTTATCCGAAAATAATACGTAAAGTTATACCATTTTGCGATACTAATGTTGTAATAATTGCTTTTGGCAAAAACAATCCTAGTCGAAACATGTGGGTCGCCCTAAATTGTAAACACATGTGTGTTTGGTTTCGAAACATCTATATACTGTTTTTGTCAATCGTCGCTCGGGATTATGTAGTTGCAAGATGTGCAAAATGAGCTTTTAGAAGCAGAATATTTTGTTTTGTATATAAAGCTGTGATGACTACTTCTTAAGTGGTGCTCTTTTGCACACATGGTCACAATTGCAATCTTAATAAATATCTCTTATCTTTTTAATAACGTACATAGAGTATAACTGCAGAGGTTATCTAAATCTCCGTTGTGTAACCTTTATGGTGGTGATTATCTTGCGCCATTATTATTAACTGAGTCTATTCAAACACCCACCGTAAAATCTGTCTCGGAAACTATGCCGTCCTCCCACAACCGCTGCGCTACAAGTCCCGTAGGCGCAGCAGGGTCACACTAACATCAAATATCTATAGTTAACCACTTCCAAACACACCATTATGCTAACATCACCGAAATTTACATTCGAACACTCAATGTCATACAATAGCAAGGTCTACTATTGTTTTGTGGGGCAGTGCATAGAGAATAAGTTTTTGGATTTGAATAATTTTACAAATATATCTTTGCATTTTTATAGTAACTATTCTAGCTGAATTTCCCCAACCATAAATATACCGTGCGACAAGCCAAGAACATCAAATTTAATAGAACACAGAGTAGAGATAATAGCAGACAATACATAGAAACATGCAAAATCCAAGGGAACTTTACCGTTTATTTTCATGTTAGTATTCAAGAGAACCATTGAACTTGACGATATCCAATATATGTGCACTTAGTTCACTATCATTGTCACAAACACTAAATCGTAGTACCGAATCGGCGTGTATTGTAAGATTAGATCGTGGAACTTAATGAAATTGTGTGATACACTACACGTTAACGCGGTTAGAGAGCGAGCAGAAAACTAAACCGGCGGGAAAGAAAAGAGCGTGGGGCGCGCGACGACGAGCAAGCGAGGCTGGTTGCCGAGCGACGGGCGGCCCCCCTCCCGCCCGGTGCTCTACCTTACCTCACACACACAAACGTGGCACACATACACAATACAAACGCTACCTCCTGCGCTGAACAGATCTTACAATTTCAGAAATATTAATAATCACCTTAAGATTGAAGTATTTGAGTATCTGATATCCGATGATACTACAGCACCTAAGATATAACTACGACTACAACAAAAAAACTGCAATTTTAAAGAATTAGACGAATAATTTGTAAAAGGAGGACTACTAAAACATAGTCGTGATTTGAAAACACAGTCCATGATTAGCAAACTGTCAAACGACTCCTCCCAAACGATTAAAGAATTGAGAGACGTGCTAATTTTGTGAAATCATGCACTAGTGATACTTCACGCCTCTTGGATACAAAATCTTGGAACTAAATCGCTTCTTTTTATTACTACCTAGATAATAAACGGGTTGGAGGACTGATGTGTAGAACCCAACTTTTGGTAGCCATCGAAAAGAAATACTTCATACAATATATTTTTATGAGGCCAATTCTTAACCTGCAACGTGAAAATCTCAAATTAAGAAGCTTTAACCGACTTCATAAATCACGTTAATTTTATATAGCGTTGATTCAGTGTTTACATTCTTGTAAGTGATTTTGAAACGTGCGAGAGTAAAATATTATTGGATATCAAAATAAACAGGTCAACTCATTTACTTAATTCACTACATGAATATTTTCCGCAAATTGCCAAATATGACAAGATTTGATGAATTTGCTTCATAGTGAGGTAATTTTCTTGAAATTAATTTTTTCTCACCATTGAGTCCCTACGCATCGCACCCATAGGGAACATAAGCAATCGATGATCGCACCTCTCGAGTCGGGGCGACCAAACCCGTTTAGCCGATACTAAGGCCCTGCACTTTTGTTTTTATTGTTGCCCGGAATAATTCTGGGAAGGTCGACTAGCGTCACAAGGACGTCTGCGAGACAGATAATCAGTTATTATCGTGATTATTCAAATTATAATGCTCGATTAGGAGTTCCTTTACGAATTTTTTCTTGGAACACAAAGAAGATGCATTTAGGTCATTTCCGTTTTGAGATACGTTAAGGAATAAAAGACGGGTGTTCTATCCAGCATCAGCTATTTTGTTACATTTTATATTTATGATCACTGATTCCAATTTAATATAAAATTGAATTGTAACAAATGAGATAAATTTAATAGGATTCCCATGCAAATGTTTCTTTTTAGCACGTAATTTGCTTTCGATAGATGAGTATCGGATGCAAGACCTGTCTTTTATAAGCAAACTAATTCTTGGTGGTCAAATAGACGAAATTTTATACAGTTCCACAAATTAATGTCGCCATAGCTAATGAACTCAATATATTTATCAATGAATAAATTAGTAATAAAATAATAAGCTAGGAAATAGTTAGCGGATAAGTTCAAGTATAGAAAAAAAACAACTCGAAACACCCAGCTTTAGAATGAACAAATACTATGGTCTAATTCCTTTATAGTAATAAATATAGAATTTTATGTTATGTGCTATACGCGGACCGGACATGTAACATAGATGAAGTTATCGCCATTTCAATTGGGGTATAGGATACTAAATTGAAGATGTATCTATCACTCATAAGAAACAAAATCAGTTGCCATGAAGTGTCTGCTTCCTACCTGAGGGTGTCGACTAAGGGTATGGGGCTTTTTAAAGTGGTTCTTGGGCGATGCGGTTGGAGACCCATCACCAACGATACTTTATTTCCACCATCTTCTCCCCTATCAACCTCCAAATGTGGCTAAAGAATTTCTAGCTCTTACGCTCTGGCTACCCCTTTTTGGGATTATGGCCGTGAGCATACGTATGTTTTATGTATGTAAAAAAAACAATTGCTTAAAAGATCGTCCATATGCACTCTATAAATTATCAAAATAATAGTTAAACGTGAAATTCCCACAGAAATTATATTATTTGTTGATGAAAACCTGCTATCGATTCCCACAGTTCTCATTAATCCCGTTTCAGCGTATGTTTAATAATAGCATTTTTGATTTCCAATCACGGCATAAAGCACTGGAATAAATTAGTCCTCATGCGCACTCCCGTTATTCCATACATATTTTATAAAATATGAAACGATAATTTCCGTCCTCCGCAGCTCTCCTTAGTATGTTGTAAAACAAGTAATTACAGTTCCATCGACTTTATGCAAATTGCCGGGTTCTAACCGAGCCAGAGTGCGTACCCACCTGTCTCTGCCAATACTCCGTGTATATGCAAAGCGTTTCTCTTGTTTGCTATGCAAATTCTGTTAGAGACTCGGTTTTGTTTCTCCCTTGGAACTACTCAGAGGTGTGTCTATCGGTTTCACTACAATACTTGCGTTGAAATCTACTACACCTTCAAGTGACGAAGGTTTGCAAAGGTGAGAATTTTCATTAGTTAAAAACGGTTGTAGATTTTATATTGTATATCATTTTCTTTTCAAGAATTCGTGGCGACAGCCAGTCTTAGTAGTATCAAGATCCTAATCTATACCACTAGTCATTCAAACCCATATCTTATCTGGATTCGGTTGTGCTCTATATACAATATCATACTATCAAAATGCTGATAAGGTAATCGGAACAAAGTTGTAGCCGTATAATAATAAAAATATATTTTTCATAAAGGCGAGAAAAACTTCGGCCATACTGCTTGCGAGGGAAACGCCAGAGTTTTCGATACAAAAAGTGGCAAATTAAATTTCACTTAAGACTATTTCTGGGAAATTGGGTCTTGTTACCTTGGTAATAAGGACTTTCTGGATCGGAAGTGTTATTTGTCAAGTTGGTGGGCTTGTTAACTATAGTGAAGTTCCCGTCGCGGCTAATTGGTCAGCGTTTTGCGTCGGATAGGGTTGCGACAGGGTGGCCATCATTTGTCTAACCACATTTTATCATAAAATATGTGCCAGAAAACGTTTAATAAATATTTAAGCATTTTACTTTGTATCATGTGGTTTGTAGTTATTCAGCAATGATTGTGATGCTGAATCTATTTATTAGTTTACCAGGATGTAAAATGTTCCAAAAACAGATTACCTTTGCGTGAATTTAAATATTTCATTCCACCCCAGCTTGTCTACTGATACTGGGAATGTAGAATATGATACTTTTTTATTTATAACGTAGATATCATTTATTTTTTCAGAGAACAAAATACATTATCATATGCGATACATTGCGACCATAAACTCAAAGAAAAATCTCCATAAAGCATTTCTAAGGACAACAACTAAAGATGGCATCTTTAATAGTTATGTAAATTGACAAGCGACCCAAAAACCACCCGTTACAGTTCTGTGAAAGATAAAGACATAAAAATAGCTCCAGATAGGAAGCAGATCCTCATTTTCATAATGTCTCTGAGAAAAATTGGTAGAGCGCATTGCATTGACACTTCCGAGAGGCGGTTGTCCTCATTTTCAGAAACTCTTTATTTAAATTTCCCGCTACGTCTATTTTACTAACTCGGAAGTGTGTTCTTTGAAATCCCTTTTATTGAGAGCTATGAACTGTATTAAGCAGACGAACGCAGATTGCAATTCTAGGAGAAGACACCGATGTTTCCATTGCCCGTTTTTATTCGATTTTTTTAATATTTTAATATGAAGATTTCTTCAAAATATACAGAGATTAAAGTAAGATAGCATTGTTATTCTTCAATCCTAACTATCTATTTAAAATCGATAAGAATCAAATAATTAAATTAAAATTAACATAAACTCTACAGTCTCCCTACACAGCGAACGAAATATAAGCCCATGCTTATTTTAAACAATTTGCATGTTTTACGCCCATCCGATAGGGCCCGATTAATTTTAGGGAAGTAAGCATTATGATCAATATGGTTTCGTTAAAACGTATAATAAACTTCTTGTATAATATTCCAATATAAATTTCAATAACAAGACATGTAACTACATCGTTCGTTTCGGAAAATGATTATACTTTCGATTTAATAATGCCTCTTCTTTTAACGAGATAAAATAGCTAATTTATGTTCACATGTGCAAGTTTTAGTTTATAATAAAAATCATTGCATATTTTTTTTTTATTTAATGCCTGCTAACATAAATCTTTTGGTATTGATAATGTATACACAACATATGCATACCAAAAAAATATAGATAGTGCCAAAAATTTTTTTTGAATCGATTTTTTTTTTATCACGGACATTCACAGGGGTTTCCATAAAAGAAGTCAGAAATTCTGTAATGAAATGGTCAGTAGTGATGATAGTAACTATTAGTAACCATGTTACCTAGTACCATAATCATAATCACATGTAGTTCACCACTATTCCTAAACCCGAAAAAGTGTATAGAGTATAGAGTTTTTCCTTGATATGCTTCCATTTACGAGACTATAACCGTGTTATATTTATGACTTAATTATAGTGGCAAAGAAATAGATCACTGTTTTATCCACAACACACATCAACTTGGCAAACCTAAATAATGCAAATATGATTCCAAAACCGTTACCTCTGATAAATTGCTTATTGATTTAACATTTAATTTAACTCGAAACGGATATGATTTATGATCAAATAATTCTTTTTAACAAAAGAATTACACCGGCTCTCACTAAAACATTTTCGATGTTCGACCCAATGAAAGTTTGTCCTAAGGCAGTGAAATTCCATTAGTAAGAAATGCCATTACTTACCGATTTTGAGATGAACAAACAAAGACAGTGCCATATTAGATAAGTTATATTTGTAAGGGTCAACGACTCCTCAGAGTTTATTCGTTTTGCAAATGTGAAAGGTCGCGAGAAGTAGGGTTGCTGATGTCGAACAACCTTATATCCAAACGACTATACTGAGCTTTCAATATCTTTCAGTACTACAGTGTTTTACTTCTTTTGTTACTACTGATTGATTTGAACAAGTAAAATAACATAATACCTACGGTTATTCTTAGAAAAAGTCCTTTGTTTCAGAAGAAAATAATTAGATCTGGTTTTTATGAATAGGTTCAGAACTCTGATTTATAGGGCCGCATCTGACTGAAGCTTGATAGATTTTTAATGTTCAAAACGTTCTGGAAACAGTAATATAATATATCTTTTCATAGGATGTTCTAGTTTTTTTTAAATGTTGGAGCAATGGCTTATTTAGAAGCGACTTTTAATATACAATTTCTCTTCTTATCTTTTCCATAGTAGCGCGTGTGTAGAGTTCCGTTCATTGCGGCCTATTTCTATGACGGAAATCAAGTGTCATCCGGAATGCATCAGTCCAGTTATTATAATGGATATATTTTTAAGATACAACGGACTTTGGCTTTCAAACCGACATTCCTTAGTTAAAAACCAGTAATAAACTTATGTGATTTAGTTTCGACTTAATAGAGAATGGTAGAGTTATTCGGTCTTCTTATATTAGTCTAACACGGCCACGTGACAAAAGGGCAACTAAAAGTTACTGTCGGGTATACTTAAATAAGAAGTTAGGTTTGTTGTTAAACTACTTTTTATACTAAACCTTGTATTTATTTAAATACAACAGAGACGGCAGACATTCAGAAACGTTTCTTTAATACCGATACAAAATAATCAGATTTTAAATCGTAATATAATCTCAACTCGTAATTGAGTGAAAAATTATATAACAAAATTTAATTTCTAATTTACATTTTCGGTACTTGGTTTCGAATAATTACGTAAAAATGTGTATAAAAGGATAATTTAAAGAAGGGTAAAGAAAAGAGAAAGAAACTTAATAATTAAGTACATCTACTGTTACTATTAGTTGTAATTTAATTTTCTCACTTTCACGAATACCTCAAAAATAGACATGTAAATTCTTCCAAAGTATTTATGGCTAATGGATCTTATTTATAAAAATACTTTACATATACCGAAAGTAAACAAAAAAGAGGTTACGCTCACGTTACGCATTACCGAAATATATTTTTTGCAGTCGTAAAATGCACATTAACCCAGAAATGGCAGACTCGCATTTTGATTTGGCGTAACTTTACACATGTGTCAAGGACTGATATTTTTAACAAGGCCGCGTCTAAAGCTACGTTTGGCATGCTGAACTAATTATTAAATAAACATAAATTTGGGTGGCGACTGTTTTATGAGCGAAAAATTAATTAAATTGAACAGTAAAATTGGACTATTTGTTTAAAATATTGAATACGGAGATTTAAGATCTTAAAGTTATTTTTGTTACGAAAACTTGGTCTTTTCGTAACTTCATTTTGGGACTTTAGCTGAGACTACAGACAGGTACAGCAAATCTTCTAAAAAGGAATTTATGTAAAATATACAGTGACTAGCATTTATCTTAAAGTGTATAATCATAAAAGAAACCAAGTTACAAATCGATTATCATTCTTCTAGTGCCCATTAATAAAAGTTTGGGACGGCCGAGACCTGTCCAATGTTTGCGAAATTAGTCCTAACCCAGCAGGGGATATCTTCCATTCTTCGTGGTCATTCCACAGCCTTTTTTATCGTCAAAACCCATGATTTAAACGAGCAATGGATGATTATTATGCTTCGAAAGAAAGCTGTTAAATATTTTATGTGGTTCAGTAATTACTCAAAGTAACAAAATAAGTCAACTTCAGGATATAAATATTTAGAGTTTAAGCTGACATTTGACAGCAAACTTTCGTCTTGAACGGGATAAAAAATTAAAGGAAGTCAATGTTTATAGAATTGTCAAGAAATTGCATACATAAATACAATGGTTATTATTTTGGTGTAGGAAGAAGCTACTGTTTATTTTGCTAAAAAGTATGATAGCAACGAAAAACGACTTAGTGCGATTAATTCAGTAGCGATATTTTTGCAATGGTTCTTATAAGTATGGCTTTGTATATTAGTAATAGCAATTTTTTTATTGAATTAAAAAACAAAATGAAACAAATCATCTTGTACAACTTTAATTGAACCTATTAATAATGACAAAGTTTATTTATACTTTACAAAGCCATAAAGAAAACACTAGGTCAAGTAAAACCTGTGCCAAAAGGTCATTAGGAGAGTATACCAGCATATTTAATTGTTTTACTATACAATTGAATATTTTTTCATTATAAATGGTTAGTTGGGAGTGATATAATTTCGTCCTGATTCCACACGCCATAAAAAAGACGTGGTGTCGATCGATTTTCCGCAGACACCAAGGAGTGGCTTCCCTTCCCTTCTGTTATAATTATTCTGGGTGAGCTTTTATACCAAGAACATTCTAAACAGACTTATAAGATATTAACTTTTTGTATATTATTTTAAGTCGGTAGCGTTGGCGTAGAAACCAATTCTTCCCGTGAGTGTCGGTGAATAAGGTTATTGGGGTATTTTAAGTGATTGTTGGGCGATGTGACTTGATACCCATCACCAACTTTAGTTAGGCGTGTTGCTCAAATTTTTTTTTATGAAAATCATCCCCTTTCGCAGCTAAATATTATAGTTAAAAACTATCATTAAATGCGTTGCAGAGAGATCAGCAAAATCTATTCGCATCGAGCAAGCAATATTGAGAACAGAATCCAACCTTTTCATATATAGATATATTCTACATTCTGCGCAAGGCGAATTGCTACACTTAAAACCTGCCAATCGATATACAGTTGAAAACAATTTAATAAACTAATGATAGTAAATCTTCCTGTTAAGTATAAATTGCGTGTGATGTAGAAGAGTCCCTTTGGCAGTGAAGTGAAGCGTATCACGGATCAAGTTGGATATGACAGGTTAATAGCCAGCTCTGTGTAATCCAGCTCCGTGCACAGATTAAACATGGATTTGAGCGAGTCATCCCCCTTTCTTTACTCTGTGGGCCGGCCGTTGACCCCGATCGTGATAGAAAAATGGAAAGTGTACGTAAATCAAGGAAGCTAACCTTTTAGAATAATTTAGGCTGATTTATGTCTTACGTTTTAGTATTAACGATTACTCGTAATGGTGTCTAATTAGTACTTTTGCTTTAACTTTTACATTCATTTGTAACTAATGTCTAAAGTTATGAATGTCAATATTCTCTATTTCCGGTTACTATAAGTAAAGTACTTAACTTACACTTGATTATATACCGTTAGCATTTACCAGTAATATTTTTAACTTTTTACTATAATGTAGCGTCGAATAATATTATCAAGAATCTACAATCCCGCAGAGTATTTTTATATCTTATACGACACAGCACGATCACAATATTTCTAAAGGTTCGGCGACGCTCGATAAGCCATCGGTGTTATATAAATCATTTTTACGGCGAGTGTACCGTGGTCCGCTCTTGTCTATACGACAAGCTTTCAAGAGCTATGAATGAGCCCTTTATACTCTATTCCGATACACCACCCACTTTATACCTGCATTTTCTCAAGACCTTATTGCAAACGGATAAAGAACACTTTAGCTTAAACCAGGAAGGTGTCTTATGAAAACTGTGAAGCGCTCGTCCCCAAAATGCCTTGGCATGGCCTATAAAATATCAGATGCCGCGTTTTCTATACGAAAATATGCATAACGTATACGAGGACATGTTTCATGTTATTTTTCAAAAAGTATGCGACATGCGCGTTAACTTTTATGGCGAGGTATCCTTTTGTTTTTGATCAATCTGTTGTATGAAAAAATGCGAGCGCAACGAATTTTAGGCGTGCGAGATTCATTTTAACCGTATCAGAAATTTACTTCAAAAATATTATTACAATAATTATTTTACAGCTGCTAAGCGATTATCTGATACCACATTTCTGGTTTAACTAATTGCTGCTATTCAAAGTATATAAATATTCAAACTTAAATGTTAAAATTACAATAATATTATCATTAGAAGTGATGTTTCAAAAGGTAATAGTAATGAACAGCCTAGATGTCTTCTTAACCCAACTGTAAGAAAACCGCCAGTACCTTAGATTCCTTCCTACCTTCTGTTGACTAAACAATGTATTACATAAACAAGATAACTTAAAAAGCGGCGTCCCATCAGGTATTCCCATCAACGTGAAGCCTGATAAGACCAGCCCAGTTTTTAGGTCAATAAAGACGGATTGTACACTTATCTACCACGCATCGTTAAAGATAGACACATTCTCTGCCAATACCGCGGGTCAGGCTCGTTAATCAGTGCGGTGGTCACCGGCCGCGCCTACAAACCCCTACGGTTAGTTGAACAAACTAGATCTTCCACAAAGATTACTATTCCGCAACAACTCCCTTTACGATGATATGCTGATCGACAGAAACTGTATAAATTGGCTTGCAGTCACGAGTCGCGGCTCCTTAGCTCGCCTATTTAAGGAGTAACGTGACAATCTTAGGCGTTCAACAGTCAAATAAATAGTCAGTAATGATACCATGACCCTTAATATAAATGTGGACTAGATAGTGTAAATGAAATAGATGGTCATTAGTTTAAACTTTATGTATACCATGTGCTCAACTGTAATGTCGAGATATAATTATCTTATCTCTTTCTATAGCTTTTCAATGAGGCGACTAAAGGACCTAAAGCTCTTTAAGTTATTGTTGAAATTGGTGATGCGGTCAAAAAGTTCACCAGGAGCTTCTTAATTTACGTATAATCAGATGATTACACGAAAATAGATACATACAAATATACTCACGCCTTTAATTCCCACTAGGGTATGCAGAGACTATCGATCACTAATTTGTACGATCTTGGCAAACCTCTCTAGCTCCGTTCATATCCATCAATCTTTTCATACATTCACATTCTCAATTTGGTCCTAATGTGTATAAAAATGTAAATGGAGCCATAAACAGTCTAATGTCGAGCCAGTTCCTGTCTGAAAAGGCGCGAATGGCAGTTCACAATGCTGTACTGGTTCCTACGCTGATGTATGGTAGAGAATGTTGGGCATGGCAAAAGAGGCATGAAAGTAGAGTGAATGCAGTGGAAATGAGATCCCTCAGAAGTATATGTAATGTAAGGTTGTGCGACAGAGTGAGAAATAGTGTAATTCGTGAACGTTTAGGTGTGAAAGATGACGTAGTGTGCAAGATAGAGAAAGGAATGTTAAGGTGGTTTGGGCACATAGAGAGGATGAATGACAGTAAATTGGTGAAAGAGATCTATAGAGCCAACGTGGAAGGTAATGTGAGTAGAGGACGACCACGGAGAACACACTTGGACCAAATTGAGAGTGTGCTCAAAAAGGCTGGCGTCCGAAGTATGAAGAATAAAAGAGCATGTATGAAAAGATTGATGGATGTAAACGAAGCTAGAGAGGTTTGTCAGGATCGTACAAAGTGGCGATCGATAGTCTCTGCCTACCCCAATGGGAACAATGGGCGTGAGTATAAGTAAGTAAGTAAGTAAGTGTATAAAAATATAAAATAAATATGTAAAAAATTCTATATAAAAAGAATATCCCACACCTGCGATATCCTATCAAACCAGAGAGCTCTACAGTTAACCATGAAGACAATAACAAAACCTAGTCTGCTACAGTTTAATTATCACCAAAGAATATTAACATGTATATACCACACGATATTTTTTAGCTATCACCTCACGAGGGGAGTGAGCTACCCGCATTCAACAATATGGTAACTTTTGTTAGGGCGCTTCAATTACAATTTAACAACTTCATTAGTGAACGAAGGAAACAATGTTATTGCTACCATCAACTATGGTCATCGAGATGTCAGACTGTTATGATAGTACAAATACAAATCAAACCTTATCTAAACGTATCTTGTTTACAGTGTAAGGTCATTGACGAAGGAGCAGGAGACCTATTCCCGTAGGTACTTGTGGTATTATGAAAGTATTTTTATCTAGGTTGTGGGTTTTACAGGTAGTTGGTCTGAGGGAGTCTAAAATACAGGTGACTATAGAAATATAGCATGGCATCATACATTTTTCCAAGGTGACACCCATCCTATAATAAAGAATAAAATAGTCTAAGATTAAATTATAATTTTGTATAAGTAATGTCTTTTTATATTAACCGCACACAAGAAAACTTAGTCAGACTCTGAGCATAGCCTTTATAAGATAACCATCGTTAAATTCTAGTAATACTAATTGAATGCTACTCTTAGCCAGTACTATATTTTTTGTAAGGAATAGAATCTTTGGAAAGTGTCAGGTTTGGTCTAGAAAGTGTTCTCTCATAATTTGAAATAAACGTTATCGTATCGGTAGATTTTTACAGATTGATTGCGAAACGACTTAAAAAGGATATTTTATTTATGTAATAGAGCGTATTACTCAAAACTGTTCTGTAGTTTTACAACAACCACTTCTAATGAGAGTGGCCTATGAATACCACAATACAGTTGACCGAACAGTAGGAAAACAATTTTTTGATCAAATTTTGAATAAGTGTAGTAAGAAAGCTCCCTACAATATGTTAGCAGAATTGCATATCAGTTTATACGGGCGTTTATTATGACGGACAGACGCGGGTGTGGACGGATAGCCCCGACTAATGATGATCGATAGCCATCCCTAAAGAAACACTGTATTTTGCGTATAGTAAAATGACTTCTGTTTCCAAGCAGTAAAATTGAAATTTGAACTACACTATACATTGAAAGTATGTTTTCCATGAGGAAACGCGTGACCGTGAATATTTAAACTGAATATGTTTTAGAACGAATTACTATCGATTTGGAATTGTATCGATGTATCTGGGGGCACGGTAGTGCCCCCGCCAAGACGAGCCAAGCGAAGCACACGGGCACTACCTACCTTTTCTCGAAGCGCTTCGTCGTTTTTTTGAACCCTCATAACTTGGGTTTGGGTTATGCTAGATCAACAAAACTTTCGGGATATATTGTCAATAGCGGACTTATTGAACATATTAAGTTTTGATTACATTAGCTTTTATACTTCAGATTTTATTTATATCTAAAAAACGCTGATTTCGTCACTGACTCACTGATGATCATCAAAATTATTAAGGTATTTCCTAATGTCCTAGAAAGCTGAAATTTTGTATGTAAGCTAGTATTAGCACACAAACAACAAAAAAATTATAAAACTTGTAACTTTCATCCTCCAACCCCTTAAACTAGGGGATGAGAGTTTGTATGAGACCTGTAATTTTAAAAGATTAAATTTCGATGACGCTAGAGGTCTAATCTAATAATAATCTAAAACTTGGTGCCCTCAGATATATATATGTATAGGTACTCCTTGTTATAAAAAAAAATAAAAAAAAATCGACATATGTTGAGACATATCGACAGTATCTGATCTATCACTTATTATAAACAGTAAATCAACAAAGAAAAAAGGCAAAGATAGAGAGTGGGCTATAAAAAAGGCGTCTCTGATGTGCAAGAAATACACCCCAAAAAAAGAAGAAAAAAAAAATTGTTACAAACAACTTACAAAAAGAAATGAAATCCCACCAAAAACATTTTCATGTAAAATGTTGCCAAGACGAGCCTATATGACGCGCATTGACAAAAAGTTATCAGATCTCATGTAGAGCCAAGCTTCTAACACTACACGCCCTAACTCTACAAGGCCTAACTTCACAAACTCTACACCTTAGTCAAAATATGTGGCTTGGCCGTTCGTTACTACAAGAACTATTGTATAACACAAAAGTAATGAACAGTGAATTGATTTTTCACCTTACGTCGATGTGAATGTAGCGAAATGGCCAAGACACATATTTTGACTAAGGTGTAGAGTTTGTGAAGTTAGGCCTTGTAGAGTTAGGGCGTGTAGTGTTAGAAGCTTGGCTCTACATGAGATCTGATAACTTTTTGACAGTGCGAGTCATATTGGCTCGTCTTGGCAACATTTTACATGAAAATGTTTTTGGTGGGATTTTACTATTATTAATATGAGAGTGAACTTTCTGTGATTAAATATAGTAATAAACTGATATTTTTATGCTGAAACCTTTGCGTAGTGTATTTGGAACATCAAATAAGAGAGAAAGAAGGGAGCGGATTTACGAAAGTAAACTGCTATTTGGTTACCCATGAAGCTGATTTCATGAAACGGAAAGAATCATGATATACTTTAGTTTACTCTCGTTAGTAAATATAATATGATTGTGTCTTTAAAACGGCAAGTGTCCGAAATATGAAGAATAAAAGAGCATGTATGAAAAGATTGATGGATGTAAACGGAGCTAGAGATTTGCCAAATGTTTACTAGTAATTTTAACCATCTGTTCAATCCATATAGACTTTATTATATATTTCAACAACCGTGATAGCCCAGTGGGTAGAACACTCGGTTATCGTGCAAACGACTAGTGTTCAAATCCTGGGTCGGGCCTACACCAATTCGTCTTTTTTAAAGACATATGTGTGGTTAATTTATCATGGTTGTTAACGGTGAGGGAAAACATCGTGAGGAAACCCACATGGCTGAGTTGTACTTAGTCATGTGACAGTGTATTCGTACAAAACGGCGATAGGCCTGCCCCCTATCACGTGAGTACACTGTCTTTGCAAAACGTGGGTACTCTGAACACCAGGTGACAAAGTCACGTGATGCTCAGAAGTATTAGTACCTCTGCCAACCCCTTCGGGGATATTCGGCGTGAACGTTTATGTTATGTTATTATGTTTATATATTTCAAGCAGTTTGCAACAGTTCATTAGTAACTTTCTAACTCATCAATCACCATACAACATTCGTATACTGTACGATTGTTTTTAATAATGTCCCCCATCATATTTACCTTTCAGCGATTCCACTTTCAGAACGACAAGACATTTCATACTCGTAGATAAAGTATTGTTCTTCACAATTCCGTCATACTTGGCTGAACTTTAATACGTCACTGATTTCGCGTTCTTAGACACATATAGCTTTACGTCTATTTTAACCCTATGAAGACTTACCCTTTCCTGTAACATCACTCTATCCATCTCACTCGCACTCGTTTAGAGACATTGATTTCATCTCGTACCGAAGTTGGTAAATCGCGATAGATAAGTTTTCGCATGTAAACCTTAGTGATTTTCGGTAAGTCATATTGGTCCGTAGGTGGCTAGAACTGATCGCGTAATGCTGTTTTTGAAAGCTATACTTTAAGGTCATATAGAGGCAGCTCTACAAATCACGACATCTTCGAAAGCAGTAACAACCGCATTTACATTTCCAGAAAAAAAGGCAACGTCAAAAGTTTCAAACAGTAAAATTAGCAATTGGAAGCGTTTACCCCGAGAAAATTTATGAGGGAGAGCTGAACGCCGTAAAACAGAGTTAAAGTAGTAGGCCATGGATTACAAGTACCCATTAAATTCATCGTAACAGAAAGGGTTATGGTGGTATGACAATGAATGTAGGCATCACATAAATAAATAGCCATACATTCAGTGTTATCCCAAAAAGAAGTAGTCAGAGCTTCAGAAATAGAAAATATTTGAAAATAAAGGTCATTGGTGATTGATGATGATGATTCTTTCTAAAATGCCCAAAATCTCAAGTCACCACTTACGCCACCCGTGTGAAAAAATAGGTTATTACTATTCTACGTCGACACTTCACAGCTAAATATTACATATTCGGCCATATGAGGATAATAATTATAATAACAACATTTCGTTCAACTAAAATTATTCATCCGTTTCCTTTCCACAGCACAATATCTCGAAACCGTAACCACGATCAAGTAAACATGAGGCGGGCATGCAAACGAGCTGATAAAAGGTCTGTTTACGGGTCTCAACCCGAAAAAACGCGAATCCCTTTTCAACCTACAACTAAACCGTTTACTCGGGCTATGGGACAAACTTAGACGAATTATTAAACAGTTCTCACATAACCCTAGTCAAATACGATACGGTTTGGTAGAATAAAGGACCAATTTAAAAGAAGTTAGCTTAAAAAATGAACAATACAACGTTTCATGAACCCTCGCGTAACTCTACTCCCACAATAACTCACACAGAAAACAAATAAAAATCTAAGCCGCTTCAATTAAAACAGCAGAGCCGACTTAAAAACTATACGAGGACAATAAATCATTAAATTTCTAAAACACATTCGACTTACGAAAGTAAATAAATGCATAAGCCATCATAGCATTGTATGAACATTCCAATTCGGTCGGGTTTCCTAAACCAAGGCTACCGTACAGAAAACCACTGTGCGACACCCCGTCTATTTATTTAGGATTCGGTCCTCTTATTTACACAAGGTATAGTTAAGCGAACTTGATTCTAAATTGAAGGTTTATTGAATTGAATTCTGAGTGGCTGATTTGAATAACATCGGCCACGTGCGGCCTGTCCACGGTACAACGAATGTAGGTATATATTGTTAGATAAGCCTGCATCCTGCATTTCAGGACATGGTTTTATGACCTTGGTTTGGCTCCAATCCAAATACGAATACGTTTTAATGCCTTGCGGAGATATACGATAGATATAAAGGAGATTGTGACTAATGGCAAGAGTGGACGGTGGGAGATAATCTTGGCTGTGATGTAGAATGTCTACTTTGAATATTAGCGAGTGTCTGGCTTTGTGAATGGAAATTGCTCTTGCAGTTTTCAGCAGCCTAGTGGTTTAAGCTTAGGAATTAGACGAGCGAGATTTTAAGTGTTCTGAATATTAATAGCTCAGCTCCTTCAAGTGTATAGCTTAATCTCCAGAGTTCACTTTTAGTTAACCATCCGGTTTTTTTTTCATTTATAATGTTAAGTATTTTCAGGAAGATGAAAACCTATTTATTTTTAATGTAAAAACTGCAATAGAAACTTATTTTACACGGTCCTATATTTTATTTTTAGTTGTTTCTTACTTAACATTTTCAAAGAATCAGTGAAACATAAGAAAACTTTAGAGCTGGAAACTCCTCAGCCATAATTGGAAGTTGATAGGGGACAAGATGTTGGAAATAAAGTATCGTTTGGTGATGGTTTTCCAACCGCATCGCCCGAAAACAACTTTAAAAAGCCCCATACTCTTAGTAGTATCTTACGACACCCGTGTGGGTAGAAAGGGGTAGTGACATTTTAAGCCGGCCCAAACGGCAAATTTGTAGATTTCACAGCCTAGTTTCCTGTCTCACTTTGAGTTTAAATCTTAAATGAATATGATAGTAGTTTTCATCTTAAAAACACATGACGTTTTATACCACAGTTATTTATTATTAACCTACTCACTGAATCGCGTTCTGTGAGCACTTAAAATGTATATAAATATGGTATGTTATGTATGAAAATATAAAGCATTACAACCAATGTTTCCCCAACGTTTCGCTATGAAGCGTCTCAGACGGGTGAAGATGAAAATTCAAATGGTTCCCACAAACTCGTCTTGATAATAGTATGCAGTGGCGGTGAATAATCAGCGCTAAGACACTTTAGCATACAAGAGAGCTTTTATGGCTGTTTTCTTATTATGATTCAGCAGGAGTTGCTACATTTTATCTAATATTTTGAAGAGTATGAAAATATTATAGAGGAGATATTTTATTTATTATGCCGTCGGAGAATCATAAATAAGATATACATTATAGATATAGATTCTTATGTTATTACTTATTTAGTTATCTGACAGAAAATAATATGTATAGATGGTCACAATTATTTAACGGAATTTTATGAAGTAACTATTTCGTTCTTTTTAACTAATAAAGAGTCTCAAAAGAATCTATAAATTTAACAATATTAATTTAGAAATTATGTAGAAATGTGCTATTTAATTAAATTAGGAATCCTGTAATCCAGGTAATCTATGACATAATCATGTTATTAAATAAAGATAGGGTCAGGCACATGTTTCACCCACTTATTTAAGTAAACCATAATTGCTTCTTACAACTCAAACTACAATAAAAAATAATATATTGTGAAAGTTAAATATATCAGTATTATTCGGAGGAATAAAAATAATTACATACAACAACTCATGTTCTTAAACATAAAAGAAAAGAAATAAAAGTCAGTTGAAAAGCTCCTTTCAAATGGACTTGGTCATCCAATTAAAGGTAAACCCTACGAGGACGAAGGTATACTGTCGGATGTCACGGAATAAAGGCTATTTGTAGGACTGTGGTGTTAGTGACGACATCGGGCGGCGCAATAGAAACATAAAAAAGCACTTTTAGTAAAAACGGGCAAACATATCAATATCACGTAAGTGGTGTTTAAAATATTCGTTGGTTAATCCCGATTATTATATACCAGCTGACCCGACAGACTTCGTACTGTTAAGAGCTTATTCCATTACACTTTGTCGTTGCTGAATTCAGACGTCCTTCGAAGTTACTGCCGCAGACGCTTGTTATTCCACTACACAAATTTCAGTTTGAACGTTATTCCACTAGTCTGAATTCAGATTCTGTGGCTTTCAGACGTCTTCATTCAGACAAAAGGAATAAGCTCTTAAATTTGCTTTTGCCAAACTTTAGGCGTTTTATCCGGTACTCTGAGTTCAATCAGGCGTGCATATTTTTTTGGCCAGTTTTTTCTGGGATGAAATGTATCCTATGTTATAATTTGGGTCAGTAAAATTCTGCAAAATTTTATTCACATACATTTTGTAATTGAGAAACCTTTTTACCTCAAACACACAAACATCTAATACAATAATAGTATCGAAAAAATTAAAAGAAAAAGAAGAGTTACTCTTTTCCTTGAAGTAATATATTGATCATAGAGTTAAAGCGTTGACCTTTCTCAAGTTGCTGAAGGATGACTGCTTGAATCATGGTTCATAGCCTTGTTTTGATAAGTTTCTAAATTAAAATAAATGTTAAAGACATAAACAAATCCAAAGATTAATGTTTACATTTCTCAATAGTTAGGCAATAGTTTTACAATACCTAACTAAACACATCTCTCATCAAACATAATTCACCCGTCGCTCGACGCATCGCTTCGCTCATAGAAAACCCGTTACTATGTGCGCAGTCTAAGGCTACTATTTGATGCATAGCCACTGTCTAGCCGTGGTTGATGCTCATTAGTTGTGATTGACTGGGGCGCAGACAGGTCAAGACTTTTATCTGGGATACTAAATATCCCCATATTTATACAAACCACTGGACATTTTATGTATCTTATTAGTATGATATAAATTAAAAAACTTATAATTGTTTCATCTGAATTTAAAGGTATAAACAGTACTCTTATATGAGACCGCATCATTCTTAGTATCGACGGGACATTGTAGATACAACACAGAATGGTAATAATCAATACACTTAACTGATGATAGATGAGTCTGTCAGCAAAGTCTAAGAGGATCTTCCCCATTCAAAATTCCACCTTAATTAAACTGGGATCTTTGATCTATATTAATTAGTAACTAACAAGTAACAGTAACTAATTCTTTCCAAGAAGCCATCAAAGTAGAATCGTAGTTTAAAAAAGAACCCCCCCCCCCTGCGCGCCGATACCCCTCCATAGACCCGTTTACAGATCACGATTCCGCTATGACACGCCCGCGCTTTTCCGACGCGACCGAATGGATCAAATTTCTATCTATCACTAGTAAAAGTACAAAGTACAGTTAGTACGTTAACGCTGTATATTTTTCCTGAATAACTGTATAAGAGATGACTGGGAGTCTAGTGATTTAGGACTAATTTACTTATACTCACGCCCATCATCGCCACTTAGCACGATTTGGCAAATCTTTCTTGCTTACCTTACATTCATTATTCTTCTCACACATGCTCTTTTATTCTTCTCACATCGGACTCCCACCTTTATAAGAACGTTTTCTATCTGGTCTAGGAAGTTTTAAGAGGCCGTCCTCTACAAACAATACCATCACCATTTGGCTCAGGACATCAAGGTCAATACGTCTTAAGTAATTTTTTAGTGGCTGTTGGGCTTTTTGGCTGGAAACCTATTACCAGCTATACTTTATAATCACTATTATCTCCACAAATTAAGCTTGGTAACCAAGAAATCATTTATTCCGAAGCTTTCAGTTAACTATCTTAATAAATTAATTATACATGAATTTAGACCGATGATAATGACCGATTCAGGATTTTAATTTATGGTTTTTGGGCTTGAAGTCGTTTCTTCACACTGAGATACTAAGTTTGTTCTTAGCTCGCAAAAGTAGTATAAAGACTAATAATTTATTGAAATACTCCATCCAAACAAATATATGTTCAAGTTACATTAGATAAGCGTTTTGTGTACACAAGGAAGAATGCACAAAACCGTATAATATAATACGTTCAAACACATCAAGATACTGGCTGGACAAAAAATAGCAAAAGATATTGATGTATGATAGATTACCATTACTATGAGGAGACGACCGCAAAGACAGTTTGAATTCAAATTTCTAAAGCGGAGATTGCGTTGCGAGCAGATGAAGAGATTGTATATTGAAATATATGTAAAGCAAGAGGTTAGCCAGTACCACACACTGGACCGTTAGAAAGCCTACCTAATATTACTATAGGGTAATAGTATTGGTATACAGAGTATTGACGTAATATTTCTCGTGACCTCATCATAGTACTCTGACTTTTATATAAATTAAGCAATCATGGTATCTAGATTGGCTTGATAACTGAATATGGAACAAACCATACTTTGTATGATTAGTTTTCAATTTCATTCTCTATAATAAACAAAATCAATTTTTAAATAACGAACTTTCAGTACCCCGAATTGGGATTTATGGCCGTGAGTATATGTATGTATGTATAATCTCTCAATATCTCATCTCTCACATGACACACTCGCTCTGATGCTTTCTATACATACTTCTTTAGCTACCTTATTGACAAAGCTACTACCAGCAACCAAAACATAAAAATATAAAACAGTAAAACACAAAATACTAAAAAAACATGCAATAAAAATAAAAACAAACGTTACATTTCAGGCCCATAACAAGTGCACAGCTAATTGGTCCACTGAAGAGCGAATGAAACGCGGGAAGAGTGTGACGTCACTGCGACTGTGACGTCACATCAACAAGCGGCTGACAAGTGTCCTTGACAGGAAACGAGACATAAATACTTGCAGTTGCACTGAGAAGAAATAAAAAGTATTGCATTTGTATATTAATGACTTTTTGGTGTTGGTTTGTTTCGTTTTGGTTAAGTACAGCCAATATTCCTAAAGAGCGAGTCGGAGATTTGGACGTTACTACTTCTCTACCATATTGGGTAATTGAAATGGGAAGATATAAAGAGGCTGATTGTAAAACTTTCGTGGCACTTTGTTATAGTTTGTACAAATCCCATGGGAAGATATAGGATGATTATATTCTGAACCAAAATTACACGGAAACTGTGTATACCTACGATTGGGTCATGCATCGGCTGTGACTTAGTATAGCACTCAGGATTTATATTATTTTCTGATGATAACATGAAAAATTTACAAAATTTTACTTACAAAGTTTTCTTTTTAATATAAGTTATGTAAGAGAATAATAAGAATTGAGTTAATCTCATCGAGGTGCAAAACGAAACTCATGTAACATTCCGAACGTTTCCGGTTGACATCTTTGTAAAGCAGTTTCACCATTTCCCCGTAATTTTACCGCATGCCCTTTTATATTCTAAATTCAATCACGGGTTTTCAATGTAATCAATTTCATATTTATCTGAAAGATCCAGCTTTTTGGTCAAACTAAATGGTTTCGCATCATCAAAAGTTAATCAGACCTTGCAATGCAAATATTGCCCTGTAATTAGATAAGTGTAATATTATAAAAACACCTTTTTTCAATAGCTGCAGAATCCATTAAACGTGAATAATCCAACGTAAGACAGCTTTTGTCCCATAACATTGTGACCAGTAATTGTCACGCAAAACTGACTCGCTTTCATTGGCAACAATAAATTGGATGCATTGACTAAAACGTGCTCGGATAGCTCAATAAAGCCAATTCATAAACGATATCGAATGCAAATTCCGGCAAGTCAATGGCCAAATCGAATGACTATCAAAATGCCGCTAGATTGATAAAATTATAGTTTTAATTTAATGTGTAAATTCATATATTAAATCATTACAATCCAAAGCGAATAATTAAAATAGTGAATGTATGTTTTTATCGGGTCGTAAAACACATGTTTCAACGTTTTTTAAGTGTAAAACGGGCGTTCTTTAAAATTTATTTACTTAAAGTAAAATTTTGCGGTTTCATATTATGAAGACTGAGTGTATACTTAATAAAGTGACACAATCTATATAAGGTTGTCTGGGCTTTTTGTAACGCTGTTTAATAGCACGCCTACAATAAAGAATTCGTTTCAACTTTCCATCACCTAAATGAACAACGATATTTTATTACAACAGTGTATTTACAAGATGGCAGTTTAAACAATTTCGATACAATATGTTATTACCACTTCATTACGATTACAGCGAATGGGCAGTGAGTGCTTTATTCAACACTTCCCAAATAACGGATGAATAAAACCAGCAATCAAAACGGGCTGTAGAAATCACGATGATTATAGTATACGGCGAAATAACTAAGTGGGCAGAAAAGAAAACAAACATCTAGCAAGTTTAAGCCGGTCATAACATTTCTTGAACAGTTTCACGCTACGCAATTACTTTCACACAGAGTTTACCACCTACCTAAAATACATAATACCAAATAATTGTCAGACCTTCGGAATCGAAATTATGCCGCAACATTTAGAAGGTGATAGGGGTAAAATTGTACAATAAAGGATTATTGGTGATGGGATTCGTATAACATCGTCCAATGATAAATGAAAAAGCCCCTAAACGCTTTATCACAGACACAAAATAGTTGCAGCTTCTGGTATATCAAAGATTATAGGAAGTAAAATAAGGGAAAACACGTGGAAAACACAGACACCGACAGTCCCAAATTATCAACATATTAGAAAGCGATCACTACGAAATTTTAATTGTAATGACAATTTTAAACTAAACGTTCAAAATCCAACCCCAAAATATCAAACTTACGAAAATAAATCATATAGGCTCTATTAAAGTATTCCCAAATTTCATCTCAACCCCTTCAATTACCTAGTAGTTACACCAATTTGTATATGAGGCGGTAACCCCTTTCGCGTGACTTGAAATTTGTCGTTGATATCAGAAGCTCGTCGATGCAAGTTCTGCAATTATTATAATTAAATGGAATACTGCTGTGAGAGCTGAAGCATGAAGACAGACAAGGTCGGTGACTGACCCGAGCCGGATATAAAAGTGCGACCATTTTACCACGCCATAATTTGGTCATCGATCATAATCTTGCATTGCCTAAGCGTTCACAAACTACGGTTTTTTATTTGCATAGATAATGTTACAACTATGTTTCTATTAGGAGTTACATAGAATAACCGAGTCGTAAGATTTAATTGTATTTTTATTATAGTGGAAATAGGTGAAAAGCAATACATTTCCCACAGAATAAATGTATTTTCGGCTCGTAGAAGGCCTTTTATGAAGAGGGCTAAGTTGTTAGATGTTATAAAGGTTACAGGAAGCTGATAATTTGGGTAGCAAAATTCGGTTGATGTGGAGATTATAGGGAGAGGCTTCATAAAATCAAAATAACAAAAAAATTCTATTGTGTGATATGGTGATGAGTGATGTGATGATGACACATAACATTTATTAAAAGTTAATAAATAAGCCATGTTTTCGTCGAACCCTATTTTTAAAGTTATTTTGCGTTGTCAATATAATAATGAAGGTGTAACGCAATAATACAATTCAAACGCTATTATTTATCCAAGCTATTTTTCAAATCAAACTCGAACTAAACTAGCAAGACAAAATATATAAAACGACACACATGACAGTTGACAATACAGCTACAGGCTTTGCTAAAGACAGATCGTATTTAGCTATAGAAATCTCGAGATCCAATTGTAAGCCTACCTGAATGGTTGGATTAATCAGGTTTTCTTAAGACTTATGTTAAGTCGTGTACGATTAAGTAATAGATAAAGACGACGATCTAGTCTCAGTTGGGTAGTTAAGTAATCTATGTCTTACAACTATTTGTCATTAAAAAGTTCAGACAAACTTTTCTAGATTATTGTGCCAAAGTTTTTTTTTAATACTTTTTAAGGATGAAAATGAGATTATTTCTAGCCCTAAACAGATACCATCCACTTTTCTCTTGGATGCCTGCAAATCCCATTACCTTCATCCCAGAGTTTTTTTACCGTCCGAGATTATTTGCAATGCAACCAATAAGGCTGGTAAAGTTACAATTTTTATTTTCCACTTTCATTTGAAAAGCAATCTGTGTTGAAAATAAAAATGTAAACGGTAGACGGCGGCAAAGCACAAGGGGCGCGGAAACGGCGGCAAAGTTTCACAGCAAAACAAATATGGCGGATCCGTAGCAAATGTTAATACAAGGCCGATAAATTTTACTGGCTTTATTTGGCCCATGACTCCATTTACAAGAAGGATAATTTGATGAGGTGATTTTTTTGGTATTTTTAAATACTGTTCATAGTTTATTTTTTATAATTTGATGCAATACTTTTTCAGTATTTATTAATACATAAATAATGAAAAAGTATTGCATACCTACAGTGTTTAGCATAATTTCATTGCTTTGAAAAGAATGACGTGGAGAGCATTGCAATAAGGCTTAGTTTGAATTTCTAAATAGTGAGAGAGATAATACTAAAAGAAGTTTCTTAGTTTCAATCCGCAATAGTTTCGTTAGATTTTCTAAATTGAATTACAGCCAAATATAGAGAGAAATGAAAAATATTTTTCTTAAACAGAGCACAAAAAAGCCATACCTAAGGGACCGCACATATTAACTTTAAGTATTTTAAAGGCATAATATTTCGTATGGTATTACTACTATCATTAAATCCTCAAATGTACATGCTTTCCTTTTAAGAAAGTCAATTGTCAGTACTAGTCACTTTTTAAGTTAAATAAGTTATAACATTTCATTTCTGGTCAATTACCCGATGATTATAATTTGAGTCTCTGAAAAGGTCGTGGTTCTTTCTCACTGCAATCGTATTTAGGCTAATTACATTTTGTTGGAACAGCCATATTTTAACTAAATAATCGTCTTGTTTGTCAATTAATTAGTCGGCGGCTCCTTTACGTTTTAAATGTTGATATTTAAGTAATCAAAATATCGGCACTGATTTCGCTTATTTAAAACTCATCTGTCGAAGTTCAGGTGTTTGTCCCATAAAGTTGTTCACTTACCGAAGAGTTTTGTTGTGATGTAAATTGGTTTGATTTCTTACCTGGAAATAACAATTATATGTTAATTAATATAGTATTGTTATAAAACGTTTTTCAGTAACTCTTTGAATACACTCATAACAAGCTCAGCCATAGGAAATGCGGATTCCCTACAATGTTTTCATCACGATTAACTGAAAGAAAAGAAATATTTATGTGCGCCTAGCTCGGGATTTGAAGTCACGTCTCCTGCATGAGAAGCGGTCTTATTTTCATTTAGCTATCAACTTTGTTTTCATAAATAGATGTGTTACTGATTTCATCTTTTGGCTTACGAAAATATTGTAAATTATTTTTTTGATTTTAAGATTAGTTTATGTACTAGTTAGATACGCTACTATTGATATTGTTACTGAAACTGATAGTGTTATCATTCGATGACTCTAATATTATTTATCTGACATTTTTATTTGGTGTTGTATTCGCATTGAGAAACTTGGTGTACGTGCATAAGTACACGTATGTACATGAAAAATATAGAAGAAACCTCAGAATTATGGTATTTTACGGAAAATGTTATCGTAGGAACGAAATTAAATATAATATTAAATAATGTGACCGGATGTCATTTTAATTTGGTCGTGGCAGATTTAATTACAAAATGCAAATTCATTTCAATCAACTTTATCGAAATTAGAAAAACCAGACATTAAAATATCAATGTTCTAGATCTTGGTTGTCTAAGAGTATAGGCAATCTGGCCCCAGGTCATTCTGAATCTGAAGAATTAGTGCTGAAATTAGGTAGGAATATTTTGCAGATTGTTTAATTGAACTTTTATCATATCTTGGGACAACACACATACAAACTGAAATATCAGTGTAAACGAAGCTACACGTGTGGAACTAAGTCGCGTCAAATGTCATGGTTCTCAACATGTTCTCAACTTAACAATGATGAACATCCTAAGAAGACTTACACCGCGAAATATCAGCTCAGTTATGTAGCTGTAAATACATGATTCAGAAGACATCAATTTATCAGTTTGTATGAAGTATAAAAAGAGAAAAATATTCCCGCGTTTATGGAAACTTGTAAGTTATCGAGATTGACGATTTTCCTGCGACATATGTAAAAAACATCTTTTCCTGTATAAAATACGGTAAATAAAAAAAAAAACAAAACAGCCAAGGTTTCACCGTCCGCGGCCGCCCACTTGCCCGGTCCCGGTTTTAAAGAAAGCGAGATCGCTATCAAAGAAATTACTTAAAAGACTTCAAAACCTATATCTAATTCTGCAGCTGTAACTAAGATAGCATTTGGGGATCTCTAGTCTCTAATTAAAATAATACTTTACGCAGCCATCAGCTAGAAAATGGAAACTTGTAAGTTAAGGAGTTTGACGATTTTCCTGTGACGTATGTATAAAATTCCCTTTCCTATATAAAATACGGTAAATAAAAAAATAAAACAGCCAAGGTTTCACCGTCCGCGGCCGCCCACGTGCCCGGTCCCGGTTTTAAATAAAGCGAGATCGCTATGAAAGCGAACATCGACAGATCGTAAAAATTTACGAGTCCCAACATCAACTCGTCACACTGATGTCTAGTATTGCTATATTTATGGAAACATAATATTATATTGGATTTTCTCTTTTTTTCTGCTTGGATAGAAGTACTAAGATCTGGGGTTTTGATTGATTGAACAACGCAATAACCAACAAAAACATACAAATTTTCGTTCACCATCATTGCCTCTTTCTAAGTTTTAATGATTATAGCTCTATATAGAGTATATATAATATAAGGACATTGTTCAATTGAATGTTGTATCGTTCAAATAAAAATGAAAAAAATACCGCGGCGTAATTTCAGGAAGGGATAGGCGGATATTCAGAATCATACGAGTAGATACATCCGCTAATATTAGTATTATACACACACACAAAGACGATATTGTACATGATGGGGAGAGAGCAGTTTTGAGATTCATTTATATTTTTGTTATGTGATTACTAGGTAAAAATATAAAAATGTATAAATTACAGAGATTCGCATAACAGAAAACATTAAAAAACGTTTTCGAATCCTACACTACCACAAGTTGATTGACACGATATCGAAACTACTAAGTTGAATAGCAAGCACTAAACTTGTGTCCACAGCTTTACAGTAAATTGAAGACATAACATAACATAACATAAACGTTCACGCCGAATATCCCCGAAGGGGTTGGCAGAGGTACTAATACTTCTGAACATCACGTGACTTTGTCACCTGGTGTTCAGAGTACCCACGTTTTGCATGGACAGTGTACTCACGTGATAGGGGGCAGGCCTATCGCCGAAGAATTGATTATTGAAGACTTACGTCTTATTTTTGCTATACATTACTAACTAAGTTGTATCTTTTTAATTCGCCATCCCGAGAGCTCTAAATAAAAACGCTCGTTCCACCAACATTTTATAGCTCCAACAAATAAAACGAACCTGTAGCTAAAGGCCATTCGATGAAGGACGTCAATTTACATTTCGATTAACTCGAGCCCTATCTTAATTAATCCTGTGTGACAACCGCCTCAACTGCGTACAAGTACTTTTACTCGTTTTTCTTACGACGTGAACCTTTTACGATTGCAATGCGAAATGTGTTAAGTCTACTATAAAACGTTTAATGCTAAATTATTTTTCACACTTAACTTGATTCGTTTGGTCTGAATAACGATTTTTCACACTTTATGTTTGATTTGATAATTCACACTTTACGTTTGATTTAATTTGATTTGATAAATTCGAACATAACATAACATAAACGTTCACGCCGAATATCCCCGAAGGGGTTGGCAGAGGTACTAATACTTCTGAACATCACGTGACTTTGTCACCTGGTGTTCAGAGTACCCACGTTTTGCATGGACAGTGTACTCACGTGATAGGGGGCAGGCCTATCGCCGTTTTGTACGAATACACTGTCACATGACTAAGTACAACTCAGCCATGTGGGTTTCCTCACGATGTTTTCCCTCACCGTTAACAACCATGATAAATTAACCACACATATGTCTTTAGAAAAGACAAATTGGTGTAGGCCCGACCCAGGATTTGAACACTAGTCGTTTGCACGATAACCGAGTGTTCTACCCACTGGGCTATCACGGTTGCTATAAATTCGAAGTTTTGTGTAAATGTATCGATTATCGTTATCGATTTGTTTTTTGAGATTATGCGCTTCGAATAACCCAAGTGAATGCCCAAGTAGCCGATTGGCCAAAAAGAGATCCAATATTTGACGAAAAACTTCATGGATTTTACAATATTTGAACAAATTAAGAAAGACAAAAAAAACTCGACGAATTGATAAACTCCTCCCTTTTTTTGAAGTCGGTTTAAAAAGGCAAACCCAACGCCTAACACTATAAGTAATGTATGACAGGATAATCAACCTAAGTTTTTATGTTGTCATAACATATTTACGAGCGTCATATCTATTAACGCCGAGAAGAAATGTTATAAATCACTTAGACTAATTGGTAAGATGACAGAATTTTACATAGGTACATTTTCTTTTCCTAGTGCGTCGTATGAGGCGACTATGACTAAAGCTTGTTAAGAGATCACACACCAACACCATCAATTATTTCACAACCTTATCCTCACTGAACTTCGAAAAGTGGCTTATACCTAAACCTCTGATTAGGCTACTTCTTTTGAAATTCCTAGTCGTGAGCACAGATATGTATTTAGATTATATAAGAAATAATTCCAACATGCCATCGCTCATCGGTAAGGGGGTAACCCATTTCCTATGTCTACTTTAAAGTAAATACAAGAATAAAAAAAATCTTATTGGTAAATAATAAACATATATGGATCATGATACGAGTGTCAATATTAGAATTTTACAAAATATTTTTTGTTAAACGGGTTGGCGTTCATATTTCTTTATTCTACAAATAATTTGAGCAGAATCTATTAACATGATTAATGATATTATATCCATTAGTCACTGAAAATGTACAGACGACTGCTCATAGTGAGCTTCACTCGATAATAATTGCGATTGTAGTATTTCTCTAATTGAAGTGCTGGACCAATCCTCCAATGGAAGCCGATGGATGCGTGCAGCGCAGGAACTGTTGTTGTCGAGATATTTGGGGAGGGCGTGAGCAAAGGCGCCGTGCCATTGGTATCTTAGATTTATCGGTAAGGTCTGTAGTTTTGAATTGACATTACGCATTATTATATTTTTTTATTCATATTATCGTTTATTTGTACCATTGTGTTTGTAGTTAAATAAGATCTTAATTTTAATTAAAAAAAAATAACTTATATTTAGAGTGTATAACCCGAAAAGAAAAAAAGTCTGAAAAAATACTTATAAGTGATTTAAATTAATAAGCTAACTTTAACCTGGTGTTTCTCTCAACATGCAGTGAGGTATACAGATCCCGATATCGAGCGTCCTGTCCGCGACTCTACCAACTGAAAATGATTTATTTTCCAAAAAGCCAACTTGCCGATTTCTTCGCTACATAAATCTAAACATACCCCACATAAAAGAGTTATTAACTGAATCACCTTTTTTCTGCGTCGACAGCATGGACATAGTTTTGACTTTATTAGTAATTCGATATATATTATACCATAATAGAAAACATCGTGAGGAAACCAACATAGCTAAGTTGTACTTAGTCATGTGACAGTGTATTCGTACCAAACGGCGATAGGCCTGCCACCTATCACGTTAATACACAGTCCAAGCAATACGTGGGTACTTCGAACAACAGGTGACGATGTCACGTGATGTTCAGAAGTATTAGTACCTCTGCTGACCTCTTCGGGGATATACGGCGTGAACGTTTGAGTCTTAGTAATTATTATATCTATGCTTCTAACTAATGGCAAGCGTAGTAGCGTTAAGTATTTTTTTAACATTCATATTCAGCTAGAGATCCCCAAATGCAATCTTAGTTACAGTTTCGGAATTAGATATAGGTTTTGAAGTCTTTTAAGTAATGATTGCGCAATGCGATATATTTTACAATCTTCACAACCTACTAAACTTATTAAAGTGAAAATTATGAAGCTGTATGATATAAGGCAGTGCGTATGTACATACATACATACACTCAAGGCTATAAATCCCAAAACAGGGTAGCCTGAGCTTCAGAGCTAGAAACTCCTCAGCCACATTTGGAAGTTGTTGCATATACTTTCTTTATTCTGTATAATAAACGACAAATAATGTGCTTCTTTCTTTCACGCATGACATACGCATAGACAGAAAATTATAGCGGAAATTCTGGCTCAAACCGCCACCGGAAAAAGCGTTATTTCGGTAATGAGCGCACGAAATTAGATTTGATGGCAGTTGATGTGTTACAATCAGGTTAAAATACAACAAAGAAACGTCAAAGAAATACGCAATAGCTCAAATGATGAGAGCGAAACCGCAGCAGTAAGAACTTGGGCAATAAAGTGTATCCGTAAACATGGAGTCTTTTGTTCTCAAACAAAACATGAAAATGAACATTTATAGAGCCCTAATTGAGGACATATACCATACTGTGTGTTGTAAGTTTGGTTTAGGAAAGTTTTCACACCATCTATTGTTTATTTATAGCATGTTATAGTATTTAAGATGGTACATATTACATGAGGTATGAATTTGGTAAGTAGTGTCGGCTGTTATTAGCACTACTCCGTTTGATCTTGTGGAGTTCGTATGAGGCAATTGAGAGTGTTGGGAAATGTGGAAACCCATTACCAAAGATTATTTATTTGCCATCGTGTGTGATAGTGTGTAACAGGAAAGTTCGCAGTATTTACATTATGTACTATTATACTGTTTTCCATCTATAACATAAAATCACAAATTAAACATCATGTGACAAAATCTTAGAAGATGTTCGGAATAATTAAAACCTTCGGCAACGTCTACGGAGATATATTCGTAAATTATATGTTCGTGTTTACTTTTACCTAAAGGTAAAATGCAAGAAGCGGGGCAGGATGAATCGGTGTGAGTTTTGTTTGTGACTGAAGGCTACAGTGCCTTAAGGGAATTAAGTCCCTTAGTTCACGAGCCTTACAAAGCTAAATAATTCATTAAGTAGCGATGTTTTTATGTTTCAACTCAATTGGATAACTAACAATAGGGAACGTCTTTTCCTCGTTTATTTACTAAGGACCTGTTTGATCTCAACATCAAAGAAGCTTTCGGAAAGCATTGAGCTACGTCAGATTAATGTGACAATTTGAATAGAATGCCTTTACTGTTAAATATGAATGGAATTTAATTGAATTTACTTCTTGTAAGCGACTTCCCCTGTGGTGATCCGAGCTTTGCTGAAATAACCGTGAAATTAACTGGTTTCGAATATCTTATTAGGAATTCATAGTCGATCTTAACTAATCTAATTGATTGTGATGGGCGATATAATGTTATACAGCATGTGTGCAATGTAAAGTAAACATGAAAATTTTCTAAGTAATAAGTCATGTGACATTGTATTCGCACAATGTCACGTGATGTCCAGAAGTATTAGTAACTCTGCCAACCCCTTCGGTGATATACGGCGCGAACGTTTGAGTTGATTATATTCTCTTTCTGGTGAAAAACAGTTAATAGTCTAATAAATAAGGTGCCTCAGCACCTGCAAAGCACTGGTCAGGATAAGGTTTTGGAGGCAAAAATGTATACGAGGCTGCTCTTTTTCACTAATTATATAAACTTATATATAACTATAAGTATAAGTATAGCAAAAACTTTGCACCCTTTTTTACATAAATGGTGTGGGGAGAGAGAAGAATAAATAAATTCTTCATAAAAACTTAATCGAATCAGTAAAAAAACACAACTCACACTAACATATACTTTACTTACTTTACTACAAGCATATATACTATTTTATTTAGAGTCAAAGACTGTGAATATTCCTTATAGATTCTTTGGTTTGCAAATTAATTTTTAGCCATAGCAAGAATAAACATATTGAAAAACATCGATTATTTCTTTTAATAACCAAGCAATATCAACCATTTTTCATCACATCGATCGATCGATTAGCCATCAATCAATAAAGATCGCAAATTAATTGAAATCGTTATTAAACTAGACCAGCCCGGTAGCGGCGCGTAATTAAATTAAAATAAATTAGCTTTGGACACGGGAAAGTTTAGTAATTGATAAGAAATTGGTACGTGCGAGGTTCTTATGTAACGTTCCTAGACTCCGTCACAACTTGTTAATTAGTAGACGCCACATGTATATTAAGAGCAATTATCACTAAGAATAAAAGAGAGTGCATGAAAAGATTGATGGATGTAAGGTTTGCCATGAATGTACAAAGTGGAGGTTAATAGCCTCTGCCTACCCCAATGGGAAATAATGGCGTGAGTGTATGTATGTGTGTATCTTCCATGAATGCTTGACATTACATATCAACGAATCAAAATAACATCAGACATTCCCAATTACAACGAAAATAGCAATCATAACCAAAAAACCAGTCAGCATCATGTCTAACACGTATATCACGAACAAGCGGTGTAAAGCAACACATTCGATTCAAATTCGTTGCAAAGTTTTAATTCGTTTTGAAGCGAACAAGTGTAGCCGTCATCGCCCGAGTTCCGAAGTTAAATACTTATTCTCGGGTAATGTAAACAATCGGTATTGTTTCGAAAACGTGCTCAATTCACTGACAATTTTCAGCAACAAGCACTATTTGTTTTAACTTTGTGTACATTTGTTGGCTTATTTGATATCCATTATGAGACTATTACTTTTTACTTAGTTTGTATGCTCAGCAATAATGATAGAGAAGCTATCACGAAGCTCTGTTAATTAAACTTCATCATTCAGTCTAAAATTAATATTGTACTCAGAGGGCACTAAGCACTTTAATAGGTAAAGTCTTCCTTGCTCCGAAACTTGCTTTATCCCTTTTTGATTATAGATGCAAAAGCAAATATATCCCTATCATCCCTCCCAAAGAAGAAAATAATGTTGATAGACCACGTCCCAATACAAAGAGCAAGAGATAAGTTATGAATACATAACATAACATAAACGTTCACGCCGTTTATCCCCGAAGGGGTTGGCAGAGGTACCAATACTTCTGAACTCACATGGCAGCGCCATCTAGTGTCCAGAGAAGGTACCCACGTTTTGCTTAGACAGTGTACTCACTTGATAGGGGGCAGGCCTATCGCCGTTTTGTACGAATACACTGTCACATGACTAAGTACAACTCAGCCATGTGGGTTTCCTCACGATGTTTTCCCTCACCGTTAACAACCATGATAAATTAACCACACATACGACTTTAGAAAAGACATACTTATGAATACAAGAATTAATAATTATGACAATATCATTGTACATATCACAAGCCTAATACAAAGATTACATACATACGTATCCTCACAGCCGTAAAAAGGGGTAGCCAGAGGTTCAGATCTAGAAACTCCTCAGCCACATTTAGAAGTTGATAGAGTAAAAGATGGTAGAAATAAAGTATTTTTGCTGATAGGTCTTCAACCGCATTGCCCAAAAACCACCTAAAAAGCCCCATATCGTTAGTCGCCGTACGACACCCGTAGGTAGAAAGGGTTGGTGACATTCTAAGCCGGCACTACACGGCACTATGTATTATGTACATAGCAAAAGCCTATTACAAAGATTCGTTTCTATAATGAACATCGTATCTCATCAATATGTTTACGTAACTGTACAAAGCATTTGATAGTTAAAGCCGGGAGAATACCTATGCAAGATGCTGCACCGAACATAGCCTTACTGTCTACCATAAAATATTTACTGTTCTTTTAATTAACGTTCTGTCCAGCTGTTGCTTTGTACCGCTTTCCTCTTTACTAATTAGATAATTTCCCTTTACTGCAACTCTCATATATACAACGGGAATATAAATACTAATTTAAGTACATTTTTAAGAGAAACATTTAAACATATAGAGTTTAAGTTCCATTTTTAGTAGTCGTTCCGAGTTGATTGTTTTTGGATTCATGATCAAGATGTTAACCAGCTCACGTTTTATTTGGAATCGTTCGTTTACTTTCAAATGAGTGGGTGTACATTTTATACTCTAAATAAAGTGCAAGTCAGAGTAACTTTTTCAGATTGATACAAATTAATTATTTATTTATTATTTAAGTTCCTAGTTTAAAATAAACTAAATATAATTTGTCGACAGCATACATTAGATCTTTGGGCTCATATCTATATTCTGTGGTTAATGTACATGCTAATAACATTTATCGACTTCTTGACTTCTTGACTAACTTAACTGGACAATGGTTTTAGAAACCTTCATTTTGTAGTGTATCTTTAGTGCTCATTTATATCATTTATGAGTATCTCTGAGTCATTCACTGAACCTTACACCAAAGAAAATATACGAGCAAGGGAATCCAGAACCAAAATAATGTCAAAATAATTTTAAACATAGCTTTAAAAACCCAATAACAGTAAAATCAACGCAACTATCTCATTTCCAGTTAAAAAATTTGCGTAATATAAAAGAAAACACGTCACAAATACCAAACATCAGTTGATTAGGCTCAAGGATATATTGAGTAGAGATGGGTACACAAAGCTGTAACCCTGCACAGCACTCGACGCACCCCACGGCCCCGTGGACCCCATACGAGCACGCAGTTAGTTGCAGGTGCCGACTATTTTTCTCAATGACAAATTCACATAGGCAGCTCAAATGCACTGTTTGGCCCAATTTTAATTTTATAGCGATTTTATAATTGCTTAATTATGAACAGACTCCAAACATTAAACAGATTCAGACAGTTGATTAGTCTTTTGAGTAGAGATGGGTACACAAAGCTGTAACCCTGCACAGCACTCGACGCACCCCACGGCCCCGCGGACCCCATACGAGCACGCAGTTAGTTGCAGGTGCCGACTATTTTTCTCCAATGACAAATTCACATAGGCAGCTCAAAAGCACTGTTTGGTTCAATTTTGTTTGAGCAGCGATTATATGCGAGAATAATTGTTTTTTTTATAATATATTTAAACACGCAAAGCCGATTTATTATTTTTTACTTAAAGCGTATGGTGGTTTCTTCAAGGTAACATAGATTGATGACTTTTTAATAAACAATAGAAAAGCAAAATATAAACGAAAAAATTATTGTATACCAGCGAACTGACTTAGCTAAGCCCGGTTAGTGTTTTCATTTCAATATCAAAATGTTTTTAATGACTACTAAGTTCTTATGAAATTAAGCGAGAAGATATATATGTGTGATGCCTATAGCAAACTCAAAATGATGTAGCTATTTGAATGTGAAAGAATTTTTATGATCTGTTCAGTATTTCTATAGATAAGTATACATACAGACTTTATTCATTTGTAAAAAAAAAGGATTACTAGTTGTATAGAGGGTTTTGAGTAATTCAGACAGCCATATAAAACTAAGCCACTGTGTGTGTAAAAACAAAAGTACCAAAGTCAATGTGAAACACGTAAAAACATAAAACCTCCTCGCTAAACGCCTATGACTTGCAAGCAGACAGTACTACATTAGTACAACTACCTCGCGAAACGGCGGCGGCGGCGGGGGGTTGGAAAATTTGCAATATGCGACACACTGATAAACATGTTCGCGTGACAAGACTCTTACAACTACCCTTGTGCTGTGGCTGTGGAACCTCATTCGTCATGTTCGGTGTCGAGATGAGTCCGAGTAGTTTCTGATTATTTCAATAGGTTATATCGAATTATTTATGAAGTATTTTTTAGACAGCACAGAACTATGTATAAGCATTTATAATAAGTAGAAGGTTAACCGTAAAATTTATCTTATATATTTTTGAGTGATTAAGACTGCGATTTTAAACTAAGTGTGTTCTCAGACAATACGTTTTCTTATAGAATATTCATCTTTGCTTAGAAACAAAATACATATATCGGACACATAAACTTCTCGCTAAACGTCTGTGACTTGCAACTAGCAACACTAAAGCTACATTAGTACAACTACCTCGCGAAACGGGGCGGCGGGGGTTGGAAAATTTGCAATATGCGACACACTGATAAACATGTTCGTATCACAAGGAACTCATAACTACCCTTGTGCTGTGGAACCTCATTTTTCATGTTCAGTGTCGAGATGAGTCTTGTTATAACAATTTTTTTTTAAATGTAACTTTTTAGACAACATAGAGCGCTGTGATAGTATAGTAATCCTTAGCAAAGAAGAAGGTAAAACGTTAACTCAATATTAATGTTTTGTGACATCATTGAGACAGCCAAATGAAACTGAGGTAAACCTTTTCTTAAAGACCTTTCACTCATCAAAATCTATATATCAGACACATAAAACTACTCGCCAAACGTCTATCACTTGCGAGTAAACGGCGGTGCAATATGCGACACACTGATAAACATGTTCGCGTCACAAGGATCTTACAACTACCCTTGTGCTGTGGAACCTCATTTGTCATGTTCGGTGTCGAGATGAGTCTTGCCGCACTTTAGCAAACCTACTAGTATGATGTGGCGTGATTTATGACATAAAACTGTGTTTCTTAGGACTGAAATGCAAGGTTATGGATGACTAGTTTGTCTGTAAAGAAGAGGGATGAATCGTTGTAGTAAACAAATTAATAAAAAAGGCACGTTTGTTAAGTACTTAAATATTTCATCCTATTAATATTATAAATTTAGAAGTTTAGATGTTGTTTGGATGTTTGTGTTTGAGGCAAAAAGGCTCCTCAAGTACAAAATGTATATGAATGTTTGGCAGAATGCTAGATAGTGATCCAAATTATAACACAGGATACACTTCTGTCCCAGATAAATTTATAGGTAGTAACAATTAGGAATATTAATAAAACTATACAAAACATATATTTTATTTAGGTTTGTATTTTTCTGCGTATGTAGAAGCTTTGACAATCTTCATAAATTTACAGCAAATATAAAGACTAATTAAAATAAAAAATAACGTCCAAAAACAAAACGAAATAGCCATGATAATTAAAAGCACAGCACAATACAATCTCCAATATTGTCCAGCAAGATCAAAAGTTAATTCAATCAGCTAAACATAAGGACCGCCTCAGACATTCATTACCATAATAAACAATGTCTTAGAGCTCGAGCCGTAACTATGTCTGCCTAGAGCAAATTGCGCGGACCCTATTTTAGACTCACAATTGAAAATTCATTTTCTATCCTAACAGCAAAAATTCACTTAAGGCTTAAGAAAATTTATGAACGCCAGAGGTAATATTCATAGGGCACAGAGCTGACTAAAAACTGAAAAAGGTAGCGAAATGATACTTTTTATCTGTATACATAAGTTCAATGCGTATGTCATGAAAATGCTGTGAATTTTTAGAATCCCATACTAATCGAAGACCTTTTAGATATTATTTTATTGTACCCGTACGAAATCTGTGATTGTAATTCGTTGTTGAATTTTGGGTATTTTCAAGCCACCGATCTTCAGAATAGTTTTTATATTTAAAGTCGACTTGAATTGTAGATTTTCGAAGGTTTTCTATAAGATCTGGAAAATTGTAATATCCGCCCGCCATACTAAATACAGACCTAAACACACCAACCACAGCTAACGATTTCATCAACCAATCTGCATCAAGCGCCTCGAAAAGATTACAAAGTTGAGTACTAACGAAAGAACTGTTATTACCAGCCATCATTAAAGGGGCGGTCTGTGCTACCAATTAAATATTTCAATTAATGCTCCTGTCACCCAGCAGCGAATTCCTTTAGAATTTACTACTGCGACACGGCATTTACCTAATTGGAATTTTGTAATGTCAAACTAAATACAGGTGGATCATTTGTCATTGCTTTATACCAAGCTCAGGCTAATTCAGACTAAAGCATGTTTCTTGCTCGTAATAGGCGCATTTAGTCTTATTCCAACTAGTTGATTAAGGTTATTGAACTGTTATCAAACAGGTACTCGTGTTGAATGGCAGCACATTAAGTTTATCGCGAAACATTTTTATTCAGTTTTGTATGTGATAGCAAGGATAGCATTTACCTACATAGACATACGTACACGTTTATTCCCAAAGTAGCAGCAGACGTACTTTGAATACAAAATATTGCATATAATTGTTAGTTACGCCGGTACCCAATTCTTAAATAACATTATGTCACATATAAATGTTCTAAATGACATTGTACGAATTTACTATTTCGAGACGAAGTATGACTCACCTATGAACACCTTTGTTGAACCCAAAGCTCTTTGCTTCGCAGACCATTCTCTTCCCACTGAGCTACTAAGGATACTTAATGTATGTTCACGTCATATATTGAAATTTAATTACCATAGTGATTCCTATTAAGTAGCAACTAAGATATGTGATAAGTGCAACCGTTCATACATACCTTTTCTATAAATATTGGATTAATTCGAAAATCTGCAACGCTAATTAGCCCTTTACAAGAATAAAGTCGAGGTGTTATATGATTCAGTGAATGAACAGAATTGTGAGTAGATTTAATTAGCGATAATGAGATCTGCTCTATAATGTTGCTTTGCTTAATGCACGCTTTGTTAGTTGTTTAGCATTCCACGTTTAAGTTGAGTTACTGTTTATTAAGCTGTAGCCATAAATATGTGATATAATGCTACACTAACGTTTAATAGATTGGCAATACAAAGATAACAGCGAGATCAAAATCAATATACATTACATCGGTGTGCGCAAATGAGTGTGTGTGCGTGACATTGGTACGGCGCATACTAGTTAATTTACTAAATTTAAATACTGATTCAGATTATTATTATCCAATAAGACATATTTTCCTATATGTATATTGCCGCGTAGTGTCGGTTTAGTTGCCGTGTAGTGTCGGTTTAGAATAGCACTACCCCATTTCTTCCGGTGGGTGTACGTAAGTGGCGACTAACGGTATGAGGCTATTAAGGGATTTTTGGGCGATGCGGTTGGAGACCCATCACCAACAACCTTTATTTTTACTATCTTTTCCCCACTCAAATTTCCAAAAGTGGCTGAGGAATTTCTAAATCCTTAGCTCTGGCTACCCCTTCCTGGGATTTATAGCCGTGAGTATGTATGTATGTATGTATAATTATATTGGTTATTATATTTTATTACTTTCTTGAATTAATAAAATTTCAATGCTAGTGAAGCAAAAAAAAAACACAAAATGAGTAGGTCAGATAATAAAAAAACTTCAATTTAAATAGCATATTTAACAAAGTAAATGTTAATGTTTTGTTCACGACTGACGCCAAACCGTTATAAGCCCTTATCGTGTACGTAAATGGACTCACCCATCTAACATTTATGCTATGACGTTTGACTGTTATTGCTAATCTATTGTTATATTAAATCTATGGTTCTAGCTGTACAAGAACAACTTACTACACTGATATTATGATATGAAAATAGTTTTTTTTTCTTAAATAAATATTCCTATCCCCGAGCAACTCTAAATTAACACTCTATAACTCCGAAGGAAGATTAACTTAAAGCTAAGACGCATTGGTTTAGGCCCCACCTAGGATTCAAAACCACGGCTCCTACGTCGGAAGCGGTGTTCCCACTAAGCTATTAAGGTTGTTAGGTAATCCCTCGCCAATATTTCCTCCCCCCTAATAAGTTAAAGGACCAGAACCGTGACCCATGATGTCTATTAGCCTGGATTCTGGAATAGTATACCTATACAAAACCGGTGCCGTCTAAAAACCAGCGAGCGGCAGCTGACGCACTTATGCTGAGCCAGAATCAATCCTCAATCTGTTAATTTTTATTCTTTACTATACTATTGTAGTTGTACTATGATAATAACATAAACATAAACGTTCACGCCGAATATCCCCGAAGGGGTTGGCAGAGGTACTAATACTTCTGAACATCACGTGACTTTGTCACCTGGTGTTTAGAGTACCCACGTTTTGCATGGACAGTGTACTCACGTGATAGGGGGCAGGCCTATCGCCGTTTTGTACGAATACACTGTCACATGACTAAGTACAACTCAGCCATGTGGGTTTTCTCACGATGTTTTCCCTCACCGTTAACAACCATGATAAATTAACCACACATATGTCTTTAGAAAAGACAAATTGGTGTAGGCCCGACCCAGGATTTGAACACTAGTCGTTTGCACGATAACCGAGTGTTCTACCCACTGGGCTATCACGGTTGCTATGTACTATGAATTTGCCTTGTTTTAGTCTTGAGTGAGTACGAACCTACCTTTTTGTACTAATTAAGTTGATATCAAGGTATTTGAAATACGCCATTTACTGACCTGCAACAAAATAAAAAATATATTTAAATAACTTTTAGTTTAAAGTATGAAGGTTACACTTTAACAGGAAATTATAAAAAAAATACTTACATGCCAAAGGTATGAAAATACGAAATTTTTGATGGATGTAAAAAAGCTCGAGAGTTTGGTAAGGATGAATATGAAGATGGATCTGTGCTTAAAATTATGGGAAAAGTGGTGTGAGAATACGTGTGTATATAAATAAAAAAAACATGAAGGAAAACGAATCTTTCATATACACCATATACCCAAAATTGGTGATGTTAAGTAAAAGCAGCATATAAGCTTTTAGCTGACATCGCAAACTTATATTCTCTATATATATTCCTGAGATCAGGCTTTAAGAACTGAAAAGCGCAAAAGCAATCTTAAGCTATAGCTTTAGCAAAGACATGTCTTTGTTTATTGAAATTTATGTTCCTTTTATTAACAAGTATTTTGGTTCGAGTTTCATTTTATCTTGTTTCGCCAACGTTGGCCAAGAATGGTAAATAGGTAGCTTTAATGAAAACAATAGGAATCTCTTGGAAATGTTTATTTTATGTATGCTTTTTGCTTCTGTTTTTTTCTATTTCAGTGCTTAAAACGTAAATACCTTTTTTTATATTATTAAAATACAACTAATTTCGTTTTTATTAATACAACTAAGTCTGTTTACTTTATGACACAAAAATTTGTTTAAATAAAACACTTCTAGCTTTCTAGAATACTTTTATAGTGGAAAAGACTTATGTTTAATACCGGGTGTATAGATATCTTCAACCTTTAAATTAAAACAGTGATACAGTTTTATGTGCAGTCGTAACACTCGGATGGCGGCGAGCGTAACAAAGTAGTTGCCCTACTGTCATCTTTGATTTCAATTTATTGTTTCCAGCAAGCCAAATGGCCGACACATCAAAATAATAGATTACTTAAGTCTCGAGAAAGTTTAATGCTGCAATTAGAAAATAAATCGTTATTTGCACATAACTTATAATAGAAATATCGACCGGTTTTCGTGAGCGATAAAAAAGTACTCGAAACTTTTATTTATTTTCCAATAAACGGAACAAAGACTACTATGAAAATCTTGGATTTCTCGAAAGCGAATCGTTGTTCGAGTTAAAAAGCTGGGTAATAAAATAAGTTACAGATCGTTTATAAGCGGGGCTAGAGCATGGGCTATGTTTTACGAGGTGTTCCCTTGCGGAGGACGAAAGCTAGAGTTGTTCGATACGGTTTACTAGCAAATCGCTAATGTGAGTCCGGAACAGCGGGCTCGTAAACATGCCCACACTGTGAAACTGCCCAGTCGATGTTTCGCGGTGATCGTTGCTGCACTCGGTCATGATTGACTTGACATCATCTGTCATCTTGTTCTAATCTTTGAATGATATCCAAGCTGAGTGTGGAGAAGATAAGATGTTGCTGATTGCATCGCTCAATTAACAACCTAATGCCTTTTACTTCACTTAAGGGAACAAATAGAAGCTAACATCGTATCATCATCATCAAAGAATATATTTTCTAAATATGAAGTTCTGGTTTTTTATCTTTCTAATAGTTATGAGCTTTGGAACTCATTAGATTTGAAACTGTAAATCTGTAATGATAAAAAACAGGAAAATTATATAACATCAATAGTACCGCAATGTCATTGAATATCATTGGAGAATCTGTAATCGTAATGAGCACTTAGTTGAAACATAATATCGGAACAGTTTTCTCTCGTAAAAAGCAAAGTAAGATGAGTGAAATAGCGATAGACATAACGTTTATGGCCTATAAACCGGTGATATGATAGTCAAAGCCACTAGTAAACTACACCGCACATAATAGAACCACAGAATAATAGCATGACCCCGAAGAAGAAATGGATACGGTAATGAATAAGCATTTCTAAACGATACAGAGTAGGCCCAGGGTGCATGGGAACGTGTCTGCAAACAAATATAAGGGGATTTAGAACGCACATTGAAAACGTATTGAGAAATTAATAGGAACTGCGCAACGAAGCGAACAATAGTTTACAGCGCGGTGGTCTGCTTTGCCAGAAATGAGGGTATTTGTTATTTCAGTGTTACACGTTGTGCGGCAAAGTAATTTATGTTATCGACTTTCATTGCTGAGAGCATCGGTTTATTTTACAAACAAATATTCAGCGAAATATCTTTGTTGCGATACGCTTTGAACAACCGAAACCATTTCAGTTGAGAACTGTAGTTGAAAATATAAAACTGAGAATTTTAATTTAAAAAGCCTTCGAATTGGACCTGTTAAGCTAAGTTGAGTTGTGACGCAGATTGTAGAGTGGCTGAGAAAACACTGAGTTTTTAAGTTACTATTCGTACTGTGTTATTCTTATCAATACTTGATCACAGCCCAAGAAAATATTCAAGACAATGAAGAGCAACCTCCTTGATTAAAATATTTAGAATTCAAAAATAACCTCTCATTGCACATCATAATTAAAACATTATACCGATATCTTACAGTTTTCAAACAAAGAGCTTTTTAAAAAGTTAAGAGGATGGTTTTATCTTATTGTTTATGAGATATCTTCAACTTTTGTACTGCGCTCATTTATATATTTTTATTAAACCTTAATTGTACAAAATTATTCCATAAACGTAAAAAGTCACTTAGATCCACAACAAAACAATCACCACGCCAACCCTATCACAACTCCCGCGCAAACGTTTGGCGCGAAAGCTCAACTAGTTCCGTCTCAATTAAGCTCGTTTGATTTGCAAACGGATGCGTCCACTGCGCCCGCGACACTGACACTCATTGCGTCTATGGATTATTGAATGGAAATTATTGCATACCTAATTCAGTTGCCAACTTTCTACACGACTCGATCTATTACTCGGTTTGCCGTATTCATCGATAACGTCTGTCGTTGAATAAATGGGGTACGTGTTAATTAATGCTTTACTTTGTTTGGATTGAGTCCAGACGAACTTCAAATACATATAAGCTAAAGAGATTGATTTAGGTATATGGTTTAGAAATGAGCTCCCGATCAAAAAGGAACCAACTTTGATAGCTCATTGAGAACATCTTCGCTTCTCATGCAGGAAACTCGAGCTCAAATCCTGAGTCATACACCAATGTGAATTTTCTCAAGTCATATGTGTGGTTAATTTATCAAGGTTGATAATGTTGTCCATCGATTTCAACATCGTGAAGATTTACGGCAAAAACGTTTGATTTAAGTTGAGTAATGATATTTCCCATTGAGCCTACACCTTAGTGCCTTTTTAGAACCTATTTGCAATACCATATAACTATGTGGTAAATTTTAATGTCGTTTAAGATAAAAAAAAAACGTGTTCAAATGGTAATCCGCTAAATCACTAATAAAACTCACTTTTAACCACTAAGGTACTTTGACCAAACATACAGATATTATTCTGAACAGCACTTTCACCCTTTCCAAACACAGAGTATAAAGCTCAATTTTTCCAACTAAGAACAAGCAATCACTCTAAAACTGAAGCAATTTATTTTCTTTCAGACACGTATTACATGTCTGCGAATGTTTCATTCCAATTAATCTAGGGGTGTAACCATACCGGAGCGGATTAATTACCATCACCAGTCACTCGGCGGGCTAACTGCCGATGTATAAATTGGCTATTTGCACAGCTTGTCATGTTATTAATAGATAGAAAACACATAAACAAGAGCCGATAGATATTCAATATCGTGGTCACCTCCGCTCGAAACGTTTGACACCGTTTGCTACGAACTCGTCTTGCCAATTACCATCAACTTGTCATCGGCTAAACGTTCAACTGTTTCTGTAGCTAGTCGTTGGACTTTTCAACTAGATTTTAAGGGCATGTAGGATTTTTAAAGTACGGGTTATGCGAATGTAGTAAAAAAATAATAATATGTAGGCTGAGAATAGCATATCCCTTCTCTTCCGGTGGGTGTTGTTGAGGCCACTAAGGGTGGGTAGCTATATTAGTAGGCTTTTTACGCGGAAAATGCGAATTCGGTACTGTCTTCACTCCACGCTTTACAAGGTTTAAACAACTAGACCTTATTTTTTTATAAGTTTTTCCGAATTAAGACCAGATGTATGTGTGGTGTAGCAGTTAAGTGCTCGGCTTCAAATCTTGGCTTAGGCAAGAGCGGAAAACTAGTTATTTATAAGATCACCATCGTCATCTGAATCCAATCGAACAATTGCAACTATAAAACGATAAATTTAAAGAGACTTGCCATACAGCACACAATCTCCTACAAATAACTGACCAACTTTCTATATACATCAAATGAACTTTAATAGCTCAGCAGATCAATAACTTCAATGTTTAGTGAACCAAAGCTAAGGCTAGTTACGAGTGCAATTAAAATATGTCATGGGCTTACATACAAATGGAAGAAAGTTGACTGACAATTAACAGCGGAACCAAATGGTTTATGACGAGAACAATGAATGTATAAATTTTGTGACATTATTCCGCTGTCGTTATTGGGTAATCAAGGTAGGTCAGAGGTCAGACGAATTAATTTAAATATTTTACATATACATATACTCACGATGTTAGTTCCCATTGAGGTAAACAGGAATATCGATTGCCACTTTGAAAGATTCTGGCAAACCTCTCGGACTGCATCTACTCATACATTCCTTTATCTTTTCATATTCACATTCTGTTTAATTTTAAACTTGCCTCCGTTGTCGTCCTATATTGACATTACCATCCACATCCTCTGTATTTCTTTTTCACCTATTTATTTGCATAATATTTAATTACTTAGTTTCCCGAAATGACCATAATCTCCTAATGTTTCTACTTCAATTTGTTAATTTTATAAAACCGTTAATGATGTTCAGAGGTAGTAATCCCTCAGTCTACATCACAGATTTTTAAAACTATACTTACTAAATAGATAGTTACAGTATTTTCGTGTGAAAATTACTGCACATATTGCGTCGAATCGAAAACCTTTTCATTATGTTTTTGTATGTGTCGTAGGATGATTTGATGTTTAGGTTTTTTGCAAAAATCCGGATAATTAGACAACGGTTATAGTATTTTCTAATCTTACTAGGTTTTTTGCAAAAAAACTAGTTCGTTTAGTAAGATTGTACTTCTTTAATGCTGATTGGCTGATTTCTGATTGCTCGCCTACACTTTTTTTTTTTTTTTTTTTTTCATTTATTTGAATAAAATATTTTTACATTTCAATATTCATAACAAGTACACATAAACCATTTTTAGGTTTTACCGTATACTCTAAATTGTCACTAAAAAGGATTGGTGGGTAGTCAGGGAAATGCGGTTTCGAATTATTGTGTGGGTTGTGTCTTTTAAAGTAAGATACAGGCTGATCCAAAAAGTAATTTATGAAGTATGAGTGTAACTAAGATTTAGGTTAGTTATAAATATACTCATTAAAACACTAATATATATTATATTTTTTAATAGTAGTTAAGTAGAGTATGTTAGGCGTGATATGATAGTAATAATAAATTAAACATATGTATTGAATTTTTGCTACCCTTACTACTGTTATCAATTAATAATTCGCGTTACATCAGGAAAATAAAGACACAAACTTGTGTGTTACAAATTTGAGTCAATATATCCATAATATATATAATATGTATATGTGTATACCAAACATATATACATTATGTAGACTGTAAAAAATGTTTTTTTAAGATGTGTTTAATGTTTTTCTTAGTAATACTAGTCCGTATATCTTGTGGAAGATCATTTATGAGTTGTGGTACTAGGAATTTAAGCTGGTACCTACCGTAGTTATTTTGTGTTTTAGGTAAAGACAACATACGTGAAGACTTGCCCCTGGTAACTATTGAACTGATAGACTCATATGTTTGAATTTTTAAATTAAAAAACTGCTCAATCAAAATACAGTATTTAATTTTGTTGTGAACTGACATAACACCACAGTAGTTAAATAATCCATCGTAACAATTGTCCATTTTGAACTTATTTATTATTTTTCTAGGAACATTTTTTTTGAGTATTCTAAGTTGTAATTCGTATATTTTATTTAGGTGTGATTTGTATGTTCGTCCATAGCAACTGAGTCCGTATAGACTTATTCTGATTGGTTCGTCATTGTGGTATTGAGATATTATAGCTAGAGTTATGAAGGGTAAGAAATTACAATACTTATTTGATACTAGGAATTAAATATATTTTTTTACTCTTTTGTAGGAGTAAAATTACAATCACGTTCGGACATATTATACACAGATCAAGTTACCCCAAACTAAGTAACACTTGTATTATGGGATACTAAATTAGTGATATATTTAATATAATAAAATACACATATGCTCATCGCATAAATTTTGCTCCCAGCGGGGATCAAACCCGCAACCTCCAGACCGAAAAGCTAGTCACCTATCCACCCGGCCACGGACGTCTTCAATATAGGTAGGAACAATAAAGTAAGTACGTTTTAAATTGTAGCATTAAGGTATTATAGCTAGAGTTATAAACGGAAATGACAATACTATTTTTATACTAAGGAACTTTTTGTAACTAAAATTAAAATAACAATCAAATTAAATGTAGGTAGGAACAATGAAGTAAGTACGTCTTAATTAACAACCAATCAGAGATGACGTGTTTATGGGGCACTGCAATCGACCAATCAGTGTACAGTATTCATAAAAACTGACATTTCGTTTCGGAGTCATACTAAACCAACTAGTTTTTTTTGCAAAAAACCTAGTAAGATTAGAAGATATTATATCCGCTGTCTAATTATCCGGTTTTTTGCAAAAAAACTAAACATAAAATCATCCTACGACATATGCATACAAATAAACCGTGTGGGGTTGCTAGTTTGATCGTATTGTTGAACTGCAACAACCCCTCCATCCCAAGGAAACATCTTAGATTCAAAACCAAAATTTCTAGTATGTTATTGCTCAGAACTTTGTAAGACCAAACAATCAAAACAATTTTGCCCTGATATATAATACAAAATAATATATACATAAATATACATCTAACTTCAATCACAAAGGCAGCAAATAATAAAAAGTGAAAAAATAACGAGGAAATAGGAAAGCTAAAGACTCGAGTCCGAAACTAATAGCGTCATGGAATTACTCCTCGGGGAATCCCCTCACCTTTTTCATCTCAATCAGTTTTGTTACTGCTCTTTACGCTTCTATAAACATTTGCAGTTTTATACTGTATTAGAAAGTTTTATTTTCTTTCGTGTACAAAACCTTCTTGTACTAACGGCTATAATCCGAAAACGAGTAGTCAGAAACTAGAAATTCTTAATGCTCGTCAGATACTTTTGAAATTAATGAATTAATGGGTAATTGGTCTTGTAGTGCCGGCTTAGAGTGTCACTACCACTTTCTACCTACTGGAGTCGTAAAAGGCGACTTAGGGTAAGGGGCTTTTATAAGTGGTTTACTGGATGGAGACCCATCACCAATGATACTTTACGGTAAGATGATAAAATAAATAATAAGTATCCAACTTCATCGCTACTCAAAGAAGCTAAAAAGATAATGTTACACACGGGAAGAGATGAGTTAGTCCTACTGTTAGCTGACTATTATTCTACCCATGGATACATTTAAACCTAAAACAATACAGTTAAACATCGTTTTATATAATATTTATCTTACATAAAAATTTCTGCAATCCTTCGTTGCATAGCTGTAGTCCTTTTGGTGTCTTTAACTAACTTATTTTTTTTAATTAAAAAAATATATATCACATGTGGGTTTCTAATTAAAACTATAAGTTAGATCTTTAAAACACACATTACTCAAAAAGATGGCCATATTTAAACGAAACATGATGTGAACCAAGCATGCAATGCAACAATGAAGTTACTGGAATTTAATTTTACGGTTTCAAAATTTTATAACGTTTCTACAAAAATAACTAAACTAAGAACGGAATGAATGAAAAAACGGAAAGAATCATTTAATATTTCCAAAACAAAAGTTGAAATGAAACATATCTTTATTTTAACAGGCTGTTCTTATCAGAAAAAACTAAAGTTCAATTTTTGTCAGACTTTACGAAATTCAGCAGAGAAACCGAGAGTACTGCTGTGTAGTGTCTGCTTAGAATAGCACTACCCCATTTCTTCCGGTGGGTGTACGTAAGAGGCGACTAACGGTATTGAGGCTTTTAAGGGATTTTTGGGCGATGCGGTTGGACACCCATCACCAACAACCTTTATATTACCATCATTTCCCCTCTCAACTTTCCAAAAGTGGCTGAGGAATTTCTAATTCCTTAGCTCTGGCTACCCCTTTTAAGGATTTATAGCCGTGAGTATATGTATGTATGTATATATGTAAACCGAGAGTAACATAGCTTACATTGGAATATAATATTAAAGTTTATTTTAAAACTAAACGGATTTTATTTGCCGGTGTCGATAATATGCACATTTGATCATATGTGTTATATAGCCAATCAGCGACGTTAATAGAATTTGCAAAATTATTTTTCAAAATATGCTTTCAAGCAAATCAGAGAATGACCTCGAATCCCTTTTAAAATACGCTTTTATAAATACACAAATAAAAGAAACTAAATAAATGTTCACCTACCGTTTTACAAAGTTAAGAATCAAGCTTAACCAAAGCTTCAAACTGTATCTTAGGAAACCAATTGATTTTCATTCTTTAAACTGTACGCGACAAGAGTAAAATGCTTAAGAAATAGTAGTGGTAACAGTAATGAATCTTATACGGTATCCACTATGCTGTAACCTCACAGTGCAGTGTACCCACATGACAAAACAGTAGCTGCGTAGTGAACTATCTGGAAAATATCCATAAAATATTCTTTGGATGCCGCGTATGTAAGAACGTACGTAAAATATACTAAAATATACAAAAGAAATTGTAGCAAGACCAAATAAATGAAAAGATAGTTGGCCTATAGCCAAAACTGTCTGAAAATCGATGTCATGTCCTAACTAGCCAAGTTATAACAAACACTAACTTACGACTTTGCTTGAATATTTCTCTTTGTTATTTGGGTTATATGAAGGAACTTTTTTGAGGTTAAGTTGTTTATTATTTTGGCTTTGAGTAAAACGAACCCTATTCTTATTTTATTAACTTTTGCCGCGTAGTGCTGACTTGGAATTGCCGAGTAGTATCGGCTTGGATTGACAATATCAACTCATTCTACCCACGGGTTTCTTAAGAGGCGCCTAAGGGTATAGGGCTTTTTAAGTGGTTTTTGGGCGATGCTGTTCACGGACCCATCACCAACGATACTATATTTCTACCATCTTGTCCCCTATCGACTTCCAAATGTGGCTGAGGAGTTTCTAGCTTTAAAGTTCTGGCTACCCTTTTCTGGGATTAAGGGCCGTGAGTATATGCATGTATATATGTAACAAAAGAGAGCCATTAAATTATTGTAAAGTTGAAGTTTGTCAGTCGAACAAAGTTGCAGATAGATAGCGTGAGATATACATACATACATACATATGTATACTCACGGCCATAAATCCCAATAGGGTTAGCCAATATTTGAGCGCTAGAAACTCTTAAGCCACATTTGGAAGTTGCGTAAGACATGTATGCGTGTAAGTTCTAATTCTGAAAAGTGTTAATTATGTTATGTAGTGTACTTTCTCTCACGTAGGGTCGGAGGAAACTCCCTCATTATTTCATTATTGATGCCGCTAAGGTAAAATGGACAGAAACACTATTTGCACTATTTGGTAAATATGAAGAATTATGTTTCCCAAAGTGGAGGAATAATATAATATTGCTTAAACTTTAAAGTGTCTTTTTTAAACGTTACCTTAGCAATGTAGTAATAAAAATCATTCATGCATTTGTTCTCAACTTTATACGAACACGGATTTGTACGTTACATATTCATATTTTTCTTGCTTTCGTCGTCAATATTGCCCTAAAATGCGGCTTAACCGCTAATGACCAATACATTTTCATCCTATGCTAATCTGTGTAACACTAAAATTGCGTAGTCACTACAGTAGCGCAGTGCACTTAAGCAAATGAATAACAAATAAAGCCCTTCAGATTTATAACTAAACCCTTTCAGCGTCGTGTTGTCAGGTAAAACAAAAATTATTAAACAATAATTAATTACTCGGGGGAGCGGAGTTACAGTGCTGATTGAGGGTAGCTCTGTGTTTCGAGTGGAGGGGCTGTTAAATTCACCCCAAGAGAAACATGGAATAATGCTCGCATCATACCCGACGATGCAAAGTTGTATGATTATTTTTCAGCTACATTTCCTGTTTAAAACTTCAAAAAGGTTTGAATAGCATTTCGTGTTTTACTGTGAATAGTATGGTGTAATATATGTGTAAGAATTAATATATACATATTTTAATGGTTTCTAGCTACATTTGGAATTAAGGGGACAAATATTGTGAGGTTAAAAAGTGGATTTATATGAATTAAATATTGAATGAATTAAAAACTTCCTTATTGTAATTAAATATTAATTATGGTACTATTAAAAGCTGGCACAATATTCAGAAATCTTGAATAAGAACAAGAACCCATATTTCGAACGTTGTTCCAACTAAACTAGAACTGAACAACTGAACTAAAAGAGTTTCGAATTTAACATACCGGGTATATGTTTTCAGGCGCAGTTTCGCTGCACTTAACAAGTTTGATTCAGTCTTTTGTACATGTAAGTTCATGTTTTAAGTTATTCAGCTACACTGACTTTTTTCAAATATTTGTGCAGCGAACTACGCTTTGCCTACACGGCTTAGACGTGCCGGTTTAGAATGTCACAACTCCTTTCTACCCGCGGGTGTCGTAAAATACGACTGAGGATGGGGCTTTTTAAGTGGTTTTTGGCGATGTGGTTGGAGACCCATCACCAACGATAACGATACTTTATTTCTACCATCAAGTTCTAAATGTGGCTGAGGAGTTTCTAGCTTTGAAGCTCTAGCTACCCCTTTTTGGGATTTATAGCTGTGAGTATGTATGTATATACGCTCAGATAACCATCAGAAGTACTGCTGCGAGTTTCTATACTTTTTACTTGAATTTTTGTTTGTTTATAGATCTAAGTGTAGGTCTGATAAAATATGATGATATATATGTATATATATATGTCTGATGGTTTGGGCACATAGAGAGGATGGATGACAGTAAATTGGTGAAAGAGATATATAGAGCCAATGTGGGAGGTAATGTTAGTAGAGGACGACCTCGGAGGACACATTTGGATCAAATAGAAAATTTGCTTTAAAAGGCAGGTGTCCGCAGTATGATGAATAAAAGAGCATGTATGAAAAGATTGATGGATGTAAACGAAGCCAGAGAGGTTTGCCAGGATCGTACAAAGTGGCGATCGATAGTCTCTGCCTACCCCAATGGGAACTAACGGCGTGAGAATATGTATGTATGTATGTCTGATAAAACTGCCATAGTCATATGACATAAAGTAAGAGGTATGTGAAACTTAGATGTTTTCAACAGATAAAACTGCCTTATTAATATCTCAATCAGCTCAAGTAATAGAATAACTTAAGTTAAACGTAATGACGGGGTAATCGAGATTTTCCGGTGATCATGATCTCATCACTGAGAAAATGTATGGTTGCGGGTTTCTTAAGCGATATCAATTTATTATAAGTATATTAAGTGTTGCAGAAATGTAAACAGATGTTTAAGTTCTGTTGCAAGCTGTCTCTATAGAAGATAATCACTATATACACTATTTCTTGCAACCGTGATAGCCCAGTGGGTAGAACACTCGGTTCTCGTGCAAGCGACTAGTGTTCAAATCCCGGGTCGGGCCTACACCAATTTGTCTTTTCTAAAGACATATGTGTGGTTAATTTATCATGGTTGTTAACGGTGAGGGAAAACATCGTGAGGAAACCCACATGGCTGAGTTGTATTTAGTCATGTGACAGTGTATTCGTACAAAACGGCGATAGGCCTGCCCCCTATCACGTGAGTACACTGTCCATGCAAAACGTGGGTACTCTGAACACCAGGTGACAAAGTCACGTGATGTTCAGAAGTATTAGTACCTATGCCAACCCCTTCGGGGATATTCGGTGTGAACGTTTATGTTTCTTTTAAACTTTGTTTAGTACAACTTTCTATTAAACTTTTCGTTCCTTCGTCATTATTCAAATTAATATTCGATACCCACATATAAGTACACACATAAGAAACACCCAAGACGAAGGATAAATAGCTAAAAACACATAAAAACAGAAATTTACATTCATGGTCACTATATAAATATTGTGTTCAGTATTAATGTTACTTTCCATTTTGATTTACCATCGGACTTAAATTTAAGGTTTTTCTCGTTATGACGACCAGGCGGAAGAGTAAGACTTTTCGTAACTAAAAAAATGTGCCACACACAACATACATACACATAAAACAGACAGCCGGCCATACAAAACGTAGTTGTAGACACAAACGTCCTGTTACCATGCCATTAGATACATGCGGCGAACCCGAGGGAACAAAGCAGTCTCGATCATTTAATTTGTTGCCGGACAGAATGCGGCAAACTTGCAACTATGAGATCTGGTCCTCCGAGACGACGGTTGAGACCTCATATCAATAGTGAGGGAAAATATTAGTCAGGGAATTCAATATTGACTGTTGTTGTATTGAATATATAAGTTAAATTATACAGCTTCTTGAGAGGTTATCGTTTTTGTTGTGGCCTAAAAAGGGTATTTTTTTATGGGAACAAGTATTTTGATCATTCAGGATTAATGTGTATTCTATGTACTTAGTATAATAGTGCGCTATTATTAAAAGTTAATAAGTAAAAAATATATTCAAAATTCATGTCATCATCGCCATAGCCCGTATGTATTATACCCACCGAAAAGCTTGGTCCATCCCTGAACGGGGTGATTGACAATGCACGGAACGAAATCATGTACTATGATTATGTTATCATAAATGAAAATGTTTCCTAAGACATAATCAGCATTACAGATAGGTAGTCTAAATAATACTAAAAAATACCTTGGTGTAGTTTTATGAATGAATTCATCGTCACTTGTAACACAATCTTCAAACACGGCTAATAAAAAATATTTTACACTCATCCAATTTTCGTGTACCGTCATAAGTCGTATCAAAGGCGAGTTTAATTAGGGCGCACAATAGAGGGCGCTAGGGTCGTGACGTCACAATGGCGGCCTGCGGGTAGGACGAATTTTAATTACTACCCACGGACAGGTGATATGGTAATGACACTCGGGATTTGGGATGATACTAGGTTTTGGTGCGAATTTTGACCACTTCTTTCGTATTAATATTCAAATTGTTGAGGATAATAACAGAGGTGTTTTGATTTGAATAGGGTTTATTAGAAATAGTAGAAAACGATGTAGAAGGAATTCGATTCAAATGAATTTTAAGTAGCGCCCTAGAATTACAGAGCTTATCCTTGAATAATTTAGAATGGAGAATTTGTTGCGTTATTTTAGTGTTGTGATGGGCATTTAGGATGAAGTCCAGTAAATCCTATTATCTCTTATTCAGCTGAACCTCTCAAAACATGGCTTCTACATAATAAGGTAGAAGTTTTAATAGAAAGATTTTGTATGAAAATGCATACAAGGAGCCATCTCCTTAAGTGTGATTTCCGGTGCATATAGAACCTGCCTGCATTATAGAAACTAAAACGTGTGTAATATCAATATCATACTCAGTATATAAACACTAGAAAAGATAAACTGAAGATAGAAAGCACAATCTCGCATTTCTTCTTCTTCTTCATGGATGTCCTACGACATGGAGAGAATGTGAATTTTAAACTATTTTTGGCAATGTGATTAGCACTGGCAACCCATAGTATCGCTATTTTAGTTATTTTGTGTAACGTTCCTGGGGAATAAGCACCAAGTTTACAAAATTATTTAATAATTATTTAGCTCTATTTCACCGCTTCATCTACCGTGCTTGTTCCAGTTAAAACAAAAGAGAATAAAATTAACAACCTATTAAGCTTGAATCATTGATTTTGGCAAAGAACCAAAAGGTTGAATCGATACTTTTAAATACTCGAGCCATATTCAATTGGAGCGACCCAGACCTATAGTCAGCTGTTTTTCTGCGGTCACAGGCTATGATAAAGAGGTTGTAAGTGGAAATTATGCTTTGACAAATATACCTATTAACTAAAACTTGATGGCATTTACATAACATTCGATAAAATCTTAATATTTAACTTTATTCTATGGTCACGTGATGTTCAGAAGTATTAGTACCTCTGCCAACCCGTTCGGGAATATACGGCGTGAACGTTTTAGTTTTTGAGTTTACGTACACAGGTAACTGTACTATTTTCACTAAACTTTATCCATTTCAATAGTAAATTTATAGATTAAAAGTTTTGATTTAAAACGTCCAATAACAGAGTTCTACGAAACTAACATTTATAACCTCAACATTAAAAAAGCAAATAACAAACAAATATCATATAAGAGGCGGTAAATCAAGCATCAAAAAAGTTAATCTTATAACAATGGGTGGGTTTTATCAGATCAACGTCGGAGATATTCGCTTTCATACGTTTTAAAATACGAAAGTGCAAAAAAAATGTTATAAAGCCAAGGGATGGCTAAACGATTACATGCAAACTTTCGCTGAGCACAAAGAATAATGTCAATAGACCTTATATGGTAACTGGTTTTATGGGTACTGAAGTCTTTTCGATAAACTCGTAAGCTTTAATATGATTTTGCTAGTAAATTAATTATTTCGCCAAATGCGGATACAAAATTAATTAGTTGACGAATTGGTATACTTTTTAAGGATTAACTGGTAGCAGGTAATCAATACTAATAAAAAAAAAGATTTCTAAGTAATTAAGTTTTCCTGATGATCAGTTTTATTTGAGTACTAAAGGACCGCCCTAGTTTCGCACAGGGAGTGCTTTTTTTATCTAAGGTTTCTGATATTACTTAATAAGTACTTTCTTAGCTGCCTGCCCACTTATACTGACGACTATAAGTCCCACAAAGGGGTAGCCATATATTTTATTGTTAGTTGAATTCATTTTTCTTCAATACTACTATTACTACACACTCATTCAATACCGATCTCTATATGTTTATCATTGATAAATTATCACACTTCACTTTCAAAATACACGGATACGGACACTTTCACGGATACAAAATTAATTAGTTGATGAATTGGTATATTTTTTAAAGATTTACTGGTAGCAGGTAATCAATACTGATAAAAAAAAGATTTCTAAGTAATTAAGTTTTCCTGATGATCAGTTTTATTTGAGTACTAAAGGACCGCCCTAGTTTCGCACAGGGAGTGCTTTTTTTATCTAAGGTTTCTGATATAACCGTTCAACCCTTATGAAACTCAGTGTGATTTTATAGAGCCTTTTTTTTAGTCTTTGTGAAAACAAAAACACATACAAATATTTCCTCCCCATAATAACACCAATGTGAACAAGGCGATATAGAAAAAAAACGTTTTATAACCTAGCCGATTTAAAGTTTATCCAGTACTTTGGTTTTGTTCCTTAAACAGCTGCTAGTTAAGATCCTGATCATAAATTTATTTAAATATGTGCGGTCATTTTACACATAAGTTAGTTATCCGGTCAATACGTACTTAATAAGTACTTTCTTAGCTGCCTGCCCACTTATACTGACGACTATAAGTCCCACAAAGGGGTAGCCATATATTTTATTGTTAGTTGAATTCATTTTTCTTCTATACACTATTACTACACACTCATTCAATACCGGTCTCTATATGTTTATAATTGATAAATTATCACACTTCACTTTCACTTACTACCGTACTCTGTGTAATATTATATCCGTATACATTTATTTATATAGAAAAATAAGTTTGATAAAAGAAAAACCACATGCACTCAGAGATGGCTTCTTCCTTTCTTGGCTCCGCAAAGTTTGTCTGAAGAAGTGATCGAGCGAACTCTATTGTTTTGTATTCTCAACAAACTTTACATAGCGGCCGGCTTTGTTTTACAATTGACAAAGGAGAGCGATATTTTTTACATTACAAAAGGAAAGTGGTTCAGGAACTTGGCAGGACTTAATTGTTCCTGTTATGAAGTTATGATGCTCTACTTTATTCCTGGTTCCTGGATATATCCCGAAAGGGGGAAGACTTATAAATCCTCAGCCCCATTTGGAAGTTGAGTTGAGAAAAGATAGTAAAATAAAGGTTGTTGGTGATGGGTCTCATACCGCATCGCCCAACAATCACTTAAAAAACGCCGAACACCCTAAGTTGTTTCTTACGAAAACTCACGAAAAGTTTCACTTCACAAAACTTCACGAAAACCGTAAGTTGTCTCTTAAAACACCTGCGAATGGAAATGGTTTTGTGATTTTCTAAGCCGACTTTACACAGCATGTTTATGTATGTTTGTTTTCCGACGATCGATTCTCCTATTCTTTTCCAATAAATCACCTTACACATCAGAATAAAAAGAGTTGATGCCACCTCCTAGCGGGAATAAACAGAAATATAATATCAAAAATAATTACAATCAATCAGCATACATGAGTGGATAAGTAAATCGCATCGGAGAAAGGGCCGCGACCCTTGGGAGCCCTTCCGGATTGATCAAAGGAGACACATTTACAACCTGGCAGTTACCAACGAAGGGAAAAACATTTCAGTTAACGAAAGTTCAAAATTTTAGACTTAGGGAACCGTGTGCCTTAGCTCTAAAGCTCTGGCTGCCCCTTTTTAGATTTATGACCGTAAGTATATGTATGTGTGTATGAACCGATGTGTGACGGTAGTTCAGGAACTTTCGCTGAGATTTTTGAAAGACGGCTACTCTTGAAGTGGACGTCAATCGATGATAAGATTTAGATTAATTACAAAATATTGAGTTTTATAATTGTACTGCAGAGATGTTAACTGACGCTCTATTTCGAATATTAAAAATTCATGACTGCAGCTTGTTTAAATGTAAAATATAGTCCATTCTTCCCTAATTCACAAATGTTTATTTTATTATTTTGACGCCGCATTCCTGCCTTCACAAGTCTAATTACCTTGATACATTTTTAGCTTAAACAACCATACAATACCATACAACCCTAAATTAAAAGGTGTTAAGTTCTTTAATTCGGCAGCATTTTCGCCACGGTTATGTATCGGAATTGCTTAAATCGTACAAAGTGGCGATCTAAACACTGCCCACTCCAACCGGGATAATGGCCTTTGTTTAAGTAAATTAAGTATCTCCAAATTTATTTTATTTAGTCGACATTCCATCATTTCCATCTGTGATAAAAGACGAAAAATATATCGTTGAGTATTTTTGCGTAGTAAATAGCTTTATTATTCTGATTTTCTCAACTACTTTGCTATTCCTTGTGCATTGCAAACCAATAATATCAAAGTGTGTTGCAGTGAACGATCCCTCTCGCCTAGAAACTCGATTTAAAACAAAAGCTTCTGAAAGCGAACTTATGTTCACCCCTACCCGTTATTGCTACCCTTTCATGTAATTTTACTCTACGCTGTATTTTCCTTCTCTTGTTTCTTTGTATGTGAAAAAGATTCTTTCATAAGTAAATAAGTAGAAACACATGAAAGTGGCGGCAAATTTTAATGCTCTGAAATATTACTGCAATGCTTATATGATGTACGAAACAAATTTTATATAATTTAAAAATCTTATTGTATCTCTTAAGGTTACAATATAAGGCATAGAAATTACTTTCTTCACTTCATTTCTGTATGTTTTTTATAGAAGTGAATCCTTGAACTTATGGCTAAAGGTAATGATTTTATCATATAATTTTGACAGATATATATATTCATCTTACATACTAAAAAAAAGTCCTAAGTTACGTTAAGTATTTACATAGATAATTAAAAAATCGAATAAGACATAATAATATACAGAAAGACATTTATTGGCAAACATCCATAATATATGTACAAACCAGCAATAATAACTCTCCGACGACTTTAAAAAACACAGTTGCAGTATAATACTCTCACAGAAAACCGAAGAAGACTCTGCGCCGATACATCAATCGCGTTATTAATTCGTAAGCATGCACTATCACGATATTATGTCTGTAGTTGAAAACCATACATACAAAAACTAACTAGGTCACATTAGACTATTGCCCAGAAAAAGTAAATTTTTAAACAACATTTCTAAACAAAAATTAATATATCTCAACAAAAAAGTAATGATAACTCTCCAGCGAAGTTAAACAAAACAGTCAAAGTCGTACAGGAGGCCTAGCACGAGCGCTATTTCAGCATCACGATATCGGTTATACTGAGATGACAGTATACGATACAAAGTAAGTGCGAAAGAGATGGCTGTTTTATACCACGCGATATCTAGTTAAAATTTCTCGTGCCAGCCTTACAGAAATGTATGGATGGAAGCGGCCTCGTGCGCCGATACATCAATCGCGTTATTAATCCGTGACATAAGCATGCACTATCACGATGCCACGAGCAGACCATTATGTCTGCAGTTGACTAACAGACGGTACTGTGTGACGCAATTTTTGATACGGAGACGGTTAGTCTTGTGAGAAAAGTATATTTTTTTTGTTCTATGTAGATTTCAGACTCAGTAAAACACAGTCAAAGTGGTTTATTTTGAATTAAATGAAAAATCACAATTCTGAAACTTTCACGCCCTGCATCCCTGAAGTGGTTGGTTAAGGTACTAATACTTCTAAACATCGCGTAACTTTGTCAAGTGGTGTTAAGAGGACCCACTCTTTTCGTGTACTCACAGGTCGCTGTTTTGTTCTAAAACACTGTCACATGAGTAAGTACAACTTAGCCATGCGGGTTTCCTCACTCCAAATCCAAATCATTCCAAAAAAACCGCAGCAGTTGTCTATTGGTTAGGAGGCAGGCTACCTAGTTTAGTGCGGAGCTTTCAGGTTCTATACCCGATAAGGACAACTATTTTTAAATGTTGTTTAACTTTTAGTTCTGGATATAATCAATAGTCTCAATAGTTTCGGAGATAAATTAATGTACTATTTGGACAGAAAAGGAAACAATACTGAAACTAGAAAGATTTCGTTCCCACTATTCCGTAGTGAAATAGTGAGAACGAAATCATAATAAAATTATAATTAAACTTTTAACCTATGTGTGTATGAACCTTCTCCTTTTTATAACCTAATAATTACAAAACTATAATCATAAACACAGTTAAAACCTCAAGGCATTTGATTGGTAGTATGGCATATGAAGTACCGCGGGAAACGAAGCCTCCACAGCACATATAATAACCTCTTAAGCAAATACTGTTGAAATCCCATCTATTAAGATGGTTTCATCCAAACTAGACAACGCAATATTAAAATACCTTCTTATAATAATTACAGTCATTGTGTGTTTCGCTATTTGTTTATTGCATGTTAATTTATATCTGTATTACTTGCTATAAAGTTTATGTCGAACATAATTACTTGTAGGGAAATAACGCAAATTGGCATAGTTGGGATCAATTGGGCCGTTATCGTGTACCTAAGAAAGCGGTAAATACGCGGTGTAATAAAAATATGAAGATGAAATCAATGTATTGCTTTTCTATAAATAGATAATAGATATATTTGTAGCAGACTTCTATAAAAAGGGTTATAGATATTTAAGTTGGAACTTACGTTTCAGTTGTTATTTGTTTTTGCATTGTGGTTTGGTATTGCAGACGATATCATTCCGATTAAGGTAAATAAAAAATATATTTATCTTTGTTATTTATTAAAATTAAAAAGCCGTGTAGAATCGGACTAGAATATCATTATTTATTAGAACTAGCTGACCCGACAGTCTTCGAACTGTCATAAAAGTTTAGTATGAACTGAAGTATCTATAACAAAGAAAATAAGAAATCGTACCGCGATGCAGAAAGCAACGCAATATTCATACAATATGCTTTCAATTATCTTTATTCATACATATTCGCATAGTTGAATGTGAAAAAGAAGGATTAGTGCATCCTATTATTCTAACCTAACACAAAAGCAAAAAAAAAATACGCAAAAAGACTTTGACCACCCGAGATTCGAACCTGGGTCTTTCGTACTTAGTGTTTACCAAACGGTATACCGCTACGCCACGCAGACATTTGTGTAAGTCTCAAATTTGTGATATCCTATATATCTAGTAGTCATACTATTGACAAACAATTAAATGGACAATTATTTTGATGAAAATGGATGAAACCCTCCAAAAAGACTATTAATGAAGAGTCCGATAAAGTCGGTCGATGAAAAAATTAATCGTGTAAATATGGGGAACCATATAAAAGTTATGTTTTTTTATGCTCCTATGGGAACCCTTGCGAAATCCGGGATAAATTATATCCTATATGTTGGCCAGGTGTATAACCTACATTCATGCCAAATTTGATCAAGATCGGTCCGGTAGAATTAACGTGATGAACGGACATACAGACAGACAGACAGACAGACAGACATTTTTTTCAAAAATAGCAAATTTGGCTTCATTATCGAAAATAAAACATATTCCTCCGGTTTTTATTTTTTTTTCTTCAATGTACAGTTTTGACCTCGTTACAGTCTTATTATAGTATAGACTAGTGGATCGTCCCAGCTTCGCACGGGTAGCGTTGTTTTTTTAAGTATCTGAGGTTTCTTTCTTCAGTCACTGCTCAAGCATTGTGAAATTCAGCGCAATGTTTTCAATTTATTAAATTTATAGCACTCCCTAAACAGTGTAGTTTCGGTTTAGAATAACACTACCCCATTTCTTCCGGTGGGTGTACGTAAGAGGCGACTAACGGTATGGGGCTATTAAGGGATTTTTGGGCGATGCGGTTGGAGACCCATCACCAACAACCTTTATTTTTACTATCTTTTCCCCACTCAAATTTCCAAAAGTGGCTGAGGAATTTCTAATTCTTTAGCTCTGTCTACCCCTTCCTGGGATTTATAGCCGTGAGTTTATGTATGTATGTTTATGTCCCTAAACAGTGTAGTTTGGTGATTTTAAATGCGCTTTGATGAACGGTTCAGTATTTCCTTTTAATAGCAAATTTTGATATAAAACGCTATGAAGTATTTATAACAGTCTAAAAAATAAATCATTACTTGATGTAGGATGCAACTACTGGCGCCATCTAGTATGTTATATGTAAATTAGTAAAGATTTGGTTTTGATCACGGGCGCGATGGCTTATTTTATGTATAATTTCGGTATTTGTCTACCGATTTCTATGATTCTTTTTTTATTGAATAGGTAATAATGTTACCTTTTTAAATTTGGGATGAGTGAGACGTTTACAAACGTAAGAGTAAACAAATATAATCAGAATGATCCGAACTGCTAAGCTATCAGGAATTACACGTGTTATTGTGAGTCAACCGTAAAAGATAGACATAAACTGCGGAGGATTTTTTTTAGATAATTTTATGAAGAATATTTCCGTCACACATGATTTCTATGTAAGTTTAACCATTGAGGCTGCACACGCGACGGAAGCTTAAAAAATGGAGTAACTTCTCCCGTTTTCCCAAAATTTCCCAAAATTCCCCTTTACTACTCAGCTGGAAAGTATACAAAAACCTGCGCAGGTGTATGAAGAATAATTGTACCAAGTTTCGTTAAAATCCGTCGAGTAGTTTTTGTTTCCATAAGGAACATACAAACCGACAGACAGACAGACAGACAGACAGACAGACAGACAGACAGACAGACAGACAGACAGACAGACAAAAATTTTACTGATTGCATTTGCGGCATCAGTATCGATCCCTAATCACCACCTGATGGTTATTTTGAAAATATATTTCATGTACAGAATTGACCTCTCTACAGATTTATTATAAGTATAGATAGCACTACCCCATGTCTACCTGTGGGTGATCGTATGAGATGACTAAAGATATAGGGGCTTTTTAAGTGATTTTTGGTTGGAGTAGTTGGATATGGAGACCCATCATCAACAACCTTAATTTTACCATCTTTTTCTCACTCAAATTCCAAAAGTGTAGCACCTTTTAGGGATTTATAGCCGTAAGTACGAGGTATGTATTAATCAAAACATTTCGTTAGGCAGACTTGCCTCGTCTTACTCTTATAATGTATTGCAGAAAACTCTCGTGAATAGTAACGCTTTTTAGCATCTATGGTTTTTAGAGTTTAGATGAGTGCCAAGAAATAAAATATACCTCGTTAAAATAAAAATATGGCAAAACTAGTATGTACATTTTTGCTATAATGCTTATATCACTGACTTACGCATTATAAAAAAAACACGTTTGAATAGTATAAAACCAGCTTTTTCCACTAAGCAAATAAAAGCCAGCAAGTATAATTAATGTGTAATAAGTAAAAGTGAAATAGCAAATAGTATGTAGGAAACTACCGCACGGCTCGGGGGCAAGCAATTAATAACTTAATTACTTGCGTTTTAGGACATTAATGAATGACCGCTACTACTGAAATTAATGTCTCGGGAAAGCTATTTGACATTCTGCTCTGTGCGCCAATATCGAGTTATGGATTTTATATTAATTTACGTTTAATTATTCTGGGGTTAGAACGTGATTCATCTTTTGTTGCTGTTTATAGGTTTTAGAAGTATCTTTCATACGATCAATTTGACATGTAATTTATATCAATCCACATATATCTTGGTTAGACTCATCTTAATTCAAACTAACAGGTATTTGCTTTAAAATGCTACTTTTGAAAATGAATAAGCATTGGTTTTTTTACCTTAGTAACTTCTATTACTTATCTGGTTGATTAATGTTTTATTTTCAAAGTAAACCCTTTATTAATAACTAGCTATACTCACACCAGTTATTCCCATTGGCATCAACAGATATTACAATTACCACTTTGCAAAGTCCGGCAAATCTCTTTCGCCCTCACATTCATTGTCTTCTCATACCTGTCTTTTATTCTTCTCACTTCGGAATCCCGGCTTTTTCAAGAAATACAGGCAATGACCCTATCATACTATTACAATTACAAACATATACTCACGGCTATAAATCCCAAAGAGGGGTAGCCAGAGCTTCAGAGCTCTACAGCCACATATGGAAACAGATAGGGGAGAAGATGATAGAAATAAAGTATCGTTGGTGATGGGTCTCCAACCACATCGCCCAAAAACCACTTAAAAGTGGGTAGAATGGTGTAGTAACATTCTAAGCCGGCACTATACCGCAAACAAAATCAATATTGTCCTAGACCCTATCACACAATTACAACAAAATGTTCATCAGTCCATCATAAGCCACTAGCAATAAGTCGGTATACTAGTAAGGTCTGGGTCACGACATTAACTCATACAACGAGTCTTTCACGGTACGGCAAGTTATGCTTATTGAATGAATTAACCCGAAACATAAACTTGGTTCTACACGTATAATCAATGTTTTCCTTCACACATACCACATTTCTACTACAGTTAGTCGTACCTTCCTGTTTATTGTAGCGCCATTAAAATAATACTAAGCTGGTGCTGAACGTTTTAATCTAGAAGGAAACTAAAGTACTTTGATGAAAGAACTTAATAAGTGAAGCAATTTTTTCCAGTGACTATACCGAGGTGTGAAGTGAATTATTAGATACTTCGGTAAGTTTAATTTACCTCGTAACCCTATCTGTTCGTCCATATAAAAATTTGCACCTACCATAGAAAGATGATTTCAGACTGTTGTAAGTAAGAATCAAATATTTTTGGAGGAAAGCAAACTACCTCTGCGTTGAAGTTGTTGAATCGTAAAGCGGTAGCAGATATCCAAGAAGAATATCTTTCCATTTCTATTGCATATTATATAAAGAACAACCTAGGACGGTAATAGGCAAAAAGATGATGCGGATAAAACTGTAGTATATCAAGTAATACAGAGCCATTTACTATTATGGAATACTCGAAACCACAAAAAATATGAAACGAATTGCATTCGACATAATTTAGTTACATTTATTGTAATATTACATCAAACGTAATTTATATTACAAATACGTATTGCATAAGTTATGTCATATTAATAATAGCTCCGCGTCACTTCCTATTTCATCGTATATGGAATGAAGGAACTGTAATGTAAGAGTTAATATCATGGGAATTATGCCTTTTGTGGTGCTTTCGTTCTAAACATCCTCTTGGCAATATTAAATTAATTATAAATTCATACTTTAATACGCTTATTAATTGCTTAACGTTGGCGCTTATAAATTATTAGTACTTTGATTAACATAAACATGTAATGTTAAGCCTAGAGTCTAAATTATCTAATATTACTACCCGTACTCCCAGATATATATCCTAAAAAGGCGTAGTCACAACTCTATAATAAACTCGTTACAATACTAATTAAAATTGTCAATTAAAGACCAACCAATTTTTGCAAGTGATTGGGGAAATAATGTGCAATTAAATTTTATGTTCGGTGAACGAAGATACATAAGTTTCAAGCCAGGAAGAATATTTTTCACTAGGAATTGTTTGCAAGTGCTTGCATAAAGCAGAATCTGAAAATAGAATTTCACTTAAACTGAGAAGAATCCTTCAAAATTAAGCCATCTTTAAAAACCAAGACACTACTACAAAACAGGAAGATATTCACTAAAGAATTTCAGGATAGCCCTAAGAACCGGATATCCTCTGAGATAATTCGGATAGAGTCCCTTATATAATTAAATTATGTATTCATTAGTAGGAAATAAAAAATACTTATTGCATCGCCCATTATTTAAACTGACCCCTGTTCCCATAGTCACTTAATAACACATCTACGAGAAGAGATGAAAACTATCGACTTGATATATAGACTATATTTTACTGGATTTATCATAATATTATTTCAACAAAGAAATTGTGCCCAGGCTTCAAATTCGTTCAAGTTTGTAATGAAATTATAAATCTCTCGTTTTAATTCTTCTTTCTAAATAAAAGCTCCAGTGGTATTATAAACAAAGCAAAGTTTGTTTTAGACGTAGTATAAATTAAACTGCCTGCCTGAATATTAATTTCAGCGAAAAACCACACTTAAAGTCCAAGTTTTTTCACAAAAATAATATTATTACAGTAAGGGCAAAATATATTTCATTAAGAGTTGAGAGCGTCATAAAACAGAACCGTTTATTTTTTGCTTTATGAGTTAGCGATAAAATAAAACAATATAATCTGGTGTTATAAATCAAATGTTATTATAAGATCTTTCAAACGCCATCACTTTTTGAACGACGACGTTTGTTTGAAAACATATACGAAAGTAGTAAAATGAAAAGATTATTTTTAAAATACGTTTAGGTGAGAAAATACACAGAGAGGAAATATTTATCAATTTAACAAAAGATTTGAGTTAGAACAAAAAATGGTTGGCAAGGAAATATCTAAGAGGAGGCGAAAGGTTCCGCATAATTTCAGTGGTGACAGAATGGCCCAAATTATCAACGAACACAGTTTTCAATGTCTTTTTGAGAAAACGACCCACGAATTTCATGTATTTAAATAAAGTATTTATGTCAATTCTTTTTTATGTTCAATTGTGGTACTTTCTTATCTTGTTCAGCCATTATTATTTTTTACTTTCATTTATGACTCTTCGTGACCGAGCAGGCAAACTAATCACTTATTTTAACTTCTATGCGAATCGTAAAAGTACTTGATATAGCTACATAAAAATTTTGAATTTAGGAGTATTATTATTATATATTAATATGAATTAAACTCAGAAAAAAATGATTTATTTTCCTTAAAATCTCGTGATCAATTAATATAGAGAGAGTATAGTATCCAGGAACCGGTCCCGAGCCCGATCCTTCGATAAAACAACAATCGTAATTCAATAGAAATCACTGGATCCGCTGAGACTGTGCCTCCTACATATTTATGAAGTGGAAAGTAAACAGAATGAATTCTAGTGACGATTTGCAACCAAGTTTGTACTGACTATTCAAGCTCTCATTACTTCGTTTATATTTAAGGAGTTGTATGCACTACTTTTCTATTTATTGTGTGTTTAGAATTGTCCCAAACCTAACCGTACCTAATAAAAACAGAATTTTTGGCTGGCTAGGTATCTTTTAATGTACTAATCCTATTGAAATTTGCAATAGTATTATAGAAATGTGAATTAATCTTATACAGTTTATAAATTAAGCTTTATAAATTAATCTTATACAGTTTCGCATTTCTATAGTTACGAGTTTTCATTAACCTAATTCCCAGTTTAATCATTCCCACATCACGCTTATCCAGCAATATTAAAGAATGTAACAAATTCCAGTAACCTGAACAGCCAACAGAATATGCAAGTTCTCATACATCGTAACAATAAATGTATGCATAGCAAATACAAGTAAAAGATATCAATTTCTAAGCAACCGGTCAAACGATGCTCGTATAGTTTATGTACAGCGAAATGTGAACCCCGCACTCCGGGGCGTCATGTTATTAAACTACATAATTCTCCAACGTCTATAGAATATTCTGCCATTTACAAATAACGTTGATTTACCGACTGCATTGTTTATGAAACATGTCGTTGGAAGTAAACACGATGATGGTAATAGATTTAGCAACAATTATTAGGTACTGTTTTGTGTACTTTACATTTTGTTAACTGATTTTCACGGATTGTGAACCCGACTCACGCGATTATACTTATCGTTTGTTTCAAAACCGACGATAACCTTTCATTATAATGATATAACAAGTGATTCAGCTAGTTTTATTAAGTTTTCAAGTTATCATGACATTTGCTTGCTATGAAACTTGTAGATGTAATTAAAAGTTACATAGTCAATGCCGTGTAGTGTCGGCTTAGAATGTAACTACCCCTTTCTACCTACGGGAGTCGTAAGAGGCGACAAAATTTAATTTACATTTAATGGTATAGGGTTTTTTTTTAAGTGATTTTTGGCGATATGGTTGGAAGCCCATCACCAACGATACTTTATTGCTACCATCTTGTCCCCTATCAACTTCCGAATGTGGTCAAGGAGTTTCTAGCTCTAGAGCTCTGGCTACTCCCTTTTGGGACTTATAGCTGTGAGTGTGTATGTATGTATAGTCAATAGTATTCATAGTCAATTTCTGTATTCGAAAGTTTTTTCTTGAACGTAAAAACGTAGCGTCATACTTAAGCCAAGTATGAAAAAAGAAGGAGGACCAAATACCGTACAACATTTTCAGTCATATATTTTTGTTTGGATGGAAGAGGTACAACTTATCTTTTCGAACATCACTAATACCAAGTCACGTGGTATTGAAATGTGCCTTTAAATCTAAGATCAAACTAATACGAAGTACCATAACTCATAAGATACACGCAAGATACAAATAATTGGCAAGTAGCTCGAATAGTAGACAATACTAGCATGTCAGTAGTGCGCAAGTGAAAGCTACCAACACTACCGAGTCTACCGTTCCACGCATGCGCGTTGCAAATCGGAAATTATCCCCGCATCTCCCAGAACTACCGAGAGCCGGATAATTTACTTTAGCTCCAACAATCACACACTAAATGTCAGATAAATGCTATTTGCATGGCCTTTCTATATTATATCAGTAGACTGTAGACTTGTATGTTTTAGTTCCGTTGAATATAATAATGCCGTGTAGTGTCGGCTTAGAATAGCACTACCCCGTTTCTACCGATGGGTGTACGTAAGAGTACGTAACGGTATTGGGGCTCTCAAGGGATTTTTCGACGATGCGACTTTACCATCTTTTCCCCACTCAAATTTCCAAAAGTGGCTGAGGAATTTCTAATTCCTTAGCTCTGGCTACCCCTTCTAGGGATTAAAGCCGTGAGTATATGTAATGTATATGTATGTATGTAATATAATAATACTTTGAAAGTAACATTAGCGCGAGAGGCTCTCGTCTAGTCTCTGCCTATACTAATGGGAACCTATGGCGTGAGTATATACGTACGCAGTAAAATTTATATAAGTATGTAAATAAGCTCAAGAAGTTCCAGGATCGTACAAAGTGGCGATCTATGGTCTCTGCCTACCCAAATCAAAACTAATGGCGTGAGTTGTTCATTTTTAAATATTTTTCCGATGGTATAATACTTATGTTAAAAGAAAAAGTCTCAAAGAATAAATATATAAAAATAAAGAAAGAATATGTATTTTTAAATAGATAATAATTCCTCCTTTCTAATGGCATATCGATAGAAATTCTCAAATATGAATCATAAAGCCAGTTAAGTGAAGGTATAAATCGAGGACCAGTAAAGGTATACATCTAATAAATCAAAGTTGAACTAAGTTTGTCAAGCCTAAGCCGCGGCTTTGTAGTCTTATTAATGGCTTAAGTTTCCTTACTGGCATTACTTTGGGTTGCAGAGAATTGATAAACTGATAATGTTTATACAAAGCCTGATATCTGATTAATTCATTTAGTACTCGACAATAAATTGTGAAAATATTATCCGGTTTGGTAGTTAATAAAGTTAGTGGTAGAAGTGACTTTTGGGAGAGACAAAGGTGAAATTTATTATGTCGAACAAATACTTATATTTATAATAAAAGGACATAGTGCTTTATGTGTGACTTATTCCATAGTCATAGCAGAAGGAAAATTGTATTTTAAGTGATAATAGGGCCAGTCATTGCCTAAAAAAACCGTCCTTATTAATTGCAAAAATACGCTTAGGGTGTATGGAAACAGCAAAGATATACTGGCCAGTACACCCCTGCTGTGTATCAACTTATAATTTGTATCTATGTTTAACTCGAAAAACATTTACACTCCGCGATGTAGGGATATAAACCTAAACAACTTTATTGTAACATGTTGCCTTAAGTGTATAAAACATGTTAGCATTTTGCACAACACAAAAGTAAAAGAGTACTGCTTTTCATAAGTGCCGAGCTCATATTTTAGAATAGTGCAGGGTTAAGGGCTAGCATTAGTCAACGAGGGTCTGACAGACCCGAGCCGACTACATCCGGTGTCAACAATTGGCACATTTGTCAACCCTACGCATTTCTCGACTTGACTGAGATTATGTTATTTAAATGATAATTTTCGTAAAATGTTAGGCTTTCTGCATAATATTGGCAAAATGCATAATTATTTAGGGTTTAAAACTAACGCCTGATTTCTGAATTGAGTATTCAAGCTGAGAACGACTTAATTATCGTTTTGTCTCATTCAGTTGTTAAGATTTCAATGCGACAGAACGATACTTAAGTTGTTCTCAGGTGGAATACCCAATTCAGAAATCGGGCGTATGTGTTGCTACATAAAATCTGTTTTCGAACTACTACAAACATTAGCTTTTAATCAGTGGTATGCAGTCGACTTCGAAATTAAATACAATAAAAATCTACCTGCTTTCTTTCTATTTTAAAAAGAATTAGAATACCTATCTAGTTCGAGATAGTGCTTTTTGCTGTTCTTTGTCGGTAGGTACAGTCTCACCTTACGTAATTTACAAAGCAAAAACACCGTACGAACTTCAACACATCGCTATAAAGAAACCAACAAAAAATGGACTCAAGTAAAAAACACTCTAGACTAGATACTTATTCGTAATTAAAATATCAAGGTGGATAAACACAAAACATGTTTTATAAATGAAAAGTAAGTACGAATTACAACACAATGTAACAGTAGTAATTAATTTAAATGTATCAAATTCATAAGCGATGCATCCGGTTGGTGCCTTATCTCATAACCTTGAGCGGTCATACCTACCTTACACAGCTTATACCGACTAATTAGCAAGTATGATTCGGTAAGTGGTTCAGAAATACTCCATGTACTGACCTGCAACAAAAAAAGATTACGTTGAATAATCTCCAATTAAAATGTACCTTATCGTGTAGATTAAATATAACTTAACTAAGCAAGGACCCATGGGAATTATTGAAGCTATTCTTAGTTCATTTTTAAAGCTATTCTGAATATCCACAACCGCAACCGTTCGATCTTTTATTATTTCCATCATACACACATATACTCACAGATTGAAATCCAAAAAAGAGGTAACCGGAGCTTCAGAATCAGAATTCTTGAGCTCAATTTGGAATTGTTATTAAATTGTTTTTCAAAATTGTGATGAAGTGGTAGATCTGAATGATTATTTGAGATACTAGAAAATAATTGAAAAAAGTAAAGTTTACAAAACTTCTATACGTTATATGATGTTTGCCAAAACAAAAAGGAATGAGGTAAACTGTAGCATATAAATTGAAGTAAATAAATTTATTTAGAAGAAAACATTTGATTAACTCCTCTCAAGTTTTAGAAGTCCTCAGTATGATTTTATTTCGTTGATGGTTTTGATATCTTACCCGCTTAACCAAGGAGAGCAGAGAAATACTAAAATCATGAATCAACATCCGTTGTGAAATAGAGGATAACCAAGTGTTGCTGAATAATGAATCAATCGTTATAATTTAAAAGATGGAAATTAAAAGGGATAACATTATACACTAAACAATACATGACAAGATACGAATCAAAAGTATAAAATGAAGCAAAATTGCTTAGTAACACAATCATATGAACAACTAAATCATATTATTCACATGACTTTGAGAAAAGCTGGACGCAGTGAGCCTTTGCCCGACCACACAATGCGTATTGATTTACATCGCTTTTATGATCTAATCAAAAATGAATAACAAAAGTCATTACGACAGTGAAGCAGCAGTAAGTAACTTGAGATGGGGTTCCCGAGGGATCAGTCTGGAGTCCAATAAATGAACGTCATCATATCACTTGAATATCAATTTAGATATAATGTTCTAGTTGTATGTGTCGGCTTAGAATAGCCCTAATCTTCTTCTTCCCGCGGGTGTCATAACAGATGACTTTGGGTATTTTTGAGTATTTTTTGCAAGGTCGTTGGACACCAATTACAATCATTGTCACTATTTTACAGTCTTTTCCCAACCTTAAGTTGCAAAAGTGGCAGAATATATTTCAAATAAATAAAGGAAAGAAAATTTTCCACATGCAGTTTTCATGAACAAAAAACATTCTAATTATGTGGCAGAAGATTTTCTACTACTGCTGCTTTAACAAACCCTTTTTGTAATTCATAACCATTGTTTTATGTATAAATATGAATTGTGAGAATGTGTGAGTATCAAAATGAATTGTATTAATACAGAACACTATTAATATAGGTGTGTTTCGCTCTAATAAACATCGTATCCAAATTTCACACAACCTCTGTACGCTCACTTCAAGTCAAGCCCTACAAAGTAACAAAATCGAAACAAGCATGAACTACGCACCACGTTCCCGCTTTCCAGTAATCAGGTTTGAGACCGAATGACAGACTTACAAGACAGTCGGATTGAAAAGCATAGAATCTACGCGGCATATCGCGACCTGACAGACGAGCACTTTCCATACTCGTTATGGGCACTCGCATTATTGTCTCCTAGTTTGAATAGCAAATTTCCTAGGTGTATTAGAGAGGGACTAAATCGGAGATCGGGTCTGCTCAATAGTCTATAAATGGGCGCTTTAGTCAAGACTGAAAGGTACTTAACTGCTTCGGTCGGGACAATCTGGGTGATATGAGTACTAGATGATAACAATTGGTGTTGTGTGTAGGCAATTAGTCTATAAATTGTTGTCAGTCTATCTGAGGACTATTGTCAACTTGAATAGATAGCAATGAGAGTAGATACTTGAAATAATATTGTTCAGGAGTTCCGGGCAAAATAAGTGAATTGTTGTAAAACAAATAAAATTATGCCATGCCTTTGAAAAGAGTGTATAAAAACATCCTCCTTATGCAGTGAATTGAGAAAACTCCGATCAAAGTATTTTTCATCCTTTCTCTATAAAAATGAGAATAATATAAATGCATTTTCAGTGACTCATAACTGCACTACCGTATTTATTCCTGTTAGCGCTAGAGTACCATAAGAGCTGACTGATTGATATGGGGTTTCCTTAATGATGGGTGGTGGACGTGGTTTACTTTCCATCATTCTACTTCCTTTGTATCACACTATTTTCATTAAATATTGCCGAATAGGCGAAGAATAAATTAAGAGAAATTTTGATATGCTCTCAATTCATTTTGTGGTAATGATTGATAAAAAGAATCTACTAACCCTTTTCGATTACGTGCACATAACGGGAAACTAAATAGCAAGGCAAACGGTGACTTTTACTGCATTGTCGAAGTTTTTTATTTTGTATTTGCAACCATATTGGGTGAATATGATATTAATCAATTCAAATATTATGATGAATATAAAGAAGGATGACTCAACAGGGATATCGCTCCCCTTTATGCTTAACTTAACCCCTTTAAAACATTAGTTCTGCGAAAATAAGGTTATGTGTTTCACTCTTTGAAAACCCCCTGTGGGGATGTAATCGATGGGCAAATCACAATCATGCCATCCAAATATAGAGCCTGGTGCGACAACCATCATCAATTTGCGGTCAAGAACTGGAAGCAAACTTCAATCGAAGAATTCCATAACTTATGGCAATAGAAATGCATATTGAATTATAGTAGATAGATGTTAGAAAATACCTGTTTACCGCAAATAAAACGTAATTTTATTACGTGCGGCAAACCATAGTCGTAAACCATCTTTGCGCAAATAAATTCAATAAAATGAAAATACTTACTACAGGACGTCATTTCGCAAATATTGTTTATAGTTAATTTTATCACGCTTCGTCAATACAAACATTGTCTCTATTAATATCTTTTTATTCTTTATAGTGGATCGTCCCATCTTCGCACGGGTAGCGTTGTTTTTTTTAAATATCTGAGGTTTCTTTCATCAGTCACTGCTCAAGCATTGTGAGATTCAGCGCAATGTTTTCAATTTATTAAATTTATAGCACTCCCTAAACAGTGTAGTTTGGTGATTTTGAATGCGCTTTAATGAAAACGGTTCAGTTTTTCCGATTAATAGCAAATTTTGGAATAAAACGCTATGAAGTATTTATAACAATCTAAAAAATAAATCATTACGTGTTGTAGGATGCAACTACTGGCGCCATCTAGTATTTTATAAGTAAATTAGTAACGATTCGGTTTTGGTCACGGGCGCGATGGCTTATTTTATGTATAATTTCGGTGTTTCTCTACCGATTTCTATGATTCTTTTTTTATTGAATAGGTAATAATGTTACCTTATTTAAATTAGGGATGAGTGAGAGGTTTACAAACGTAGGAGTAAACAAATACAATCAGAATGTTCCGAACTGCTAAGCTTTCAGGAATTACACGTGTTATTGTGAGTCAACCTAAAAGATAGACATAAACTGTTGCAGATTTTTTTTTAGATAATTTTATGAAGAATATTTCCGTGATACATGATTTCTATGTAAGTTTAACCATTAAGGTTGCACACGTGACGGAAGCTTAAAAAATGGAGTAACTTCTCCCGTTTTCCCAAAATTTCCCAAAATTCCCCTTTACTACTCTGCTGGAAAGTATACAAAAACCTGCCCAGGAGTATGGAGAATAATTGTACCAAGTTTCGTTAAAATCCGTCGAGTAGTTTTTGTTTCCATAAGGAACATACAAACCGACTGACAGACAGACAGACAGACAGACAGACAGACAGACAGACAGACAGACAGACAGACAAAAATTTTACTGATTGCATTTTTGGCATCAGTATCGATCCCTAATCACCACCTGATAGTTATTTTGAAAATATATTTCATGTACAGAATTGACCTCTCTACAGATTTATTATAAGTATAGATGATGGCAAAATGTTCCTTGATGCCACATACTTTCCAATTATCAGGACATAACGTTGCCACTTCTTTTTAATAAAAACGCTTGCAAAAAATATCTTAACCACCCATTCGGGGAGTGGTGTTATTTTTAGCCGTTCCTAAATTTTGTACAAAGTTGTGCAACATTCTAAATAAAAAACAGTTTTATTAACCAAACGAAGACTTAAATCAAACCGACAAGAAAGGGTGTTCTACATTCAAAGTATTAATTAAATTAAAATTCTGCTTAGTACGAGTAGTACCATATACATGACTTTTCATTAACATTTTTAGCACTAAGTGAATTCCGAGGACATTTTCGCAGTTGGTTTGTTAGCGAGTGGTCACGGAATGTTAGAGTTAGGGAGGTCCGTTGTTTATTGGGTTTCCGATTGGGTCGTTGTCTTGGCATATTTACTAGGCTGAGGAATGGATGCCTTATATACCCTCTGTTTTGGAGGAGTTCCTACTTCAATCTGGTATTTTATTTATATTTTTATATAATTCATACTTTATATTAGACTACCAAAACTCTCCCTGTGCGTGATGTTTAAGGGGACTGATGGTACTGACTCTGTTTAAGTTGTGAATGAACGATATGGTTGGAAATTTATCTGAAAAATCCATTTATTTCATCACTAAAAAATTAAAAGTAAGTGAGAAAAAAAGATGCTAAGAAAATTCATTAGTAATTTGATAAAACTTGAAATAGGAGGCGGCGATAAAAAAAATAGGAGATTTGCAAGGTTTCATTAGAGTATATATGTTCCCTAGAGGGAAGGACTTGGCCATAAACAATTTCCATAATACTAATGGATGCAAAGAAGAAAAAGTTTTATAATAAAAAGGGAAGAGAGGGTAGAGTTATTTTAAATGAATACTTCTATGCTTCTAAGTTTAACAAAACAAACTGTCTATCAAACATCTCTTTCTATTATGTATGTTTGGTACGAACTAACATTTGATACAATAACTTTGTTAAATATAATATTGACAAATAAAAATACGTTACTAATTAAAATAAACTAACAAAGGATATAGATTAAGAGTTTATTATTTATCATAATATTCAGGGCACAATCGACATTAAATACACTCATTCAATACTTAAAATCATTATACATTTCCCTTTCCGTCATTTCGCTTGCAATTGGCTACAGTGATACTTCCACAATGGAAATTTAACAAAATGGTACTGATTTTATTTCACGCTACGTGAAAACTGGACTCAAATCAAACGTGTCGAAATAATCCCCTGTGGTTACAATATCGTGGATTTGAGTCTGCTATAGCGAAAAAAGCCTTATTTTCACCGTCGGAAGGGTTAATTTAAATTGCGTAGAAGCGGGTTGTGAAAATAGGCATTGCAGTATTTTTACTAAGCAAAATAGCAGCGCCATGGCTGCATTTTTATTCTTAACAAGCATAACAAGGCCGACGTGATTTGCATCGCATCTCACTCGATATTTCACGGCACATGTTAGTAAAAACATGACGTTTTTGAATGTCATTTCCGTGTCTTTTTACCGCTCTTTAAAGGGCTTATGTGTTGCGAATGTGCATAATAATATAATTGTATATTACATATTTAAAGCTATAGAAATTGTATTATATGTTAATTGTTTCTTTAAACTTCTCAGACTAAAAGATTGTGGAACTATTTACAAACGTGCGTGCGTTTTACATCCCGCAAAGGGAATGTTCGAATGGTTTTGATATTTTACGTTTACCTTTACTTAAGGGTAAGTCGAGCTAACCCATTTCCTTATATCGATCAGTTTGTCCCAACCTAATTGCAAGAGATTCGTTTTGATGACAACTTCGAATAATTTCTCACACACATAAACGAATGCATTGAAAAATAATCTTATATTTCCAATACGAATTCTTTTAAAATTCAGATATTTTTAAACTCAAAATTGTTAGATTAAATTGAGAGGTTGTACTTAATACAGAGAGAATTATACAGAACAGATGTCCTTTAAAAAGAAAGAGTAAGATTGACTTTAGGCTAAAGCATATCTTAATGCTGCAAAAAAAACTAAAAAGGATTTGCTACATCTACAAAACCTGATTCCTCAGCTCTTGGTAGTAAAAAAAACCTTTCGTTACTTGTTGATGGGTGCATTGCCCACCAATTACAAAACCCTGATCTTTTAATCCCTCTCACAACACTTACAGAAAGCGCTAGGATACTGTTATTTCCATCCAACATCTACAATCTTTATAAAACATAATCCTATTTACTCTACATCGTTTTTATTGAAGTTCAAGTTCAGTTGGCATTGAGAAACATTCCACGTCGTAGAGTATAAAAACAAATGGCGCTGTTTAATTCATACCGTAGTGAGTGAGGAAATGAATAAAAAGCGTTCGTTCCAACTCCATTTATGTTGTCCCTCTTGTTAATACTAGGAGATGGAAGGCGGTGTGTGCTTCGAATACCAATATTTTAGCCAATCCACTAATGAAAACTTTCTTAAGTGTATCTCGATTTTAACACGCAAAGTTTTACTGGAAATATCTACTTATTTGAAATACTTGTAAAAATAGGTAATAAACTAACCAGTAACCAAAATGGCAAAAATAATAGTTTAACTTATTAATTGAGTATGATTGATAAATGTAGACGCAGCTCGACAGATTTGCCAGGATCGTAAGTGGCGATCGATAGTAACTGCCTACCCCAATGTATGTATGTATTTTCTTATTTATTAGTTTTGATTTACTTCAGGATGAAATTATTGTTGGAAAAAGAATATGATACGATCTTTTCGCTAGACAGTTATGGCTTGTGTCTGGAAGATCTCACACAGAGCACTAAGATGACACCAAGCATTTAGTTAGTCATATAACCATTTATATGGTTTTAACACATACAAAACTATTAAGTAAAATATTAAGTAGCTACAGCATGTTATGTAATTCGTGACAAATACAGAAACAAAAGATTCGCTTGCAGTACATACTGCACATTAGCATGTTAAAACGATCGAGATCGTAAATTTTTATACTCGCGGAGGCATGTCACCGGGAACATCATGCAACAGACTGGCCAATTTACCGCCGGCTTTTAAGGATACCTCTTTGATCCTTACTCCTTTAGCAATAGATGTGAAATTTGAGTGTAGCAACATGAAATATAATTTGGTGTGGTCGCAACCACGACGTGAACGACAGTAACACACGAAATGCTGTTGTTTTCGGCGGGAAAACATTACGTGACGCACCTACCGATGCCATTTAACCTGTTTTGTTTTCTCGATCTGAAATACACACCTCTGACGGTTTTCGCCTAACCTAATTTTCTGCGTTCAATTTCACGTGCGACAATTTTGTCTCCAGCCTGATTTCTGAACTTTTGATATCGCTTCAACGAAATTAGACACGCTAAAGTCATTTATAGGCGGGAAATGAGATTTTCTCTTCAAGGTAATGTGCTAAGTTTAATGTGGTTTGTACAACGTATACCTTTTAATAAGCCAATAAGTAAATTAGGTCTTGATTTTCAGAATAAAATGTTCAAGACCTTATTTTATTTATTCTTGAAAAATTATGTTATGATATCTGTTGAGAGATTCAAAAGACCAAAGTGCATAATAACAATGCGGCAGTCTTACCTTTAATATTACAACAATGTCAGTTAGTCAAAACAATTCCAACAGTAGTTATCTTGACAAGCGCAGAACAATCGCTTCTTTGTAGCGGCGGTTTCGAAACCAAAACTATTGTACTAATTAAGGGCTTAAATGACGTAACAGCACAAATATTTAAAGATCACTGGTCAAAGATTTAGTTATATCAACAAAGGTATTCTAAGGTAGTTATAATTATTGAATTCCCGTGCTTTCCCGACTGGTGAGAGTGGGATGGGCCGCGCGACTAACCGACCCCGCTGAGATACCGGGCAGAGTCCGCCATTCCCATTTTCGGAAGTAGTCCCTGTCGCCGACTGCGTTCCTCCTTTAAGAATGCACAAGGTACGATACTGGCAGTTTCTTTCGCGGAATATCTCAGATACCATATCGGGACTCAAAAACGGTGATTCCTTAGCCGCATTTATAAGCGTACGGAGATAGGCATGTCACTTTTCAAGTTCTAGGAAGTCAAGACATCTTGCTCGATGGCGGCATCTGCTGGTGTTAACATTTAAATACGCAAATTGTGAGTGATATTTTCTGTCGGAATCCCAACTATAACTGTTCTGAGATAGTTCATTAGCATTTGTTGGAATTGTCACCGATTTGCTAACAGATAAGCTTATCCTTTTAAATCATATGTCCTCGTACTAGGAAGCATAAAGTGTATATCTACGAACGAGGTGCAAACAGAGATAGCTATCAATACAAACTTCTAGGGTTGAAGCTATTTTTAATAATTAGCATGTGTTAATGGCTTTACCAACTTTAGTCGCATATTTTTTTTCATCCAATATTTCATATAGCCTACTATAACTTATTATAACACTAGTAGATCGTCCCAGCTTCGCACGGGTAGCGTTGTTTTTTTAAATATCTGAGGTTTCTTTCTTCAGTCACTGCTCAAGCATTGTGAAATTCAGCGCAATGTTTTCAATTTATTAAATTTATAGCACTCCCTAAACAGTGTAGTTTGGTGATTTTGAATGCGCTTTAATGAACGGTTCAGTATTTCCGTTTAATAGCAAATTTTGGAATAAAACGCTATGAAGTATTTATAACAATCTAAAAAATAAATCATTACGTGATGTAGGATGCAACTACTGGCGCCATCTAGTATGTTATATGTAAATTAGTAAAGATTTGGTTTTGGTCACGGGCGCGATGGCTTATTTTATGTATAATTTCGGTGTTTCTCTACCGATTTCTATGATTCTATTTTATTGAATATGTAATAATGTTACCTTTTTTAAATTAGAGATGAGTGAGAGGTTTACAAACGTAAGAGTAAACAAATATAATCAGAATGTTCCGAACTGCTAAGCTATCAGGAATTACACGTGTTATTGTGGGTCAACCGTAAAAGATAGACATAAACTGTTGAGGATTTTTTTTTAGATAATTTTATGAAGAATATTTCCGTCATACATGATATCTATGTAAGTTTAACCATTAAGGCTGCACACGCGACGGAAGCTTAAAAAATGGAGTAACTTCTCCCGTTTTCCCAAAATTTCTCAAAATTCCCCTTTACTACTCTGCTGGAAAGTATACAAAAACCTGCCCAGGAGTATGAAGAATGATTGTACCAAGTTTCGTTAAAATCCGTCGAGTAGTTTTTGTTTCCATAAGGCACATACAAACCGACAGACAGACAGACAGACAGACAAAAATTTTACTGATTGCATTTTTGGCATCAGTATCGATCCCTAATCACCACCTGATAGTTATTTTGAAAATATATTTCATGTACAGAATTGACCTCTCTACAGATTTATTATAAGTATAGATTTAAATTCATAATAATATACTACAGCAAATAAGTTTTTAAATATTCCTGTTACTGGAGTTAAAAGCAGCTAAAGTTACCTCGCTATCAATTCAGCTATTATTTAAAGCTAGTGATAGTTTTGTAAACTGTAATATTGTAGCATGAATGAAACTTCATAACAATTGGCTGCGGTCGGTTATTATTGCTAAATTGTAGGTAATATTTCACTTGTTTGGGAATTGATAAATTTTGTTACCTAGAATAATACGCGGCAGACAGATAACCTCTTTCTTCTTGGAATTGTAACAAAAATACGAAGTTTGATAGGAACGATAACATTTAAAGTCATACATAACTATGACAATTATGTAAATATTCATTAAAGTTTCGACAACATTTCCATATTTTTTTTGCTTTTAATAATAACTTCACAAAAAATATAATTAAAATTGTAGGTTTTTTTTTGGTGAGCTATATTTTTTTGTATTTGTATTTCTAGGTTATTCGGTTATATCATATGTACTTTTATGGTTATATTATACTTACATTGCCATAATAACCAACACTAGCTGAAAAGTTAGCTAGAGCTGGAACCCAACATTTTTTTTTTCAATGTACCGTATGTTAATTTACCGTACAATTTCAACTATATAAAAAAACCATTGGTACGAAAATAACTTTGCTTTTGTTTAGACTGAGTAAATATACCTAAATGAAAATACAATTAAGTAGTTATTTTTAAGTATTTACAAAGTGCACCACGCTTGCGCTACGTGCGTCCCATAATATACTGAACTGTTTTTGATGACATTACAAGTGGCCTAGCACGAGCGTTATTTTATCGTCACGACATCGGTTAGAATGAGATGACCGTACACGATGATAAGTAAGTGCGAAAGAGATGACTATTTTATACCACGAGATGTCTAGTTAAAAGGTCGCTTGTACTAGCTTTGCATGTAACACAGGTTGGTTCTAACATACAAACACTTGAATATAAATTACCACGTGCTAACCCTAGTAAAGAAAGGACAGTTGGAGTTAACTATGATGACCAATGATAATGTTGTCCGCTTTACAACAACTTGCGTGTAAAACTGCGATTACACTAACTAGTTTACTCACATTAACAAATAGGTTACAACGTGTCCGCATTTAGATCGGTAAAGATATTTTTTCTACAGGAATCGGAAGTCTGCATAGCTAGTACGAGCGGTGTTTAAACTTGTTATCGCGTGGTATAAAACAGCCATCTCTTAGGCACTTACTTAGTATCGTATACTGCCCACTCATTCTAACCGTTATCGTGTCGTATAATAGCGCTCGTACTAGCCATCCTGCTGGAGTAGCACTAACCCATTGATTCCTGCAGGAGTGGTTAGAGGCTACTTGGGGTTGCGGGGTCTTTAAGTTATTGTCAGTCAATGTGGGTAGAGGCCCATCAGCACATTATGTTATAATCTTTCTCCCACTAAAGTTCCAAGAACAGGCTTAGGAATTTTCAATTCTGAAGCTTCGGCTACACCTCTTTTGGGATTTGATTTGAGGGACTTTGTATATATGTATATAATTTAAATCTTTTTGTTCATGAAAACCTCATGTGGGGATTATTACTGTTACGTACCGGGTTCTTAATTTGATAAATACCAGTCACACTTTCGTGCAATAAGGTGTAATTATATTTATTGACCAATAACGCACTTTACACAACACAACAAACACTATCGATAATTAACTATCGATACTCGCACTAATTAACAACACTAATTTACTCCGTTATAGTAACACTGTCCACACCGTTAAGCTTATTTCCGTAATCCGTATATCACTGCACTGTCGTATTTAATTTCTTCGCTCTAGTATTTCGCTTGTTCTCGCTTTAGTTCTTCGCACTCGAATAACTCCGTAGCACGCGTCGCTCTTTATATATGCCAAATCTCAAATACGCGAATATTACAGAAAGTTCTAGTACCACATTCTCGAAAAGTCGATATTCGAGAAATATCTAGTAATTCCTTTTTTTACTTATTAAAATACTAGTAACGCCATCTGTTCTCTAGTAGTGACACTTCCTTCAGCAACAGATATCATGGCGACTCATTAAATACTAGTAACGCCATCTAGTATAATCTAGTAGAGGCAAATCCTATCTCCTACTTGCGAACAGATGTCGTAACATTACCCCCTCCTTACATTAATACTCGTCCCGAGTATTATTGCTTCCATGGTACTTCGCCAGTCGATCGATGTGAACTATTTTCGAAGCCCCTCTAGGTTGGCGTTGAATTCTGCACGTTACATCGTTTATTCTAGTGACCACCTTGTACGGTCCTTCCCACCTACTTTGTAACTTAGGGGACTTCCCTTTCTGGCGAGTTGGATTGTGTAACCAGACGAGCATACCCTCTTCGAAACGCGGCGTGTTAGCTTTACGGTCATATCTGGTTTTCATCTTTTCACTAGCATGTAAACCATTTTCACGCACTAGGGAATGTACATCTTGCATTCTTTCCCTCAAATCGCTTACATATTCAGTTACACTCTGCGGCTCATCTGGTGACCCTCCTGTCAACAAATCTACAGGCAATCGTAGCTCTCTTCCGAAATTGACGAAAGCAGGTGTTTCCTTCGTGCTTTCGTGAACAGCTGACCGGTAAGACAGTAAAAATAATGGAATGTGTTTGTCCCAGTCCTTCTGATGTTTTTCAACCATCTTCGCCAACTGTCTCTCCAGTGTTTGGTTGAACCTCTCCACCATTCCATCTGACTGAGGATGATATGGCGTCGTCCTGGTTTTATGCATTCCAAGTAGTTTGCACACCTCTTGAAATACTTGTGACTCAAAATTTCTTCCCTGGTAAGAGTGTATCTCCAGGGGCACGCCAAATCGACAGATCACTTCCTCAACCAGTTTTGTAGCCACAGTTATTGCTTCTTGATTGGGTATGGCAAACACTTCAGGCCACTTAGTGAAGTAATCCATCACCACCATGAAATATTTATTTCCGGACCCTGATTGTGGAAACGGTCCAGCCACATCAACGGCAATCCTCTCCCAGGGAGCTCCCACATTGTACAACCGTAATCCCCCTCTACTCCGGGTCTGCGGACCTTTCACCGCGGCACACGTTGTACATTTCCGGCACCAGTCCTGTACGTCGTCCCTACAATGAAGCCAGTAAAACTTCGCACGAACCTTCTGCAACGTACGATTTACCCCAAGATGCCCGCCCGAAACACCGTCATGTGTTTCCCGCAGTACATCTTTAACCTTGGCTCTGGGCACGACCAATTGTAGGTGCTCTTCCTTACCGTTGGGTTTCTCCCACCTCCGGTACAGTAGACCATTGATCAGAACCAGGCTGTTCCATTGCGCCCAGTAAGCTTTCGTACTCACTCCTGTGGACGCTACTTCACTCCAAGCCGGTTGATCGTGTTTTTCCTTCTTCCATTTCATGATGGGTCTGAGGTTCTCATCTTCTTCTTGGGCCTTCTGCATAGCTTCTGTTTCCCATCCATCCAATGGACAAATTCGAGTCACTTTCACGACCTCCTCCTTCGACTCTTGCTTCCTGCAATGTTTACAGTCTTCCGGACACGGTCTACGTGAAAGCGCGTCTGCATTGCCATGAGATTTACCACTACGGTGCTCGATAGAAAAGTCATACTCTTGTAGCTGTTCGATCCATCGAGCTACCTGTCCTTCCGGGTTTTTGAACTGGAGAAGCCATTTCAGTGCAGCATGATCAGTTCGAAGCTTGAACGGTCTCCCAATCAAATACTTGTAAAAATGCTGTAAGGTCTTCACTACAGCTAGAAGTTCCTTTCTCGTGACGCAGTAGTTTCTTTCCGCTTTAGATAGAGACTTGCTGAAATATCCGATCACAACTTCCTTGTCACCTTGGATCTGTGATAACACTCCACCAATAGCCATATTACTAGCATCGCTGTCAACGATGTACTGTCCCTCTGGCTGTGGATATCCAAGGATAGGTGTCTCGCAAAGCCTCTTCTTCAGCTCATTGAAAGATAACTCGCATTCATCATCCCAAGAGAAGGTTTTCTTATCTTCAGTCAACCGATGCAATGGTTTGGCGATCTCAGAAAACCCTTTTACAAAACGTCGATAGTACGAGCAAAGGCCGAGAAAAGCTCGCACGTCTGTTTTGTCCTTTGGCGTCGGCCATTTCTGCACAGCTTCCACCTTTTCCGGATCCGTCTGAATTCCTTCTCGGTTGATTACGTGTCCTAAATAGTTCACTGAAGTTCTAAACAGCCGGCACTTCTTCGGATTCAGTTTCAGGTTTGCTCCACGAATTTTCTGAAAGACTTGTTCCAGGTTCTTGAGATGGTCTTGGAAGCTTTTGCCTATTATGACCACGTCGTCGAGGTACACCAGGCAAGCCTCGCCAACCAATCCCGCCAACGCACACTCCATAAGCCTTTCAAAAGTAGCTGGCGCGTTGCAGAGACCGAAAGGCATGACGTTAAACTGCCACAAACCCTTTCCAGTTGAAAACGCAGTCTTCTCTTTATCAGTCGGATGTATTTCCACCTGCCAGTAGCCTGACTTGCAGTCCAGGGTTGAAAACCACTTCATGCCACTCAAAGTATCCAGAGTGTCATCTATTCTTGGCAAAGGATAGCTGTCCTTCTTTGTCACGTTGTTCAGTTGCCTGTAGTCAACACAAAACCGTGTGCTTCCATTTTTCTTCTTAACAAGAACCACTGGAGAACACCACGGACTGGAGGACGGACTAATGACCTTCTTCTTTTTCATGTCTTCGAGCAATTCTTCAACTTCTTTCTCCTTGGCGATTGGGATTCTCCTTGCTCTCTGTCTAATAGGTCTTTCGTCCCCTGTATCAATTCTGTGTAGCACTAAAGATGTTCTGCCTAAGTCCCCTTCTGCATTTGAGAAGATGTCAGCATATTTCACCAGCAACTGTTTAACCTTGATCCTCTCCAAGTAAGATAAGTCATCCTGGATCTCACTTAACAAGTCAGTTACAGTTGAATTATCGACTTTCACTTTGACTTTCCCATTTGGAGAATGACAGCTCCTCATCCAGACTACTTCTTCACACTGACCAACTACTTCACCCCGCTTAAGCTGTACATCTTCTTGGTCAAGGTTGACTACCTTCACTATTGCCGTCTTGTTGCTTGTAACCAAAGTTCTTGCTGTCAGAAATTTCCTTGGCCCGTTCTTCCCTGTCTCTTCAATCAACACACAACGATGCCTCTTCTTCTCGCTGTCTACAGGTAACATCACCGGAACCAACTTCTGAGAACGCGCAGGAATATTGATGGTTTTCAAGCATGTCACTTCACCGACGGGACCACCCAGTATAAAGATTTCTTCCTGGCCACACTTGAAAATTCCTCTCGTTATGTCAATCCGGCAGTTATATTTCTTCATGAAGTCCAGTCCTAGTATGCATTCATCCATTATCTCAGCCACAATGACTTGATGAGTATACGACGTCTCGCCAACCATCATCCTGACTGAGAGTTCACCAAGGACAGGTATTCGCTGGCCAGAGGCGGAGAGTAGCCGACACTTAGTATCTCTGCTATACTTGATATTCGCTGCTTTCACCAGTGCCGGATTGATCACCGTTCTAGACGCTCCAGTATCAAGGGTCATCTTACAGTCTTGATCATTGACACAGCCCAATATCACCAAACTGTTCCCGTTACAGGCTTGTGAGATGGTCATTGTCGGGGCTTTCTCCTCTCTAGCCAGCACCTGCCCCCCGGTCCTGGCTAATGCTCGTTTCCCTGGACGTTTGCGGCAGGAGCCTCTGCCTGCCTCTTTTCTTCCTTCCTCAGCGGGCAACTTAATCTCAAATGGCCCCTTTTCCCGCAGCCATAACAAATCGGTCCAGTACTCCTTCCGACGGGTGCTTTAATGACCTTGACGTCCTCATTTGCTTCCGCAATCTCACGAAGTCGATGAGTTTGGCGCGTATCCTGGCGGCAAGCTTCAACTTCTAGAGCGTTCGCCAAGGCATCCTTGAGAGACGTGTGGTGTTGAAGTCTCACCGCTGTTCTCACTTCGATATCTCTGATGCCGTCGACGAATGCTTGCACCAGGTTCATTTCCACCGTCTTCGGATCTACACTGGGATAGGCCTTGCGGACGAGCTTCTCGATTTCAAGGGCCCACTGCTGAAGTCCCTCTCCGGAACGCTGGACCCTATCACGCAGCTGAGCGCGGAACACGTGCTCCAGGTGTCGCTCTCCATAGCGAGACTCCAACGCATCCAGCAGGTCCTTGAAACCACCACTCGGAGTCGGCAGCGCCTCTATTACTGACAGTGCTTGACCTCGGAGCGCCACCGTCAGTGCAGTCAAACACTGTTCATCAGTCCAACCATTGGCAGCCGCAACAGTCTGGAACTGATGTCTATACGCCGACCAGGATGTTGTTCCGTCGTAGGGAGGAACCTTCACACGAGGACCATGGACAGCTACTACATTCTCACCGGAGACAACCTTGACCGGTCGTGATTCAAGCTGCAGAACCCTTTTCTCCATTCCGCGGAAGTCGGTCTTCATGTCATCGATATCTTTCTCAATAGTGGTTACCTGCTCCTTCATCTGCTCTACGTCTTTTTCCACAGTAACCACCCGACCACTGACTTCATTGACCGCAGTGAGAACTTGTGAGAACTTAGTTTGCTGTTCCTCGCGCAACTCACGAACTTCTTGTTTCACAACACCCTGTACCTCCGAATGTATGTTTTTCACAACATCCTGTATGCTTTGTTGTGCTTCACGCATGCTTTGAAACATTTCAACTATCATCGCCAAGTCAGTATTAGTTGCGGCCGCCGGCGCCGTTGATGTAGACGGCGCGTTAGTCACCGCGGACGTCTCCTCTGGAATGTCACTCCGAGGGTTCGTGACCGATGACCTCATTTCCGACAGCTGTTCACCCTCTGCGGCTTTCTGAGCGCGTGTCTTCACACCCTCTCTTCCGTCTTCCTTCGGCATAACTGGCATCTTCAAATCCACTTCTGTCACCAATTGTTACGTACCGGGTTCTTAATTTGATAAATACCAGTCACACTTTCGTGCAATAAGGTGTAATTATATTTATTGACCAATAACGCACTTTACACAACACAACAAACACTATCGATAATTAACTATCGATACTCGCACTAATTAACAACACTAATTTACTCCGTTATAGTAACACTGTCCACACCGTTAAGCTTATTTCCGTAATCCGTATATCACTGCACTGTCGTATTTAATTTCTTCGCTCTAGTATTTCGCTTGTTCTCGCTTTAGTTCTTCGCACTCGAATAACTCCGTAGCACGCGTCGCTCTTTATATATGCCAAATCTCAAATACGCGAATATTACAGAAAGTTCTAGTACCACATTCTCGAAAAGTCGATATTCGAGAAACATCTAGTAATTCCTTTTTTTACTTATTAAAATACTAGTAACGCCATCTGTTCTCTAGTAGTGACACTTCCTTCAGCAACAGATATCATGGCGACTCATTAAATACTAGTAACGCCATCTAGTATAATCTAGTAGTGGCAAATCCTATCTCCTACTTGCGAACAGATGTCGTAACATTACTAATAAATAAAGGAAAGAAAAATTTCGTCACAGCAGAGCGTCGGGGCGTATATACCGGGGGTTCGATTCCCGCCTGTGTCGAAATTTTGAAATCCGTCCGTCCACTAGGTACAAAGTTTATTTCTTACAAGTATTACTTCTCTTAAAATTATGTTTATACCTGTGCCAGCCAATGCTGTCAATTCGCAACAAAAAGCGCATGTAAAGATAATTTTAAAAGCTTCCAAGTATGGGAAACACAAACATACTGTTAACAAACCAAACAGACAATGTTTCTAGTAATTTACTTTTAACTCCGTTTGCAAAAGGAAGTTTGCAGATTACATTACTGCAAATGATTTACTGATTGAAAAAAACTGTTTTCTATAACCTTTTACTCATGGCTACCTATCCAAAAATGGGGTAAGTAAAAGTAAAGCTTCAGATTTAATAATATTTCAGTAATTTTTTAACGTTTAGCCAAGACAAGGCTGTAAAATAGAGGGCATTTGGTGAAGGGTCTTCAATTCAACAGTCCCTTACCCAGCTCCAAAACACTAAGGTGGCTCGTACCTCACCCAAAGTAAGAAATCGGTCAGCGCATATTGATTTACTTTTCACCACACTGAGAATAGAACCAACTCACGAATTTTATACGAACAATTTTTTATTGATACTAAAATCTACGCCATACTAATAAACAGATACTTTGAGTCAGACAAATGGGAAACCTTTCGTTTAAACGATATTTTACTACAGCCCTAAAATACTCATGTTCCCAATATTTATTTTATTTTTTTAGGAAGATTTACAGACAAAGTATATAATATAGAGGTAAGAAAAATAGTCCAATGCTATTAACAAATCTTCACAATAGACTTAAGTTATATTTTTAGCTTTTAGTCTCAGCATTGACGCTGTTTAAGAGCTTATTCCATTACACTTTGTCGTTGCTGAATTCAGACGTCTTTCGAAGTAACTGCCGCAGACGCTTGTTATTCCACTACACAAAATTCAGTTCTAGCGTTCTGAACGTTATTCCACTAGTCTGAATTCAGATTCTGTGGCTTTCAGACGTCTTCATTCAGACAAATGGAATAAGCTCTTTATCCTTAAAGGAGAGGCATGATTTACTCCCGGTGTCCAGAGTATTCCATAATAAGAATTAAAAGTACCCTATTATTGGCTGTATCTGCAGATGACGTACGAGGCTATTAAGAATACTGGGCGGCATTTTAACTAATTGTTGGGCGCTGAGTTGAAAGATTTATAACCAACGATTTTTTAATTTTTCTCCGTATCTTCTATTTGCAACAACAGAGCATCTTTAGATTTTGAAAGTCTGGCTCTTATTTTCTAGATTAAGAAAGTGTGTTACTGATCAAAATACTGAGTTGCAAGATTAAAAACACTTTAGTATTCGTATCATATCATTATGAACTTAAAACCCCTTAATTAACTAACAAACTCCATTATTATGAACAAACATTAAAGAGACAGGTGATAACTCCGTGTTTTACAAAAACACACCTGAAGTCTTTTATCCAGCCCATAATAATCTGTGATACATAATTCAGCGGGAAACACGGGAGCGATGTCGGCCGTCCCATCATTCTCCCGCCAAAACACCTGTCGGCCTCAAAAATGGCGCGGAAACACGAAACATCGGGATAAATATGTCGCGTTTTACCGCCCTTTTTCATCGGCGGATCAACCTTTTTCAATGCTATTAGGATTATTAGTTTTGAAAGCTTCTAGCAACTCCTGTTTTTTGTGGATTTTCAATGGAGATTTCATATCTACGTATCGCTGGTATATGCTAGTTAATTTTACATATTAATTGCGTATTGGTCAATAATGTATAATAAGACGAAGTATCATAAGTTCAAGTTGGTGTGTATTTAGCATGAGAAAGCGATACACAGATGCCGTTAATTCGCATAGGGTAGACAGAGACCGTTCTTGATAAATAAGAGAATAAAGAATAAATAAAGGAAAGAAAAATTTCGACACAGGCGGGATACGAACCCGCGACCTCGGGTATACGCCCCCGTCGCTCTTGCCAATTGAGCTACCGTGTCAATGGCTGCCAGCGCGAAATTCTTCTATCCTTTATTTCTTTTACACGTTTTAGTAGTGTTTGCGTTTCCTACCTCCGAATTTTTTACTAATTCGGAAGGCCACTTGTCTATCTTTTCAGATAGAATGTCGAAATTTCTCTTTCCTTTATTTATTCTTTATTTATTAGTAATAATCCCCACATGAGGTTTTCATGAACAAAAAGATTTAAATTAGAGACCGTTCTTGCTCGCTTTTAACAGTTAACAACCTACATTTTTTTAATTTTGTAGTGTGCTTTAACACAGTGACCAAATTAAACAAATTTCCAATAAATCAAAACATTTATTTAAATATATCAACACTATTATATGATAAGAAGAATAAAATATTATTACAACAAGTAAATTGTTTGCCATTTACTGCATGACTGTTCGCAGTCTTGGTTATCCCTAACAATGTCTTTGTTTAAACTGACAACTGTTTTGTTAATGAGTTTATATGCGTCTCTTGTCACAAACTTTACTTCCTAAGTTGACTCTAACAAACTCATTTTAACTCATACTCAACTTAATTGAGTATTTGTCAGCACTTCATTGTCAAGTTGCTGAAATCAATTCAAATTAGATTCAACACCCCTAAATGTATACGCTAGTGTGGTAAGACTAGACAAGGGAACTAATACTCGGATTTATAGTATGAATTTGTAGGATGTTTATTTAGTTATTCGGTATCAATATTACAGAAATGTTCTTCAATCGTTTAAAGTTTTAGAAAATATTTTTTGATATTATAGAGTTGAGGTGAGACACAAACTATAATGTCTTTCTTTTAAATGCATTCATTAATAGAGGACGGCCTCTGAAAACGTTTGAATACTTTTAAACATTTAGATTTATCAGGATCAAGCAAAGTGGCCTGCCTAAATCTTTGCCTACCCTAATAGGAATATAGGGCGTGAGTATAAGTAATCATTTTTTTCAAATCTTTGCATTTAAGCCAGTAAGGGTAGGGTGAACGAACCGCCCGACTCAATCGAAATGGCTACGAACTCTTTGAAGTTTTCGTCCGATATTCCGCTCCCCTTTAACCGATAACAATATTTTTACCTAAGGTGACAGCTAGGGTTATTTTTAAGTTAGTTATTCTAGTAGCGAAGTCGACTTTATATGAAAACGCTTCTAATATTAAACCATTCACTTTCTGGTGGAAATTGAATTTAAACTCGAATAAAGAGCAGCTTTTCAATAATGTTATAGGTAGTACTAAAAACCGGTGTAGTGTTGGCTTAGTATAGCAAAAAACAATTCCTCCGGGTTTCGAAGTATTTCGTATTTCTTTCTATGTATGCTTTTAAATACTTTAACTTCATGTAAGCTATTTTTCCTTTATAAATGAATTGTTTAGACTCGTCATAGGTTGTTCTAATTGTATTCCCGAAATATCCTTATATCCCTTAGTTTAAGGACAGCGATTTACGAGTCGCGTTGTCGCCGTTAGGCACACACATTAGCCCTTCCCGTGATATGTGAGCGGCTCCAAATAGGTAAAAGGTTTTCAACATCTGCTCCCCTGTGCAATATTAAAAGATATACCAAGTGGGTGTATAAAAAATGTTGGGGCAAAGGATGCGTTGCTCTATTATACCTCCGTGGAATGCGTGTAGCTTTCAATTTGAGCGTTGGTACTTTTCTTTATTAGAATACGAGACATACATAGTAGATATACTTATGAAATAAGTTCTCATTGGGGTAGTTAAATACTACGGATGGCCACTTTAAATGATAGTAGTGTTCAAAGATGGCCTCTAAAAACATTATTATCCACATTGGCTCTATATGTATCAAAAATCTTACATGCGGCAGAAAATCTTAAGAAAACATAAAAACAGTTAATAGGGCTTATAACAGCCTTTAATGAGGTCTTTGTTGGTATAAAATCGAAACAAAATTTATAAACATTCCTCGAGGTTTTAAGTTTTTGCATTGGAAAATACGCTTAAGTCAAATAGGTTCCAAGCGGGTCGAGAAAAAGTAACAGAAACGAATCCTATTATGAAAGCAAAACTCTGGAAATTCTAAACCGATTAAACTGAATTGAAAACATTAAGTACTTTTCCAATTTTTGTTATGAGGTTCGAACAAAAATCAACTTTATCCCTTCGATTTGAAGTTTGTTTTCGCAAATATGCGATATGATTACGAAGTCAAAGATAAAATTTGGTTTGAAATTATTTACGGAAAACTCTGGTTTTGCCTGGCCTGCAAAGTAGAAGCGAATTACTGAAGTTTGATAGCGTTTCTTTGACAAATCTTGTAGATGAAAAATGTGTTCATGATTAGGTTGTTGCTTTTTGACATGTTAAAAGATTATAGACACTTTGAAACTGACTGTTTTAAGAGTCATGGTTTAAGATCATATCTCTCTCATTTATGTTTAGTTTCAGCCTGATAATTGAGTAAAATATATGTCTTACAGCGGCCTGGGACTAAAATTAAAGGATTTTTTTGAAGGAATTTATTGAATATTTAATTATTATTGGAGTAACATAAGGGTAATGAATAGTCCCTGCTAATGATACTCATTTATTGTTTATGATTGTTGCAGAAATATAGAATAATAAATATCGGCGACGGCTACACTATCAAATATAATAAATGCGACAGTAAGGATAGATATTGTTGCCAGATCACGCTGGAGGGCCAGAACAGACAGAGGGCTACTTACTGATTATCCTACTTATGGTATACTTTACTAACTACTTTTTGACCACCTTACTTTCATGTTATTTTCTATTAATATATGAGAATGAATGTAGGACAAGCTAGCCTTCGTTTCATCCACTAAACGTCATTGCAAGCCCATTGATGTAACTGTACAGTTCGTTAGTAGATTGACAGAACTGCGATAGAAGCAAAGGTGCGTTTCAAGTCGTGAGTCACGCTTCTTGTTCGAAAGTGACAAACCGTATGTGTGCCGTGACTTGGAGACCAGCCTGATTAGATAAAAAATGTATAGAACAGAATTTACTACTTGGAAACTATCCTAATTAAACCCAGACAAGTTTAAGTTTTTCACTTCATCAGTACGCCTGACACGTCAGTAACTTTCCTTGCATCAATTTATTATATGTTGTTAATGAATGAAATTTGATATTCAACTGATAACGAAACAGAGTACCTTACTTCCTTTCGATGCGTTACAAAAGAACAATCATACAATTGATTTAATTAGGTTACTTTCTTTTGTATGCTTTATGCATGATAACTGCATTTGTGTATTCTGTTAATAGCTACAAAATTGCCTTACTTTAGACGAATATTGTATTTTAAGACTCATGTGTGTAGGACTTGAAACTTAAATTTTCATAAGATTTTATACCTATACAGCCTATACATTGATTATTATCGATAACATTGATTTTAAACCGACTACTAACGTTGTCTGTTTTAAAAATTCTCATCTTCAATTTAAGTCCTCTCCGAATAGATTTTGTTTGACAATGTAAAACCATTTAACAATCTAGCAAGCATACCAGTAAGCTTAGATATTATTAAGCTTTAAACATACCTTTAACCTCAATACAAAGGCCCGAGCGTACTGCAGACTGCAGAATATTAATTTCTCAGTTTGGCATAGTCATTTGCATAAGGTACTACGGGGGCAGAGTGTTGTCATGATCTTGAACTTGTGAGGGCAGGGGCATGTTGAGCAGCTATTGTCTTACTGAGAAACGATCCGATAGTACTACAAGACAAACCACTTGTAAAGTGATATAGTCTAAGAAAGTATAGACTGATAGATCAAGAAGTAGGCTGAGTTTAAGTAACCGACTGTAAGACTTGATGTGACTATCAGTTTGAAATGTAGTTCGGTAACTTTAATGTGTCTGAGAATAGATGGGTATAGAAGCAAGAAGGCTGATATAGAATTAAATTAAATGTTATTTAAGTTGAATTGTGACTGTGTGAAGGTTAAACATAAACTTTTTAGCAACACTACCTTAACAAACTTTTGGTATGCCAATCAGTACTATAGATTTTAATCCAGGAATGTAAGCTGTGGACCTAATTATTTCTCGATTTAAAATACCTTTTTTTAAACGGCTCAATTGTACTCTATCTGTAATTGGTTTACCTCCCTGTTCTGCAGCTAGTAGGAGCGACCTTTTGACTAGTATAGCGTGGTATAAAACAGTCATTTCTTTCGCACTTACTTAGTATCGTATACTGTCATCTCATTCTAACCGATATCGTGTCGATAAAATAGCGCTCGTGCTAGGTCTCCTGTCAGCCTATATTTCTCTTAGATCTGCCGTGATACGTATTTCACGGTCATCTCAGAATTGAAGTTATTAGACACACAATGGCTGACATCACAGTACTCAACTCAAGATCTAAGCAAAGATAACTGCATCGCATTTGTCAACAATTACAAAACATAGATTTCGCAACCGATTGCTATTGCGTGTGCGTTATCAGTATAGTATAATAACTATCGTACGCACTGTATAGATAGAGCATCTCTTTATTATGAAACACCTTGTAAGAAGACTTGGTTATTTTATTATATACAACATAATAACACACATAATTACGGCTCGCAGAGAGATTAGGGCTAAAATTTATAGATTCGCCATTCTATCCGATAGGATTGTAGTGTAGGTGTTGATAATTATAGATTTAAAGAAGCTTATATTATTCTCTTAGAGTTTTGTCTTTTGCTCACGAATACTATCTATGCTCTAGAAATTCATTATATAAAGCACAAGTGAAAAATAACGAGCCTAGTTTAACAGAAACAACAACATACATTCGGTTGCTTCTGTTTCTATACAACTTTCGTTGATTAATCAACCGAACGAAGAAATGATTATCTTTAAGAAACATTTGCATTGTGTTGAAAACGGTAGCGGGATGCTCTTAACAACCAACGTGACTCACGACTGGGTTTTAATCAGACGAGAAAGTCATACAAAATACTTATTTATTTGTTTAGTTTAACCTTAGGGCAGTAGGATACACCTACGTTGCCATACGGAACATGGGAAGCGCTCTGAGACTATGAAGGTAGATTAAAACAGTGTCGTGTTAAAAGTAGAAGAGTACAAATAACATACATACATACATATACTCACGGCTTTAAATCCCTAGATGGGGTAGCCAGAGCTATGGAATGAGAAATTCCTCAGCCACTTTTGGAAGTTGCGTGGGGAAAAGATGGTGAAATAAAGGTTTTTGATGATGGGTCTCCAACCGCATCGCCCAAAAATCCCTTAAAAGCCCTAATACCGTTAGTCGCCTCTTACGTACACCCACCGGAAGAAATGGGGTAGTGCTATTCTAAGCCGACACTACACAGCAACCGTTACAAATAAAAGTTGAGATAACCATAATGCCGATGTATGGCTTTTGTGGAGTCCCATAATTGAACATTGCCCGTAATCTATTTTTGCCAGAACAGACAAAAAAAACACTATTTTTTTATTATAATGTAAACTCGATCATCAGTTTTAATCTACTTCTACTTCGGATTTGGAAGGTATTATTTTGAGAAGAAGAATTTTATCGTGACTTAGCTAAAAGCTCATGGATTAGACGTTCCGGTAGTAGTCAGCTTTTATCGAAAAAGCAGTTGACGTTTGCACTCTTTTTGCACTGCTCAAAGATGATCTACATTATTCAATCTAACCAATTGTACTTCAATATCGAATCCAACCAGTTGAATTTCAGTTGATTAATAAATAGCATAAAAAACAGTCTTACCACTACTCTGACCAATAATTAAGTAATTTTTTGCCATAACGTGGCTAAGGTATCTATTTCTGAAACACTGCCTATCCCTTTTTGGCATTCATAGCCTTGAGAATAGGTAGGTTTTTTGCTTTTACCGTAAAACAATTAAAAACCTATTCAAAATAAAGCTGATAAAGTATAATGGAACACAGTTTTTTTTTTGTTTTAGGTGATTGTGAATGAATGCAAGCGAACAACGGCAGCGGCGTTCGCAGCCGCGGCTCGGTTCAATGCGCTCGCCGTCGTTTATGGTACTTCATAAAACTGTAAATAGATCGAATGTTGTAAAACCAGCGAAATGCACAACTCGGACTTCTGTGCTGCCCCATTTCCAATTTCGATGCAACTATCGATTCTATTCTATAGATACTGTCAAGATGCCAACCTCAATACCAAGCCGAGGAAGTAATGCGCAAAGTTTTACAATCCGCAGGCGACGGCGCAAACTTTTAATTACCAACGTGACTTATTAGCCCAAAAAGCAATAGCATTTTAAATTAAATCATCGTTGGAAACTTGTTAAGCTCACCCATTTTGCTCTGAAATAATCAGTTTCGGAGCTGAATATTCAATTTATCCGCTAACGTGGTATCTGTTGTGTCTAAAATCTGAACAGTAAATGAACCTCCGATATACCAAATTCAGCGACTCCGTATAAGGGTACTACAGATAAATGGATCACGTTACTTGATTAACCGGTGCGCATCCCTTCCCCTTATCGCCCCTGGGAATATTTAAATGGGTCTTGAATATATCACACCACCCTCTGGAGTTAAACGAGCAAGCAGTCCTTCCTATATTCTTTAATAGCTGGATCGAGTTACATCAAATGATAAATTGAAACGAAACAATTTTAAAGTGAGAGAGCTGTATTTAACTAACTAGTGTTGAATAACGGTTTTGTTTGACGAATGTTTTTAGGCGCAGTATTATCTGAAGTTCGTTAACATGTTTAATTATGAGAAATAATTATTGGCATTGCATTAGTTTCCGAAAATATGAACCTTATTTTGAATGCAAGTGCAGTGAGGTTAGGTTATGTTTATGTTCAATATGTTCCCTTTTTGGATGTACATACGTACTGCTACACCGCCCGTTTAATTTTGTTACAATTACAATACTATTTTTATATAGGTCATAATGAGACAGTATTCATGACACGACAACTACAGCGTCCATTCGCAACAAAGGTACGAAGCCAATTAGGATGGCATACACGCAGCGACACCGCAGTAACTGCTGCTATTACATCTGTATTGAAAATCAACGCTGAATTAAATCGACTACGATTTACGAGTATCGATACCGACAGTTTATCATTATTCAGTTTATTTTATTTACGACTGTGGATGTGGCGTGAATAATGAAAATTGTTGCTCGGTTTTTGTAGGGTCTGACAACAGCTAATATCCCTCAATATTTTAAAGACCTAAGTTATACATGACATGGTGTGTTATAATTATAACAATTTATATAGTTTTAACGTTTTAATTAAACGGTGTGTTTTGTGAGTTGGAGGAACTTTCATCCAAAACACACACACAAACATACCCAAACTTAAACCTGTGATGCAATGCAACCTGCCCGTCTTCGTATTTGCTTTCATACACCAAAGTATAAAAGACCAGAACATGAGATAAAAAAAAGTTGAAAAGAATTTCGTTCGATGCTTTCCTATGTTAATTGTTTCTGTTCAAGGTCTGCCTCTCGCCATTCAAACCTAAAGTATAAGTGGCAAAAAACTGGAGCAATGAACTTGGAGTTACGTCTTCATCAGTGATCAGGGCACGTTGCCGTCTAAACTACCGCTCATTGGCGATATTGGAACTACTGTGGACCACTAGCAAAATCAATAGAGCTACATTATTGCTTATTGCTCGAATTATTGCTTTTTGTTGTTCCTCTGAGATAGGTTTGGATTAAAGTTACAATAGTTTCGTTCGTCTTCATTTTGGTGGGTCATTATTTTACGATTATTCTGCACTAGGTTGTAAGTTTGGCCTCTAATTAAGCGGGTCTGGGGAAATCAAAATACCTAGTTTTTAAGAAATTAAATTCGTGTATGAGGCTCATTAACGGTAAGGGTAGATATTTTGATCAATGGCCGAGTAAGTATCTTTGGGTTTGTTATGAGACAGTGTTTATAACTAATTTACCGATCTCACCTTCCAAAGGTTGTCTGGAAGAGATCGCTTTTTAGCATTAAGACCACCAATTGTACCTCACTGTAAACGGTTTGATATATATTTTTGTAAATTTGTGTTTGATGTGCAATAAATATATTCGTATATCTATTTAGATAAACGAATATAACGTGTTGAAACAGTCGAATTTGTTATAAAATGGTGATATGGTCAACACCATATCATTATGATGTTCTGAAAATATACTTTGACGGTACCATAGACGTGCGAGGGTTAACAGTGTGATGCTGTTTTATATAGTCCTTAGTATTCACGCTGTATAACCCCGATGGTCTGTTTGAGTTACTACAGTTGGCCATGGTGACGTCTCTTATGTCGTAAAATATTCGAAATGCCTTTTTTTGATATTTCTTCCACCGTTAACGCCGTTCGAAAGAGGTAATAGTTTATATAACTTCAGAAAGACAAGAATCAGGGTTAGATCGACTCTGACTTTGAAAGTACGCCTATTCAGGCAAAGCACTTTCTTATTGAGCTATCGAGCTGTTTTCCATTAGTTATTTCATTTTATTAAGGCAAAGAAAATAATTGACTCAATATATTTCATTATGTATTTATAGGTATTTGACACCATTTAAAGGTCGGTAATGTCTTATCTAAATGAAGGGTTAAATGTCTTGTACCACCTCATAAAAGGTTAAACATGTGATTAATAAATCTGTAGAAGTAACAGAAGTCAGTTGACGTATCAATGTCAGTAGACGTGCGTTATTTCCCAGTAAGTCACCTCATTACAGTACCGTACGTATCTTAGTATATCTTATGTAGCGCAAGTCTCGATAAGCTAAGATGAAGGCGCCTGTTTATTTGAATTTCTCCCGAGCGAGTGTATATTACACCTAACAGGGCAACGAACTTCTTGCACTTGATCGTTTACCTATTTATAAATAATTATTTCTTTTCTACCAGGACCAAATAGAGAGTGTGCTCAAAAAGGCAGGTATCCAAAGTATGAACAATAAAAGAGCATGTATGAAAAGATTGATGGATGTAAACGAAACTAGAGAGGTTTGCCAGGATCGTACAAAGTGGCGATCAATAGTCTCGCCTACCCCTATGGGAAATAAAGGTGTGATTATAAGTATGTATGTTATGTATTTGCTACTTACTTACACATACATTCATATACTCAAGCTATTAGTTCCCATTGGGGTAGGCAGGTACTATCGATCGCCGATTTGTACCTCTCGAACCTCAGTTACATTAATCAATCTTCATACGTGTCCTGTATACGTGCTGCTATAATCTTACAGAGTAGACAGAGCTTCACTCCAAAAACGCTTAGCCGGATGGTAGATGAACATACATACATACATACATACATATAGTCACGGCTATAAATCCCTTGAAGGGGTAGCCAGAGCTAGGGAATGAGACATTCCTCAGCCACCTTTGGAAGTTGCGTGGGGAAAAGATGGTGAAATAAAGGTTGTTGGTGATGGGTCTCCAACCGCATCGCCCAAAAATCCCTTGAAAGCCCCAATACCGTTAGTCGCCTCTTACGTACACCCACCGGAAGAAATGGGGTAGTGCAATTCTATGCCGACACTACACAGCATCATCCTTCATGGTAGATGAAGGATGGTGCTATGAAGGTTTATTTAGCTACATTGCCAAAAAAAGCACTGGGAATCCCATAGTCACCTTATCACACGACACTTGTGGGTAGTGATATTATAACCCAACATAACAGTTATAAATTGCAACATTATATTGTTAGATAATTTAGAAATGACTTCATTTGCGATATGAAGTAGCAAACACTTGTTAATCATTATCACTAAGTACGTAACAAGTACAGTTATACGTAAAATGAAAGAACAATATATGATAGTGCTGCCACTAACACATTTTTTATTCTTACATACGTATATACAATACATCGACTCACGGCTATGAATACCAAAAAAGGGTAGCCAGAGCTTCAGAGCTAGAAACTCTTCATCCACATTCGGATGTTGATAGGGGACAATATGGTAGAAATAAAGTTTCGTTGGTTATGATATGAGTCTCCAACTGCTTCGTCCAAAAAACACTCTAAAAGCCTCATCTCTTACGACACCTGTGGGCAGAAAGGGGTAGTGACATTCTAAGTCGGCTAAACGGCATAACTCTTACCCCTAAATAATTACTAAAAATCTATTTATACTCTATAATTTCGACGGTTACGGTTTCGACATCTCAAAAATATTAAGGTCCAACATAGATTTACCGAAACTGTTTCTCGCTTTCATTTTTGTAACATACATATTCTTACGGTTATTAATTCCAAAATTGGGTAGTAAGACCTACATTTAGAAAAGATTGTAATAATCATGGTAGAGTATGGTTTTTTAACCGACCCTTGGTTTTTTGTTTGTACTGTAATATTCGTCGGTCTACTCTTATCTCCTCTTGCTTAAAAGCCAGAATTTGTCATTGTGAATTAATTTTAAAAATACAATTTGTAATTTGAAACAGAGTGGGATCAGCAGCTGAACCAGTATCAAGTACCATTTTTTGTTGTTTTTATTTTGGATAACCAGTGTTAAGTACGTGACATTGAAAGACAACAACTACAAATAACTACTAGTGGTTGTTATATTAAATATGAGACAGCTGCTTTTTGAAGCAAAAAATACGCACCTCAAGCTCACATTCGACTCTAACCAAGGTACTGTTATTAAAACGATAGTATATAACATATAACCTCGTGTTTCTGTGACGTCGCAACTCACAGGCTATCAAAGATGTTGATTGATTTTATGGACCATTTGTGTAGTTAATGAAGATAGCTATATGCACGCTTTGTCTATCTTAACGAAAGATCGCATTCATTACACAATATTTAAGGGATAGTGATGTGAGATTTTAGTCAAAAAAAAGTCTAGAGCTGTACATCGTTGTACTTTAATACAACCCCCAACGAAGGGGCGAATGACGTTTGTTTTATTATTATTACAAAAAAATATTCCCCTATTAAAATGAATCTCCACCCATATTGCATGAAGCTTGATTAGGGATTATTAAATTTTAATTCATTTAACTTACATTATTTCTTATGTTTATTTGATTCTTAATTAATTAAACACAAACTGATTTTATAAATTAGAAACAGACATTGTTTTAGGGTTATAAAGTTCAGTACCAATCGTTTAGTCTGATTCGTTTATAGAAGAATAGTTCGTTTACTCGTTTCATGTATAGATAATTAACAGAAAGTAAACTCATTTTAATAAGGTCACTTCACTGAAGGTGAATGATTTTGAAGTTGAAGTTCTTATAAGATTATGGTTATTTCATTCACATATATTTCGATATATACTTCGTTATCATTCATATCTATTACATTACCGTTAATTTTCCTCATTTTAGGACACCCCTTGGACCTTCACGCTGCAGCTGCTGCCGAAACACCTCTTAGCACGACCACAGAAACAACACGTCTCCGTGCATGATAAACTTAAGTTTCCACTGTTTTGTCTCTTGAATTATGAATAGCACCTTTTGTACACAAATCTTTATGATCACAAAGCACTTATTCTATTAATATCAGACAGAAAACACTATGATAAGGGTTTAAAAACAATAGATGTAAAATATTACACCCACACAAGCGCCTCGTGACGCGCGGCAACGCGGCGTGACTGCAGTTTTTGCCAGTGTTGCCAGTGCCAGATGGTCAAATATAACACGACACAGCTCAAAAAGTAACATTTACACGAGGAAAGTAACATGACCTGTGAAACACTCGTAGATTTAGTATGCGCGCGCATAAAACGCTTTAACAGAAGAATAAGCAAAAAAAAAAAAACAAGCGCGGTACTTCTTCATGAACAATTTCACATTCAATAAATTATGTGTATAAGTAATAGTAATATACATATCATATATCAACCCCAATTTAGATTCAGACATGTCTTTTTGTACTTCAACTTACTACTTTTTGTACTATTATGCGCATAGCCAATAATAGAGAGGTAACTTTTATACGCTTAAAACTTCAGGAAAGGAAAGCTTAAAAAATCTGAAAAGTAACATATTGAGTCATGTAACATGGAAGTAACATGAGAGGGTCAAAAGTAACGTAAAATGTTACTTTTGTAACATTCTGGCAACGCTGGTTTTTGCGTTTATTTGCCGATGCCGGCTGCTAGTTTGGCGCTGTAGTCACACGTGGTCACAGCGAGAACTTTTTGAAATGTTTAACTCTTCGTGATGTAGATGGCGTTCTAGTATTAAAGTGCATTCAACCCTATGCATGCAGCTTGAATACGATAGAAAACTGCAATTCGGAAAAGTGTAAACAAACTTAATTTAGTATCTATACTTCACTTACCTTACTTATTTTTATCGATGATGCAATGAACTTATCTGTCAAATTTGTTTACTATGAAAGTTTCAGATTTATATTGTATATTATTTTTTTATTTTTATTTTTAGGTGATTTCATTGACTTACCTTAATATTGAATACGTAGAGTGACTGGTTTTTAGAAGCCTCTGCCACCCGACTGATCTTATTTATTACAGTTCATAAGCAAACAACAAACACTGATAAATTTTTCTTATGTCTGAAAAGTTTTCGCACCTAGTTATTTTGCCTAGAATAATATTTTAACACCAATAACGCACACACGAAAAGAACAACAGTAAAAGGCTAGCAGCGCGCATGCAAATTCAAGAAAATATATCTATCGGGTTTTCCACAACACTGAATACTGTAGGCAAGACACGGTTCGACACATTTCAGGATTTCAGCATGGATAGCGAGTGACCGATAGCGCCATCCATCCATCGTTTTTTCTTTTACTATTGCAACATGAAGTTAGCAACAATAAGCAAACGTCATAACACACTGAAAATCACTAAACGGCAGCAAACATCAAAGGCGTCTTTTTCATCTCATAAGAAGTAAACCGAGTATCTATGTTGAAAGTTTTGAGATTTTAAAAGTATGTAATAGTAAAAATGTGATCGATCCCAGCCGGCTCGTAGTGAGTGCAAAGACGACTATCGAGGTTGAGCGATGGCGTGGGCGAGAACGGGCGCGGGGGCGGCGGCCAGGCCGGCAACGCTCCCCCCGTATAAACCCGTATTACAATACGTTAAACCGCTGCCAGCCCTCGACAACTCAACTCTCTACTATACGGGAAGTCTGTCCCGACAATTACGTCACTAAACTCGCACCCTTTACCATCTATTTATCGATGACGTAATTAACCTCACGTTAAACCATAACAATTTCTGCTGTTGTAATTTGACTTTTGTAATTGAGAAGATAAGTTAAATGAAAAAACAGCCATAACATTCAACATGAATGACGCCAATAATAACGAAGGCATAAGAGACGAGGGCCAAAAACGTCATCTTCCATAGAGCCTCTATTTGTAACACGCAAGAAAAAATGCGATGTGAGAAGAAAAGCGACAAAGGAAAGCCCTTTAGGGCCGCGGATAAAATGCGACACGAAGAAAAAGAAGAGGTTTTTTTTCCGGTCCATATCTCTCTGTGCATTTCATTACTTCCGCTATGTATGGACGTGGCTTTCGGGCGTCAACGTGACGGTGAAGGGTGCGGGGGTGTTCGGTCGGTAGTCTCCGGTTTAGCCGAGCCCAATCGATACGCGACAGGCATGCTACGCGACTACGCTCTACGCCGTAGTAGCTTACTATGCTACGAGTACGAGATGTCTACTAGAAAACAACAACCCGTAACTTGCGTTTCTTACTACGCCATTAACTGAAATTATAATATTCGGTTTTGAACGTTTTTGCATAGCAGCACTAGTATATTTTTTTACTGAAGCTGGTAGGAAATGATGCTTTTAGTTATTTGATATTTATATGGAATATTATTATTGCTGTGTAGTGCCGGCTTAGAATAGCACTACCCCATTTCTTCCGGTGGGTGTACGTAAGAGGCGACTAACGGTATTGGGGCTTTTTAAGGGATTTTTGGGCGATGCTGTTGGAGACCCATCACCAACAACCTTTATTTTACCATCTTTTCCCCACGCAACTTCCAAAAGTGGCTAAGGATTTTTTAATACCTTAGCTCTGGCTACCCCTTCTAGGGATTTATAGCCGTGAGTATATGTATGTATGTATGTATTTATATAAATTAATAGTCTCTGTCTTTTCTAATGGGAAATAATGGCGTGGTTATATGTATGTATCTATGTAAGGCCGTGTTCAAACCAAACTGACTGTAAGCCGCCGAAAGTGAGCGAACGTTACGCAGTTTATTGTATTTCCATACATATTCACTTTTTCGTCCACATATAACCGACAATACGTTAATACGCTATGCGTAGACGCTGACATTCGGCGGCTGATTAATATAGCACGTCACTACGCTCCGCGGACGCTGATTGGCTACGTAGCTAAACGTCAGCGTATTGGATCCAGATCGGCCGACATGTATAAGCCGACTGGTTTGTTCACACCATTGACGTATTGTAAGCTATAACCGTATTGTCAGCATACTGTGAACGAAAAATGCCGTTTATTTTTACGTTTACACTGGGGCTCATAGTAAGCCTGCTCACATTCGGCGGCTTACAGTCAGTTTGGTTTGAACACAGCCTAATATTCAAATAGTGGCTGGGGCGATTCCGAGGCTCTGGCTACCCCTATAAGAGATTCATAGCCGCGATTATATGTATATATGTAAGAAATGATAATTAAATTTGTTTTGTTACCCTACGTGCCTCCCGCCTTAACAGTACAATTATTACGATTGTATATAGCGAAAGCTGTGTTCTGTTGGTTTAGAATAGCATTAACACTTTTTCATTACCAACTTTGGCGAGAAATTTCAAATTCTCAAGCTCTGACCACCTCTTTTTGGAATTTACAGAACTGAGTGTAATGTGTGTATGACTGAAAAATAAAACAATATCGCTAAATTCTTATTTATATTTTAGAATGCAAAAAGCATATTGATATAATCGTGAACAAAATCTGATCAAATAGTGAAAATACGCGACAAAATAAAATGTGATATATACATATGTCCGTACCTAACCTGTCAAGCCTGTGTAAAGTGATTAAGTCATAGAACGCCTACAAACGTGATATTGGTTGGGTCCGCGATAAACGTGCCCCCTGAAGCACATAATCATCTTAATTTTTGGTATTTTCATCCGAATTGAATACCATTTACCACTTTGGGAGTTTATATCTATTTATTTATTTATTCAAGGCACACCAACAGCATTATAACATAGATTGCATTAACATTCATTTTTAAAGTATTGGTCAGTTATAATGCCAACAACAGTGCACACAGCATTGACAATATTATAACTTAAAGATATAACTAAAAATTTGATTAAAAACTATAATAAAATAAAACTAGAATAGACAATTAAAATTCCCAACATTAATAATAAATTACAAACAAAAAAATTAATAAAATTATAAAAAATAAAGTGACAATACCAAAACATTTGAAAATTTGTATTTAATAAGAATTTAAATAATGAAATAATAATTACATTTTTTCTTAAAACTAAACAGTGTGTCATTATAGACGTCAGGCGCGCATTCATGACCTATTGCACACAATGAATTGTAAAGTTGGCAGACTCTGTGGATAGGGTTGTTTGCGGCCATGTTTGTTCTCACAGTCGGGACGGCCAGAAGGCGAGCACTTCGCAGTGCTCTTTGGGGAACGTTCAGCTGAATTAAGGGCAATAATGAGGATGACATAGATCCATCAATAATCTTGTGCAAAGTAGCTAAATCCTGGAGTTGCCTGCGAGCAAGCAAAGGATCCAGTTTAAAATACCTACACCTTTCCTCATATGATCTCAACTGCCTTCTCAGATTCGAGCGCGAAGCCAAAAGCCTAACAAATCGTTTTTGAACAGATTCGAGGTTCTCTATATGGGTGTTATAAATAGGTGTCCATATTACACATGCGTACTCTATCTTACCTAAAACAAAAGATTTAAAAAGCCTAACCATACTTTGGGGGTTTCTAAAATCCCTTGTTACTCTAGAAAGAAATCCAAGCAGCCTATAACACTGATTCACTATCTCAACACACTGTTCCGTAAACGATAATTTTGTATCTAGAAGTACCCCAAGATCCTTGACAACTGACTTCCTAGTTAGTGTCTTTTGCCCAACTCTATAATCGTACGAAATCGTATTGCTTTTCATTGTAAATGTTGTGGTAAAGCATTTATCTATATTTAATTTCATGTAATTTTTTGTGCACCAAGTATTAATTACGTCAATATCCCTCTGCAAATCATCACAGTCGTCAAGCGTGTGAACAACCCTAAAGATCTTTAAATCATCAGCAAAGAGAAGACAGGGGTTGTGAAGATGGCCAACCAGGTCGTTAATAAATATGTTAAATAGTAACGGTCCCAATATTGATCCCTGGGGAATTCCAGAGGTTGCTGTTATCGGTTTAGAAAGGTAACCCTGTAATGCAACTAGTTGGGACCTGTTCTCCAAGTATGACTTAAGCCACCTTAGTAAACTCCCGTGAACCCCATAAGCCTCTAGTTTACCATTCATGATAACATGTATGAGCTTGTCAAATGCTTTCATGAAATCGGTATAAATAGCATCAACCTGAGCACGTTCCCCAAAAGATTTGTGCATGTAATTCACGTATTCCATTAAATTAGTAACAGTGGATTTTCCCTTGATAAAACCATGTTGTTCAGGAACTATAAAGGATTTCATATGGAAGCTCAAAGCATCAAATACGAATGACTCAAAAACCTTTGATAAACATGACAAGATGCTAACCGGCCTATAGTTGCTGCAATCAGACAAGTTCCCGGACTTGTGTATTGGTATGATAAAAGCTTTTTTCCAGTAACTAGGAAATACTGGGAGTATTTCCTATATTGTGTATATCCCTCTCGTATACAGAGGCGAAGAATTCTGCGAACATGTTACATACATTTTCAGGTCCACTGACAGAGTTTTTTCCTAGAAACATAGTGTTAGGTATGGAATTATTGTTTAATGTTTTTTGACATGAATTCCTCATGTGGGGATTATTACTCATAAATAAAAGATGTTATTAAAGGAAAGAAAAATTTCGACACTGGCGGGGTTCGAACCCGCGACCTTCGGGTATACGCCCCCGTCGCTCTGCCAACTGAGCTACAGTGTCAGTTGGCATCCAGCGCGAAATTTCTCTATCCTTTGTTTCTTTTTTACACGTTCAAGTAGTGTTTGCGTTTCCTACCTCCGAATTTTAACTAATTCGGACGGCCACTTGTCTACCTTTTCAGATAGAATGCAAATGTTGGAAACGCCTAACTATCACATAATTTAATGTTTTTTGACATGAATTCCTCATGTGGGGATTATTACTCATAAATAAAAGATGTTATTAAAGGAAAGAAAAATTTCGACACTGGCGGGGTTCGAACCCGCGACCTTCGGGTATACGCCCCCGTCGCTCTGCCAACTGAGCTACAGTGTCAGTTGGCATCCAGCGCGAAATTTCTCTATCCTTTGTTTCTTTTTTACACGTTCAAGTAGTGTTTGCGTTTCCTACCTCCGAATTTTAACTAATTCGGACGGCCACTTGTCTACCTTTTCAGATAGAATGCAAATGTTGGAAACGCCTAACTATCACATAATTTAATGTTTTTTGACATGAATTCCTCATGTGGGGATTATTACTCATAAATAAAAGATGTTATTAAAGGAAAGAAAAATTTCGACACTGGCGGGGTTCGAACCCGCGACCTTCGGGTATACCCGGGCGACGGGGGCGTATACCGTTTTCGAGCGTTAGTTAGTCACATAAATATCGTTAACATATTTCATTTAAATATTTTAATACAAATAAATCCATACATACCACCTGAAGGATTGAACATGGTGACCACGACGTGATACTTGTGTTTTTGGAGAAAACACGAGAACCAGACCGTTAAAGCCGTTGTAACGGTTTTATACAAAGGAATTCATCAAGTTTCCTTATTGATACCAAGCAGAAGATCATCGCAGCTATCGGCAGAGTGACACGGACCAGCTCCAGTGAGAGGTTTATCGTCGGGAAACCAATCTTTGTTCCCGCCAACTACCTAACGAGCGAGTCAGTGCATCGCTGTTCTTGCCCAGCCGTTTGATCTGAGTTGTTGGACTAATCATCAAATCCAGTTTTCAAGGAGATAAATCTCAGTGGAGGGTGTCTTCATCCAGAAGTGTTTCAAGCCAGCCGGTCAGCATCCAGTCTACGTGGAGCGCCGCAGCTAAGCTTACACAGGAAAGTGCCCCATCCTTTTTATCCACCTATAATCATCAAATCCAGTTTCCAAGAAGATAAAACTCAGTGGAGGGTGTCTTCATCCAGAAGTGTTACAAGCCAGCCGGTCAGCACCCAGTCTACGTGGAGCGCCGCAGCTAAGCTTACACAGGAAAGTGCCCCATCCTTTTTATCCACCTATAATAATCCTTTTATCCATTCAATTATCCTATTTTATCTTCTATTTGTTGAATGTCACAAAGCTAGCTTTCGAGCGTTAGTTAGTCACATCAATTTCGTTAACGTATTTCATTTAAATATTTTAATACAAATAAATCCGTGCAGCCTATTTAAAATAGCTCAATTTGCGTAGATAATTACGTTATGATTTGAGCTGCCCGTCAATCTTGCTAAACATTATAGTCATCCATTTATTTACTACTCAGTTTATTCATTACGAGTGTTATTTATTGTGTGCGTAAGTGCAAACCGAACACTATACCTAGTCATAAAACTAAAAAACTGGATTCCCTAGGTTGGTGACGGTTATAATTATAACGTTATTTCTCAGTAAAATCAATTAAAATTCGATGCATAATTTATCTTTGTTCTGTTAGCTTCATACATTTTGTGACTTTTGCACATTCCAGTGTCCATCTACTTGTCGTTTTCGGGCTCTCACTTGACACGAAAGTGGTCGACCTTGAACATCGGTGCGACGACTAGCGGTGATTAGGACGGCTGGAATCATCTGTTTTGCAAGTTACGTAACTACTTACCTATTCTATTTATAATTTTGCTTGCTTTGTTGCAATTTTTAGTTCATTTCATTTGAAACGCGCTGCGTTGTTGTGTAATAGCTTGGTCTAAGCACTAAGGCGTCTTGTTACGATAGATAACTATATCTGTAACCCCTTTAAGTACATTTAAACATGTCTTTTAGAAGTGATGGTGCTTATAAATCACCTATAAGTTCGGATAAAATTGAATTAAACGAACTACATATAATACTAGTGTTAGATAAAAGGTTCTTATATTACGAATTTCGCAATACATTATAGATACATATAGATTTTTAAGTATAAAACATTCGTAACAACTTTGACATAGCAATAAAAAATATTATTACCCTGGCTCGCACAAACGTCTTCCGCATCTTTTTTCTTTTTGACATCTGTTATTATGGATCATAGTCATTTATTTAACTTTTATTTTCTTAGGTAGAAATATGTTTAAAAATCGTAATGTTTTTAGTGATATTCTCATAAAGTATAGATATCAAAGCTTAGATTTTTCTAACTGAGTGTATAGTATAATATACAAATCACTTTAGGGTTTAAGCGTATTCTAGGTTTGACTCATCTGACGTTTGAAGAGCTGGCTACGATATTCAGTCAGGTAGAAGCTGTTCTTAACAGTAGACCCTTATGTCCTTTATCATCCTCTCCTGACGATTACCAACCATTAACCCCAGGGCACTTCTTAATATTTAGGCCTTTGCCATCGTTGCCATCTAAGGACCTAACAAGGCTTGATAGATTTCAACGACTAGAGTCTTACCATCAACACTTCTGGAAACGTTGGCAGTCTGAATATATAGCAGAGCTGCAGCAGAAGCACAAATGGCGTTTTCCAGGGCGATCACTGCAAGTTGGAGAACTGTTGATGCTAAAGGAGGAGAAAATTCTACCCATGCAGTGGAGACTTGGTCGAGTAACGGATCTCTTCCCAGGGAAGGACGGCGTTGCGCGAGTTGCAGAAGTAAGGATCGCTGCGGGCACCTACCGACGTGGCGTGCGATACCTTTGCCCGTTATTGGACTCTGCAGACTACAGTATATTGGAACCAGGAGTTTCCAAGGCCCCCGAGTATGTTCCGGCACATCACTAGTGTTCGGAAATGATTATAAACCGTTTGAGGGTAGTGCGTCATGCTACCCACTAATTCTACTTGTCACTTGCTCACGATACATGTAACTGTTAACATTATTATTCGGCCACGGTGTAATCATTTATTAATACACGCAATATATCCTGGAGTCAGATATTTCATTGAAATCCATACAATCCATACATACCACCTGAAGGAAAGGAAAGAAAAATTTCGACACTGGCGGGGTTCGAACCCGCGACCTTCGGGTATACCCGGGCGACGGGGGCGTATACCCGAAGGTCGCGGGTTCGAACCCCGCCAGTGTCGAAATTTTTCTTTCCTTTAATAACATCTTTTATTTATGAGTAATAATCCCCACATGAGGAATTCATGTCAAAAAACATTAAATTATGTGATAGTTAGGCGTTTCCAACATTTGCATTCTATCTGAAAAGGTAGACAAGTGGCCGTCCGAATTAGTTAAAATTCGGAGGTAGGAAACGCAAACACTACTTGAACGTGTAAAAAAGAAACAAAGGATAGAGAAATTTCGCGCTGGATGCCAACTGACACTGTAGCTCAGTTGGCAGAGCGACGGGGGCGTATACCCGAAGGTCGCGGGTTCGAACCCCGCCAGTGTCGAAATTTTTCTTTCCTTTAATAACATCTTTTATTTATGAGTAATAATCCCCACATGAGTAATTCATGTCAAAAAACATTAAATTATGTGATAGTTAGGCGTTTCCAACATTTGCATTCTATCTGAAAAGGTAGACAAGTGGCCGTCCGAATTAGTTAAAATTCGGAGGTAGGAAACGCAAACACTACTTGAACGTGTAAAAAAGAAACAAAGGATAGAGAAATTTCGCGCTGGATGCCAACTGACACTGTAGCTCAGTTGGCAGAGCGACGGGGGCGTATACCCGAAGGTCGCGGGTTCGAACCCCGCCAGTGTCGAAATTTTTCTTTCCTTTAATAACATCTTTTATTTATGAGTAATGGAATTATTGTACTTTTTCGACTTTACAAACGAGAAAAACAACCTATTATTTGAATCAAGAGAGAGAACTCTTTCACACGATTGATTTAAAATTGATGTATTGGATGGCATATTTAAAGATTCCCCTAATGTACCAGTTCGGTGTTTATTCAATACATGGCGAGCCCCCCATTTTTCAATATTTTTATTAAATTACTAGCTGACCCGACAGACTTCGTACTGTCAGATTTGCCTATGACAAAACTTTAGGCGTTTTTTCCAGTACTCTTAATTCAATCACCCGTGAATATTTCATTGGTTATTTTTTTCCAGGATGAAAAATATCCTATTTGATGATTTGGGTCATTATCTAGCATTGTGCCAAATTTCATTCATAATACATTGTATACTTGAGGAGCCTTTTTGTCTCAAACACACAAACATCCAAACATCTAAACTTTCACATCTTATACAATAAAAATGGATCTCTTAATATGTTGCTAAGCGCAAAACTCGAAAACGGCTTAACCGATTCGACTTATTATTTATGTAAAGTGTTACTTAAAATTTGGTGATCGTTCTTATGCATAAAAAAATGTAAAAGTTATGAGAATGACATTAAAAACATATTTAACAATCTCAATCTCAACGGTCAAATCTTTATCCCCGAAGGGTTGGTGAAGGTACTAAACCTTTATACATTCAACCTTGATAGATCAGTGGAACACTACTGCTTCTCATGCAGGAGAGGTGAGTAATCAAAAGCTTAATACGACAGTTCCATTCTTAAAGCTTAAGACCAACTGCACAGATAGTAAGAGGACTAAGGTTTACCTAATTCGCTCAGCTTAATACATTTCAATCGCAATTTGCATTGAAGTCCCAGTTTTACATGTGCCGGGCAGCTGATGGCCGGCCTGGCGGCGGGGCAAAGATGTGAGATAAAATCTGTAACGGATAGAGAGGAGTTAGGATTCCTAACAAGGTGCCTAAGCGGTAGGCTTATGCCATACAGTCCGCTCTCGCGACTTCGGTAGGTCTGTACCACTGGCTGATATGGGTAGTTCTAATTTAGAGTTCTTTAGCCTCAACGACAGGGTCTTTGTCTGGAGTGGTAAGACTGTTCCTCGTATGCACGCCATATGGGGGTTGTTTTATAAAGTATGTACTTCGACAGCTCAGCCCTTTCTTTCTCATTCAGATTCATTAAGTGCTGGACCGTCTCGGAACGCACTGATGTCAGTCAAGTCAGTGTCTAATGTGAATATGTCATTGTCCTTGTCAACGTCAACGTCAATTCAGATCAGTCAGTCAGATCAGACATGCTTAAAATGTGTTTTGGTTACTTCACTGGAAAATTTAATATACTTTCTGTAAAAAAAAACAGTACAGTTAAGCCGAGTAAAGTAATGCAGTCATAAAATAAGCAACAAATTCTTTGATATTTTGCTTTTTAAAGAACAAGTTTGTATTTAAATGAACAAACGAATATGTTGTCGTAAGTATTTGCATGCTCACTATAAGTTTTGTGTTATTCTTAATATACCCGAGAAAGTTTCTTTATTGCTAATTTTGTGTATTAATTTAAGTGGTGACGAATTAGTTGCCAAAGGTGCAACTAAAATTGATGCCAGCTTACCAGAAATAGGCCTAAAATATGTGGTACCAAATAAATCCTGGCTAGAACAGAAACAAATACAAGCCGCTGTAGAAAGCCGAAAGCATTTAATTGAAATCCCTCGCATTGAAAAAAGGTTAGTACTACATTTAATATATTCAAATTATTTAATTCTTCTATACTCTTAAAGTAACTATGATTAAATTGATATTATTTATTAAATGTAAAAACATGTTATGATGTACCAGTTTAAATTTAACATTTTAGTGGTACAATAAGCCATGCTGAATGGAAAGAAGATCTGGGTTTGGCTGAGGTTACTAAACAGACAGGCAGTTGCTGGCAGTACTTTAGCCATCAGATTGGAAACACACTCTTTTTAAAACCAGAAGAAGCATTGTTTTTGATTGAAGTGGTAATATTTCATATATATTTATGTAGTAAATACTGTTTAGATGTAAATGATATGTATTCCCTGCTCCTGTAAATGGCTTAGAATTTCACTACCCCTTTCTACCCACGGATGTCGTAAGAGGTGACTTAAGGGTCTTATGGGGCCTTTTTAAGTGGTTTTGGGGTGATGCTCTTGGAGACCCAGCACCAACAATACTTTAATACTACCATCTTGTCCCCTATCAACTTCCAAATGTGGCTGAGGAGTTTTTAGCTCTAAAGCTGTGGCTACCCCTTTTTGGGATTAGTGGCTGTGAGTATATGTATGTCATTCAAAATCTTGAAGTCATACGCCCGATTTCTGAATTGAGTATTCAAGCTGAGAGCGACTTAAGTATCGTTTTGTCTCATTCAGTTCTTAAGATTTCAATGCGACAGAACAATACTTAAGTTGTTCTCAGCTGGAATACTCAATTCAGAAATCGGTCGATAATCTATAATACTTTTCGCAATTGTAAGCTACTTTCAATCTCACCTCAAGAATGTGTATATGCATGATTTCTGAATATGCAATATTAAAAGCAAAAAATAAGGGATAGTTTTTTTTTAATACATTTTAATTAAAAAATAATATTGAAAATAGGTTTCTTCTTAAATTTTTTATACCATGTAATCAGCAATGAGCAGGTGTTTAGGCTAAATGACAGGTTTTTTTACTACTACTCCTTTTATCTTCTAGTAATCAGGCCATTTCTTTATCATATTAAGAATCTTGTTGTTACAAACAATATATTATTTTTTATCAATTTTCAGAACAGTCTATTACTAAAATATAATGGAATACCAGTTTCATTAGAACAAGCATATTCATTACTTTTAAGAGACAAAATCCTATTAAAACATTACAAAGTTTATGCTGCTCTTAGCAGGCAAGGTTATCGAGTATATCGTCATGAAAAGCCGAAGGAGTCTCAAAAAAAGGATGACGATGATAATATAGAATTGAATAAAAATAGCACTTCATATACAGAATTGAATGAAAGTTGCAACAAGGATCCAGAATTAGATGCACCTGATAATAAGGAACAAGAGGTAATGCTTAAGGCTAGTGACAACAGTACAAGTGAAAATGTTCCTTTTGATAGTAAAACAAATAGCGATCAAGAAAATATTGCTGACAAAATTCGTAATCAAATAGGAATGGGTGAGTAATTGATTTTTTTTTTAAACATTTTATGCATTGTTTGCTACTACTCCTAAAAATATGTATATGGTACTACCTAATATTTATTCAGAGTAATCAGAATGTTCTCAAATAAATAATTACCCATCTCCATTTTAGATATCTTTGAACATTCTTATTTTTCAATACAACATATTCTCCACCACTGAGGAATTTGACAACGGAAAAGATAATCAAATAAAAAATGTTTGCTTTCAGACTTTTCTTAAACTACATAAATAAACAAATCACATTTAATGTTAAACAAGTGCTCCAGAGATTTTAATGATCAGAATCAGAGTGATTTTTTTTCAATTCAATTTCCCTTCTATTTAATAAAAGATGGTCAATATTATTGTGAAACATTTTAAATTTGGCAATATTGAATCATGTTCAAGATCTCATTTTCACACATATTACTTAATATTTATTGAGAATTTTATGAGAATAACTTAATTTTTCAGAAATCACTGAAGAAATACCAGTCAACAATTCAGTACAAGTAAGGAAGGTTGATGACATACAAACACACTCGAATTCACAAAGCACTGAGGCAAAATTAAATGCCACAAAAACTACCTCATTGAAACAAACGATGTTAGAAAATCTTATGCTACGTCAGTATAAATCATTAGGCAAGCAAGCAATGGATAGATTTTTTGAGGGTATACCAGATATGTGCCATAAACGAGAAGTGGTTGTTAATGCTCCCAGTGAATCCTTTATTCCTAGAAACATATTTTTAAATAAAACAAACTATGCCTTAGATCTGCAAAATTTACAACACAAAAATAAGGATACTACCTGGGCAAGAACTTACAGTGCCAGTGATGAAGTCAACGGCGCAAATATCAGAAGAATACGAAGCAGTTCAACTGAAACGCCTCCGTGTGGTCAATGGAACAATTATCAATATAATACATTTAGATATCACAGAAATATGCCACCTCATTTTTGGCAGTTTAGAGGTGCACATAATTTTCATCAAAGGCCTCGTATGTTTAACAATAATCTATTTATGAACTTATTATTTCAAAGGCCGTATTTTGTGCAAAACTTGACTAGGATGCAGTTTCAGCAACGCCCTCCAGTCCAATTTACACCAAGACCTCAAATATTTATTAACCGAGGTGTTGTGCCACCACAAATCCAGCCAAATAGACACTTGGAGGATTATGCCAAATCTAGACATTTTCGAGCAATTAAAGATCTTGCAAGTAAGTTAAGAACTCTAGTGAGGAATGGAAACAACCAAACAGCAAATGTACAATCCCTGGAACAATTGATTAACACATTTAATAGCAGATATAGGACAAGGATACGACTCAACAGTAGCTTAGAAATAGTTGATGAAAATGTAATAGAAACCATTGAACTAGAAGATGATGATGACGAACCCAGAAATAAACTACCCCGACTTGAAAATATCTATGATGAAAGACTAGAAACTATCAAAAATATAGCAATTAAAATGAGAGAAGCAAAAAACAAAGGGCAAATGAACTCCAGATTAAAGAGAGCATTTTCGAGTGTAGTTAAAGCTTTTAACAAATGTTTCGATGCTGATATTTATTGGAATGATAACTTCGACGTATTAGATAGGAATAATATAGTAATAGATTCTTCCGAATCTGATTGTGTTATTGAAGAAGTTGAAAATAAGAAAACTAGGAGAAAGAAATTGAAAAATCCTTTCAGTATTCTTAAAAAAAAGTTTGAAGAAAGTTCTAGTTCTAATAAAAATGGACTGGAACCAGACACAAAATATAGTGAATATTCTAATTACATTCCAGATAAGTGGCTAACTAAAGAAAACGACTTTGGCCAAGTCGAAAGTGTAAGCAAATCATCATTATTAAGAGCATTTAATGGTACTTTAGAAGAAGTTTTTTTATTAGATTTTATAACCAATGTTAATATGGAGTTTTCTAGTTGGCTAAGTCTAAAACTAGCATTTTGGGATAGTTACAAAGATATGCCTATGGTAGTTGAAAAAGCTGATATGCATAATTGTGAAGTACCAACTAACTCATTAGTTAAACCAAAAGACTGTGATGATGTGGCTTCCGTTTTAGAAAAGCTTCGTATTGTAGAGACAAATAAAGAAATAAGTAAAGTTTGCAATCTGGAGATAGATTTTGATGTTTACAACAAAGAAGTAACTAATTTCAGGAAATCTGATAAACCCACTCCTAATTTTCGGATAATTTGCGCAGAGTAAGTTGTTTATACATTTGAATATTTCTTTTTCTGAGAAGTTTGTTTACTAGGGATTTAAATTGTGCTGAAGATATCTAGACAAGAGTGAAAAAAGGGTAATGCGATAAACGAAGCACTGAATAGTCTAATGTCTAGTCAGTACATACATACATATACTCACGGCTATAAATCCCTAGAAGGGGTAGCCAGAGCTAAGGGATTAGGAATTCCTCAGCCACTTTTGGAAATTTGAGTGGGGAAAAGATGGTAAAATAAAGGTTGTTGGTGATGGGTCTCCAACCGCATCGCCCAAAACTCCCTTAAAAACCCCCAATACCGTTAGTCGCCTCTTACGTACACCCACCGGAATAAATGGGGTAGTGTTATTCTAAGCCGACACTACACAGCTATATCTATATATCTAGTCAGTCGGTTCCTGAAAAAATCTCGCTGTGCATGATGCAGATCTAGTGCCTACGCTTATATATGGCAGCAAATGTTGGTTGTGGCAGGATAAGCATGAGAGTAGAATGAATGCAGTAGAGATAAGGTCCCTCACAAAAGTTAATGTAAGGTGAGGTTAGGAGAAATGACGTGATTTATGAAAGGTGCTGTGTGAATGTTGAGTTAGTTTGCGCACATAGAGAGGATGGATGATAGTAAATTGGTGAAAGAAATATATAGAGCCAATGTGGAAGGTAATGTTAGTAGAATATGACCTCGGAGGACACATTTGGACCAAATAAAGAGTGTGCTTAACTTAAGAAGGTAGGTCCAAAGTATGAAGAATAAAAGAGCATGTATGAAAAGATTGACGGATGCGAAAGAAGCTAGAAAGGTTTGCCAGAATCGTACAAAGTGGCAATCGATAGTCTCTGTCTACCCCAATGGAAACTAATGGCATGAGTATATGTATGTATGTATGTAATATTGTTTTTCTCAGTAGTTTGAGCTTATTTTTGCAGTGTGAGTTGGTACTATGAGAATCTACATAATTTTATGTGGTGAAGGCTTAATTTTTTTATGTTGTGACCATCCCAACAATAGGTAAATTACATAATTTAAGTGGAAATATTATGGAAGCTCGAAGAAAACTGTTTTCAAAGTTTTTTTTTTAAATGGAACATGTTCATATTTGGGTAAAGGCAGAAATTTTTATTTTGTTTGTCGGCAGTGCATCCAATTATTTAAGGAAATAATTTTATACATAAGTACTGTGTAGTGTCGGCTTAGAATAGCACTACCCCACTTCTTTCAGTCGGTGTTAGTAAGAGGCGAGTAAGAGATTTTGGGCAATGCGATTATAGAACCTTCATCAAAAACCCTTATTTTACAAGCTTTTCTCACTAATTTGTCAGGAGTGGCTGAGGAATATCTGGAACTCAAAGTACTCACTTGTTGTTACATTACTGTTATATCATCACAATTTTTTAAACAATATAATTTAGTAAGTGAATAAGTTCTTAATGAGTGTAACACACTTAAATCCGTGATGATAAGCTCCTCTAATTATAACAATTTTTATTAAATGTGTTTGTATTACTATTTCAGAGAAACGAGCGAATTCCCACCCTCTGATGAAGTAGCAGCATTACACATGAAGTACCAAGATAATGTGCCCATAGTTTTTGCAGTTGTAGGTGTCGGTTCCATATCCTATCTACAATTATTACCCTCTGATATACCCGTTTATATTCCACCTAAAGATACATCATTAGATACTTCTGCTACAGTTTAATTTTAAATGGTGATTTTGTTATACTTTTTATAGGTGTAAATAAAACAGAAGTTATTTAAATATTAAGTGCCTGTTGTTCAATATATTATTTTCTTTCAAAGATTGTACTTTTGAAGTAATAATTGAAAACCAAAGTCATAATTTTTCAAGTTATAAAGATAAAACAAATGTATCTCTCTAATAATCTTACAAGGAGGTTTTTATTTTTATCAGTGGTTCATCTTAATCTAGTTAATTCATTAACGTTAACAGTCCAGCAAAATAAACCACAATTGCTGCTATAAATTTGCTTAATTATAACCACATTTATTTCATACTATATATTTCGGTGGCGCCCTCTATGATGTCACTTATTTGGGGACTATATAACAAAATTCTGTTATGTTGAAACTTAAGTATAAAACGGTTACACTAGTTAATGGGCTTAGTGTTGAAAAAAAAATCTTTGAGTACAAAACATCTGCATTAGGGATGCTATGAGATATGGCACCTTTTTATGATAAAAAAAAACAATATTACTATCGTTTTGCCACGAAAACATAATATTCTCATTAAATGTTTTTACCAGATCACTCATTCATGTAAAATGGTTATGAACTATGTACATGAAATAATTTATATTTCTACTTTGTAGAGCGCAATTGTTTACTTTTCTAACGGTGAGAGTACTTTTCTTATTTTTTTATTTAACTTTTCTTATTTTCAAGTTTAGTTTTATTAAATGAAACTACACATATACTGAATATGTCTACTGATATGTTATATCTACACTTAGATAAAAACAATAAGAAGAAGATGCGGCAACCTCTGCCCGCGCGCGGTCCTACTAAACTGAGTACAATGTACTTGGTTTGCTTCAGTCGAGTTTAGTCCGCTACGATACTTCGACTCGACAAGCTGACATAATCTTTGACATCGAAATTAAAATTTTCATACAATTCGCGCTTAAAATGCCTGGCTGTGCCTTTATTCAGTGCACAAATCATTCAAGGCGTAAAAACAAATCACAGGGAATCACGTTTCATGCGTTAGTACACCAAAAATATATTTACAAGCAAAATATTATTAATTTTGTCCTTGAAATCTGACATGTTTAAGTGACAGAGACAGACTATACGAAACCTGTGAGTGAGTGACACGATACGATATATACCTGCGTGTGTGTTCGTATCAGTTCGTATGGATGTAGTGCGGTGTGGTGATAAACCGATAAGGCCCATATTTAGTTGACAATTTGTACGCTCACTCCGCATCTTCTTCTTTTATTTTTATCTAAGTATCTACAATATTTTCTATTCATTTCTTTCTTAACAGCTTATAGTGTATTATAGCAACCATATTGTAAAAGAGGCAGTTTAGGTCAATCAAATTTTGTTCAACTTTCTAATCCTTTCTTTAAGTATAATTTTGTATTTACTTTGAGATGATATTTTCTTCTCAACCAATGTATGTAGTGTGTGTACAGTGTATATGATACAAAGAATGCTGACAATTAAAATAAAAGTCTGATTATAATTTATTGTTTTTATTAAACCACTATTAACATACATAATAAATAAATTAACATTATAGTAAATAAGCTAATGGCACATGTTTGGAGGGCTTAATGCAAGTACACTACTTAATTTTACAATGCAAAAAGAGTACTTATCAGTAATAACTGATGCTTATTCCTTAAAATTGACGAATAGATCATATCTCTAACTACACCCGTAAGAAATACATAGTATAGTATATGTTAAATGCTAGGTGCATGTAATTATTTTGTCTCGTAATAAGTATACATTGTATAGTTTATTACTCAAATATAAGAATAAAAAAGATTGATGAATGTGAGTGAAGCATAAGAGGTTAGAAATTAGGATCGTACAAGAGATAAGATAAAAGATATTTATTTGTTACCAAACACAATAACAACATATAGAAATATTACAATTTAAAAAGAAAAGATGGCAACAAAAAGGCAAAGTACCTCAGCTAGGTTCCCAACATTATCCAAGAGTACTATAAAACGTGGCGATCAATAATTTGCTTACAGAAAATTGCTTGAGTGCTATTGCAAAACAATTTTTTAGATTGCATTTATAGGATGGATATGGATTAAATATATCAAAATTTCTCTACACTTATTTATTTTTGTATTTTTCGGACTTCATGATTATCCTTCATACATCGTAATGGTATCGTGTCTTATGTATTTTCTTAATAAATATTATCCTAGCACAACCTTCACCACATTAAAACCTGTGGAAGCTCCTTATTAATCCATAAAATATGGTCTAGTTACAGCTAAAATATGGATTGTAGTGTGTTTAGTCTCCTACGTCTCTCAAAAAACTAGTGCGGATGGAACCCCTTAATAAACTAAATGCACAGCCTTTAGTTATATATAAAAGACGTGATTAGTGTTGGCACTGCCCCATTTCTACCCGCGAATGGCTTACGAGCGACTCATCACCAACGGCACTTTATTTTTACTATGTTTTCCCATGTAACTTCCAAAAATGGCTGAGGAATTTTTAATTCCGTGGTTTTGTCCACCCCTTTTTTGGGATTTAAAGCAGTTAGAATTGGTCAGTGAGTATTCTATTTTAACTTCAACTTGGAAAATAAGACGGTGCCGCGCGGTGGACCCCCATACACGCACGCAGACTAAGGGTTAAGAATAAGTGCTCTAGTTCGCTCTGAATTAATTAGATCCCCGCCCTGGACTTAAAAAGTTCAGCGAATATTACATAGCATTTGTCCGTTTTCCTCTTTGAGCAAATATTACTTAGATACACAGTTCTATAAAAAACTGATCAAATATCCCACATTTGGATCCCGCTTGAATAAATTTGCCGTTGGGTCCTACAAACATTAATTTTGTATTACCGCTGTATCCCACATTCTTGAAATTCCTACGTGTCACGTAATATTGCCGTTGGATCCCAAAAACTATTACTTACACAACTTATACATTAAGCATTAGGTACTGGAGATGTGTTGAAATTTTGATTACCCTCATGACATGTGTATTTTTGTATAAAGTATTTTGGTCCAGAAACGTTTATACTTGGACGCTAAATTAATGAACTACGCGTAAATTCATATACCACAAGTCCCTCTTTTGAGCCCTTAGGCCTTAGAATGAAAGCAATAGAGTAGGTATACAAACATGATTTATAAAATGAAAATAATCTATTGGTAAAAAGGTTCATCCCTCATATTTAAGATGGGAGAGTACAGAGTCCGTCATATTGAATATTTATTCGCTACTTATAATTACCATGCAATCCGCTTGTCTATCATTTCTAAAACTTAACTTGACCACAGCTTTCCAAATTTTTTAATTTAACTACTCTTATTAGGAACTCTTATCTTAGTTAACATACTGACTCATAGGTAAATACAAGAGGCTGTAGATAACATAACATAACATAAACGTTCACGCCGTTTATCCCCGAAGGGGTTGGCAGAGGTACCAATACTCCTGAACTCACATGGCAAGCGCCATCTAGTTTCTAGAGAAGGTACCCACGTTTTGCTTAGACAGTGTACTCACGTGATAGGGGGCAGGCCTATCGCCGTTTTTGTACGAATACACTGTCACATGACTAAGTACAACTCAGTCATGTGGGTTTCCTCACGAAAAATAATTGGCTGTAGATAAGTGAAAAAAAATAGTAAAGTGAGTACTTAACTCAATTCCAGCCAAAACTAACACCAGATAATTCGTAAAATCTCTCATTATACGGCCTATAAAAGTCTTTTAGTCTTTCTAAAACTGTTGGGTCAATAACTGGATGGTTGCGACCTTTCGTCTTCCCCAGACAATGTGGCTTAGATTGGTTTCCATACTTTAGGAGACACGGGAAGCCCTTCGTCGAGTTCATGTAGAAATGTTTTTCTGTTATCAAGCGCTTGAGACCTAGGAAATCCTGGAATAATCATTTGTCATGTTAAATTAGTTGTACCAATGAATCCCTCGACTAACTAAACTAAGCAATTTTTTAATGTTTTTGGAAAATAAACAGCTTCATAATAACAAAAGTAACAACATTATTTTTAGAACAGCCTAATAGGTGTACAATAAATATAAGAAGTTAAAAAATCATATTTTCCTACACATTGATATTATAGTCCAAGATCCCGGTGCCCCCAGACGTTACTTATTTTCTCATAAGAAATATAAATGGGATAAAGTAGTGTTAGTACGTACTTTGAGTGTGTGCATACCTGCTACCTTGGGTCGACGGCCAATTCATAGGTACCAGGTGCTAAAGGTAGATAAATTCAGTGCTGATTTTTCTTAAATTCTCAGTGCTGATTTTTACATATGTTTTAGATATTGTTGTTAAAAATTAATAATCATTATTGCCAGACACTTTGCATCGGCGCTTACCCTTACCAGACGCTTTAAAGCTTCAAAAAAAATAACACATTCTTACTTACAATCTCTTGTTCAGACTTAACGCCTGAACAAAATATTACGCAAGAATACAATCAAGAAAACAATTGCCGTCACCCGTACGTCAGGCGCTTAAAGATACTATATACAAATCTGTCTACTCATGTCACTTAACCTACGACCGTTGTACCATTTAACAACCTTTTAAAATATATTAATTTGTAAAGCATTGTAAGCATTTAATTTACACCGTCTATCCACCAAAGATAGAACACGTATAGTAGCCTAAGTATAAGAAAGATATCCATAAATAGATATCTCTCTCACACTCAAGCGTACAAATAATGACCTCGCGCTTATACACATAGCGACACTTTATGTGTGTCTGGGGGGATGTTTGACCCCTCCAATTGGTCTGGCTGCTGACCAGGGGTGTTCAAATAGTTCCCCAAGGATCATACATAAAAATTAAGAGTGAGATTGTAAGTAAGAATATGTTATTTTTTTTTAAGCTTTAAAGCGTCTGGTAAGGGTAAGCGCCGATGGAAAGTGTCTGGCAATAATGATTATTAATTTTTAACAACAGTATCTAAAACATATGTAAAAATCAGCATTGAGAATTTAAGAAAAATCAGCACTGTATTTATCTACCTTTAGCACCTGGTACCTATGAATTGGCCGTCGACCCAAGGTAGCAGGTATGCACACACTCAAAGTACGTACTAACACTACTTTATCCCATTTATATTTCTTATGAGAAAATAAGTAACGTCTGGGGCCACCGGGATCTTACTCTATTAATATATAAGGGGTTAATAGAGAGGAAAATCTCAGCAACTTTTGAAAGTCGGATAGGGAAAATATGGTAAAAAAAACGATAGTAGTTGATGCGTACCCTTATTTGCACGACACTAAAGAGAAGTTACTTTGTGTGAAACATTTTTAATAACCTCTGCTTAACATATTAACCAAATATCGTTTTTGTATTAAAGAGTAGATCTCCTTAAATCATCTTACAACGCAACACTACAAACCTGAACAACAGCCATTTCTCCCGCCGGATCCACCACAAGTCGTTCCCCATTCACTAACAATATTTGAGTCCTCGGAAACCTTCGCAGCCATCGTCTCAGTGGACGCGAGTACACTCCCAGCCTCACTGGACCCCAAGTCGCGTCCACTAAAGACCATTGAGCTTCATTGGCTGCTGGAGTCGAGTTTACTAGAACTAATTCTTCGAACCGTGGTAGACGCCTTTTACTGGAAATATATTTTAAAAGCTGTTATTTATTAATAAACCTGTACGCGGCTGCTGTATCAATCTTATGACACAGAATTTGACTACGGTAGACGTTGTACAGAGCTATTAAATACATATTATAAGTAAAGCGTAATGTATTCTGAAGTAAACATTGATCCAGATCAGGGAACAAAGAGAAAAGATATGGGGATATAAACGTGTATTGCTTAGTGAGGAATTTAAGTGACACATTTACCTCAAATAGAAGTAATTGTAACGATGTTTGAAATTAGCGAGTAGTACCCCTGTAAATTCTTAAAGATACAAGTACAATTATTAATATAAAATCTAAAATAGGCTTAAGTATTTGCAACCTACCTAGCAGACTGAGTATAGTCACTGATTGCTCTAGTAACTGGGTCCCGGACAACTACTAGTAGTTTTACTGAAGGGTTCATCAAGTAGACTCGCTTAGGAGCTAATCTGGTCACCCAGTATATCGGGGTTTTCTCCATCGTCAGCTGGCCCTCCGATGTGGCTGGCATTTTATGTCTGGAAATAAAATAAAACACTAATGATAATCAGTAAATACATATACTCACGCCATGAGTCTCCTTTGGGGTAGGCAGAGACTATAAATCGCCACTTAATGCGTACGATCCTGGCAAACCTCTCTACCGTCATTCACATTCATCAACATCTTCATACATGCTTTTTTATTCTTCGTACTTCGGACACGTGCCTTTTTGAGTATACTCTCTATTTCTTCCTAGTGTACCTTCCACTACTTACTTTACACAATTTACTATCATCCATCCTGTCTATACCTAAACCATCTCAACATTCCCATATTTTTTTTCAACATCGTCTTTCACACCGCACCTTTCACGAATATTTCTCACGCGATCACTTACGCCCGATTTCTGAATTGAGTATTCCAGCAGAGAACAACTTAAGTATCGTTCTGTCGCATTGAAATCTTAACAACTGAATGAGACAAAACGAAACTTAAGTTTTCTCAGCCTATTGTCTTACATTACAAACTTTTCCGAGTATGAGATGAGGTCATCTCTACTCTACTCTCATGCTTCTTCTGCCACACCCAACATTAGTTTTTGATGAAGCCTTTTGGTGATAGGTGCTGACTTGGTGAGGTCTCCCTTGCTTTACAAAATTACGTGTATTTTTAAATTACTGCAAAAAGAAGGAGGCTCTTAATTCGCCTGTATTTTTTAAGTGTTTGTTGCTCAGTATATCTCTTATTTAAATACATCTGTCGTCGGTGCCAACCAATCTAAATTTTGAATAATAAACGAATAATGACAAAATCATGATTCTCACAACAATAAATGCCAAAATTCTTCTTGTTTAAATTACTTATTTATAATATCCTATAATCTTCTTCGTATTTTCCTCGTTGTTTAAACCTCTGGACTACGACAAAAGTTTCAATAATAAATACTGAATCGTCCATAGCTATTCCAGAGTTTTGGGGAGACAGGATTTGATTGAGATGATAACAAACAAGTTTACCTGTACCATTCCAACCCTTTGTGATAGAATTTGTCAAAGAAATGTACTTCCGAGCCAGCCGCGCGTACATCTGGATGTATTCTGAAATAATAAAAAAACAACACTTGAATGTATAAAACATATCATATTATCTTATATTTTTATGTTGTATTTTTAAAGTTCAACCAACGGTCCAATCTTAGATATCTATATATAGATAGCGTATATACAGTACCGTCTAGGGGTAACACTCAGCTTCACAATCACGATACGACACGACAACCACTTTCCTCAATAGAAACACAATGTATAGTGTTGGTTCACAATGGAACTACCCTCTCAACCTCTTCCTATGGATGAATCTCAAGACAAATTGAAACAAGAGTGTGTGTTACGGGTTGAAATAGTTCTCATGACAATTTTACTGAAGTAGTTAAATGTGGCCTGTCACACCGTGTATTTTCGATGACGTAGTTTAAGTTAACTATAAAATACGTCACGTGACATAAACTATTGTCTAGAGTACCCATTATTTTGCTGGTAAGTGTAATTTACCCTCTCATTGAGAAGCGTATTAATGTGAGTCATGTATGAAAATTTATTTTTATGAAGATTACCTTCACTGATAACATCTCTGATAAATTAATCATAATTATACCTAGCATAGTAGGTATTATATTAGCTGTGCTTATACTTAACCGTTACAGACCATTTCGCTACCCACTCTTAGACTTAGTAATTTTATTAATAAGTCCTTAGTCTTTTTTCGAAGCTTAAGGGTTGAGAGATCGCTTCAAACTACATAACACACCAATTACTTCAACAGACTCAAAAGCCTTGTCATCCCGTACTAATACAACTAAAAATAAATTTTAATATCTTTTGAGGTGAGTGTTTAGCATGTTAAAAAATGGTACCTTAGAAATTCTAATAAAGCTCGAGTGCCACATTTTTTCACGCCAATGATAAGAGCATTTGGCAGTCTTTTGACTGCTGATGAGTTTTGGTTCTTGCTTAAAGCCAAGCCGAGTAATGACGCGAACTGTAGTGCTGTTTGCTTGTATTTCACGATATGCCGCCTCAGGGATAAATGACGAATGTTGAACTGAAAATTATATAATATACATAATGTCAATACAATATTTTTTTCCATTTTCGTTAGTAAAATTATTAAGCTATAAATCCCTAGAAGGGGTAGCCAGAACTTCGGTATAATAAAATTCCTCAGCCACTTTTGGAAGTTGAGTGGGGAATAGGTTATACAGTAAAAGCTTTTTGGTGACGGGTCTCCAACCATATCGTCTAAAAATCACTTCAAAAGCCCAATACCCTTAGTCGCTTCTTAAAAACACCCATGGAAAAAAATGGGTTGGTGTTATTCTAAGTCGACACTATACACAGCAACCATAAAAATAATTTATTAAATTATTATATCTCAATTGGATGATTCACCGCATGTTGATGCTGGGATGAACATTGCAAAGTTAAACTGTCTAAATTGGTTACATTACATATACTCGCGGTCATAAATTCCAAAAAAGGGTAAACAGAGACAGATACTTTTGGAAATTGAATAGTGAAAATAGAGGTTAAACCACCCAGGTCAGGAGGTCACCCAAAAAACTAGTAATCGAATATAAAAATCCAGATAGAATGGAATTTATGAAAAGAGAGAAAAAAACCCACTTAGAAAGAACTGCAGATGAGGGACGTACGTAACAAATATCGTCACCATTTCAACCAATAGATTCAGATATAGACCTTATTGAAAATGTCTACAAAACGACCGGCCCTATGCTACCATGATGATCCATCTGCTACCAGCGAGCTTAAAAAATCAACTTGTTGGAGATCTACCCATATTTATATATCACTTATCCCTGTTTTTCTAAGGTTCTATTTGTTGTGATTCAATCACACATGGTATTTTAAAATATGCTTAAAAGCTTTTCGTTGAATAAGGTGAATATTGATAGAATGTGTTTCTCAATAATATGTATACTGAAATATTTCTTACCTTTCGATCGTCAACTAAACAAGTATTCAATGCATATAATAAATAAAATAGAAATAATAATATGAAATATATAAAAATAGTTTGTTTCGATAGACCCGGCACCCATTTCATTTCTATTTTTCGAATGCATTTGAAATAATATGGTTTACAACATACTCTCAAAACTATTCATTTAGGCAGTCGCAGTTTCATCACAAAATTTCCCAAAACCAATAGTAAATTTGAAGGACTTTAATAAAAACACCGCGTTTCGTGGTAAATGAAACATCTGCAACTGCAGCTATTAGGAACTGTTACGGAATGATGCAGTAGGTATCTTGAATTTATGTTGTGCATACAGTGTTGTGTTTGTGCATACATACTATGTGTATATTGATAAATTTTCGGCGCAGTGCGCAGTCGGATTTTGTTCTCTCAATCAGACCTATCCAGCCCGCCCATCCCAATTTCATCTCTCCTGCTCTATATCAAATCCCTATTGCTTTCTCGCTTCTACTTCATGCTTACTCAGCATGCTTAGCTTTTCCGACGCTTCCGGTCCAAAGACAAACATCTCACTCATTTAGCAAGTTTGTTTGGTCACTAGTAGTAACAAAATGATAATTCGGACCGCAGCTTGTAGAAACAACAACCAACATGACAAATTTTATCTGTTCAAAAACTTGTTTTATAGTTCGTCTAAATAATAGTATTTACATAGTATTAAAAGAGTAACTTTTTGAATCTATACTTAGGTAAAAGTGATATAATTATTAAAAGTTGTGTTCATTCCATCATTAGACAATTTTTCGTTTGTATATAATATATTAAACATAATCCTATATAATGAAAATATAAGCAGTTTCTATGTGTATTGCGTAGTACCAATATTATAAAACTGATCAAAACAAAAATGACAGCTAAATAAAAGAAAATTGTATGTGCCTGGGTTTGAGACTGTGAAATAAATTAAAATGACAGTCCAACAACTCAGTTCAAATATTTCGGACGACTCCGATGACATGGTTAGCTTACCGTCGGAGGAAGAAGCATATAGGCGCAAATATCAATTGCTTCTGGACCGATGTGAGGTCTTACAACAGGATAATGAGAGAATAGTAAATAGGTTTGTTTTTTCCGTAGTTAATTGTATCGTACGGTTAATTCATGAATGAACTCACACCTTATTTTTGTTGTAGAATACACGAGGCGAAAAAAATAACTAAACGGTACCGGAAAGACATAAAGATAATAATAGATAGGTTGGATCAACATGGTGATGATTTTCGGAATGCAGCTGCTGAAATTGAAGTAAAACAAGAAGTAGTGTCACGGCCAGTGCGACCTGTAGCTAAAGTACCTTCGAACGGTAAACAGATAGATAAACAAGCCACACCTGTGACCAAGAAGCCCGGTGCTAAGAGAAAATCTAAGGCAGACAGGGTAATTTGTTTATTTTAAATATATCAACTGTACCAATCTATACCAGTATTCTATTTTGTGTAAATAGAAATCTGTAATTTCTGAACAACCCATGTTAAAAATGAATGTTGTAAACAATAGTAGAATTCCGATATTGTATTTAGATAATAATTTATAAACAGTTACTGCTGAACATATCCCTCTACTAGGGCTGGTTCTTTTCTGCCCTCATCCGTCAGCTTCCAGTGAGTTCATGTTACAGTTTGTACACCATTTTATAAAGATTAACATAACAGACACAATAATTGAAAATCAAACTGTTAAATTTATAATAAGTTAACAGATAACTGTTATCAGCCAATTTTTTTATTTTGTGCTTTTAATTTTTAAATTGCAGCCTGAAAGAGACCCAAATGCTCCAAAGAAACCATGTAATGCCTTCTTCCAATTTTGTCAAGAGCAAAGACCAGTAGTGGTGGCAGAAACCAGTTCAGAATTGGGTGTGGAGCCAAGCAAACAGGAAGTGACCCGAGAACTGGCTGCACGATGGAGAGCATTGACTCATGAGGATAAAAAAGTGAGCCTATAATTTGTTCAAACATTTATTTACTCACAACTATGAATTCTAAAAGAAAGGAAGCCAGAAACTTATGGAACTTGAGTGGGGAAAAGATGGTGTAATATTTGATGATGATGGTTAAATATTATAGAGACTTTTGATCGCCACTTTGCACAATCCTGAGAAATAACTCTTGCATCTCTCACTGGCATTGGCCTTCGCAAGAACATTTTCAATTTCGTTTTCAAGTCTTGTGCGGCCATTATCTGCTAACAACACCAACCGCATTAGCCTCCATATATATCTCTTTTGCCACTTTACTTTCATCCATGCTCCCTATGCGCCCAGACTACCATAACATACCCTACAAATTTCTACTTGCATTTCATCATTCAAAAACATTACACTGCAGAAACATAAGTTTATAATTTGGTATGCAAAGTTTTATAAATGTAATGCTGATTATGAAATATTTTATTTTGAAACAAAATTTTCTAGAAATTAAATAAACCTACAATTATATTTATTTTAACAAAAAACTTTGATAGTATTTAACTTTCTATCTCCTTTTGAAAACATATGCATTTGCAGTTTTTTAGAAAAATAAAAAGAATCATAGCTTTATTTAATATAATATAGAGATAATATCACTTGAGATCATAAATTTGGGAATTGTTATGCCAACTGAGTCACCTTATTTTATTATTCAACAATGAAGATAATTCAGTGCTTCAGAGGGTGCTTGAAGCTATTGGGCCTGGCCACTGTCATGGTAGTACTTCTTAGTCTAGATTTAACTAAGTGAGTGTGGTAGACTGGCTAAATAGGCTATTTGACTGTAATAAAAATATACATTTCTTTTATTTCATTAGTCTTAATATTTCTTTTTTGGAGCAATATGTAATAATGCAAGATAAAAATATTGAATTTATTTCACTAAAATCCGTCTTCTAAAATAAGTATTTTTGATGCAACTGTCACGTGACTAAAAACGACCATGATTGGCAATTTCTATAATGACGTAGATCGTCGACGTGTATCGCTTCGCTCATTGGTGTTTAATGCGGAATTGACGTCATTTGTGCTACAGCCGCCATATTACTTAAAGTCGCGTTTTCGCGGCACATTTGAATATTGCATTTTCTTTTTCGATTTTTTAATAAAATAGTCAAAATGAAGACAGAAAAATATTTTTTTTAGGGCTCCAAAGAAACAAATTAACACCGTAAGATAGTTTTCAAAACTTAGTCAAATAGCCTATTACTATTCAGTTCAGTGTAGCTATAGCCCAAAGGTGTATATATATATATATATATATATATAAACTGTGAAGAGCCATATGTTTTAATGAGTCTACTCCCCATCTGTTTTATTAACAATTTTGAATCCTAATGAATAGGCATCTTAGGTTGTTTTGTTTAATCCTATTTTTATTCTTTTCAGGTCTATGTGGCAATGTTTGAAAAATCTAAAGAGAAATATGCAGAAGAAATGTCGGCATATATTAAGAAGGAGCAATGACGAATACTACCTCAGCTTTCAATGTTTTTGGTGATCAGCTTTAAGTCTAGGTTAATGTTAATTAGTCTAAATATAAGATATTTGTAATTTTAACTATGTATTATTTTTCTTGAACATATAATCAACAAAAAAGGAGAAACAATTGTGCTATAAATAGAAATTCTAGTTTAGGTTTTATTGCATACAATCGAATACAAACCAGGATTTATTTTATAACAACAAATGGCCACCATTACATTCATCAGCATATGACAGCCATTATAAGCTGATTGAATAGCCCAATGTGAGGAATGATGTGATTTGTGAAAGGTGTGGTGTAAAAGATGATATTGTAAGAAAGATAGAAAAAGGAATGTTGAGATGGTTTGGGCACATAGAGAGGATGGATGACAGTAAAGTGGTGAAAGAGATATATAGAGCCAATGTGGAAGGTAATGTTAGTAGAGGACGACCTCGGAGGACACATTTAGATCAAATAGAAAATGTGCTCAAAAAGGCAGGTGTCCGAAGTACGAAGAATAAAAGAGCATGTATGAAAAGATTGATGGATGTGAATGAAGCTAGAGAGGTTTGCCAGGATCGTACAAAGTGGCGATCGATAGTCTCTGCCTACCCCAATGGGAACTAACGGCGTGAGAATATGTATGTATGTATGTGAATAGCCCAATTAGAACGGTTTCTTTTACTTTATCCTGAAAATAACTAGAGCAGAAATATTTTTATCGTACAAGAAAGTAAAGGTTAGGAGTGATCTATCTATAGCGTTATAGAGACCATCTCACTAAGGGTGAGAAGAAAAATTTAGGGCAGCATGGTTGATATCATGTCTGTTCTTTTCAAGTGAAGAAGATTAAAGGTAAGTGTGGTGAGGAAATCTTTGTTTGCCATCCTAGGTCCTGGACATGAAATTGAGAGGTATTAATAGTGGCTAGAAGAGATATGGATACAGCCAACCTCTAGACACAAACATACAGCAGGAGAAAATCTTGGACATCATTAATAGACAGGTATAAAGTAGTATCCGATCTTTTGAATCGACAGGTATAAAGTAGTATATAAACTTTCAACTGGAATGAAGATGTAAAATAAGCCTTAATAATGTAAATATCGCAGTGGAACTGTGTAAACCTATTGTAAACTTTTTTAAAGATAACCATTCCATCTCATATTAAGGGAAAATAAAATTTAAAAATGACAAACCGAAATTCACCAAATTTCAAAGTAGAAAGTACAAAACAAGAAAGTAAATCAGATAGAAAGCCAGAAATGCTAAATAGAGAGAAAAGAGTCTAAATATAACCATGAAATTTCGTCTGGTCTTAATCCTGATGGCAACAATTTTAAATTTCTTATAGTACGTGAAAATAGTTTTCATTTCGCAGTAAAGTTCGCAAAACTACCCTCACCTTTTCTACCGTAAACATAACATAAACGTTCACGCCGTATATCCCCGAAGGGGTTGGCAGAGGTACTAATACTTCTGAATGTGACAGCGCCACCTAGTGTCCAGAGTAGGTACCCACGTTTTGCTTGGACAGTGTACTCACGTCATAGGGGGCAGGGCTATCGCCGTTTTGTACGAATACACTGTCACATGGCTAAGTAAAACTCGGCCATGTGGGTTTCCTCACGATGTTTTCCCTCACCGCTAACCACCATGATAATACCGTAAATATACGTAATAAAGCTATACAACTAAGTGTACAACCGAGTGAATTCTCGAGACATTTAATCGTAGGGTACACGAAAAAAGAGAACACCCAGCATTGTGTGCCAGCTTAGAATACCCACGGTTGTCGTAAGAGGAGACTAAGGGTATGGCTGGGGCTTTTTAAAGTGGTTTTTGGGCGATGCGGTTGGCGACCCATCACCAACGACACTTTATTTCTACCATATTCTCCCTTTCAACTTCCAAATGTGGCTGAGAACTTTCTAGCTCTGAAGCACTTGTTACCCCTTTTTGGGATTTATGGCCGTGAGTATATTTATGTACATACATATATATGTATGTGTGCATTGTAGTTATCTTAAATTTATTGTGAACCAACCATTTTGTAGAATTTGATACAGAGGCGTGGGTTCAAATCCGAAATCGAGAAAACAATATTGTGTCTCTCTTCCTAAACTTATGTAGTGTACTTATAAATGTTGTAAATAGTGAAGTGAGCGAAACCCACATGACTCAGCTACACTTAGTCAACGCAGCTATGGAGGAGACAAGATTGCTCGCGATCATTATCCTTACGTTCGATATGTGGTCATTTATAACAAGTTATATATGTGTTGTATGTAAACACTATCGTTCCACAGGTTCCCCTACTAAAACCTTGTTAGTTACGACTTTTACTTCCTCTAACTAAATGATCAAGTTTGGTCAACTTTCCATCAACGCCGACGGCCCAAACAACAACAAAATACTTAAATTAGTAAAAAAACATGGTAGAGTTTTAACTAAAAATTTATTTACACCACACCATAATTACAAAAAACGTATGCTTATTAACAATTCACAGTAAGAAGGAATGTGGCTTTAAAGACATTTAACAGCAAAAGATAAAAAAATAATAATAATATAAAAACCTCAAAAACAGCCTCATCCCTTTTGAATAAATTAATTGTACTTAAGGAAATTTTTATAAATTCTGACTTTGTGATTATGATACTTTCAAGATTTAAAAATAACAAATAAATTAATTAATCTTATGCTAATCCAAAATGGAAAGAAATATATTCCTGTTATGTAATAGAAACAAGGGTGTATGTATGTATCATCAAATTAGATCCATACCAAAACAACATTTTTAAGTTCATTTTAACAGATACAATTAAGATTTAAATTTATCCTTTTGCTCCCGAATAACTTTCATGGTGGCAATAGGATCACTTTTCTTGGCGTGCTGCTGCACGGACTCCTCAGTAACTCTCATAAATGGATTGTATAATTTCTCATCCGCAATCGTTGAAGGAACCTGAAATATTATTTCTTTTTTATTTACATTATATGTTTAAACAGATTATAAGGACAGATTCAAGCCATTATCTTATATATGAAATCATCACGCCATTAATTCCCATTGGGGTAGGCAGAGACTATCGATCGCCACTTCGTACGATCCTGACAAACCTCTCTAGCTTCGTTTACATCCATCAATCTTTTCATACATGCTCTTTTATTCTTCATACTTCGGACGCCTGCCTTTTTGAGTTAATGGCGTGAGTATATGTATGAATATGTATGTATGAAATCATCAATAAAGATTAGGCCTTAATGCCATCGCTAAAAGCTCAAAATGTACAGTGCACGACAAAGAAATATAATCTTGGAAACACCTTTATTCTAATAATTTAAATCTTTTTGTTCATGAAAACCTCATGTGGGGATTATTACTAATAAATAAAGAAAAGAAAAATTTCGACACAGGCGGGAATCGAACCCGCGACCTCGGGTATACGCTACTTAAACGTGTAAAAGAAATAAAGGATAGAAGAATTTCGCACTGGCAGCCAATTGACACGGTTGCTCAGTTGGCAGAGCGTCGGGGCGTATACCCGAGGTCGCGGGTTCGATTCCCGCCTGTGTCGAAATTTTTCTTTCCTTTATTTATTCTTTATTTATTACCTTTATTCTAAGTAGATTCTAACGACCATAACAAATATAATCCCACTTTGGGCTAGTTTCATATCATAGTTCCTCTTATTTGTCATCACATTAGTACAAAAAAAGGTTAAAGGACTGAAAGACAGGCTACTATTGAGATTTTAGTCTCTTAAATGGGATTTACTTCAACAGTGATCATCAACGAAGTGAAAATTATTATTCGGAAATAAAACACTGTTGTGCCAGATGTGATTATATGAAAGAGATGTCGCAAGTGTGTGATTGAGTCTGCCAATATGTGTGTGAGAATATAGCGGACTAAATATATTTGCAAGATCATCACTTACATCATATTTCATGATTACAGTTTATGTGAGTTTCATAAAACAAATAACCTTTGAAACTTGAAAGGACAATCTCTTTTACACTAACTCAAATTAGAATTCTTTGATAGCAGTCACAACACATAAGATAAAATAATGAGCATGCTAGCTAAATATTATCAGTGATCATAAATGCACTCAGGGCTAGTGTCCTGAGTGCAGTAGTGTGTTATATTATATAGTTATAAGCTAAACAGAAACTTTTAAACCCTATAGGGTACACCCTACATTATATATATGTTACGGCTAATAGACGAAGTGCGGCTGCACCTAGGTTTAGCCGGCTAAAACTAGGTGCAGCCTTATGTTATGTTGAAAATATTGAATAAGAATAACACTATTTCTATAAAACATTTTCCATATATTTAAAATACAGATTATGCATTTAAGAGTGCTCGCTCCGCTGCGCTTCGCTCGCTCGTTTTATACATAGCCTAACCTAACCTAACCTAAGCTAACCAACCCTGGCTAAATGTGACTAGCTGGCTAAACCTAGGTGCAGCCGCACTTCGGCTTTTAGCCGTAACATATACATAATTTGGACCAACACATTATCTTATTTCATACCAATATGAAACTTACAGTAGGTTTTCCAACACTCCTCAATTCCTCATACCAGGTCCACTTCTTGGCAATTTCCTCATTGTCAGGCTCAACGTGTTTGGCAAATGCCAAGTTTTGTAATGTGTACTCGTGGCCACAGAACACTTTGGTGTTGCCGGGTAACTGGCCCAAAATTGAAATCAGAGCTTCATACATTTGTTCTGCTGTACCCTCAAAGAATCTACCACATCCACCCAGGAATAATGTGTCACCTGGAAGATTAGAATATTTTTAGTATAGTGGAACAGATAGGATCTACTCTAATGTTTAAAAAAGAGTGGAAGAGGCCAACTTAACTGTAGTAAATAGTTATTAGGGACCTGACAAGCAGCTGAATTTTAAAACATATCAAATTATCACCTAGTTCCAACAGAAACCAAACAGAGATTCCTCTCTTGCGCACTTGTAAATACCTGAAGACCTTTACACCTATAATCGTCGAATAAATGCTTCATTTCATTTCATTTCATTTCTCTCTTAGAGAGCTTACCCTTTGAACCTTCAGGATTTGAAGGCCTCTTTTTTAGTAGTAAACACAAAAAATAACCAGCTAAAAGACACTCAAATTTATTTTATTACATAGATAAATTAATATTAGCTTTATATTCTTAGGCTGTATGATTGTAAAAAAAATAAATTCTTAAAATTAACTCACTGTGACTTTTTCTACCCTTTCTAAAACACTTGTTAAATGGAAAATGTATAAATTTTACTGTTTTCAAACTCACTAATATTACAAATACTATGTGTAAAAATGTACGCCTTCTCACCAGTGAACACAACAGCATCTGATTGGTCTTCAGGTCTCACATAATAGCATATATGTCCTTTAGTATGGCAGGGGGTGAACAGACATTCTATATTGAGACCTCCGATATTTATTTTTGTTTTGTGTTCCACTTTATGAGTCAAAGCACTTATACGGCTGTCCCCTCCGTATACAGTTATGTCAGGAAATAAAACTTTCATCTGTTCATTTCCACCAGCATGATCCCTGTAAAATATTATTATTATAAAATATACCAGATAATATATTATATATAGCTATGATCTGCTGAGAAAACTAATCCATTTTTGACTGTGATTGTTATATAAGGCAACCTAAGGTTATAAGTGATAGTTGGGCAACAGGATGTGGCTGGAAACCTATCACCAATGATCTCTTATTTAATAATCTTATCTCTGCTCAACTTTGAAAAATCGCTGAATATAATTCTGAGGCTTTGGGTAACCCTTTTTAGGGTTTTATAGATAAATTGAACTAATTTCCTTCCCTTTTAGAGAGTTATAGTGTATATGTGTGAAAATAGGTAAATAAGTAAAATTTATGGATCATAACTAAACGAAGCAAATTTGCGATGGGAATACCAGTTTCCAAAAGCAGGATAGTCACAGCCTCAGATGGTTTGGATAGTGGTTAAGGGAAAAAATTGCAGAAACCTCACATTCTTTATTAAACTTGAGAGAGTGGCTTATCATCACATGAGATTTACAATAAAGTGGCTAAAGGATTGACATTTTTCACCTATTGCAAGGATACACTGTCCAGTTAAAAAGTTTTAAATAATAGTACTTCTTTAATAATTAATAGAATGCCTGCTATGTTTAAGTTGAGTTATGAACAGAATAAAAAAAATTAAGATTGAACTATTCTTCATCATGCTTAAATGGTAAAATATCCATATTAAATTGCCAGATTTTTTTTATTAGAGGGAGGTTCCATTTTCCTGATAGAGAGAGGATAGGCATGAGAGAACATTGTTAAGATTATTTTTAAACATTGATAGTGTTTTATTAACATAGATAAAAGATAATCAATTGAATAAATACCAATGATGATGTGTAGTCAAAATTGTAGTAAGGTTGACTCCTAATGACTGTACAGCATTAACAACAACATTTGGTTCAACAGGATCCACAATGCATGCTTCATTTGTTTTCTTGTCCACTATAAGGTACATATAATTGTCGCTCAGAGCTGGCAAAACTTTCACATCCATGTCTTTATATTCAAGCTGTTCTGGAATGCTATGAGTGGAATATTGATTCCTTGCAAGTGCTGAAAAAAAATTGTTTTACGTACGTCATTATCATTTCGGAACAAAGATGGAGAAAACTTAAAACTCTACATGCAGTCTCGCTGTGTAGTGCTCCCCTTATCTATCATTCCTGCAACTCTCTTAGCTTTAAAATATTTGCGTAGACCTTAATCTTCAATCGACCAGGCAATGAATTGACGTCACTTAGTACACCTGACAAACCTCTTCTTCCATTCATCAATGTTTATACATACATAAATTACTAACTAGAATAGTTTGCTATTATAATTTACTTACACTGAAAATAATACTTGGTTAATCGTTGGGTTAGCCTGTCAGGCAGTAAACCCACTAGACGAGTCAGCATTTTCAATTATCAATTTAGCTTAAATACATTTGATTAACTCATAAACATTAATAAAAAATAATATTAGAATAGAAAGACGACGTACCAAATCAACTAAAGATATTTGTGTTTCTGGAAATATTTTCGTTTCGGCCTGCTATCAAAATCAAAACAAAAACAAGATAAGAAAGAAACACAGATTGACATTACTAGTAAGTAGTAGCGCCATCTACTCAACGGTTCATGCACTTTTTAACTGGAAATTAAACATGCTAAAGGGTGCTGTGTTTGTTAGGTCATTAGGGACCAAGGCACCAGGAGACTAATCAAATAAAATGGACAAAATCATTCACCTGAAACTGAAGTCTATACACGGAAAGTAATCAGTAAAGTATGGGCGCTAGAAAATGTGAATGCCGAAGTACTTCGACGAGGTACGTTACTTTTGGGTCACAGTTTGAGCCTTCACTTGGATAATGTAAGATCAGCATTGGTTTTGTATTATTTTACTATATCGTGTGATGTATTAAGTAAAATATTGAAGATTGAGACCATTTTCCATTGATAACTCAATTCAGTAGAGTAAGTATTGTAAAACATAGCATGACGTAAAAATATGCTCCTTCAAGTGCTTATGAAATGGAATCTAAGTCAAAACAGAAATACAATTGGCAGTGTATACACTTGGCAAGTAGCTTTCAAATGAAACATCAATAACAAAATATTAATGGTCTTAGATTACTTGGATAATGCAAACCCGGCTTTATACCGTGCATAAGCAGTTAATGTCAATAAATAAGTTGTCTGTCCATAGAATAGAATAACTAATCTGTGTATTATCCCATGCTCAAATGTTTTGAATTTCATTTCAGATTCATAAGTTAGGTTATATGTGGACTTCTTTCTGTTTTTTCTCTAGAAATATGTGTTTTTAACTATCAAAATGAAAGGCAAACCAAATAAACATAAAACTACTAATACCTTTCGTGTAAGTATTGTACTGAAGATGAAAAAATATGTAAATTAACATGAAATTAGAAGCTAACTTTTTAAAATTACACTATTTTTTTTCCTGATATTATGTTATTTTAAAATTTTCTACAGTTCATATTTATTCACGTTGATAAATAATATGGCAATGAAGATCATCAAAATCCCGTTAAATTTGAAGCCATCGGGAATATATGTGCATATTTGGCAAACATGTATTAACTTTCTGCAAATCAGATTGCATATGTAGTGATGCTTTTAATGCATATTTTTTTATGGTTTTGCAGTATTTCTGTGATACTGTTATTTTAGTGATGCTATTTATTTCAGTTCATCCCTTTCGCCGAAAGAATAAATCAAATTGATGTGCGACATGCAGCTTTATATCATATTGAGCATATCAACTCTGAAAAACCTGAAGAAAATGAGACCCATTTTCACATCACTGTTCGAAAATGGTGTGCTTTGAATTTGACTGAAAACTTTAAAAAGTTTAGAAAAACATTATTTGGCATAGTGACATTACCACAGTTGATACACAGAAAAGAGGAGACTGTAAATGTTTTGAAGGAGTATTTGCTCAAAGAGGATCAGTTATGTTTGCAGCCACTCTTGGAGTAAGTATATGATATAGGAAATAAAATGTGTTTATTTGCAAGTTCATTGGGCACAAAAATAAAATTACACATAAAATTAGCTAAAACTTAAAATAACAGCTTAAATTGAAATTGTAGTAAAGTTTTAAATAAAGAACTTCATTTTTTTATCTAGAACAATATAGAGCCATTTTAGATGGTTTGCATACCCCTATGGGAGCTATTAGTTATTATTTATTATCTTTTTGTGTTATCTAAAATTTAATTTACATATTTCCTTATGTTTCAGGATATTAGTTTCGTTTGCAAAAGACTTAAGAGAAGATTTCTATCCCTATTTCACAGACTTTCTTGATATCTTGATAAAGCTATTAAAAACAAAAGATGCGGAGAGGTTAGAGTGGACACTCATTTGTTTAGCTTTTCTGTTTAAAATATTAAAGCCATATTTGAAGAGAGACCTGGCTGCTGTGTTGAAGAGAATTATTCCATTATTGAGCGAGTCTCAACCCCAGTATATCAACAATTTTGCAGCGGAAAGTTTTGCTTTTGTTGCCCGTGATATAAAAGACAAGAAAAAATTTATACATTTGATTGTTAACTACTTACAAAAGCATGAAGATGTAAGTAACTTAACTTTATAGTTTGTGATTAAAATAATAATATGAGGATCTAGTAATAGGCCCAAAGCATAAGTTAAATTTAGTTGTACTATTAAATACTACTCTGAACGATCAGGTGACAATATTATGTGATGTTTAGAAGTATTAGTTCATCTGCCAACTCCTTTGAGGATATGAGGCATGAACATTTGAGTATTAAATAGTATTTTTTATGAATACTTTAACTAATCATAGTTTTAATCATTCCAGGCAATCACAGGTTGTGGGCATCTTATGTTTGAGATCATTAAAGGAGTGCAAGGGAAATTTCACAGCTGCATTGAAACATTTATTCCCATTTTACTGCAACATATGAAGGAAAATCCAGATCATCAGGAAATCATATTTAAAATTCTTACACAAACTTTGGAGGACAGTTTACAAAGTATATCTCATAAAGAGTTCTCTATATTTTGGGATAGTGTCAGCAAATATACAGAAAACATATTATCTGAGGATGATGGAAGTCAAGGTCTAGAGTATATTCTTAGACTAGCAGGACAAGTGTTAGAACATCAGAGTGGGAAATACATTCCTGACCCCCCTAAATTTGTCCTTTTATTGATAAAAGTGATATGCCAGCAGAGTTCAGAGAGAGTTCTCGAAGTTTGCGCACAGGTTGGAGCACTGCTTCTGCTCTCAACTAATATATCTCTGTCCCAAGAACAAGCTGGAGTCATAGTCAGAGTTCTGCTGCCATTGCCATATCCAAGTATTCTTATAAATTTTGTCAACAATGTTATAAACTATTCACAATTTGATTTGCACATATTACCCCCTTTTCTCAATTTTCTTGTACAGTCAGATTTTGACTCTGAAGCAATGGATACTTTGACGAATATATGCCTTCAAAAGTCACCTTTGTCGAGAAATGGATTGAAGTTATTTGAATGGGTCAAATATCCTTTAAATTTGGGCAAGGGTTTGCCTTTGTTTATGGAGCACTTTGAGAAAAATTTACTAGAAGATATTGATGGCATACTGGAAAATCCATTGAAGTTTTTGAATTATCTGATATGTCTGCCCCATGTAGAAAAGCTTGACATTGATTATTGCATTTCCAAGTTGCGGGAAGTGACGCTCAAAGTGACAAATATAATATCAAGTTATAATGTTGAAATGAAAAAATCTGATAAACTACATTTGGATGGAAGCAAAGAGAGTAAAAGAGTGCGACAGGCCCTCTTTTTATTAGGCAATATAATTGAAAGTGCTGCTCACATATCAAGTTGCAAAAAACTTAAAGAAATTTGTGAAATAGATACTCTGCTCCTGGTTTTACTTCCATGTGCAATGGATCCAAACTATATAGCTTCCTTACACATATTAGATTTGTATTTGACAGCATATGAGCAGGAACACGGATTGTCGCTACCTTATTTGTCTCTGGTTGATTCCTACTTGCGACAAAACATCTCGTCACCTTTCCATACAGTAAGTGTTTTTTTCATATAATTATATAGATATAGCTAATATTATAAATTAATCTTATTATAATTCGCTATAAAGTTTTGGCTTAATCCATTTCTATTTGCCAATGTTTGAAGGGGCAACTGAGAGTTTGGGGCTTTTTAAGTGCACCGACATCCTTTGGTTTACAATCTTTTCCTTACCCAACTTTCAAAATTTTAAATATTTTCTTCAGAAATTTCATTTGGCATAGATGTATTTGAATTTGTTTTGATATAACTGGATTTATTCTGTTGTAAATTGAAATTCAATAAATAACTTCATTTTACAATTAAGCCACGATGGCTTAAATTATCACTAATCCATCTGCTTCCTTTGGTATTCTACACAGCAAAGATGTTACAGGGCTTTGGGTAATTGTTTGCAGTTGGAAACTTATTATATCATCATATAGTTTGGGTAAAAAAATATGCTTATATTTGGTTTATTATTTTCAGGTGCGTCTCCTTACAACACACATATACAAACTATTTGAAAATATTGAGGAACTAAAAAAGACTGTTCAAGTAGGCAGCAGTACAGAATCCTTTTCGGTGTTTACACTTTGCTACTCAATAGAATCTACTAAACCTTCCATACAAGAGTACAGAACTCAACTTAGTATGTTGCAAAAGATGGCATTTAACTCTACCCAGTATTCATTAGTAAAGGATACAAATTTTGCGCTTTACCCTTTGAGCTACATGTTAGGTGTGCTGTACATGAATTTCAAGCTTCTCTGGGAACCTGTAACAGAAATTGTTGCTGGTTATGGTAATACACTGCCCATAGACGAATTCTGGCCTACATTCCATAAAGCTCTTGCCATATCATTCTTTGACGCACAGAAAGATTCAAATATATTTCAGTTTTATGATGAAATGGATACCCAAACTGTGTGGTGCAAAGATTTGTATGCTGAATATAATAATATATCAGAAAGACCCGATTTATATAACTATAGAAATCTGTTACTCCAAGTAATGACGAATTGTATTCAAACATGTGAAGCCAAAAATCGTGATGTTGTTGTTTTATTCCTGAACTTTATTGATAACGAATACAGAAAAAACGACAGTATGAGTGCCCTTAAAATTAATGTTGAGAAACATGACAAAATGGAAATAGATGAAGTTCCAGAAAACGATACTCCAGAAAATGAAGATGAAACAGAAATGCCGGAAAATATTTTAGAAGAACAAGATGAATTTAAAAATTCTGTGTCAGGGAAGTTAGTGTTCAAAACACTTATAAACATAATGCAAGTTCTATCTCAATTCAAGAACCCGAGGGCTTTGCACAAGGAACCAATATTTTGGGATCTATATATGGAATTTTTGAAACATAAAAATCCTGGGCTACAAAAATATGCATTAGATTGTGTACTCAACTATAAAAACAAAAGTTTGACTCCATACCGAGATAATCTGTTTAACTTGGTTGACGAAAAAAAGTTCAAAGATGAATTAACTCACTTTAAAATAACAGAAGATGCCCAAAATATTCAACCAGAGGATAGACAGCATGTCGTACCAATTATTCTTAGAATATTGTATGGCAAAATGACTTCTAAATTAGGTGCAGACAAGAAAGGTGGTGGACAAACTAGGAGATCACTTGTAATGAGATATCTAGCTGGGTGTAACGAAAACGAGTTAATGACGTTTATTGAAATGGCTTTCTCATATATTCAAAATTACCTTGTCATGCCGCCTAAAGAAATTTATACTAATATTGTTTCTAATACTGATTTAAAAGCAGTCATCAGCCCTGGAAAGCTGCACAGTATTTTAAATTTGTTTGATGTTGTTCGAGAATACTTTGGTGGCTACATGAAAGATGAAGTACTTGGAAAGTTTTTCAAAATATTTTATGCTGTCAGCTCCACTATTGCCAATGTTTTGTCTCAAGAAGAAAAAGTACATAAAGGATTTATAAAAATAATGAAAAATTTAAGAACTATAGAATTAGGCATCTTGAGGAAGTTGTTTGACCAGTTTGACAAATATCCGTGGTCTAAAGAAGAGTTGCACTTAATTTTCGAGACCTTAATATGGCCATTAGTGTCGAGACTCCATATTGAAGGTATTCATAGCCCTACTGCTTTATTGAAACTATTTAATACTTGGTCCCAAAATCCAAGATATTACATACTACTGGTTACAAGTTCTGATACAGATGCTACTTTGAGCCCATTGCCAGAGATTTATAAGCTTCTGATAGCACCTAAGACTACACCCGTTGTTGTTAACTTGATTCTTGACATGACTGAAAAGCTTTTAACTTTGACTGATGATGATGATGAGGAAAAACCTTTACCCATTGAGTCATTTAATGTGTCATCGTATGTGACTGAGGGAAACGATAAGAATAACATAAATTTTGGTAGTAAAATTCTTATACCCCATATACAGACCATTCTTGAAATAATGAAACGGCGCATAGCAAATTCAGCTAAATCAAATTCTGTGAATAAAAGAGATTTATTAATATTATCAAGAGTAACTGAACTGGTATCAACGCCAGAGTTATGTGACGAACTTTTGAAATTGCTACTCCCAATATTAGTGAATAAAGTGTGTATGAACATGGCTGAAGAAAACATGGAATATGCTGTAAATACTATTATTAATTTACTTAATCACAGCAGGAAACCTCAAGTATACATTAAACATATTGCTGTTTTGTTTAACAAAGTAAGTCTGGTTGAAGTACGAAAACTACTTCTTAAACTATTGAATTCAATTGCTGAAAATGCTACGGAGAATGTCGATGTTTTAAAAAGATTAGCCGAAGTAGTAACAGAAATGAACGCTTTTAATAAAAGATGGATTGATCAGCCAGATTTTGACAGAAGGTTGGATGCTTATAAGAAAATATATAATCTGTCTGAAGCAAATGACATAGATATTGATCTAAGCATACTTATTGTTAATAATTGTTTTTATTTCATCAAAACAGAAAAAGATATTGGTTTGCGTGATAGCGCAGGTCTCTGTTTAAAGAGAGTACTTCCGAAATTATTGTTGAGATATTGGTCTAGTACTGATGGACAATATCTTGTTCGTGATACAGTGTTGTCATTAATCTCTAATAGCTTGCGAGATAGTAAGAATGAGATTCTGAGGAATGAAAGTATATCTCTTCTCGGAGATTTAGCTAGAGAATGCCCAGAAGCGGATGTTGTGCTTTCTGATCTAGCACATTTAATTAATAAAGAGGATAGAGAAGTTGATTTCTTTGAAAATATTTGTCACTTACAAATGCATAGGAGGGTCCGTGCTATGCAGAAGTTTTGTAAGATTGCCAAAAAGATGCTTAAATGTCCTTCCCCCAGGACGTTGACAAATTTCATATTGCCTCTGGCAACAATGTATTTATGTGATGATAAGTTTTCCGATAAAAACACCTTAATTGATGCTTGTATTGAGACAGTAGCCACCTCCTGCAGACTTCTGCCTTGGTATCACTACGAAGTAATATTAAAGCTTTACTTAAATAAACTGAAACATACAACAGAACACCAAAAGCAGCTTATTCGCATACTAACAGGAATATTAGATTCATTCCATTTCGACTTTTCAAAAGTTCAAAATATTGAATTACCCAAAGAACTTATTAATAACATGTTATTATCAAAGCTTCCATCTAAATTAAAAGGTAAGAAAGAAGTTGTAGCCACGGAGGATATTACTGTGGACAATGATAAATTGAACAATGATGATGAGAATAACAAACAAGAAATACCTGATACAGATGAATTGAATGATACAGAAGTACCAGTAGATTTAGAAAAAGATCTTCAGGCGGCTGATGATGAAATTGTTGAAGAAGAACAAGTGACCAAGGAAATTATTAGTATACCAGCCTTCGAAAGGGTTACAAGTGTAGCACCTTCAGTAGCTAAAAGAATAATAAAATCTCTATCGAGTGGGTTACTACCGCAGTTAAATCGGTAAGTCTGCACTCACTTAAACATACATACATAGAATACTCACGGATATAAATCGCAAAAAGGGGTAGCCAGAGCTTCAGAGCTAGAAACTCCTCAGCCACATTTGGAAGTTGATAGGGGACAAGATGGTAGAAATAAAGTATCGTTGGTTTTGGGTTTCCAACCGCATCGCCCAAAAACCACTTAACAAGCCCCATCTCATTAGTCGCCTTTTACGTCACCCGTGGGTAGAATGGGGTAGTGACATTCTAAGCACGGCGGATCCACTCACTTAAAGTTAATATTAAATTTTATTTTCTAACTTGAATCAGTAAATTAAAGATCCATTTTCAGTTATGTAGAATTCAGGTGGTTGATTCTTATATTTAATAAGAATTTTATCCTGACTATATCAAAAACTAATAAAGTTCCTTTAAATTCCTATTGTACTGTCTGAGATATTACTGTAGTTCTTTCAGTGTTTACATTGCTCAAGTATCAATAAATATATACTTGATAACTCAATTCTCAATTCTTTAATGCATGCTACAATGTGAGGTATGCTGTGTCTTTATTTACTCAAAAACACAGCATTGCAGATTAAACATGAAAACATTAAAAATAATGATGTAGTTTCAAATTATATTCCACTAGTTGACCCGCGCAACTTCGTTTGCGTTATGGGTTTAATACATTTTGTCCCTCCGGCCAACGAAACAAATACGTACAAACTTCAACCTGTGGTTATTTATATCATAAAAGGAACAGGTTACAGGTTTTTAAGTAAATAAATGAGAAAAAAGTCATTCAAACACTAACACCTAGTTTACTCCGTTAGGGTTTTTTTTCTTCTTATGCCCTACACAAATAATTACAAAATGTAACCGAAAACGTGTGCAATAATGTTCGTACTTCTAGGTCTACAATTAAAAAAGTTACAGATAAACTTGACACCTCTTTTTCACCCCCTTTGTGGTGAATTTCTGAAATTCCCTTCTTAGTGCTCACTTACATTATAAAATAATTTCTAACCTTCTTCAACTATAATTGAATTTATTTCACTGTTTGCAGTGCTATAGGCAAGATGAGTGAACACGAAGAATCTCACAAAGTGAATAGACGTCGAAACGGATTTGAACGACAGGAGGAAGATATGATACGAGTGCCTATTGCTTTAGCTCTTGTCAAACTACTACAGAAATTGCCTGGAGACTTGTTGAAATTTCAACTGCCTGGGTAAGTGTCAATATGTTATATTTTTTTAACAAAATGTCCTTTTGGCTTGTTAAACTTAGCATCGTTAGAGTAATGTTAATTAAAAATTTGGTACTCTGAACCACAATGGTTACAATGTCACGTGATGCTCAGAAATATTAGTACCCCTGTCAAATCCTTCAGGGATATACGGCGTAAACTTTTGAGTCTGAGAATGTAAATTTAAATATAATAATCAATTTCAGGATCATCATCAAGTTGTGCTCTTTTCTAAAGTCACCACTAAAACAAGTTCGTATTACGGCCAGAGACGTTGTTAAGAAAATAATGCAAACAGTTGGCACAAAATATTTGGGAGTACTTCTCGAGCATCTTACTCTGTTACTGACTAGAGGTTTTCAAGTCCATGTTTTAGTTGCAACAGTGCACACGGTTCTGGATGCATTGAAATCAGAGTTTGGCCGTGGAGAACTAGATGAGAATTTAAACTATATACTCGATGTTTGTGTTAATGATTTATTTGGTTCACTGTCGGACGAAAAAGAAGTACAGAAACTTCATTACAAAACTCCAGAAGCGAAACCGAGCAAGAAAAGCTACGTCACCTTAATGATAGTCGCACAGAATATCTCGGAGAAATGTCTGATTAATCTTCTTTTGCCATTTAAAGAAGTGTTACAAAAACATCATTCCAAAAAAATCGTTTTAAAAGTAGAAGACGGTTTAAGACATATCAGCACTGGTTTAGTAACAAATAAATTTATAGACATGGAGTCACTCTTTATATTTCTGCATGGAATGGCATCTGATAGTATACCCGACTTGGTGGTAGGAGCTCCAAAAAGGGAAATTACAGAGGCACAAAGAGAAAAGATGCTTAGAGCTAAGCCCGATTGTTTTATAATACCTGAAACTCCGAAAAGGAACCGAGAAGTACAAGCCAAGCTCGTGAAGACATCAACAAAAGCGAATGCCCATGTTTTGATAGACTTTAGCTTCAACATATTGTATGTGATGTTGAGAAGAGAAAAAGTGCCTAAAGCAGACTGCAAAGTATTTGTAGACCCTATAGTTCCTTTACTAGTAGATGCTTTGAAAAGTGATCATGTGAAAGTGTCAACAATAGCATTGAAATGTTTAGCAACTCTTTGGACGATTCGAGTGAGCACTCCTATGCTAGTTGAGAATATCAATGATATAGTAAAGACGATATTTTTAACGCTACACAAATACGCAACTTTCGAAATAAGCAAGCAGAATGATAACTACAATTTAGTTAGGAATGCTTTCAAGGTGAGTTTTTGATAAATACATATAACGACTGAGAATGCACAGAATGCTTTGTGTAAATAATAATATGTCGCTTTGCTAATCATTTTGTAATCTGACGACTTCCGTGGCCGAGTGGATAGGTGACTAGCTTCTCGGTCAGGAGGTTGCTGGTTCGATCCCCGCTGAAAGCAACATTTATGTGATGAGCATAAATAATAGTTTTTTTTAAATCTTGGATGTCATTTATTTGTGTTACATAATACTTGTTCTACTTAGTTTGGGGCTAACTTGATCTGTGTATAATGTGTCCGTATATTTATTGCATTTAAATTTTGTTTTTAGGCAGTAACAGTTTTGATTAAAAACGTCAAATACTATACATTGGAAGCCGATCAACTTAAGACGTTATTGCTATATGCTGAAGAAGATTGTCAGAATGACGAAAGACAAGCGAATTCCTTTTCTCTTATTAAAGCTATATTAGAAGCCAAGTTAGTTTCTTCAGAGCTGCATGAAGTTATGGAGAAAATTTCCAAAATATGTATTCTTAGCGAATCTTCACGATCTAGGTAAGTATTTTGTTTTTTTTCATCCCAACATTCAACATCACAACAACAACCGTCTCAACATTCCTTTTTCTATCTTTCTTATAATATCATCTTTCACACCACACTTTTCACGAATAACACTATTAAAAGAGTAGGTATGAAAAGATTGATGGATGTAAACGAAGCTAGAGAGGTTTGTCAGGATCGTACGAAGTGGCGATCGATAGTCTCTGCCTACCCTAATGCGAACTAATGGCGTGAGTATATGTATGTATGTATAGTAGAAATATTCGGTATTCTTTACGAAGGAAAACTTTTCGGCGCCATGTTATTTGTGTATTTTCAAAGAAATTAATAAAATGGAATTAACGAAAAAGCTAAACAATTTTTCATCATAAGTAAATACACGCATGTTCTCACGGCTATAAATCTCTAGGAGGGGTTGCCAGAGCTTAAGAATATTAATTTTCTCAACCATTTCAGCCATTCAACGATTTTTTAAGATCTTATTTCACTGTTTCAGAGAGGAAGCAAGAACGATTTTCTTAAATTACCTCACAAATTATTCCCCGGGCAAGCGACTGGAGAAACATCTGCTGTTCTTTGTATCGCAACTAAACTACGAATTGCAACATGGGAGAGAATCCTCTTTGAAGTTCTTGGACATGATTATCAACAAATTATCAGTGGTATGTTTGCGATCAAAAGTGTAAAACTTGATTGAATATCATAATACTTTGGGCACATATTGAATTGATTTACCCGCACGTAGCTAGTGTGGTGGCTCATGGCCGAATCACCCTATTAGGTGTAGGGTAGGCTAAAGTCATTCGGTAGGGAAGAAATATTAGGATTATCAAGTTCAATTAATTGTAACACATATTGATGGTGCTTAACTAATGAATCAAGTAACAGGTACTAAAAGAACCACTACAGACTATTTTATTTATTGTTTTTTTCCGTAAAACACAGTCTAATTGCATATAGTGGCATTAATACTAAATACATAATTTAATTAATGTTTAATACTTATTATAACTAAAACTCCTCTTTCGGTCCTAGTCTTTTCAAAAATACATACATATACTTACAACTATAAATCCCTAGAATTGGTAGCCAGAGCTTAGGAATTCTCAAAAATGTGTTAATATAATTTGTTGTTAAAAACTAAAATGACAAGGAAGTTACATTTATATTGCTAGTATTAAATTATGGCATGTATTTAACGCGGCGACAAATTGATACTATTCCGGGTCGTAAAAAAACTGAAAATGGATAGTAAATAATCTACTTTGGCGACTAATTAAAGGTAGCATCTTAACTAGAAAGCGGCGGCTTTTTAATGAGTTTTGCGGTTTTATTTAAATTTTATCTGGCAGTGATTTTCTTTTGTGGCAATTGAATTTCTTCTAAGGTGACAAATTATTGGCGGATAAAAAAACTAAAATAGGCTTTCATAAATTCTAAAATGGGGTTGTCTATAAACATGACTAAGGTCTGAAATAAATTCAAACAAGATCTTAAATAAATACTTTTGGCTACATTTGTGGGGATCTAAATTAACCAAATTGTGACATGCTATAAAACTATTCTTGGTCTATTTTATTAAACTTCCTTCTTTTAAATGAACCTACCTACTTTGAGTAACTAGAGTTGCCTATGTATAAATTGCGTTTTATATACTTATTCTGAACGTTTTTTTCCATTATTTTGCTTTTAATGTTTACAACTTTGAGTAAATTATTGTAAAATATGATTACCTACGAACCCCCCTCTGTTTTCCTTCTCTAACTTAATTGCATCTGCCCATTGGCTAGAAACGCGCTCAACCCCCCGCTCCGCAGCCTCCGCACTGCTCAGACACACGAGCGCATTTGCCGCCTTTTCAAGAATTTATGAATCTGCAAACAATATCCAAATACATTATTATAATACCCATTTTCAGTTTTAAAGCTACCTAAAAATCGCTGCCAGATGTGTATTTTTATAATGAAATCCAATAGTTGCCAGTGAAGAATGTATGACATCCCCTCGGAAAAATTAGTCGCCACATTAGCTTTTATAATACCTTAACCAGTTTTACACTGATCCCGATTGATATATTTGATACCTTACAGTAGCAGCCGTTTTTTTAGTTTTTTGATCCTAGCATTTTATTGCTTGTATAGTTTAATAGTTGCTAAGATATTTAATCACTGCAAAGTTAGTTTTTTTGTGACTTAATAGAAAGTTGCCTAAAAAGGATTTCAGTTGCCGTGTTAAATATTTACCTTAAATTATATTCCATCTCCATCCCAGGTACAACTATCGAAACATTGCCAATTCCTGCTCCTATCGGTTGGCGCAGCTATGGTAAATGACGCGGCTGCCGAATGTAGAAGTTTGGCAGCGACGTGTCTAGAAACGTTGCTTCGACGCGTGCACGCAAACCAGCGGAGAGAGATGTTCGATATTGTCGTCACTTTCTTGCAGGATACGCAGGTACTTTTTTAAATAAACACTATACGTATACGCAACGCATGTTTTTATGGTTTTAGTTACATATTTTCGATTGTAAATACAGACTTTGCACTATTCAATAGCTAGAATCCCAGGGGCAGGAGTCGAAATCAGTTGCTTAGTCACTTTCAAAATCAGCGGGTAAATGATAGTTAACGTAGTTTGGCCGCCACGTGTATTGAAACGTTGCTACGTATCGTGTGCAACTAGCGGAGAGAGTTTTTCAATATAGTCGCCATTTTTTTGCAGGATATATTGTTTTATATGATGTTAATTGTGGTTTTTGAACAGAATTAATTAACCATTCAAGAATTTCTAGCCACTTGCAATAGTGGATCGGGAAAATGATACTCAAAGAAAGAATGTTTGTGACAGGTTCATTAAACGAGTCCGTAGATGTCCTTAGCTACTCCGAGTGACATCTATGGGAATTGATGGGATTCAGTCCAATTTTATGTTTTCTTCAATAGGACTAAAGTGGTATTTGTTGTGGATTACTGCATAAGTAATATCTACTTGTAGTATGAAGAATTCTTAAATTAACTTTATGTCTCTATTTCAGCCCGTACATTTCGAATTAGCTGCACAACTCGGCATCCGATTTGTAAACGTGGAGCAAGACGAATTTAAGACCCGCCTACCAATAGTATTACCATTGATAAGTGGCAAATTATTAGTATTGAATAATGATGCGTCTGAAGGCAAATTTGTAAAAATAAATTTGGAGCAAATCGAATCAAAAACGGACGAAGATAAACAGAGAGAGAAAGACCATAGTCTCATTCAGATGTTAAATTTCGTTGATAAGATTATAACACAATGTCCATCTTGCCTGAGCAATACGAAGTTTTCTGTAGAATTGGATGAAATTGCTCAGCAATGTCAAATATTCTTGGCCTACCCTCATTCTTGGGTTAGATTACGTGCCGCTAAAATTCTAGGCCAAATAATTGAACAAATAAAGGCTGATGAATTGAACGAAATAGTGACTAATGATAAAGAAAGTGAGAGAGGTTTTATATATTATGATACAGAGAATGCAATTAGGAGTTTGGTGCTGGATTTGTGTGCGCAGTACACACCTGGAGTGACCAAAGAAATGGCTGAGCAAGTAAGTCCGAACTCTTGTTGGAAGCACTAAGTTTTTTTTCCTTTAGAGACAGTAAAAATTAAAGTACTATTTTCTAAAATCTTTATTTCCAAAAAATAATATTACAGTCTTGACAATGAAGTAAAAATTTAAACATAGCAGTATTTTACAATAGTTCTTAATTAATAATACAATTAGTAGTAGTATTTCCTGTATTTGTTATCTATCTCTCCCTGATTTGAGTTGCTATTGAAAAATATAATATTTCTTATTTCTACAGGTAACAGCGGTGCTATTCCAAATATTGAAACTAATCCACGCGATGCCATATTTCAAAATGACCAACAGAAATCAAGAGGTGGAAGAAGGTGAAAATCTCAGTAAAATCAATATCCGATGGATTATTTACAAAATGAGGAAAGCTATACACGTGGAAGTTGCAAAAGCACCCAATTCGGTTAATATTGTAAGTAGCGTGATTTAGTTATTACACGTTATAGTTTTTTTATTGCTGCTATGGATTATTCATTCAAATATCGTTTGGTATATTGATTGATGCGCGTAGTGTCATGCCAGGCTTTGTAGAGAGATTTTTGGATCACGAGTGTTTCTCTTTGTAGAGAGATTTTTGGATCACGAGTGTTTCTCTTTGTAGAGAGATTTTTGGATCACGAGTGTTTCTCTTTGTAGAGAGATTTTTGGATCACGAGTGTTTCTCTTTGTAGAGAGATTTTTGGATCACGAGTGTTTCTCTTTGTAGAGAGATTTTTGGATCACGAGTGTTTCTCTTTGTAGAGAGATTTTTGGATCACGAGTGTTTCTCTTTGTAGAGAGATTTTTGGATCACGAGTGTTTCTCTTTGTAGAGAGATTTTTGGATCACGAGTGTTTCTCTTTGTAGAGAGATTTTTGGATCACGAGTGTTTCTCTTTGTAGAGAGATTTTGGGATCATGAGTGTTTCTCTTTGTAGAGAGATTTTGGGATCATGAGTGTTTCTCGGAAAGTAAAAACGTTGAAGTTAAGGATTCACCAAATCCTTTTCTTAGCTCATACGTTAATTTTTGGAAGATATAGCGTATATACTACTGAATTAAGTGTAACAATAATGTACATATAATAATAATTTTAGTTAAAAAGAGCGCTATATTGCTATCAATTATCTAGTATCTTCTTCAAATAATTTTCTATTGTGATCGATCCAATTCTTTGCAGATACATTTGCCACTTTTTTTTTATTCATATTATTTGAAGCTCAAGAATGTCTAAAATAATCTACGCTAATATTATTTCTATTTGTGTGTAGTATTTACATAAAAAAAAAATTATACTTTCAGCGTACAGCAATATTGTCAATATGGATGCACATAATAAGCAGTATAGAAGTGGAGGACCTACACAAAATCATAGATTTAATAATTTCGGCGGTAGTTCGAGAATTATCGGTCGGAGACGAAACCGCGCCCGCCACTATACCCCAACAGTTGGCAAGAAGAATTGGCAAAAAGTTACGAAGGAAAATCGGTGATATAGAGTATGGGAAAATGGCGTCCGAAGCACAGACGAAGTTGAATATTAAGAGGGCGCAAAGGAAAAAGGTTAGTGTTTTTATATATCGACCAAATGATCTACAGTGGACATAACAACGCATCAATTGTTACAAAGGCATAGGTATTAATACCTAGATTTTTTATTGCGTAGAATTCTGACAGATCATAAGTGTTGCAACTAAAAGAGCATATCCATCATAAATAAAAAAAATACACCCCAGCAATAGAAAATTAAATGCTAGATTTTGTTAATGTTTTTGATGAACTCTTATTTTAAACAATAGCCTTAAGGCTAGGCTTAAGTTAATTTAAATAGCTTTTTAAGTTATTTCTCACTAACCCCCGACAGAGGGGTTAGTCCTCTTGACTAGAATTGACTATAAGACGAATAGCCCACCTGTGCCTTTGCACACAGAAAAAACATTTATTTTCTCTTTCTACTTCCTGCAACTTACTTATACAAGATTCTTAGATATATTCGAGCTAACCTCCAAAATTTAAACCAAGCGCCATTTGACCAATCTAATTACATACATACATATACTCACGGCTATATTTCCCTAGAAGGGGTAGCCAGAGCTAAGGAATCATAAATTCTTCAGCCACTTTTGGAAAGTTGCGTGGGGAAAAGATGGTGAAGTAAAGGTTTTTGGTGATGGGTCTCCAACCGCATCGCCCAAAAATCCCTTAAAAGCCCCAATACCGTTAGTCGCCTCTTACGTACACCCACCGGAAGAAATGGGGTAGTGTTATTCTATGCCGACACTACACGGCAATCTAATTAAATACTTCCTTTTAGATCGTTCTCCAAGAGAAAGTTCACAATCCAGAAAAAGCAGCAAAGAGAAAGTTACAGCTCAAAGAAAAGAAGAAACAATCAAAGAAAGTCAAATTAGAAATGTTACAAGGCAAGCGGCCGCGTCCCAAGAAACGGAAAGCGGCAGATTTTGATGTAGAGGATAAATTACTTAATGAGGATTAAGATTCGAAGAAATACATATTTCACTGTCTCGGGAAGCCGATGAGAACGGTTACTATAGATGGGTCATTATAGAGTCTATTATTTTCAAAAATCTGGCAACAGTTTAGAAATTTATAGCTGTGAGTATAGGTAAGTTGGTAAGAAGTAATATGATATCCGTCTATAGCAGAAGCCTTTAGGCGTACTGCACGGATACGCCGCTAGTGTAAATACTGTTAGGAAAACAGTTCTTAAAAAATATTGAAAGTTTCAACATTTAGAAATATCTTAATTAAATGTAATAGACTGTTTGATCAAGGGTTAATCAGATGTATTCCCAAATAAAACAAAAATATGAATGTATATAACGTTAACTATTATGTTTTCAAATATTGTTAAAAATAAATATCAGTTGCTCTTTTACTCATAAGCATTTTGTGAATACTTTACGTATTTGTATAAATAAATCTTTAAATTTAAATGTATTGTTTATTTTTTTCTTAGATTATTTCCTAAAATGTAGCAAAGTCAATTTATGCCAAATCCAAGAACCTTCGCATACTGATGTGATGATGAGTACTAATGTAATACTTAACAATATAGAATAATTAACTTAGCTGAACCGGCATACGTTGTTTTGACACATAAAAAAAATTTTCAAGGGAATTTCTATTCGATAAAATGGAAATAAAATGTTAGAGGCGAACAACCAATATCACTTAGGAGTATAAAAAATTGTTATAAACCAATTCTCAGACCTACCGAAAGTACAAACACATTTACGACCATACATTCCAAAAAGGGGTAACCAGAGCTTCAGAGCTAGAAACTTCTCAGCCACATTTGGAAGTGTATGGGACAAGATGGTAGAAATAAAGTATCATTGGTGATGGGTCTCCAAGCGCATCGCCCAAAAACCACTTAAAAAAGCCCCACACCCTTAGTTGTCTCTTACGACACCCGTGGGTAGAAAGGGGTAGTGACATTCTAAGCCGGCACTACCGAATGTGCATGCAAAATTTCATTAAATTGGTTCAGCCGTTTCAGAGGCGTTTGGTGACACTGTGGCACGTGATTAAATACTTTCATTAATATTCTCTCATTTCAGAACAAATTGCTCTCCCACTTTTGATTAAGTAGGGAAAAGTAGTGGTGTATCCGCATCGCCCAACAACTTCTGTAAAAGCCCTAAATCTTCTAGTCGCCTCTTCGTCTTCGTGATTCAAACCCGTCACTACTGATCCTTTTTTAAATATTACTTCAGATTGTTTTGTGCATGTTATGCTAATACACTAAAGTTATATGCTATGTGTAGATACATGCATACATACAATCAAGGCTATAAATCCCTAAACGGCCTATACACATATATATACACACACGTGTATTAACTATCTTGCGAAGCTAATTGGAGTCACATGAGAAAGCTACCTGATTTTGTTTCAAAATCATGGCTAACAGTCATGTCGTGCCCACTACTGTGAAACTTGAAGACTACACTAGAAGTTATTCAAACAGAAGTATGTCTGGGACTAACCATTCGATTTGGTAGAGTCAACTTCGAAAATGAGGCCGTCTTTCTAATCTAGCTGGTGGGTGGCGTTTGGGAAGCTGAGACATATCTGCCCTCCTGTAATTCGGCACAATCTAAAAACATTGTTCTTTGACCTAAGTTTGTTGCCAGTTATAACTTATGGCACAGATTTGCCTTTATAAGAAGGTTCAGTCACTCAAAGGTCTATGGAGAGGGTTTTGTGAAGAGCTTCATTACGCGATTGAATACACAACGACGACGTGACAGCTCAGTGAGTATTACACCGCTTATCGTGCAGACGACTAGTGTCCTAATCCCGGGGCGGGCCTACAGCAATTAGTCTTTTCTAAAGACATATGTGTGGTTAATTTATTATGGTTGTCAACGGTGGTGGAAAACATCGTGACGAAACCCACATGGCTGAGTTATACTTAGTTATGTGACAGTGTATTCGTACAAAACGGCGATAGGGCTGCCCCCTTTCACAGTGTCCAAGTGGGTACTCTGAACACCAGGTGACAATGTCGCGTGATGTTCAGAAGTTTTAGAACTAGTCTTGAGAATACACAACGAGATCTATGGGACAGGCGGGGTCATATCTCAATGAGTAGCAAAAATTAAACGGCAACAGGAAGGGCATGTTGCACGCAGAACTACCGGCCGTCGTTGGTGTTCGAAGGTTCTGAAGGAAGACTTGGTGAAAGTTGTGGGAAGCCTATAGATGGATCAGCGGGGGTCCGGTAATTGTTGAGATCTATAGGAAGACCCATGTCCAGTATTTGGCGTCTATTAGCAGATGGTGATTTAAAAACTAATTTCCTGAGTGTAACATAATAATAACGAATGCTACGTATCGTACTGTAGGCAGAATTTATGAACTCTTTTGACTACTTAAATATGTACCAAATGTTGTTTTCCCAGTCTCACATTCGTCGTTTACGCCGTATATCACTGAGAGGTGTCTAAGGCGCATCCTCGCACATGTTTAGTTAATTTGCAGCTTTAGTTAAAGAAGCCTACACTAAGGTTGTACTCTACTGAAAATTTGTATCAGAAGAGTTTCCCTCGCGAACGTAAGGGAACTGTTTATCAATCAGTGCAAGCGAGTTGATTAGAAACAAGTGAGATACTGACATATTTTGTTGACTTCCTCTTCTCATGCGGCATACACACCTCTTACTACTTTCGGCTTCGTGGCTAGTCAAATTATTAATAAAAACACTTTAATAAATAAAATATTTTATTTACGCTTCCAAAATACAAAATAATTAGTACAATCGAGAATATATATAAATATAAAACAGTGCAAGCGTTACAATACAAAACATTGAGAAAATTACATTTTAGGTTCGATAAGCAACAACATTTATTATTACTACATATAACATAGTATCAAGCCATACAGATCTAAAATCTGGTGCAGATATGACAAAGTGCATGGAGCATTTACATTACATTTTCATACATATACATACATACATACATATACTCACGGCTATAAATCCCTAGATGGGGTAGCCAGAGCTAAGTAATTAGAAATTCCTCAGCCACGTTTGGAAAGTTGAGTGGGGAAAGATGGTGAGATAAAGGTTGTTGGTGATGGGTCTCCAACCGCATCGCCCAAAAATCCCTTAAAAGCCCCATACCGTTAGTCGCCTCTTACGTCCACCCACCGGAAGAAATGGGGTAGTGCTATTCTAAGCAGTCACTACACAGCACTATACAATGTCAAACCAATATTTATATTACATTCGATGATCCGACAATGGGATCTAATGTTAATCAGTGGATATGGATACACCTTTTCCGGATAATATTGGAATGAGTTTGTTCATAGGTATATGTGTGTAATATGTCTATGAGAACAGCAAAATATGCTTGTAAATATACCCGGATTTGTACTAACTTATATGTTGTATTTATACTTTGATATAGCGCAAAACGCACGGACTAGATGTCTCTCCATGTTTAATGTAGGTACTTACTTTGTCATATCTGAATTTAACAGATTTTTATTAATGTATTACTTAAATTAATCGCACCTAATACAATATAAATTTCAGTGTGTGGTGCTCATATAACACCATACTGTTTCCACATATATGCCAATAATCCGGTGCACTTACAAAGCATTCTTATTTCTGTAACAACATTTTCCACGTTCGGTACAATATACACCTACATTTACAAGATCCTTAAGGATTTTTAGCTCCTAATGAAATAACCAAAAGGTGTATAAAATTGTTTTTAGATATTTTCGCAGTAAAAGCCAGCTTGATAGTTTATCGTCATTTCGCGTGTATGAAATAACTATCTCTTTCCCACTCATTCCATTTAGAAACACATAAATTTATCTCAGTCTCAACGATAAGGCAAAATAAAACTACGAGCTGACTTTCACACTGTTCTAGAAAGAATCTCAGAAAGTAGTGCTTTTTGGTGGTTAATTAAATACACAAAATAAACACATTAAAAGAAAGAAAAGCTTAAGTCATTACAAAACTTTTGAATTATCACTTAGTATCTTATAATTAGACATGAGATCGAAATTATTTAATAGCAGCACCATAAAATTCATTGATTAACGTAGAGTAAAGTTAGAAATATATTGTTAAATAATATATATCGCTTTAACAAGGCGAGGCTCAAGCTAAAAAGTGCATAACAACACACTATATTGTGACTTATAAACAAATTAGTAGAATAATTCTAAGCGGATTTTACCAACATTTAACTCACTCTCTACTTTAACATTAACTTTTGGTATGTATTAATTTAACTTTTGTCGGCAGTATGATGACAAAGTAAAAATTTAGTTAATTAGGAGTAGGACGTGCTTTTTATATTTGATAACCAACGAATATTCGGCAGGTTTTTCATCCAACACCAATGATATAAGATATTTATTTATGAATAACATATTTTAAGTGTTTTATTAGTATTGAACTCATATCAAATAGATAGAGATTTTACTAAAAAAAGCATTATACACCTCTTGAAGTTATAATGAAATTTTCATTTCTAAAAAATACTTCACCAGGATGCTATTGTAAAACTTATAACATATGAAATAAAGTCAACATTATTCGTTGCATCTGTACTCTATTAGTATTTAAGCAACAACGTAAACTCACATTTTGCAGTAATATTGCTCAGTCGTACAAAACTCTTAATTTTAAACGGTCCTAGGCAGGGAGTTTCTTCCTATATACCAATTTCATAAAAGGTGACTAAAAAGCGACCTCCTTTGCGAAAATCAATTATATATAATTATATTGACATCTTTTATACATATAGTAACATCAAGCACTTATTTAATATAACTTTTACTGATATAATCAGTCAACAATGAAAAATATATTTTGTAATCAAAGGATACTTCATTGCTAATGCAATAAGTATAGTAGTATAGTAAGTGTATAATGCAATGAAGTAACGATAATTCGTGATAGGGTTTTCGTGTATATCTGTTATTTCATAAAAATGATTTTATAATAATCATTTGGAACTACTCAATGCTACCTTTTTTGCTACTCACTCGCTTTTGACGCCAATGTTTTCTAATAAATTCTATTTTTTACAATAATTCTGCGCATTCAACAAGCTAAGCTCCAACTATTTTAACATTGTTTTCTATGATATAAAAATAATTGACATTACAAGCTATTACTTTTCTGAGAAATCGACTCACGAAATTTCATCTACACCACTAGTTTCAACTTCCTAAGGAAATCATACTTGTTACAACCCTAATAGGAAGCACTTTTTTTTATTAAACCTGCCTAATAATTTAAATAAATATCTAAAAACAGAAGTAAGAAAACATAGTTTTATATTGCTCATGGTACAACAATATACTAATTACCCCTGGTATTCTCTTAGGGAAAAATATGGCCGTAGGTGACAATTGCTTATACTACAGATCCACAAACATTTCTTGGCCGGTAAGGGCGTCGCTGTCATCGATATTAGTATTGCCAGTAAATAAAAATTTACCATTATAAGGGAAATAATTTTACATCATACAGGCTAATTTATTTATGTATTGAAATGTCTTAATAAAACAATTTATATAATATTCATTTTATTAATAACTAGTTGCTGTGTAGTGTCGGCTTAGAATAGCACTACCCCATTTCTGCCGGTGGGTGTACGTAAGAGGCGACTAACGGTATTGGGGCTTTTAAGAGACTTTTGGGCCATGCGGTTGGAGACCCATCACCAATAACCTTTATTTTACCATCTTTACCCCACTCAGCTTTCCAAAAGTGGCTGAGGAGTTTCTAATTCCTTAGCTCTGGCTACCCCTTTTAGGGATTCACAGCCGTGAGTATATGTATGTATGTATGTAATAACTATTATTGTAAGTAAACAAGTTCGTTTTAATGTAAGCTAATTATATTTATTTATTTTTGCCCGGGTCTTGTATGTCTACCCGAATGACTGAGTATCCTGAATTTGCTGATCTTACCTCCCAAATGTTGTCTGGAAGAGATCGCTTTTAGCGATAACACTGCCAATTGTACTTCTCTGCAAACTGTTTCATTATTTTATACTCAAGGATTTGTTATTTGTGACACTCAGAGTTTAAAAAGTGGGTAACTACATAGAATATTTTTTTTAATTCTGTAAATCAGAGGCTTACCTTGTCGTGTACTGCCTTTTACATTTGATATTCACACATAGATCCCCTAAAAAGGTGGCACAGAAAAAATAATTCTAAACATTAGATATCGTTTAGGGCACTTTTCTATTGCTGTTAACAGCCTTGTATTTTTATATATATGTCCGACAGTTATGACTTAAGAAATGACACATTGGTACATCCCCGTATTAGGATTAGAACCCACGCAATACGAAGTGAAATCTTATTCGGGAGCATTTCCCCACTTCCCGTAACCCGCACCGCTATAGTCATGCTTGCACAACTTTTCGGACGGTGTTAGCCTACTTAGATAAAATTTAACAAAATAAATAATAAATTTCATAAATTTTTATATTGAATACTGGAAATAAAAGCGTTTATTAATTAGCAAAGATACATCATAAAAATAATTGTCTTTAAAAAAAGTTTCCATTACAAAACATATAAATGAAAGTGATAATTTATTATATACGTAGGTCACCCTATATTTTTTATTTAGTTAAGAAATAACTGACAATGACAGGCCGAAATTTCAAAATGGCGACGGTAGTACCAGTAGTCGCCGCCGGCCAAGAAAAGATTGTGGATCTGTAGACCATGTTTTACAACAACATAGCAGATATAGGGTTGTACCTCATAATTTTCGACAACAAAATCCAAAGTATCGATGTAAGAGTGGCCAATGCGACTCCGGCCCAACCGAGATCGAGTGACCAAGCAGTAGAGAATTCTCTGGCTGAAAGGAGGTCGTGGGCTGGAATCCTTGAGCCAATTATACCGTCAGCTGTGTCATCATTCGTTGTACTGCCTCGGGTGGACACGCGTTGGATTCGCTTGAAGTGGATTATCATTAGCGTGAACATTGCGAATAAGCCTGTAAATGTATTAAACATAAATCAGATATATATATATACACATAAACATATATACAAATAGAAAAAGGGGTAGCCAAGCGTCAGAATTATATTTTTTAAGCTAAATTTGGAAGGTACGTGGGGAAAGGATTGTAAATTAAGGTTGTTAATTACTTAAATAGACCCAACACTCTTAGTCGCCTCTTACGACAACCGCGTGAAGACATATCAAAAGAGTACATGTTTATCAGTAAATGAAGAAAGAATAAGGCTAATGCGCAATTCTTTTTGCTTGAGTAGTGTTACGTGTAGTTATATAATCAGTGGGATTTTACGTTGTTTTTATTTACCATAAAAAAATAGATGGATGGATCATTGATCACCCGTTGAGTATGAGTAATTTCTGCGATGAAGATAGGATGTGGGACAGGTTTGTTGGGTTGCTGATTTTTTCGTCACATTGTTTTACAAATGCTCATTAAAATCAGTTATACATTTTCAAAAGAAAACCATATTTTGTAATTGTAATATTTTATATTCAACTTTAACCGCAAGCTAATACGGACAAATAACTGTGTTTACAACAATTATTATGTAGGTTAACACTAAGTTAAGCCAATAATGTGAATGTGAGTGAATTCAATAATCGATAGGCGGATTAGCTCCGACGCTAATCTATCCGAGAACTAGAGCATCATGACATGATACACGAGTAAATTAAATATTGTTATGATCTGCTTAAACGATGTTATAATGTGTTTCAAACGATCCGTTGGGGATACAAACTTTTCTGAGGGATCTCATTTCTACTGCATTCACTCTGCTTTCATGCTTCTTCTGTCACACCAAACATTCACTGCCATACATAAGCGTAGGAATGGGGACAGCATTATGCACAGCCATTCGGGCCTTTTCGGACACCGATCGACTAGACATTAACTCCGAACGCGCCCACCAGCGCCGCGCTGCCCAGCACTATGAGGCACACCAGCGCGCACGATATCGATAGGTTTTGATATGAATACGCGTTATATTGAATATACTCACGGCTAAATATTCCAAAAAGGGGTAACATGAGTGAGAGCAAATTTGTTAAATAAAGGATTCTCGGTGAAGCGTTCACAGCCACGTCGCCAAAAAATCCCATAAAAAGCCCCAATAACTACTTATTCGCCTCCTTACCTCATCGCCACTTTACTCCTTCCTTGCCTGAGTCACCTCGTAGAACATTCCTATATACAAAAAGATATGCTCACCAGCCAACAGATACATGACCCCAGTGACGAGCACCGCGCTGATCTGGTGCCGACACACTCCGAACGCGCCCACCAGCGCCGCGCTGCCCAGCACTATGAGGCACACCAGCGCGCACGATATCGATAGGTTCTGCATGCCTACAAGGGAAATGAATATTGTTCAGTGAATTATAATAAATTTTATTCAGTAGTAATATAATTAAGAGGATATAACTTAAACGTATATACAAAAATATTGGTTGCATTCGAAGCTATTGTATAGGTCCAAGACTAAGAAACAGTTATTTATGCTCATAATAGAAATGTTGCTCTCAGCGGGGATCGAACCCGCAACCTCCGACCGATAACCTAGTCACCTACCACGCGCGTCGTCTATATAATATGTGTCCAGATCTTATGAAGATTTAATTTAATATATTTACAGTATTTTGTAAATGGCCTGTACATTGTATTAGTTTTATAAATGTATTTTTCTCTGATAAATGTCTTTTTTTAATAATATGTAAACTTTCCATAATAAGTACAAAACCGAATAAGTCATTCTTATATACTAACTTAGATTATTGCCTTAACTTAAAATATTGTTATTTAAAAAAAAGTGAAATTGCACTTACGATGCTGCCAATCCGCTCGTGGTTCGTCGTAGTTGTCATCAGCCAGATAATTCTTACAAAGAGGCTGGTGAGGAAATCCCACCATAGACAACATCGAGACTTCCTCTTCTGGAATCCACAATAATTTAATATTAAAGCAGGAATGTATTTTTTTTTAATTAATTTATGTGAGTATACTGCCTGGGTATATATTAAGAGGCAGTGCTGGATTAGCCTTATAGCAAATTTAGCTGCACCCTCACCGACAACGTCCTTGGCAGAGTGAATAGCTTCACGGTCCGGAGGCTGCTAGTTCCATCTCCGCTGAGAGGAACATTTATGTGATGAGCTAAATGATTGCTTCTTAGTCTTGGATGTTATTTATATGTGTACTATATAATATTAAATTTATCGTTGAGTTAGTATCCCATAATACAAGCTCTACTTCGCTTGGGGCTAACTTGATCTGTGTTATAGAAATTATCTCTGTGGTGTTGGTAGATCAATCCACGAAGACGCGCCCCACTTTTTAACGTTAGAGCGCGGGGGCAGCAGGCGGAGGAATGAGGGCGTAGCGTACGAGGGGCATGCCAAAACAAGTTAGATACTCTTTTCTCATTTAATTGACACTGGCAAGCTATACACCATCTTATAGGCTGGTTTTTATTGACATATTTGAATATAGAACACACTTCTTTTATTTATTTTTTATTTGAATGAGCATCATTTTTCCGAGAATCTGGCGAGAATTCACTTGCAACAATGGAGCTTAGTCGACTATGGTATTATGACTTCGAAAACCGACGAATTACATATGTAGAGCTAGATCGAGAACTAGGAATTAGATCAGCAGCAATGCAAACCATAATTCACGACCACCTTTCTCTCCGTAAACGTTATTCGAGATGGGTGCCGCACAAACTTACCGATGAGCAGAAAGACCGTCGGGTGGATTGGTGCCTATTCATGATAGATAAATTCAACGGAGGCGAGAATCAAAACGTATATGATTTACTGGCTGGTGACGAAACACGGCTATATAACTATGATCCCGAATCAAAGCGACAGTCGACTGTATAGTGCTTTGAAGACGAGCTAACTCCAACGAAATGCCGCCGTGCACGAAGCACAGAGAAAACAAAACTGGTCATATTGCTGCTGTTGTGCTAGAGAATGAAAGAACGGTGAACTCCGAATGGTATGTGACAGTTTGTGCTCCAACAGTAATATCAGCTTGGTGTATGAAGCGACCGAAGTCAGGAATCCGGCACCTTCTCTGGCACCACGACAATGCGGCGCCGCACACGTCTGCCAGAACACTAGACTAGACTTTTTCATTTCGAAAAATGTGTCAATTCTCCCTCACTCGCCATATTCCCCTGACCTAGCGCCTTGAGATGTTTACTTGTTTCCAAAAATCAAAGAAAATCTAAAGGGGAAGAGGTTTGAAAGCAAAGAAGATGCGCTAGTGGCCTATAATTTCGAGATTTCTGAGGTATCTAAAGAAGAGTGGTCACAGGTATTTTCCAATTGGTTCAGACGTATGGAAAAGTGTATACGTGCTCAGGGTGAATACTTTAAAAAGATCGATACTTGTAATAAAGAATAAATTTTATAATTTTTGAGTATCTAGTTTCTTTTGGCATGCCCCTCGTATATTTGTTTGTGTGTATATGTCCACATAGCCTTTAATCTGTGACATAAGCCTTTAATTCACACTTCTTATATAAAAGATTAAAAGAAAGGGCGGGGTGCGTTTTTGTGAATTGAACTACTTACAACTTTATTTTATTAAATTATATTAAAATAAATTGTCATCAGGATAAAACTGTTTAAAAACCTGCACAGGCAAGACTAATCCAAAAATTTCCAAAAGTTAAGTAACTAAATGTTATAAAAAAAGGTACCCGGCACATTCCAATCCATTGATTACCAGTCACCTTCTCAGAGCCGTTCTTTTATTTTATATGATTAGTTGTGCCAATATTTTATATACATACATATACTCACGGCCATAAATCCAAAAAAGGGTTAGCTAGAGCTACAGAGCTTGAAACTCTTCAGCCACATTTGGAAGATGGTAGAAACGTTGGTGATGGGGCAACAACCGCATCGCCCAAAAACAACTTGAAAAAGCCGCATACTCTTAGCTATTATATTGTTCTATACTATAATTAAAAAACGCAGAACCGACGGCCGTTGAGGCTCGAAGGTTTTGGAGTGGCAGCCACGTACCGGACGACGCAGTGTGGGTAGGCCTCCCACAAGGTGGACCGACGATTTGGTGAAAATCGCGGGAAGCCGTTGGATGAGGGCAGCGCAGGACCGGTCGTTATGGAAATCTTTAGGGGAGCTCTATGTCCAGCAGTGGACGTCTATTGGCTGAATGATGATGATGATACTATAATTGTAAATGGTCAAATACGGGTACACAACCCAGTAGAATATCAAGTTATTATGCTCTTTCATCGACGCTTCAAACCTTATAATATAGACCACTTACCATCCAACGAAAGGCACATAGTCCAAATGCCTCCATTCATCGGAACCAAAAAAGTGCCTGCTCCTGACTTCTTTTTACTTGTATCTTCAATCTGGAAATAAAATATTTTTATAACTGTTTGTTGCAGAGAAATCTTGTTGATGTTTTGATAGCTGGTGTTCAGAATACTTAAATCACACGGAATATACAGTACACTTATTACGGGAGTAGTTACTGAAGTTATTAATAAGTATGGATTCACAAGTTAAAAATTGTATATAATATGCCTTGTGGTATGAAAAGCACATTTATGTCTTATTTAAACATCATATTTATATCTTTATAGCAATGGTATCATATATTTGTTGTATTAAGAATTTTGTTATAAAATTATATTAAACTAATTGCAGTTTGCCATTATGGGTTATATCGTGTGTGTTTGAAAGAAAAAATAACAAAAAAATATAGTGCTTATTGATTTTCGTGGCGTGGCGTGTCGGTTCCAGCACAAAGATATGCAGCTCGATACGGTTCGGATCGTCCGTCGGTTCTTGAACCTGAGTCCCTGACCCCGACCAAATGTTATTTTTATCGAAAAGTCCCTCCTCCAGAGCCATCTTTCTCAAACAACGTTTTTCATCATAAATTGGTGATGGGTCTCCAAGCACATCACTAAAAACCACTCAAAAAGGCCCAATTAGTCGCCTCGTACAACACACGTGGGTAGAAAGGAGTAGGGACATTCCAAGCCGGCACTACACGGCAAACCGCCTCCATCTCATCAATCTAATTCAAAGATACACCCCAGTTTTAAGGTAGCATAACAAAACCCGGCTCATCTAAAACAGATTTTAGTTTTAGAAATATGTTCGCAATTTCAATTCATACAATTCCGATACAAAACAAAATCGTGAAAAGAATGGTCGTTTGGATGCATTCCAAAATGGAACGCCCGAAAAAATGCCTAAACGTTCGAAAAACGAACGAAAATAAGGAAAAACTGCTTTTCGATTGCTTACTTTATGAGTCGAACTATTTTCCAACTCTTTTATTATATAATGAGACAATGAACTTTCATTTTCTTTTTCGTGAAAGTGCATAAAAAGTAATTTACAGGAAATGTTTTCGAAATGAGGTCAGTCGCGTGATAATTTGCGCTGCCCAAACAGGGGTGTGTTTCTAGCCTGCTTATTTCTTCCTATGTTTTGTTGGAGTTGGCACCACGGAACTACAAGTATTTTATGCACGCACAGACATTACTCTAATAATATGAAATTAGAGTTTTGGAATTTGAATTGCAAGTCAGTAGTTTTTGGCTATAATATTCTGAAACTTAGGTTTATGGGGCAAGGATCATTAGATTGTGATAGAGTAAAGAACACAAGGTGATAGAATAGATAAATAAAATTAAAATAGTTTTAGTCAGGAATAGTCACAATTCAATGTTCTCAATGTAAATCATGCCCCTTGAAAAATTATTATTAGACAATTATTTGCCTCGTACTTTGTTGTCAGCTTGTAGCCGGATGCATTACATATGTAATATAACGGTTTATGTACGTGACTAGAAATATGAGCAACCAGTCAGCAAATTATATAAAATGATATTAAATTTTCGTTTTCGATGCATTGGTTAAACGGCATTTTAAAGATGTATATTAACTAAGCACCAACATTCATTTTATCAAAGTCAAATTTTATGCTCAGACATGAATATTTTATTGGTAATTTGAAACTGCTTGTTTTTCATGGTTCCTGCAGTTTCATTTGTTAATTTTCCTGTTTGAACGCAAATATTGAGCAATAAAATATTCAACGTTGAATATCAAGTAATAAATAAAAGAAACGACACACACAGCTATAACAAATCACTCTAGTTATGAACTAACAATGACCACGTAAATAAGAGACTTAAATTTAACAAGTTATGTCTCTAGCACGTGTAGTTTTTTTATTCGGGTTGGTAGGTCTGACTATGGTCGAGTACAATGTTGAAAGAGGAATCTTACAAATCTAAGTTTTCTTTAACAAAGGACAGCTGGCAGCTGAGGATAAAGACCGAAAGTATATGTTTAAATTATATCGAGATTCTCGATACTAGCAAAGTTTCAATTTGCTTAGTAGTAAAACAATTTGGATATTCGCCGTGACGATGTAATTCCAACAGTTTTACTGAGAAAACTAAATTTTCAGGAACGAATAGTCAGATCATTATCACTGTACTGATTGTCGGTACCAAATCAACTCTTTTTATGTCATATATTTTTATACTACAGAGTGCACCAGTTTTTGTGCTTATTCCAGGTTTTATTGCCTAGATGGAAAAGTCGGCTTCGAATAGCAATATGCAATTCCTTTAAGTTGATGGCTTGAAAACAACAAAATACACTAACTAATAAATAAATCTAATGTAAAACCATTTTCTTGCTGTGATAATATTTTTCTCTGTTTTGTTTTTTTCTAAGCTTAATGAAGAGTAATTACATCGAAAATTTACCAAATATTGGAGAAAAAATATAGTCGTTTTAATTCGTATGTTTATGTGTATATAACCGCATTAATAAACTGCCATCCACATTATAACTTAATAACCATTCCAAGCCAAAACAACCCGGTTACATGTAAGGTTAATTTGCAAGTGCTATTCCCCACACTGCAAAATAATAATAAGTTAAAAAATTTTCATAAGCTGCCGCGGCCGTCTATCGTATTAGTGGTCATTGTAACGCAATAAAGCGACCTTCACCTAAAAAGTGATGTGAATCGTAACACCGGCCGCATACCGTCGTCGCTTCTGCTAGTTTCATTACTTATTATCTTTCATCGATACCAATACACTTTGTCATGTTTTCTACAATTATAGTTAACTCAATAAGCTACTCGTATCGTGCTTTACTAACAATTATATCGATTTTTGTATCGCTATTCCTTCGATTACCACATAATACTTCTTAATAAACCCTCCGTTTTTTTATTAGTCTAAAATTTGGATATATATAAATGATGTCTTAGTGTCTTGTATTACTACACTTTGATACCATAATATGTACTCTTTGATTGGTCAAAACAACATCACGACGATCACAGTACAACTTCGGGTAGAAAAAGTATGTAGTTGATTAAAAAGGCGACTAAAGTGTAAAAAACAAAAAGTCATGCATAAAATGTATTCCACCACTACCCAAACGATTTTGGATTCGCTGCCTCGTTGTGACCCTGCGGCCAGTTAACGATTGATCAACAATTAACACATCTTTTTTACCTTTGCCAGAACTTGCCGACAAATTTATTGATTGCAAAGCTTAAATAGTGAAATGTGTAGCTAAATATATTTTTCCAGTACTATTAAAACGATTGGGCCAACAAAGACGTTGTGTCATCTTGTATTGTTAAATTCGCATTGTTCCAAAGAATCATTGAAATTTAACAATAGTCATAGTGACATTTTGTTTTGTACACTTTTGTGATCTCAGGAAGAGCCCTTTGTGTCATAAAAATCTGTGAAGACAATAAATTTATTGTATGAATTTTTGTGCTAGGCACACGTGTTGTTAAATCTATTAACGACTGGATCACTCATGAGATTTTCAAATAAGTTTTCCAAATAACTGTGTTATATTTCCCAACCTCATATCTAGTTGCTAATTTTATGTTTGGTTTTCCTTAAATAATGTAATTTTTCAGAACTAAGCATTTAAGTGGTAAATAAGTCAATTTATTAAAAATCATAGGAAATTTCGAGAGTAAATAGTTTAAAAAAAAGGCGGCGTCTGAGGTATGATGAATAAAATATAATGTATAAAAATATTAATTAATTTTAGGGAAGAGATATTTGTGGGGATCTTACAGATTTGTAGATCAACAGTCTCTGTCTATCCCGATGGGATTTAATGGTTAGAGTAATAGTAAGTATTGTTGCCAAACCAACAAAAACGGCGATTTTGTACCATACTTTCAGATAGGGTACTAATACAATATCACCTACCAATATTGCTAAAAGTAATTGATATTTAAAATGATAACAACTAACAACCAATAATAAAATCAATATTAGTTCACTATATAAAATAAGTTGAAATCATGGACCAAAATATCTATCGCTAGACCGCTCATCTTAAAACTCAATATTCGCCAAGACCCTTTATTTATAATTTTTATTTAAAGTCATCAAGTTGTGACAATGCCAGTCTTATAGGGCCTAAATTTAAAAATAACACATATATAGTAGATAGATATAATAGATTGGCTGTGTAGTGTCGGCTAAGAATAGCACTACCCCATTTCTTCCGGTGGGTGTACGTATGAGGCGACGAACGGTATTGGGGCTTTTAAGGGATTTTTGGGCGATGCGGTTGGAGACCCATCACCAACAACCTTTATTTTACCATCCTCAACTTTCCAAAAGTTGCTGAGGAATTTCTAATTCCTAAGCTCTAAGGCTACCCCTTTCGGGATTTATAGCCGTGAGTATATGTATGTATGTATGTATATAATAGATAGTCAATCATTTAATATAAAAAGAAAGCCCGGGATCTTGGATCCTAGCTTACTCATTACGTAATTTACTCAAAACAATAGGGTAGGTTATACATATGTTTTTCAGCTTAAAAATTATAAATATATTAACATATATATATATATTTTTTAAGCTGAAAAACCATCACTCAATCATACAGAAACTATACAAAATATCCTAAATGGCATTAATTATGATAACATCTAGCTATCGTGTCTATAATGAAGCCTTTATTTCCCAGCTGATGGAAGTTCATCGAATGAAATTTGCATTTTAATATCATTCGGTCAAGGCCGTTCTCGCGCCAGGTCGGTCGGGATATATCTTGATTTAGTACTCTCTTTCGAAATACGAGGTTAGACGAATTGGGGTTTCAGTTATGTATCACAGTCTGAAGTTTTGCAAAGTTGTGGTAAGTTTATAGTGGTATGTCGTAGACGATTTTGTACTAATGTTATATAATCACAAATTATTTTTTTAGTTAATGAATAAGTCTATAATTTAACATAAATTAAACAACAATAAATAACATATTTTGTTGTTTGTAAATACTTTTTTGAAGATGTCCAATAGAGAGTTTTCTATTCTATTCTATAAGCAATCTCATTTACCAATATGTTTTAACATCATGTATATACAAAAAGTGACTTGATGAAAGTTGGTTTTAAAGCTTTGTTGGCTCTATTTAAGTATGATAGCTATGAGGAGGCGTAAATATAGATAATTAAACACTACAGCCAAAATTAGGATATACACTAAAATGCTACAAAATATAATTGCTACGATATATTGATACTACGAAAGAGTCGTAGACACGCACGCGTAGACCAAAACTGAAATTCAATCAAGGTGATATGTTGATTAAAGAGAGTTATCACCACGATTTTTCAGAATAATAGTACAGCTTTTTCTACTACCTTAAGCTTTAATTTTGCTAGGAAAACATGTTAAAAATAAACAGATAGTCGCCAAATAGTGTAACAAATATTAATCATGAAAAGTCGAGCATCTTTCACGGATTATGTTTCAGAGCATGATGAATAGTAGTGGTTATCTATCTAGAGCTTGAAGGAAGGAGGTGGGTGGTGTTTAGGTGGAGGGTGGCACTTTAGACTTTTATAGATGGACAATATTTTCAAAACTTCTAGAGATAATTTTTCATAACAGGAGTAAAGAGATTTATTTGTCTAAGAAATACATATCCAATCTAAATAGATTTGCTATTCGAATATAGAGTATCACGTAGATAAAAAAGTACTCGGTTTTTTATTTTAACAATGTTACTTATCATCTTACGTAATAACCATTCTCATGTAATAACCTTTCTCATGTACATGTAAAACAGGCAGCTATATTATTATATGTTTTTAGATGAGAAAAAGCAGTCATTTCTATTGTGATTATCGTGAGTGAGTTAAAAATGAGTTAATTCAAAACGTAATCACAGAAAATGACTTAGAAACTTTGGTTAGATACTTTCGGAATCAAAATAAAAATATTGTGTGTGTTTTTATTTGAATTGTTTTGTAATCTATTTTTTTCTTTTTTGACATTTTATGTAACATTGATATTGTAATATAGTATGAATTTTTGGATTGACATGATAGGACTATTAGGACTTCAATATTTACACGCTTAATAGCAGAACAAGCTCAGAACATAATCTATACATATAATAAATCTGTAGAAAAGTCATTTTTGTACATTGAAGACATTGAAAAAAAAATAGCCAGCGTGTGAACAGATAAGTAACAGAACCCATTTTGATCATTTTTTCAATTTTTGTCTGTTTGTCTGTTTATATGTTTGTTTGTGCTCACATCACGTAAAATCTACGAATTCAATGCTGAAAATGTTTATATACAAAAATTATACGTAACTTGAGGTATAGCTTAGTTTTTGTTTCATCGAAATCGGTTTACTCTATCAAAAGATATGATTAATTTTGTTAGTTCAAGAAGAAAAATATTACGTTACGCAATTCAGTATAGTACTTGCAACGACATCTTAAGTCTAAATATAGAACTAATGTTGATAGTTGGAATCCAAAGTCCGATAGATGGCGTTGTGCAAATGACGTCAGGCACAACCGACACTACACGGCACGGCGTTTTATAAGTAATCCGATTGAAAGTATATAATCCTATTAATATTATAAATGTGAAAGTTTAGATGTTTGGATGTTTGTGTGTTTGAGGCAAAAAGCTCCCAGGTACATAATGTATATAAATGGAATTTGAATGCAATTATAACATTTAATATATTATATCCCTGATTAAATGGACCAATAAAATATTCACGCCTGATGGAACTAAGAGTAACAGGAAAACGCCTTAAGCTTTGTCATAAGCAAATTTGACAGTACGAAGTCTGTCGGGTCAGCTAGTTTAAAATAAGAACTTGCTAAAACTCTTGTTTCTCGTAAATAAAGCATTTTTATTTTATTATTTTTTATAAAAATGAGAATTTATTTATAAAGACACGTATAAATAAGTTTTAAAAATATATTAAAGTAAATTGAATTACTTTATATCTAAATCAGGATAATCATTCAATAAGTATAAACCTCCAACAGACATATATTCACACACAACACTCACACTCATCATACACACAAAAACACTTTACTTACTCTGAAGGATGTCCTTATATTAATATTGTTTTCTAATAAATTTTAATTTAATTTAATTTTTAATTTTAATTTGTATGTTTCGATAAGTTATTAAGTTATTATTATTTCTTTTTAAATTTTATTCTTATATTCCTATCTTTACAAAGTTTTCGAAGTTGAACAAGCAACCGTTGTATTTCCCTATGACCCTTTCTTACAGGTTTAACCTAGTAAAGGGAATAGAGTCTTCCATACGGCTTATTATAAATTGTATAAATTCTTCGTTTATAACAAATGTGATGAAGGTTATATAAGCCCATTTGTTCTTTTTTATGATGTTTCAATAAATAAATTATTATTATTATAATTGACGGAAATAAATAATACATATAATTTAATTATAATACCATGTGAGTTAAAAAGTCATCTTTTACAATTAATATAATACTCTTCTAATTTTATTTTATACCTCGACCGAGCATACATTTTCCATAGATTTACGCATTGAAACAATGGAATTGACAAGAGTGTATTTTTGTGTCACCATTCGTCAATGTAAACTCTGCCCACAAGGCGTTAGTAGATTACACAAGTAATTAACAAAATGTAAAAATAACCAATACATATATAACTTCAAAGAACACCAACAAAATAATTTCCTGAAAGCAAAACACTTCAAACAGTATGTTAATTAGCAGTGACTTGTATCAAAGAACGGGCACGCATATTTGTAATACAAAATGAGTGATGGTTGTATGAATAATAAAGTTGAGACGGTGTTTGAACGACCAGGACATTGGTGATTTACTGGTAATGACGGCGCGCCTTGGGGCTTGATTGATGCTAGGCTTGTGTATGACGTTTTCTCATACTGAAACTTTGTGTGGTAATTACATTCATTCTTCTTTTTGTTTGAGTAGGGCATAACTAAGATATCGAATTATTTTTAAGTATGGTTAGCAAGTTGTAACATACATACATACATACGTATACTCACGGCTGTAAATCCCTAGAAGGGGTAGCCAGAACTAAGGAATTAGAAATTCCTCAGCCACTTTTGGAAATGATAGTGGGGAAAAGATGGTAAAAATAAAGGTTGTTGGTGATGGGTCTCCAACCGCATCGCCCAAAAATCCCTTAAAAGCCCCAACACCGTTAGTCGCCTCTTACGTACACCCACCGGAAAAAATGGGGTAGTGCTATTCTAAGCCGACACTACAAAGCAAAGTTGTCACCTACAATCTTTTATTTCAATGTGATTTCCCTTTTTCATTGCTACCAGTAACTACTGTTCAGCAGTACAGTAACTGATGAATCTATAAATTCTGAAGATTTGTCTATGGTTTTCAAGCTTTGGATTGCCGTGGGTTTATGTAAGTCGATCTTTAAAAGGCAGGAGTTGAACGATTGAATAGATATGTTTTAAAAGATTAATGAATGTTCATTGATGTGCCAAGCACGAGGCAATGGAAATCGATAGGCCTACCAGTGTTGGATTCAAAACAACGTTGAGCTAATACTAGCTCGTACTATTTTAATAGAATCACACTACTACAAACACTACTTATGTTTTATTTTAGGGTAGATGTTTGCAATGGTATTCATCAGTAGTGCAAAATATAACATGCATACATACATATACTCACGGCTATAAATCTCTTAACAGGGTAGCCAGAGCTTTGGAATGATAAATTCCTCAGCCAATTTTGGAAGTTGATTGGGGAAAAGATGATAGTAATAAAGGTTTTTTCATGGGTCTCCAACCACATCGCCTAAAAATCACTTAAAAAGCCCCTACACCCTTAGTCGCCTCTTACGATCACCCACGGGTAGAAATGGGGTAGTGTTATTCTAAGCCGACACTACACGGTATCATCAGTAGTGCAAAATATAACTTGTTAACAAAACCGCAACTAGAAACTAAGCCACAAATATACTCTATTTGGCACAGATTGCTAACACGAAATTGGCGCATTAGAAATAAACCAACTAGTTCAGGTAATAGTTTTACAAGTAAAAAGCGAATGAGTCACCATAATTATATTAATGGTTATATTATTATTTCGTACAGAACACGAGCTCGCGTGCAAAATGTTCCAAGGTGACTTTGTGAACGTTGCCTTCGCAAATTTCTCGTTTAATTGAGTCTGTCATCTGAAAGACATGTTTAAGCGTTGAACTTTTACAATGTCTTTTTATTTATTAACTAGGTACAAGAAATAAAATGGTTTTAATGAAAAATAGGTGCCCGAATATAAGCAAAGCAGTTATTAAATTGCCAAAATTTGGATTTAGTATATTGAATGGGATTAATTATTATTTAAGTGATGTGGATGATAATTTATTTATACAAATAATTCGTCGTAATTTCCGAAATTGCCTGGGAAAATAAAAACCTATGTTCTCGTCACCAATTTTTTATCTGACTGCTCCAGGGGGAGGGCTATAGTTTTAATAATGGGAAGGTGTATACTGTTACTGTGTACTGTGTATACTTATAAATTTTGTATTGATAATATTTAAAGTACTTGCAGGCTTGCAATTTTTTTTTTTAATCTGAGACCCTGGCTATACCATTTGGGATTTATTTCTGTGAGTATATTACTGTGAGTATGATTTGCGCTACTACTATTTTAGAAGATATGGCAAATGAGACAAGCCTTTAATTGTCAGTTTAACTCGTTTGTAGTTTAATTCATTATACTTTATAGCTTGAAATACCACAATCTAAGATATCACACAGTAAACTATTTACTGCTTAAATCAAATATTAAAAAACAAATCATCGTCGCTATTCAGAAGGTATAGCGTAGAAAAGTGTTTTCAGTCGTCAAATTATAGCAATAAAACTAAGTAGCGTGTCAAATGAACTTTTTGTTTTTGTCCCTGACATACTCTTACAATAAAAACTGAATTTAAAAAGGAAAAAGCTAGGCGAGCTTTAATTGCAAAATAAATAACGTTCCGTGCTTCCTGAGAGAATAGAGATTATTTTACGAAGCTTGAACTGATTCGGGGTAAAATATATATCTAGTATTTGGCGCCAATTTGAAGGAATTAGTGCAGTTAATGTGTGGAATATACCCCATATTTGGATGGTTAGCAAAGTTAATAGTTTAAAAGAGCGCGTCTGTGTATATGTATTTTGTTACCGTATTACCGGGTAAAGCAAACACACATTTTCTTTTATATGGGCAAGTATCCTGTGGGTCTTATGAAACTATAAAAAGAGAACTCTAGTTTTAAAACTTTGAAAATAGATAGGAGTGTAAGATTTTGTCTTACGATAAAATATGTATTCTGTAATGCAGAAAAACTTTGGTTACATTTATATACAATTTCAACCAAGGAAACTGCTCAGAAATAAAGGTATTTAGCAAAGCCACAGTAACCAAGAAGAAGCAAACAAATGGTCCTAAATGTAGGTACTTTGGACATTTAATATTTTGAGAAGTCGTTTGTGTAATGGGTGAAATAAGCATAACCGTTGCGGAACAACACATTAAGCAGAGGAAAATGTCTATTAAGGTTTTAGCGCGGCTTATTATGTTACTAATTTTACGTAAAGAACTTCATTAACATGAATTATAACTTTTCCGTTGTTTTTCTACAACTGAAATATCCAAATTTGGTTCTTTTGTTTTATCAAAGTAACATATAAATGTATAATACTTCACAAATTATATTACTTCGATATAGTTCTGTTTTTGCGACTGTTATTTTATTACATACATACATACCTATACTTACGGCCATAAATCCCAAAAAGGGGTCGCCAGAGCTTCAGTGCTAGAAACTCCTACAGCTGCTACAGCCACATTTGGAAGTTGATAGGGGGGACACGGTGGTAGAAATAAAGTATCTTATTTTTATTACTTTAAGTAATAACGTGGAAGGTAATGTTAGTAGAGGACGACCTCGGAGGACACATTTGGATCAAATAGAAAATGTATACGAGAGAAAATGTACTCAAAAAGGCAGGTGTCCGTAGTACGAAGAATAAAAGAGCATGTATGAAAAGATTGATGGATGTGAATGAAGCTAGAGAGGTTTGCCAGGCTTATTCCGTTTATCCACCCTAAAAAATCCTCCCTAAGTCGGATATTCGGAAACGCATGTCCTTCTATCCACCCTGAATGGGGTGGTTATCCGGAATGCATATAATATGGTTCTTCCGATTTTTACCCTAAGTACAGAAACATACACAACACAAAATGGGTCCAAGGAACATCGTGAACACTAAAATACTTAAGATAAACATACCTAATTTCTTACTTACAGTTTGAATAAAAATATCTTACAAACTTAGGGTCTTTTTAGGGTTCCGTAGCCAAATGGCAAAAACGGGACCCTTATAGATTCGTCATGTCTGCCTGTCTGTCCGTCCGTCCGTCCGTCCGTATGTCACAGCCAGTTTATTCCGAAACTATAAAAACTACATTATTGAAAATTGGTGCGTAGATGTATTCTGTAAACCGCATTAAGATTTAAAAATAAAATCTGAAAAAAAACCAAAATTTTTAGGGTTCCCCATACATAGAACTGAAACTCAATTTTTTTTTTCATCAGACCTATATGTGTGGGGTATCTATCAAAAGGTATTTGAAAATGATGTTGAGGTTTCTTCTATCATTTTTTTCAAAACTGAATAGTTTGCGCGAGAGACTTTTCCAAAGTGGTAAAATGTGTGTCCCCCCCCCCGTAACTTCTAAAATATGGGCATGATAAATCTGAAAAAAATATATGATGTGTATTACTATACAAACTACTAACGAAAATTGGTTTGAATGAGATCTAGCCAGTAGTTCTATTTTTAAACGTCATAAATCAAATTACTTGCTAGTGCTGCTACGGAACCCTTCATTAGCGAGTCCATCTCGCTCTTGGCCGCTTTTTTTCTGTAAATGACTGTACGTAGGCAGGGTAGAACATCGGAAGAACCATATTATATGCATTCCGGATATCGACCCCGTTCATGGTGGCTAGAAGGACATGCGTTTCCGAATATCCGACTTAGGGAGGCTGTTTTAGGGTGGATAAACGGAATAAGCCGTTTGCCAGGATCGTACAAAGTGGCGATCGATAGTCTCTGCCTACCCCAATGGGAACTAACGGCGCGTGGGAATATGTATGTATGTATGTATGTAAGTAATAACGTGCTCATTTTAAAAGTAACTTTTCAAAGTTTGCTACAATTTTAAACTTTTATATGTTGATTTTGATACTTGAAATGACTAACTGGTAACTAAAGAACTGCAAATTGTAGCAAAGTCTAAATAAAATTCTCAGATCTACTTAATGTTATAAGAAACGAAAAAAATTTTGCGGAAGCAGAATATTTAATATTTTGTTTTATACGTAATTATAAATGTAGCTAATTTACATAGAAATATAATTACTATAGAACACGCATTTGCGAGACTCCCGCTTGTGCACAGTGTCGGCGGGTGTGCTATAGCTACTTACGTATATTTATATTGATAAATAAGGATGGGTAATTGTTAAACATTATCAATCTGTGCAACATCGATTTTTTATCAAAGAAGAGAATCGATACTTTATATAATGATTCCGAAATTCGACCAAGGGGAGAACCCTCGAATTTTACGATTGTTATTATGTTTTTAGTGTCGGCTTACAATAGCACTTCCCCGTTTCTTCCGGTGGGTGTACGTAAGAGGCGTTTGACTGTATCGGGGCTTTTACGGAATTTTTGGGCGATGCTGTTGGAGACCTATCACCAACAACCTTTATTTACCATCGTTTCCCCAATCAACTTTCCAAAAGTGGCTAAGGAATTTCTAATAATTTCAAATTCCTTAGCTCTGGCTACTCCTTTTAGGGTATACATAGTATATGTATAGTAGACATGAGTATATGTTTGTATGTATGTAGTATGTTCGGTGGATATTTTTTGGTGCATGGCTTCTGTATGTTTTGTCCAGCAGAGGACATTGAAAATGATTATGTGCAGGAAATATAAAAAAAACAGCAGTTATTTAAATAAATATATAATTGTAAATAAAACTTGTATTTTTTTTTATTATCAGTACTATGTAACAGTCTCTCACTTCTCATAGCCCCTATATGTCCCAATCAAGGGGCTCGATCTTACTCTATAGGGTGATTTGGCAATAGTCCACCACGCTAGCCAAGTGCGGGTTGGCAGACTAACGACTTCTACCATCATAGTAGCCGACATACCGTGGCCTCCAGCCGTGACGAGCCAGCATCAAATTTATTAATCATACCACGACACCATTCCACCCGGGCCTGTTTCTGTACCTCGGTGAGGTTGTGTGGCACCCAGCGTGAAACTATCCTCCTCACGTGAAGATGTTCGTGTAAAATCTCATGAACGCTTCCCGATCCAATCTGCATAATGTGTTGAATCTCTAGATACGTTATTCGCCTATTGTCATAAATTAAATTTTTCAATCTTCAAAGGAATCTGGAAAGTGCAATGAACATAAACTGCTCCAGATGTTAGGTTCCGAATTAATATTTTGGTGAACAGCATCGATCCACTTTTTAATTATTTTGGTATCCTTTGGAAAACTGAAATTAGAATTTATAACATCTTATTGTGAGTAACTATTTAAAAGATCGTTGATAAAATTAAAGCCAATTCTCTAAAAGAAACATTTCACTTAATACAAGTAAAGGCGTGCGAATATAATTCGTTAATTAATACAACCCTATTGTAGCCCAAAGAGTAAATGGTAAGACATAAGTGTATAAAAATATACATTTAATGTGTTAATATTTTCTTTGGTATTCAAGTTACGTCTCTATTGAGCTCTTACAAAAAAACATATCTTATTGTGAGTAACTATTTAAAAGATCGTTGATAAAATTAAAGCCAATTATCTAAAAGAAACATTTCACTTAATACAAGTAAAGGCGTGCGAATATAATTCGTTAATTAATACAACCCTATTGTAGCCCAAAGAGTAAATGGTAAGACATAAGTGTATAAAAATATACATTTAATGTGTTAATATTTTCTTTGGTATTCAAGTTACGTCTCTATTGAGCTCTTACAAAAAAACATATATCATTATTCCAGAAATCATTACTCAATTTTCAAATAGCAAAGTCACATACTCATTAACATATTGATTTTTAGATGTATTAAACAATTATATTTCTATGCTAATTTACGTTCCCACCGAGAGGTTAAGGCAATATAATAAAAAAATATCAGTTATAAAAAATTTAAGGAGTATTTAGTACTGAAAACAAATTTAAATAACATTAACTTTAATAATAATTTAAAAGTTTATGTGTTAGTATTTTCAAATTTGATATTTAATTCACTTGCATTGAAAAAGATTTAGAATTTAAAACGAAAGTTATAATTATTCTACGGATGTCTTTGTTGCAGATTGGATCGCATATGGAAACTCCTAACATTATTTTTATAACTGTCCTTTGGGTGACGAAGCATTCCTAAAAGGCCTATTGTAATGCTCCACGGCCCACGGCTCTGTGCCGTAAGTAATAACCGGCGATACACACTGCTCGAAATCCTTTTTCTTCAGACTCTACGGAATTTCGGTACAAAAGAAAAGGGACAACTTCCGGAAAGCTACCTTTCCGAGCTGGGTAGAAAGAGACCTAGCTGAAGCGTAGCAACTGTGAAATGCAACTATGGCAACTAGTGTAAATACATACATACATACATATACTCACGGCTATAAATCCCTGAACAGGGTAGCCAGAACTTTGGAATGAGAAATTCCTCAGCCACTTTTGGAAGTTGATTGGGGAAAAGATGGTAATAATAAATGTTTTTGGTGACGGGTCGCCAACCACATCGCCCAAAAATCACTTTAAAAGCCCCTATACCCTTAGTCGCCTCTTACGATCACCCACGGGTAGAAATGGGGTAGTGTTATTCTGAGCCGACACTACACAGCCACACAGTGTAAATGTAAATAGACGAATCGTCGTCTAATCGTTTCATGGTTTGGTTTCGGTATTTGGTTTCAGTGGGTAGAACACTGCTATCGTGCAGACGATGAGGGTTCAAATCCCGGTAAAAAAAAACTATTTGTCTTTTCTATAGACATATGTGCTTAATTTATCATAATGTTAACTGTGAAAGAAAACGAGAGGAAACCCACATGGCTGAGTTGTACTTAATCATGTGACAGTATATTCCTACAAAACGGCGACAAGCCTGCCCCTTATAACGTGAGTACCTCTCCAAGCAAAACGTGAGTACTCTGACCACCAGGTGACAATGTCACGTGATGATCAGAAGGATTAGTAAACTTTTGAGTCTTTTGAGTTGAGTTAGTTTCGGTATTCATTAAGAATTGTTCAATTGGTCTCTGAAAAAATGTTAACGAAATTTGTTTAACACAGACAAATAGAGCCCTCACCAAAGTTTATTATAACAGCAATAATTTACGACCCCTAAACTATCACTTCCGTTTGCTTTCATAATGAAACAGCTATCCAATTTAATCAAAATTAACGTAGTGAAATTTCGCCCAGAATTTAGTTTCGTTTCGAGATTTATGTGTTTGTAATACAACGGTCTCAAATGTATAACAATAAAACCACTATTAAAAAATATATTATAGGTTAAAAACCATATTTTTATTCCTTTTTCATGCTTTGATTAGATTGATTACTTCAAATAACTTATTAGTTTAATAAGTCAAATCCAAACAAAAGCCTATGTTTTGTGGGCTTAGAATAGCATTAACCCATTTCTCTCCGTAAGTTCTGGCTTCCTCTTTTTGGGATAGCCGTAAGTAAATTTTTAGCAATCAGATTTAAATAAACTCGTAATATTTATTTTAACTATATAAATATTGGTACCAGAATTTACAATCTTTTCCATTCTCAAGTTCTAAAAGAGTTTGGGAATTATCTAATCCTGAAGCTCTGGCTACCTCTTTTTGGGATTTAGAGCACACACTTAAGTCAAATCCAAACAAATTAACTCTTTCCTCATGATATTACAAACGAACATAGATATTACTTCTCCGTATAAGTTATTATGTAATGTTAGTACCGTAAGCGAATATATCTGAGAGAATTGCCGTAGCCACAGCATTTCGTGGTGCCTTGAACGCGGACACGTGTCACGTTTTACGTAACGTTTACTGACCAGTCGCGTGATACTGTGAGCTAAATATACGGCAGGTCAAATACTGGTTCAGGTTATGCAGATTAATTGATTGGCACTTGAGACAATCGCTATTAGAGGCAGCTTGTTAATTTATATCTTATTACTACTAACACATTGTCATATGGATTTTAATTACTCAGTCTTTTAGATTTCTTCCTCAGCGAAAAAAATCTGGATGGATATGAACCACACATAAGTCTTTACTAAAAGGTACGAAGATAATAAATGAATTATCTCATTTTTAATGAGTAAGAAAGAAAGAAAGATACATATATATACTCACGGCTGTAAATCCCTAGAAGGGTAGCCAGAGCTAAGGAATTAGAAATTTCTCAGCCACTTAGTAGCGCTATTCTAAGCCGACAGTACTCAGCATAATTTTAATATTTTAATGAGTGTTATAATATATATAACAAATACATACATATATACAACAAACTTAATAATGAAATATATATATATATATATATATATTGCTATATATTTATATATATATATATATATATATATATATATATATATATATATAAATATATAGCAACAAACTTAATAATTAAGTTTGTTGCTTTGATTTGTAGAATGTGTTTTATTGATCCTTTACTCAACCATACCTTCTTATTGCTGATTGTATGTTGTAAGTTAGTTTGTAAGTTGTTAGTTTATAGAACAATCCCTTCCGTATTCCAGAGTTACGTTTTACTTCCATGCACCACCAACCAACTTATACTCACATCTACAAATTCTTAAAGAGAGTAGCCATAGCCCAGCATTAATGCCTAAAACCCTTCGTCACCTCTTACGACACAACCAGGAAGAAATGAGTTAATTAGGAATCTCACGAAATGGTACAAATAGCATTTTAGTAAGTGAACGTGTAGTGTGATAAGCCAACTTAGTCTTACTACCTAGCTCTTTGTACCACTTTTTATAATAATAATAATAAAAACTCTTTATTGTACATCACAAAAAAAACAACAATTACAAAAAAAAGATCGGTACAAAAGCCAAAGTACAACTGGCGGTCTTATCACTAAGAGCGATCTCTTCCAGACAACCCATGAATGGAAAGATTTGCTGGATTAAAAACATGTTCGGTAGATGTCCAATAAATTAAACTGATTTGCTTAAAAACTAAAATTATTCGTCAAACTATTATCTATCTATTTTAAATATTACAAATAATACCGTCTTTAGTTTTATTCTAAGCAGATCCTACACACCTTGATATCCAACAAACGTATTTCTACAATTACTGTACTAGTACTCGTAGTTAGTGAATGCGGTATTTCTTGGTAGGTTTAAAGCGGGTATAATCAAATCACCCCCTGCTACCCCCCGCACCCCTACAACGACGGTTGTTCACGTCACTTCATACGTCAGATAATTAGCTGCATCTGTTTATTGTTGTTGGCAATGGTATACAGCTTGATTTTATACCTGAATGCTGGAGGTTTATGGGATCAAATGTGAGGTTATTTTTAGCAGCAGGTTGTTTGGCTTAATTTGGTAGGTAAAAGTCTAACATACCTACCTAATTCATGTCTACCGATTTATGAACGATGCCGTAGGAAACCCATATTTTGTTTGACCACCATTTCTACTTGAGTATAGGTAAGATAAAAAATCATTACATTTAGTTGTCAGTCCTAGTAAAACATGAATACTCTGAACACCAAGTGACACTTCCCAAGAAACACGTCGAAGCCGCATATCAGCCAAATCAAGGCATTGCTGTATCCTTTAAGCATTTTGAACTGGTTGTGTAAAAGGCATATATACGGCTATACGGCTACTATACGGCTTATTTGGGCACAAATTTTACGGCTTTAGAACGTACATTGGCATTTGCATGAGTTAATTACGGCTAACGGCCGTAAAAAAACATTATATTGGACAATGAAAGGGCGAATGGCCGTAAAAGAGCATTTTTTGCTTCAAACAACATGCCAAAGGCCGCAAAAAAGCACTGCTGTTGTCAAAATACGGGCGAACGGCATTAGAAAAGACTCATAATGGTCATTCAAAGGGCCAATAGCATTGTATCTGTCAAATATACGGCCAACGGCATGAAACTATTTTTACAGTGTCATTGCAAAATTATCTCTAACACCACGGCAAAGGTGATATTAACAATTAAACGTGATTCATTTATGTCAATGAATGAACGACGATGGCAGTGAGAGTGAAGTGACTTATTGACAACCATATTTATTTTGTAAAAATGTAAATTATAAAGTGTTAGTATTAGTTTAACTATAATTCCGTGCTTAAATTACTGCGCTTTGATTTTTACTGTGAATGTCTGTATAGTTTCCATTGAAAATTTTCACGCGCCTACGATTTATTGTAGTTTTTGAGGAAAAAATGTGTGAAATGATAAAATAATTGTACATTCCGAGCATGATTTGAGTTTTGTTTGCTTATTATTAGTAGTTAAAGTTGTTTGAGGAGTTTAGATTTAAGTGCCAGCATAACCCAAAGGATTATTTCTCTTAGAGGAAATAGATTAGAATGTTGATCTTTATGCATAATAAAATATTAACGAAATGGTGCCACCATTATTACAATTTGGAGATCCTTGAAGTTGAAAAAAAACCCTCGCTTTCCAAATAATATGTGATATGTGAATATTATAAAGGTATTAAAAAATATACATGATTTATATGTTGTTGAATTCCTTTTTTTAATACTATTTTTTTGTTAAAAAGATCAGTAATTTGAATACCTATTTAAGCTCAAGCTCAATAATGGGTGGGCTGTATAGTCTAATGGAAACTTTATATTTAGTAATATCCCTCTCCAATCAGGAACCATTCATACTTTTTTTAGTTACCACAAACAAATTTGGGTCAGATTAAAAAAAAAACATGATAGGTAACATCGTACGGAACCCTCTTCACGCGAGTTCAACTCGCACTTGTCCCCTTTTTTTAGAAATAATAAGATAACCTCAAATATTTTCCTTCTCATGGCTGCCTAATGGTTGACAAATGCAATATAATGGATGCAAATACGGCTTGAGGCCTTAAAATAAGCCAAGTATATCTGGTTGATTTGCTGTTAGCCGTTCAAACAACACACAGTTGACCTTTGAAATGCTAGCCGTAAATTGGCATCCTGTCGTGCTAATGTACGGCTTTAGGCATTTATTATGTATATCTTCATGAGTTTATGCGGCTTTTGGCATGATTGTACGACAGATTAATGCCACTATACGGTCAATGGCACTTGAATCCACTAAGAGCCGCAAAACTGGATTGAATTATTCCAATATCTGACCGCTATGCGGCTTAAGAGCGTTAGAATGATTTTGGAGTGCCAATATAAAGCCTTAAGACGTGTGGAAAACTTATATACGAGCTTTTACGGGCTTTAAGCTCTGCATAGGTATAGAAAAAGATAGTTAGAGGGCTTTTCGTGTTACTTGGGTTATATCACATTGTTCACAGAACTTTTAGTAAACTCTCCGGTGATATAGGTACGGCGCGGCGTGAACGTTTCAGCTTTAATTTGAGATTCAATAAAGTTATAAGCAGAATAATTCAGACAAAACTATCTAAACTATAATACCTTGACCACCTTCTCATCCAGCAGCCACTGCAACCCGGTCCCGGACGCGTTGGCCAGCGCCGCTAGGGACGCGCGGTCCCAGCCCACCTGCTCCCAGTGCTCTGTCATGATGGCCGCGCAGAGCAGCGCCGTGGAACAACTGGGGACAAGGGGATAGGTGTTAGCGACGGATGTAAGCGACATATACGGTAAGGAATAATGTGGTAAGGACGCGTTGGCCAGCGCCGTGGAACAACTGGCGAGAAGGTGTTAGGTGTTAGCGATGGTATTTCAACGATATGTATGGTAAGGATTTATGTGCTAAGGACGCGTTGGCGGGCGCCGCTAGGGACGCACGGTCCCAGCCCGCCTGCTCCCAGTGCTCTCTCATGATGGCCGCGCAGAGCAGCGCCGTGGAACAACTGGGTGTAAGGGGTAAGGTATATTAGAGACGGATTTAAAGGAATAGAAGGGTAAGGATTAAAATAGTAAGAGTATGAAGTACTTCTTTATGAAAACCAAAGTTAAAGATCATTACATTTTTGATGTTAGGAAATTTATAATTATTCAACTGTAAACTTTCAAGTATATTTGTGTTTCCATATACGACAATTGAATGGAATGGATAACTCCGCTTATTTGTCTTGACAAAACCTCTTTGTCGTTGGCAACGAAGTTTTAATTTAGCATGCTTTTGTTTAATAGAGCCAATGTGGATGGTTGTGTTAGAAGAGGACGACCTCGGAGGAAACATTTGGACCAAATAGCGAGTGTGCTCAAAAAAGGCAGGCTTCCAACGTACGAAGAATAAATAAGCATGTATGAGAAGATTAATGGATGTAAACGAAGCTAGAGAGGTTTGTCAGGATCGTAAAAAGTGGTGCTCGATAGTCTCTGCCTACCCCAATGGCGTATCTAAAGGCGTAAGTAAATGTATGCATTTTTGTTATGAATATACGAAATTTCAGCATCATAGCACATCGTCACTCAAATATTCGCTAAACCTCCTAATGTCAGCTGTTTAGTATGCCAAAATTCATAGCAATAAAAGTAACTTTAAGAGTGAGTATGTATATAATACGTTATTGTAGCAATACAACAAAAAAAAAATGCCAAAAAGGCTCATCATATAAAAACGTTTGCGTTGCGGTGTTGTCTCAGTTTGTGTGTTTAGGACGAGAAACAAGCTGTTCCGAGAGAAGATGGTTTTCAGATGACCAACACTGCGGTATCTAAAAATTATGATGTTAAAAACAAACTGTAGGTCTAATAAAAAGTAAGTATTATTATAACTAGAGTTCAAAGTCTACTGATATTTCAATGTTTAATCAATTCTGCTAAAGAGCCTTACAACAAACGACACAATTAATATTTGATTAGTCATATAACATAACTCAGAAAAAAATTAATATGTTAAATAAAAAATATGTATTAGGCATTTTAAATAAAGCGTCAGTTTAATAAACCAGTTCGTCTCATATTCTCCTGAGTTCTCCTGAATTGACATGACATTTCGATGTTCAATCCAATTTGCTAAAGAGCCCTACAATCAACGATACAATCAATATAAGATTAGTCATATAGCACAACTCAGATAGAATAGAATATACTTGAATAAAAAAAACAATAAATTAGGCATGTAGAATATAAGATCTCCTTAATATACCAACTCGCCTTGTATTGCACTGAATTCTTCTGACTTGACATGACATAATTTAAATCTTTTTGTTCATGAAAACCTCATGTGGGGATTATTACTAATAAATAAAGAATAAATAAAGGAAAGAAAAATTTCGACACAGGCGGGAATCGAACCCGCGACCTCGGGTTACGCCCCGACGCTCTGCCAACTGAGCCACCGTGTCAATTGGCTGCCAGTGCGAAATTCTTCTATCCTTTATTTATTTTACACGTTTAAGTAGTGTTTGCGTTTCCTACCTCCGAATTTTAACTAATTCGGAAGGCCATTTGTCTACCTTTTCAGATAGAATGCAAATGTTGAAAACGCCTAACTATCACATAATTTAAATCTTTTTGTTCATGAAAACCTCATGTGGGGATTATTACTAATAAATAAAGGAAAGAAAAATTTCGACACAGGCGGGAATCGAACCCGCGACCTCGGGTATACGCCCCGACGTTCTGCCAACTGAGCCAACTGATACCCGAGGTCGCGGGTTCGATTCCCGCCTGTGTCGAAATTTTTCTTTCCTTTATTTATTGACATGACATTTCGATGTTCAACCCAATTTGCTAACAAGCTCTACAATCAATATAAGATTAATCATGTAACGCAACAATTCAGATAGAATTGAATAAACTTAAACAAAAAAATGTACAAGGCATGTTGAATATAGTGTCTTCTTAATAAACCAACTCGTCTCGAATTCCACTGAATTCTACCGACATGACACGACATTTCGATGCTCAATCCAATTTGCTAAAGAGCCCTACAATCAACGACATTTCGAATATTCGATGCGAGTCGTCGAGACATTTTGCGAATACTCGAGTCTTGATTTAAACAAACGACTCTATTTGGCAAGTACTCCACGCTGCTAATTCAGTGAATTTTGCTGTCGAGTAATTCCAGCGTTGTTTTGCGTACAACCTAGATGTTTTGGGAAAAGGCAGAGTTTGTTTCTTATTGTTATTGGGCTCTGAGAATATTGTTACTTGAATACTATTGGCGTAAATATATGTATATATGTAGTCCGACCCGTACCAAGAAGTGGCGAAATATATTCCCATTAAAATGCAATTGATCTTTTATCAAACTCAGCATTAGGCTAACAGTGTCACCGTAATTTAAATATTTTTGTTCATGAAAACCTCATATGGAGATTATTACTATTAAATAAAGAAAAAATAAAGGAAAGAAAAAATTTTTTTTTCTTGGTTCCTGTCTGTGTCGAAATTTTTCTTTTCTTTATTTATTCTTTATTTATTAGTGTCACCGTGTATTACTTATACGGCATTTGGCCAAATGGCGGCCTTGCCTTACATCTCTGGTAATAATATACGGATTATATTATATTATGCTTACCATTCATTATAAAAAATAAATTATAATAAATTAATATATGTGGGGAAACCCACATGGCTAAGTTGTACTTGTATTCGTACAAAGCGGCGATAGGCCTGCCCTCTATCACGTGAGCACACTGTCCAAGCAAAATGGGTACTCTGAACACCAGGTGATAATGTCACGTGATTTTCAGAAGTATTAGCACCTCTGCCAACCCTTTCGGGGATATTCGAATCTATATCTCAATATATGGATATCAAACAAAGCCTTCGTTTTTGGTTCAGAGTTTATCATCTCATAATAAGATATTCCTATTACTAACGGTGGCACGACTTAATTAAGTGAAGACTAGCACAAAGTTTAAGTCTGAAACAAAGGGTAAAGGTTAATTGCTTACTTAATACCTTTGAGGTTACGTGTTTAATATTAATTATTCTTTGTTAAACCGTATTAACTGCAAACATTCCTTTTTACATACATACATACATATACTCACGCCATTAGTTCCCATTGGGGTAGGCAGAGACTATTGATCGCCACTTCGCACGATCCTGACACACCTCTCTAGCTTCGTTTACATCCATCAATCTTTTCATACATGCTCTTTTATTCTTCATACTTCGGACGCCAGCCTTTTTGAGCACACTCTCAATTTGGTCCAAGTGTGTTCTCCGTGGTCGTCCTCTACTAACATTACCATCCACACTAGCTCTATAGATCCCTTTTACCAATTTTCTATCATCCATCCTCTCTATGTGCCCAAACCATCTCAACATTCCTTTTTCTATTTTTCTTACAATATCATCATTCACACCACACTTTTCACGAATAACACAATTTCTCACTCGGTCACATAATCTAACATTACAAATTTCCTTTTTACATACATACATATACTCAAGGCTGTTAATCCCAATGAGGGCTAGCCAGAGCTTTAGGTAAGTTAAAGATGTATGGGGGAAAGATGTACAAAAAGGATGGTCGGTGAAAGGTTTTCAGCCACATTGCCAATAATCACTTGATTGCCCCAAAACTCCATAAAGTACTTTCTAATCAAATTGGTATAAACGTTCCTGAAAGGTGGGACTTATTTATTTATTGACTTAAAAATATGAATGTCCACTATTATAAACGATTCGTATGGCCAATTTGACGACTTCAATCGAGTGAAGGCCAACCAAAATTAACAACTAAAATGTACAAATTAAAGTTATATTTAAAATTTATTTGCTTGCAAGTACGCAGCACCTAAAAGATTTTCTAAAGGTATATTCTTTGACAACGTTAGTTGGTACATGTAACCTAATCGAATACTTACTCGAAAGCAGTAAACAGAGCTTGGCAGTTAACAAAAACCTACGTTTACAAGCAAAATGATGTTACAACTTAAAAGATTACTTCATTATTTAGAACGAGGGCTATCAAAAGAAATGGCACGAAGCCATTTTAGTGCTCACGAGTGTCATCACATCACTAAGTTGTGATAAAATGTATCGCATTACGTAATGTTGCGTTACAGAGCTGAGATAAATGCTTTGGAAGATTTTTTTGTTCTGCCATCTTGGCTTGAGTAAAACACATATATGTATCCTGGACGAAATACTTAACAATATATATGTATATACTCACGGCAATAAATCCCAAAAAGGGGTAGCCAGAGCTATGGAACTTGAAACGCCTCAGCCACATTTGGAAGTTGATAGAGGACAAGATGGTAGAAATAAAGTATCGTTGGTGATGGGTCTACCACCGCATCACCCAAGAATCACTTTAAAAGGCCCATACCTCTTACGACACCCGTGGGTAGGAAGGGGTATTGACATTATTAAAAATACAATTTGGAAAAAACAAAAGCAACACAAAAAGTTATATAAAGGAGAAAACAATTCTGAAAAAGATATCGCATATTTATTTCATATGAGCCACAGGTCGTTTCTGCAAATGTAACTTTGCAATTTTCATTTCATACAAACACCCCCGTGAAGAACAAAAACATAAATGGCACATGTATTTTTTTAATACATATCCTCACGATTATGATTCCTAAAATAACATACATACATACATATACTCACGGCTATAAATCCCTAAAAGGGGTAGCCAGAGCTGAGAAATTAGAAATTTTTCAGCCAATTTTAGAAGTTGAGTGGGCAAAAGATGGTAGAATGAAGGTTGTTGGTGATGGGTCTCCAACCGCATCGCCCAAAAATCCCTTAAAAGCCCCAATAACGTTAGTCGCCTCTTACGTACACCCACCGGAAGAAATGGGGTAGTGTTATTCAAAGCCGACACTACACAGCTAAAATAACTTGGCAGATATAATACTTTTGACAATAGAAAAAAACGATCCCTGCGAATTAATATACAAAATATTTTCATGAACAATTATTATTTATTCCATCAAAGCTTTCCGTTAATGAACGAGACATCAATAAAAGGATATGATGGTGTACTATTTGAAGCTAATACTAAAAAGACATTCTCCATTTACACTGTTTTCAAGGTAAAGGTCATAAATTGTTATAAAGAAACCATAAATCGCACAGTTCCGAAATAAATCGCACCCCAGCCCTATTTTGTTGACAACAGACTAAACACAGAAAAACTTAGTAATTTAGTAATACGAAGCCTCTTTCATAACATTCAGCTGCTTCTTTTTGGTTTTTATTGTCAATATTGAACTCTCTTCTCTTTCCTTAAATATAAGCGCCAAAGCTAAATAATTAAATAGCCCTCTGTTCCTTTTCTTTAAAACGTCTTAAGAGAAAGGGGTAAAACGTGCAAAATATAGGATTTACTGTGTTCCTCATTATACTGATAAGTGAAGGTGTTGATTTAATAAGCTCAGAGAACATAGCATATACTTCTATAGAATTATCTCAAACTTCTGAACATCACATATGTTATTGTCACAATATTTTATATACTACCAAACCAAGCTAAAGCACTGGCTACTCTATTTTAACAGTTACACCCATACGTATATTTTAAAGATAATAAATTACTACTATTTTGTTTGATAGATATAAGATCAAAATGCACCATCAACTGATATATAAGGAAAATATATTATCTGCGTCGCGGTAAGATGGTTACAAATCTGGCGCCGAATCGGCTGCACGGATGTGACGTAACGTCTCAACGTCCCACTGGCCTATTTCATCCCATTATGGAATATCCGATACAACCTTATATTGTCTATTTTATTTCATTTTATTTTTGGCGATAAATATAATAAAACTTGGTTTGAGATACAACCTCTGTTTTATCTTGTTATTTTATTTTATTTGTGGCGATCGATAGACGACTTTTGTTGGTATGAGGTTGTTTATTGTGAAGTGTTGGATTGAAGTCATTAGTTGTTTTAGTAGACGATTAAACAGATTAGTACTTTATTTATTTTACCATTATCTACCCACTTTACTTCCAAAAATGGATGAGTAATTACCAATTCCGAAGCCGGCTAGACATCTTTTTATTTTTATTTTATTTTATATAGAAGACCAACAGCATAACATAACTTATAAACTACTACATAATTATTCGTGTGCAAATTATAAATCTTCACCAATATAATACGATATGTGGTAAAGCTTATAAGATATTCTCATGGTATCGTAAGCACAGTACATGAACTTAAGTGAATAAAATAGTCAATTTCTGTCGAAGCTTTGGCGCCTGTAAATTATTCACGTATAATATAACTATAAAAGACAAATTGGAGGGCTTTCTGAAGCATGGAAGTTCAGAAATATTTCCAATAAGAACAGTATGTGTAGCTGTTTGTAATATTGTGGACTGGGATATATTACAAACGTTTATACATATCTTTCTATAGTAAGACTCAAAACGAAACTATTTAAAACATCATTATTAAACACGTATAAACTTCAATGGATTTAAGGAGAAAACTATTCTTAAAATATATCATAGATTCAGCAGAATTTTACTAGACAAGCGGATAAGGCCCAAAAGCTCACAAACGATTAGAATTGATGAGGGCTAATGTTCAAAACTAACCAACAATTACCTTTCATGCTCACACTGACATGTTAACATTTAGCGGCAGAAAACTCGTTACATTTTAACAACCGTTCGTAGTAGTAAGCTTAATGTGTATTCGATGGTACTTTCCAAATATTGGTGCTTTCGTTGGTTAAGTTCTGCAAAGCTTGGCGCATTCTTCAGTCATGTATTTTTATGTGAAATGTATGTAATATACTATACCTATATGGAAAATGGTAACTGCAATGTACATGAGATTATGACTAGTAAAATTTTATATCTAGCCTAGAATATTACGCGTTTCATCAATAGTACGAGTACCATACAATTATTGTTAAGCTGAAAATATTATATGTCAAAAACTGTTATGCAAAAGTTTCAGTGTAAAAGTATTCATTATGACAAAATAAACTAGAAATTCAAAATATACGAATTGAAATGCTTCCTATACTGAAATAATTGAAGTGAAAACACTAGAACGAACGTCTTAGCTTTCATCTTTTTAAAGCATAAACAAAAGCTCACCTGAAACAGTAATTAGAAGCGACTAAAGACGAACAAAAAGAAAGCTGGTCTGAAGGTTCAGTCTCTTTATATGAACTTTTACTTTATAAATAGTTACGTATGAAAAACTTATTTACTTTTCCACCTAAATAGTAAGAGCAAATGCTTACGTGACCTTATTAAAGTCAAATGTATCTATTGGTTCAACATTGTAATGAAACTCGAAAGTCATGTTAGGAGTACGTGATGAGAGTCGGGAATGAACGGAGCGGACGGCTTGGCCTCCAATTAGGGTTGTTAGATGATCGAGATTCTTCGAAGTTTTTACTTTTATTGTATGTTTCGAACATAATTCTAACCGATATGTTTGTTAGTAACTCAGGCAATAATGTTTAAAACTAATCAAGTCAAATTTCATGTTTAGGAACGTTTGTTTTAAAAGTTTGTATCGAGTATTTGGGATTATCAACTTTGAAATACCTTCAACTATGTAACCATCTACTTATCTATACAAAAGACTGAATTCTCAAAAAGGAGTTGCCAGAGCTTGAAAATTTCGAACTTCACACATACAATAATGGTCAAGTTAAAGTCGTGATAATTAATACCTAAATTTTAAGTAGTCATTGCGTCCTTTTTAGACTATTTTACAGTGTAAAGATTACCCACCCATTATTGCTAAATTTTGTATAAAACAAGTGTGAATATTATTTTTAATTACGATTGATAAAGTGCGTACGAAGTATTAAAGCCTGATATATTGATAAGATTTGCTATTTTGATAATTTTAACCTGTTTGACCTGTCAACCCTTAACCTAGTAGCAATCGTAACGTGAGAAAACTGGAAATGCTGGTACGTTAGGGATATTAAAGATTATTCAAGGCGATATATTGTTGAAACCCTCTTTTTTATTCGCACAAACGCTAAGCCTGGCGAGAAAAATCGTCAAATCATTTAATAGTCAAGAAAGTTCCTTTAGCACTACTTCAGGGCGACGACGTGTTTGGAGATCTGACACTAATCATCCTTTTTTTACAATCGTCCCTACTTAAGTTCAGTATTAATACTCGGCAAAAATAAAATTAATTTAACAGTTTTTGCTAAACGTTTTGATCTAAAGAGATTAAGGAATTGACCCAAAGACACAAACGTTCACGCAATATATCCCGAAAGAGTGGTAGAGGTACTAATATTTTTGAACATCACGTCACATTATTGTCACCCTCAGTCCCCACAATTTGCTTGGCCAGCGGCGCTAGTATAGCAAGTAATAACAGTCGAGATATCTCGTCTGTCGTGGCTTCCGAAATTCTCGGACTCCTCCCACTTTTGTTAGCACAGTCTTGTACGTCGAGAGAGGACGACAAATCTTTCATGGCCGAGAAGACGTTTATTCGTTCACTTTCCGTCGGTCAATTAGGTTTTTTACTTTTTATTTTAGTGTGTATTTGAGTTCATTCAAAATTAGTTGGTGTCTTTCTACCACTTTGCTTACGGCTAATTATTTTACCCATTTTAGAGGTTTATGTAGGTATATTAAATACACTCTTATATTTTTCTCGTTTCATAACACATTATGGATAATATACCATTTATACAGCTTTGAGTAAACGAAATTTCAACAGGTAGAAATTTTCAAGATTTTGTTGACGTTGGCAGAGAGAAGTTGTCATTCTATGGGTTATTTGCCACATAAAACAAGATGGTCGTTTCGTGTTGTTTTGTTATGTTTCTATCGGTTTTAAATATAAATAAACGGATTTCAAGGATGGAGTACTATTTGTTGATATAGTAAGTATATAAGTTTCTTTATGAATATGCGAGTGATTATAAATGTGTTGTATAAGTTTAATGTGCATTTTTTTAACTTTACAGACCAGTGTATTCGAAACTCAAAACACCATCCCCGATTTAGCCACTATTTGGCTTCATCCCTCCAATGGACAAGTGTATAGACGATGTGGAGTTGTGGACCCTCGTAACTTGAGGCCCATCCGGAGATCAAAGAATCCGGCAAACCGATATTGATCGGATGAGACTTAATAAAATCGTAAGTTTTCATTTCACTTTTTACCAGTCGTAAGTATAGCGTACAAGAAATAAAAAAGAAATAATTCGCAATCTAAATCCTATAGAGAATGCTATATGAATCTAAAAGTAATGATTGATAGTATCTGCCTTCCCCAGTGAGAACTTTTGACGCGATCCTATGTATGTATTGACGATGATATGAAATAAGTAGTTAAACCAAAAATTAAATATTACTCCTCAATCTTACTTTGGAATAGACATAACACTTATACTTACCTATGCCACACCATACCTATACTCATGGCTATAAATCACATTATTTTGTATAAAACAGGGTATATATATCTAGCCAAAACTTCTCAGTTCATTTAATTATGTTCTGTCATGTATGTACAAGTAAAGCTTCATCTAGGCATAGACACCTAAATAAGAACGTTAGGTGACCATGTTGAGCAGTACACATGATCTCTGTACCCCATCGTAAGGTTATGAATGGAGGTGTTATGACTAGATTATACTTAGAATCACCGAAGTAACTAATGCATATTTTCTTTATTTTCAGAACATTGCGGAAAAGGAGTATCATATATATATATATATACATATATATATATATATATATATATATATATATATATATATATATATATATATAGACCCATCTTACTTTGAATGTCCTCTAATAAGACCGAGAAGCTTCTGAATAGTATATAAGTGTTGCAGTTGCAAAATTGTTTTGTTAATTTAGTTTTAGTTAAATAGTGAACTACTATACTGTGTGTAACTGAAATGAGTATGTCTTGATGAATTAAAAACATTTTAGTTAGTCAGTATTGGTAACATATTGTAAGTAAGTGTATCAAATAAGACAAGCATGATACAATAGTCCTTTAAATGCAACTCTTATTATGTGTGAGTTTTTAATAAAGTTTTGTATTATTGCTGTGTAAGTTAAAATGCTACCTCAATTATTTGTATAGCTGTGCGGTTGGGGTTAAAATATATTTATATAGTTGCATGCACTGCTATAATATAGATTAATTTGGTAGTTTGTTTTAAACATTGCTTTGTATTGTCATTTAATAGACTACTACACTATAACTATGTGTTGCTGTTGAATAATTTTGAGATATTGCTTTGTGTCGATTTTACAAAAGTGGCCTTACATGTGTTCAACAATAAATATATATAATATAAATAAATGTCTTCTTTTTGAATCCTTGTTTTATTCCAAATACCTATTTCCTGTTATCATATATATGAACATATTGCCATCAAGTGTATTGCTAAAGCAATATATAGATTGCAACCTTGGGGCAATTTTGTTGCCCAGCATAATGCTGATGCTGTGGTAAAATAGCTGTGCCTGCATATTTTAATAGAGTTAGAAAATTGCGGCAAAATAAAAGACGGTAAAGTTTACAAGCGACAATTTAATGATTAAATGTGAATCGAAAATTGGTCGATAATAATTATGTAAGAAAGTTGTATTAACATCTCGAACTTGGCAAAACGAAATGGGGTAGCGCTTTTTAAAACCGACGCAACAGTTTCATTGTGATTGGCTTGTGCCAACAGACTTGAACTAAATTTCATGTTTCCCAAGTCAAACTTCAGAAAAAATATTGATAAACAAAATAATGACACGAAAGATGGGTGGTGCTTTTTTAAACCGATGCACAGCGTAACAGCAAAAAAAAACTAAAACTATGTAATTTAGTACAGTTTCAAACTAAAAATAACAAATCATTTTGAAACTTTATTTAAAAATATATTCCATAATCATTGACGTGAAAAGAGATAAGGTAGTGGTATTTAAAACATACACTGCACCTTAAATAATAAAACAGTTAAGAATTTTAAACTAAAACTCACAAATCTAGAGTGAAATAAATATAAATAAATACAATAACAAAAAAGGCGTGGTAGTGCTACTTTAAACCAATGTTTCGCGATCAAAATTTACTAAGTTTACAGTTTTAAACTTAAATATGTAATACTCATTCAAAATTGTATGAAAAATTTAACTTTTGTATCTTAATAACAAAATTACGTAATTATATTTTGTTGTCGTGACCCCAACCTCACCACGAGAAATATCATGACTATGTCGTCGCAGCGTCGACATATGTCTTCGCGTAATGTAACACTGTGCTAGCAAAAGAAGGGAGTTGTCGTTACCCTCGTCGAGAAAACACGAAACCATTCGCTCAGTGACGTCACACGCCCTTGAACATACGCTTTTTTTACATGCTGTGCTAGCGACGGTCGAGAAACGGATCTTCTCTACGGCTGCATCGACAAAAACGTCTTTCTCGTGCGCCCCGACGTGTTTCATTACTTATCGTACTAGCACCGCAGTTTACTCTCGTGGTAGAGAGCGGGCCTATCGCCGTTTTGTACCAATACGCTGTAATATGACTTAGTGCAACTCAGCCATGTGGGTTTTTTTTCTATGATTTCCCTCGCTGTTAACAACCATGATAAATTAACTACACATATGATTTTATAAAAGACACGTTGGTTCAGGCCTGACTCGGGGTTTGAACCCACGCCTCTCTGCATGATAGGCGGCTGTTCTAACCACTGAGCCATCGCGGTTATTATACAAATAGAATTGCAAATTATACAAGCTGTGTAATAAGATGGTGTTTCGTTTTGTCACTAGTAGTGGTTGGATGTGGTTGGATAAGGTTGAACAAGTCTGCAGGTCCAAAACTATTAGTAGACGAATGTTCTATAAATAAAAGTTAGTCCACCTGGTCTTATGCTGTATTATTTTAATAAAAATATCACATTTCGCTTGAGTAGAAAGTTTATGGGACATAGCTCTCGTTTTTACGAGACACTTTCATACGGATATAACAATATATCTGGACAGTACGGTTTTGAAGTGCTGCTGCAGTGCAGTATGTAACAGGACCGCAGTCTGGAACTCATATTTGAAGGCTTATCATATTTTTTACCGATTTAAAAAAAAGGAGGAACTCATTTCGTATATATATATTTTTTATAAGTATTTTACGTAATTACTCCGTTATTAGGATATGGATTTCTAAAGTTGTTTTTCTGTCCCGTTGGATAGGCACCAAAGATGGTCATATTTATTTTTTACAGCGTTTGATTGTGGGGTTAAAAAACAATTCGAAATAACAAAATGTATACGTAGACAACATTGTTGTTTACCGATTTTGTATGTAAATTTAAGATTACATCGAATAGCTGTGACGGCGCGACGGTCCCACTCTTGTTCACAAAGATATTACTTACATACATACATATACTCACGCCATTAGTTCCTATTGGGGTAGGCAGAGACTATTGATCGCCACTTCGCACGATCCTGACAAACCTCTCTAGCTTCGTTTACATCCATCAATCTTTTCATACATGCTCTTTTATTCTTCATACTTCGGACGCCAGCCTTTTTGAGCACACTCTCAATTTGGTCCAAGTGTGTTCTCCGTGGTCGTCCTCTACTAACATTACCATCCACACTAGCTCTATAGATCCCTTTTACCAATTTTCTATCATCCATCCTCTCTATGTGCCCAAACCATCTCAAGATTCCTTTTTCTATCTTTCTTACAATATCATCTTTCACACCACACTTTTCACGAATAACACTATTTCTCACTCGGTCACATAATCTAACATTACAAATTTTTCTGAGGGACCTCATCTCTACTGCATTCACTCTGCTCTCATGCTTCTTCTGCCACACCCAACATTCGCTTCCATACATAAGCGTAGGAACAAGAACAGCATCATGCACAGCCATTCGGGCCTTTTCAGACACCGATTGACAGGTCATTAGGCTATTCATTGCTCCATTTACCGCATTACCCTTTTTCACTCTTCTTTCAATATCTTCATCACATTTTCCATCCCTTGTAAACAAACTTCCCAGATATACAAACTCCTTCACCTGTTCCACATCCTTACCATCAATCGCAATCACGCATTCTGTCACATCTTCCTGTCTCTCAAAAACCATCGTTTTGGTCTTATCCACATTCACCCTCATTCCCTTTCTTACAAAAGACTCACATGCAATATTCATCATCTCTTGCAACTCTTCCGCCGACGATGCAAGTAGCACTTGATCGTCAGCATACAAGAGGCATTTAATGATGAAACCACTCATTCTTAGTCCATAATCACTTTCACGCAACTCTGTCAAACAGTCATCCATGAACAAATTGAAGAGCCAAGGAGAAACTACACATCCCTGTCGGACACCCCTAGAGATTCCGAACCAGTCAGTGTTTTCCCCGTTTACTCTTACACATGCACTAGAATCCTCATAGAGATTGCACGTATAAGTTGACTCCCCAAACCGAACTTGGATAACACCTCCCATAAACACTTTCTTACCACCCTATCATACGCCTTCTCTAAATCAATGAAGGAGCAATACACCTTTTGGTTCTTAGCTAAGAACTTTTCGGTGATGCTCCTTAGAGAGAAGATTTGATCCATACATCCCATTCCTTTCCTAAATCCCGCTTGCACATCCCATATTTTCTCATCAGTTTCATTCATCACTCTTTCAATCAGTACCTTAGCATACAATTTACCAACAATGCTGAGTAAGCTGATGCCGCGGTAGTTTTTAGCCTCTTGGTGTGACCCCTTTCCTTTATATAGAGGCACAATCACCGCCTTGCACCAGTCTCGTGGAACTTTGCCACTCGACCAGCATTTTTGGAAAAGGAAGTACAACCAAGAAGCCACCAACCCTTTACCAGCCCTCAGCATTTCGATAGTACCTAATCCTATCATACCCTGCCGCCTTCCCTAATTTCATACTTTTCATTGCTTTCATTATTTCTTCCATACTAATCTCGCTGTCACTAAATTCACCCATCTCCCCGTTCCAATCAACATTACTGTCGATTGGCGAAGAAATAGATGCATCCTCTTTCTCAAACAGTCCCTCAAAATAATTCTTCCATACCCGTTTCATGCTACTTTCATCCGTCGCCAATTCACCCTGTTCATCTCTTATTACACTCACTCTCGTGTTTTGGGAAACTCCCTTTTCTTTCCGGATATACTTCCAGATATTACTTATTACATATTTATTTAAGGTTATTGAAAGACCTGACCATGCATCTATGTGATCTATATCTAAAACATAGATAAGTAGTATATTGTAAATTATTTATATTATTTGTTAATTATTGTAAACTTGGATATTTTTGGATGGTGAGTGAGTGGATTCGAGGATGATATAACTTGAATTGGACTAGAATTACTTACAAAGTCTTCTTTATCATATTCTAATATTTCCACAGAAGCAAATGGTTGGTAAGATGTTTATAGTTCTTTTACTTTGGATAACATCTGGACGGTTGTTGCGATGTGATGTGGACGTAAGAAATAGAAAGGCATTTGAGAAATGGAAGAAAGATAAGTGCAACGATATAATATGTGTGTAAGCATTTAATATCATAACCCTTCCTTCTCCTTTCGGTTATAACTTTGTTAGTACCGCAATTTGTAATATCCGATGTACACCACAAAGTAAATAAAAGCACATACTAGTTACTACATTTTAAAAACAGTAAATGTACAAAATAAAAAGTATATTACTACAGAATGATGTATAAATTTGTTAACAATGTAAAAAGCAGGGTTTCTTAAAGCTTCACAACTTCAACGGAAACTTATTCTTAGAAACTGTTCAGTGCACGAAACTTTCACTACGTTTCCAGACTGTACCATTTTCCTTTATTTTTGTTAGAGAATAAAAAGACAAAAGTGTTGACGAACTTATGCTACTAAATAAATTTTTGATGTAATGATCACGAAAATCTGCTTTATAAGAAAAAGATTAAAAAGTTTTATAGGAAAAAAATGTTTTGTTTGTGTAGTCTTGGCTTTCGCGAAACTTAAGGCTCAAACTAAAGGATCCCGACAAATGCATTAGGTCGATGTTGTTGTATTCTCATGACCTTTCGGTCGGAGTTGGTTGTTCCACAATATTCACCCTTTAAATCCCCGAAACGGTTGAAAACAAAATTATAAAATCGATGGAAAAGCTCTAGCTTAACTTCCGAGGATAGCCATAGTACATACATACATATACTCACGGCTATATATCCCTTAACGGGGTAGCCAGAGCTTTGAAAATGAAATTTCTCAGCCACTTTTGGAAGTTATGGGGGGAAAAGATGGTAATAATAAATAATTATTGGTGACGGGTCTCCAACCACATCGCCCAAAAGATACTTATAAAAAGCCCCTTAGTCGCCTCTTACGATCACCCATGGGTAGTAATGGGGTAGTGCTATTCCAATCCGACACTACACAGCAGGCATAGCCATAGTGACAAGTAAAATACAAACAATTAAAGCCAGAGCTTCGGAATTGGAAATTCCTTACTTACTTTTGGAAGTTTAGCAGGGGAAGGTAAGAAAATGGAATAAAGAATGATTGGAGGTGGAACTCCCAATCACCTAAAAAGACCCAAACCCCTAACTTGCTCTTTACGATACCCGCGGGAAGTTATAGGTTAGTAGTAAGTGCTATTCGAAACCGACACTACACAGCTAACGTTTGCAATGTTTCAACACAAATGTAAAAAAGCTACGTTAACTTCAGTTGTGTTAATAAGTCAGTGGCTCTAACCACTAGAACTTCCGAAATAAATTTATGAGAACTAATTCAACTACAAACTTTGACCCAAATAATGTTAATTTCCGACATCGCAACGTAATGTTCCACAAATACAATCTGAGTAAGTGACCATCGGATATTTCTCTCAGATCCAAAAATAACAGGCCCAATTTATAAAAAGGTAGGGGTGTAAGTTTATATGTTTAATGCGTATGTTAAAAAGTAGCTTACTTTTAGTAGATAAATTGTGGCTAAATGAGATTCAATGCAAAAATGGCTAAACATTTTCAGGGCAATATTACGTGAAGCAAAACCAAACTTAGCTATAATGGTGTTATCGCTGTTATAGTCAATTATAACGTTGCGATTATCAATATAACTAAACAATTGTTGACAAAAGATATGATGAATTGTTGATGAAAAAAGTGGTAAATAAGAGGGCTAAATTACAAACAAACAAACCAAGTGAGATACCCAGGATAAACCAAACTACAACAATTATATAACAATTTTCAATGATCGTATCGGTGCTAATGACAATACATGATTGGTTTTTGTTGGGACTGTGAGTGTAATATCTTCGTTGATTACCTGAGTGTTTTAGGTGTAATATTGGCTTCGTTATTTAGTCAGTTCTATTGTTATAAACTGGACACATACATATTCTCACGGCATTAGTTACAATTGGGGTATCGATCGTCACTTAGTGAGATCCTGGCAAATCTCTAGAGCTTATATAAACATTAATTAATTTATATACATAATATTGCAATGTAAGAAATAAGACACGTGTTTGCTTGTCCAGGAATTCTTTGTGCTACACATATTATATAATTTTCTCTTTAGGCTTGATCATGCTATGTTTCCCGCGGTTTATTTTAATATTTTGAACCATTGCGGTTGTTTTATCTTGCTCTGATAATGTTTTCAATTCAATTTCAAATCGAATCATTTGTTTTCATCACATATTTCCACTAATAACTTTGTACTTTATTTAACACATATTGTATGTACTCGTGCGCAGCGCAGCCGCATGGCTGCACTAGCAGGGTCGCCATACAATGACGAATAAGACACGTGTTTGCTTGTTGGATATAGGTTTATTACTGACTAAAGACTTATGACTAACTTACATTACATAATGGCAAGAGGGGGACAAGATGCACACACACTACACTACAATATATCCAAGTTGTGAAAGGCTGATTTTGGGTGTTACTAATCTCAATATACTCTTATTATCATTTTACCCATTGAGGTAGACAAATACTACAAAATGTCTCATCAAAATAAAATGCTATGTGCTTCGATTATAAAAACATTAAATATTCAAAACTCTCTTCAATCCAATATTATCCAAAAACTCCAAAATAAAAACAATTACTCCAAACTTATCGTATGTATAAATCTATCTACCTGTTCCCAAGATACCGGAACGCATATCTGCTCAAAATTCGATGAGTCTCTGTCCTTTGAGACTAATTCAGGGAAATACATATTACATCATACTTGTACTTCCTGTAGGCCTCTTATGTTATTTCTCCTGTTAAAACCCTCATTAACAGACTACACACATATTACTTACGAAATAACTCACAAGTGCAGGCCTGTATCAAAACTACAAACTAAATTTCCTCAGTGCATCCGACAAAGTTCAAATCCACTATAAGTTATTTGTCTGTGAGCAAACACAGACACTGTTCAGTGAGCACCACTAGTAAAGTTTTCAGTTTGAAAGTTACGCTGCAAATTCGCTGAGCAAGCAAACGTAATACGATTCTAGAAATTTCGATACTCACAGCATCGAGTCAACAATGATGTCCACTTCAACTTGAACCTGCTTTTGTATGAATGTTAGTCGAGTCGATGGGTCAAGATAGTTTTTCGATATGCGGTTACCTAGAAACCTTGTTAGAAGTAAAGGCTGCAAATCGGATTAGGGTTCTATGCGACATAAAAGCCAGCAGATATTCTTGTTTTATGATATAACATTGTGTTATAATACTCAGTAACGAGATCTTCAATAAAACTCAGGTTCAGGAGATAGATTATTTATTTCACCCACACAATCAAGTATCCATTTTAATTCCATTTTTTATTAAGTGGCTTCAATCGTGTTTGCCACAATTATTTCGCCAATGTCAAGTAAAATATTGCACAAGTTAACTCTTTATAAAGACAACTGTCACTAGTCAGTGGGACGAGTGTATTTATTCTAGAAGTCAACCCCTTTCCTTATTTCCGTTTATTCATAGATGGCGCCCTAATACATTTTTCTTTTTAAAATTAATATAATAAACATTACTACGAAAGAAATTTATCAGAAAACCTTGTAAATAAAATAAACCTAACACTCGTCCATCCTGACCTCGTGTATGTCCTCATACACGCATTTCATTCAATAGCTTACTTAACCTAACACTCGGTTAAGATAAACTTTATTTATTAAAAAGAAACAAAATAAAGTTAATAAATTATCATATCTCCCTTTAAAGTTATAAAATTAAATTTACTGACTAATCCGTTGCTTCGGAAGGTGTTCGCAAAGAGAAGAAGCAACAAAGAAACTCTTTGCATTCACATTTTTTCATTTTTTCAAAAATATATTGTACAATTTTGGGTTTAACATATTAAGGTACAAAGACATATGCTAAATAAAGATACAATATGAACACTTTTAATTTGAGTTCCCATTACAACAACATTTAATTCTTAATCAATATAAAATATGCTCAACAAAAACATTACAGGTAGACTACAACTGTTTTCTTTTCCTTTTGTTTTTTTTTTTTCTTTTTAACTCACTTACTTAGATTACATACATTAACTAAAAATAACACTATTTAAAATTGAGGAGAGATAAATCAATTTAATTATCATTTCGTTGTTAAGTATGGAAAAATAAACTTTTTTCATATACTAAATTAAAATCATAGAGCAACAATAATGAAATAAAAAAAAAACTAATTAGAAAACAAATAAAAAGTAACAACATAAGTAGATCTAAATATATTTATTGTTGTAATTTCTATAATTGGCATAGTTAATTGTTTTTTTTTTAATTTAGTTTTAATTTAATTTTAATTTAGTTTCAATCAATTTAATTAAATTTTATAATAATCATTTTTTTAAAATGTTGTATCTGTAATGTTAGTAATATTGTAAATTATTTCAATTTTTAAATCGAATGATGTGATTAGCCTGATGTGATTTGGTGTATTTAGTTGATGTGTGTCATTTCAATTCATGTACTTTTTAAGATTGTTAACTATTTTCACTGTTGGCAATCCGTAATAAATAAATAAATGTATATTGTTTTCTCATGACTAAAAACCAAATGCATTCATTTAGACATGGTCTATTCATATTTTTTTTAACATCAACCTATTCCATACTTACATCATTTTCTTTTTTTTTTTTCTTTTTTTTTTTTTTACTCACGAGTTTGATTTATTAAAGCCTGCCTATGAACTAATTCCATGCATTCATAACATGTGAACCAACACCATTCTCATGAGTAAGTTTTTTAATTTAGTTTTATATAAGGGATGTATAAATTTTGGAAAGAAACGATTATTATTATATTTTTCATCAAATCCTATGAATTTTATTTTATAAAAGGGATGTATACAATTTTGGAAAGAAACGATTATTATTATATTTTTCATCAAATCCTATGAATTTTATTTTATAAAAGGGATGTATAAAATTTTGGAAAGAAACGATTATTAGTTTTTTTTTTTTTTTTTTGTCAAATCCTATGAATTTTATTTTATAAAAGGGATGTATAAAATTTTGGAAAGAAAGGATTATTAGTCTTTTTTTTTATCAAAGCCTACGAACCCATACCATTCTCATAGGCATTGACAAAATGTGAACCAATTCCATTCTCACGAGTTTGATTTTTAATTTTATTTTATATAAGGGATGTATAAATTTTGGAAAGAAACGATTATTAGTTTTATTTTTTCATCAAATCCTATGAATTTTATTTTATAAAAGGGATGTATAAAATTTTGGAAAGAAAGGATTATTAGTCTTTTTTTTATCAAAGCCTACGAACCCATACCATTCTCATAGGCATTGACATAATGTGAACCAATTCCATTCTCACGAGTTTGATTTTTAATTTTGTCTTTATTTTATACATAAATCACGTAAAATTCTGGATAGAAGCACTAATTGATCTTAATTTACCCCAAACCGGATTATGTATAGATGTAGTATTCAAACATATATAGTATTTTTTTAAGATTTTCACGATTGCACATTATAATTGAAACAACTATTGATTTTCGGATATTTTAATCGCGTGTTATTACATTATTTTTAAAGCCCGACGTTTCGAAAACTTTTCAGTTATCATGGTCACGGGAAAACTGAGGTGTTATTTGTCATTCATTATACATATATTTTAAAATTACCACAAAAGCTTTGTATACGAATTTTTCGGAAATACTTTGCCATATCATCACATGAGCACTCTTTTTTTCATAGGACTTATATTCGAAAAGGATATAAAATAGGCTAATTTTTGCTCAATTTCATAAAGTTTAAGACCTACTTTGATTGTGATTTAACTTCTTTTTTTTTATCGATGTATTTCTATATTCTTTGAAATCATTATAATGTGAAGTTTCGATTATATTTCTCATTTACGTTTGAGTTTTTGATAATTAATAATATCGTTATGACTTCGATAGTCATCTTTGCCAAATGCAAAATTATAGTGGCCTTCACTTAGGTAATGAATTAACAAAGTAAAACATATTAATTTTATCAATCATAAAATGAATATAAAATAAGCAGCTCAGCTACTTAGTTGTTCCGTTGCCACTAGTTTAAAATGTTGCATTGACGAATTGAAAATGCCCTTTCTAAGAAATTCAAAAATCTTGCAGGCTTAATTATAAAAAGTAGTAGGTGAATGTGACAAAGTTAACCATTATATCCAAAATTTATATTATGAGGGACGTCCTGTATTAACACTGTATTAACGGGTTTTTACTTAATACAATAGCTTTAAAAAGTATGATTGTTGATTTTATACCGACGGAAAAACTGACAACTTACAAACTTTCCCATGACTACTTGGAAAATAGGGGAGGATTAAAATAAAAACGAATCTGCCACGTTGAATTAAAAATCAGTGACAAAGCCAATTGTTTACCTTATTGAACTAAAAATTGCATGCCTGCAAAAGGTAAAACATGTTGATCTTTTCTATGTTATAAAAACTTATTGTACCATGTTATAAGGGCAAATAAAGATTACTATTCTATGAATGTTTGCTTATCAAAACAATCACTGAGACATATTATGTAATTAGAATAAAATACGAGGCCAAATTTACAAAATATTAATATACTAAACTAATAATAAACTAACTCTAATTGCCTCGCAGCTCGCATTCCCAACTCAAATTGTCTCGCACACATGCGCAGTTCACAAATATACTAATTATAAGAATAAGATAAATATAATAAGATAATATAAATATATGATACACGCGCATTAAATATTTGTTCTCGCCAGTAATTAGTGATTTGACGATCTATAATATGTCGGTATTAAGATTATACATATGATTGTAAGTGTATTGTTTGAAATAGTAGGTTATGTATGTGATCGAGTGAGAGATAAATAAGAGTACTTTGAAGCAAAACTAAGAGCTACTTGCTTGTTCAGCAAACTCCAATGTTTCCAGCACTTCGTTTTAATTTCTTATCTGACAATTTAATCAATGACTTGTTTATGTATATTTTAGTTGATACAGGGTATTGTGTTTTTACATCAATGATAAGATGGATTGGCGTCGTCAGAGCTCTGTGCAGGAGGTTTCCGGGCTAACACAAACATTGTAGTTGACTTAAAAAGATGTGTGATGATACTGATGATCACAGGTATTGGGTGAGTTTTCTTTCGGGCTCCCCTCCCAACTAAAGACCCTCCGAATTTATATATAAAAGTATATTTTAACACAAAATTTAAAATTTAATGTCACGTCCAATAACAAAGATCTATCCGTTTACTTTGAAATAAATGATTATTTTATTCATATTCTTCCTTACTGCATACTTACGACCTTTTGTTTATGTGTGTATTTCATATACTCAAAATTCACAGTATCCCTGATGATATAGTTATTGATATATAATAGTTATATTTATTGGTTATATTTTATTACATGATATAAATAGAACTATCGGTATGGTATACAGTGTCTGTGATTTCACTTATAGAGTACTGACTGAAAATCTGTGTTGTGGGATAGCACTTAAGTGCTGAGCCAGATGCCCTCTTATTGCTGATGCAAGCATATGACAAGGAAACTCTGAATGCTGTTCTTGATATATTGATATTGTCGCATTTGTTTGTTGCTATTAATATTGTATTTACTTTGTTTCGTTCTTTTTCGTTAAAATTATCCAGGCATTTGTTTTTGACATTGTAAAAATATAAACAGAAAATTTAATTTTAAGATGGTTTGGTTACAGCATATATGATATGGGAAATAATGACGTGAATATAAATTTATGTATTATTTAACTAATTAACTAAAAATAAGTAACCTGTACATTATAGAAGATCCAGCGATTACACAGCCGATTCTGTTATAGGCGATACGTCACTATCACACATTCGACTCATCAGGTTCAATCACTAGCGCTAGGGCGCCGAGATCGGCAATGGATGAGGCCTCGGCCGCGTTTGCGACCGTCATAACGACGGCTCTGGCTAAGATGGCTCCAGCTACGACGACACCGTTGACCACGATGCCGTCCCACGCGTGAGCCCCTGCTACAGCTTAGACTGCGGTGGTCAGGCCTAGGCTTGATCTTTGGAACAAGGCCTTGCGATGACGTGACGTCCTAGGAACTGACGTCTGCACTTGCTTTGTCTCATTAACTGTTGACGCCATGCCTCGACCGAGAATGCAGAAATACATGATGATTAGACAAGTTTTTGTTCGTATCTCAGAAACTGACTGAAATTTTACCCCCCTTTTACAAACCCCAATCATAGTAGGGCCTATACAATGGATGTACAAATACGAACATATATGTGCATATAGGTATTATATATAAGAATGTAAATTTTAATATTTTCGTCTACGTAAAAGACTACCGGACATTATTACACAAAATAGAGGCATATAAGTAAGCAATGGCATATGGCTATACGAACGATTAGGCACGTGTGCAGAAATAAAATTGTGGTATTTCTATTATCGGGGAGCAACCCTGACCAAGTGTAGGGCGGCATGAAACAAAATCTAGTTCCACTAATCTACTTCCACTTTACACGTATTTTGGATAGTGAAGCAATGAACCGTCCACAAACAGAGTAGCTGGCTATATTTATAGAGCTTGTGCCCCGCTATAACCCTAATACAATACGAAACCATGAATCATGGTTCATTGGTGAACTTTATTTATACAATAATATAAATATTAAGGAATAATAATACGGTACTCGCGTTCAGCTCCGTTTTGCGTAGATAGTTCCACTTCTGAATTGTTATAATACTCAGTAACGAGATCTTCAATAAAACTCAGGTTCAGGAGATAGATTATTTATTTCACCCACACAATCAAGTATCCATTTTAATTCCATTTTTTATTAAGTGGCTTCAATCGTGTTTGCCACAATTATTTCGCCAATGTCAAGTAAAATATTGCACAAGTTAACTCTTTATAAAGACAACTGTCACTAGTCAGTGGGACGAGTGTATTTATTCTAGAAGTCAACCCCTTTCCTTATTTCCGTTTATTCATAGATGGCGCCCTAATACATTTTTCTTTTTAAAATTAATATAATAAACATTACTACGAAAGAAATTTATCAGAAAACCTTGTAAATAAAATAAACCTAACAATTGTACGAGTATTGTTTAATGTTGCACGAATGGATCTTTTGTTATATGATGATAATTGAATTACGCTCTATGACGCTATTGTTTGCTTTAATGGAATGTTTTATTTGATAACCAACTATTATTTATATCAATCTATTTTATATATCATAGTCTCGATCAGTCTGAAAAATTTTATCAAGATCAGTCAAGCAGTTCAGGAGGAGTAGCGTTCCGAAAAAGCGGCGGAAGCGAGCGTATGAGTTTCTCTATGGTAAGTCTATGGAAAAGTTTTTGGCAATTTCTTCTAGATGTTAGAAAAAGTTCGATTTTTTTTTACTAAAACCTGTAGGTACTTTGTGGCTATCAGCCTGGTTAAGATCTGTCAAGCGGTTCCGGAGGAGTAGCGTTCCATGGAAACGGCTAACCCGCGTATAAGAGCTTCGCTCGACTTCATCTCGCTCAGCTCAATAAATAAAGATTATAAAAAAACGGTATTTCGAATAATAATTCGAAAAATAGATATTTTAGCAGACTCACTGTAAGCATCTGGCTTCGTTGTTTTCTTTTTTTTTGGCAAGTGATGGACTATTTGTGTTATTTTTAAGTTTGGGCCCGATCAGACTGGCATTGTCACAACGTGATAAAAGTCTTTAAATAAAGATTATAAAAAAACGGTATTTCGAAAAGTGGGGTAGATATGTAAAGCCTATTATATTTATAATATCATTTTCTTAAATAATAACTCTTATAATACGTAAATTTCCTTATTGGAACATGGCCGTCCTCATCATAAATCAATTATTGTTAGTGATGTGTTGTTATGGAATTTATATTGTAACGCGGTAATTCTGAATCATCAATTGGATAATCATTTAGAATACCAGCTCCGTTTTGACTTGACCATGCCATGCCATAGTATTTAATTTTATCTAGTACTTTGACGTACGTAACGTACCTACGAGGCAAATATTACAAAAACACTTTGCAGAAAGAAAAGATTAGAACGATCGATCTGAAATCTATTAGATGGAGTCTGTTTGTTATTCATCACAGAACAGAGCTAGGATCCTGAAGAAACTTAAATACTTTTCAATATAAATTATGAGTCGCAAACGGGCTATTACATTGCTCACTATGAAATTAAATGATGAGATTCTCATCACCTTCCATAAGAGGTACCCCTTCGTGTCTAAACACAATATATCTGAGTTTCGAGGTTTTCGCTCGTTTAGAAACTATTTTTAAAGGTTGCCAAGTCTCAATCTCCATCAATTGCCACTTTGTACAAAAACATCTAGTTGGGTAACTTGTTACATTCTTCACAACTGGTAAGCAGCAGCGCGCCTTGCCTAGAAGATGGATGGCTGTCATCGTCTACGTTTCCATGGCTGCGTTGAAATTATGGAGTGCAATTTTCGTTACCTAACCTCATCATTAGGATAGGCAGACACTATCAATCACCACTTTATACAATAGTCTTATGCTTAAGCATTAAGCAACCTTTTTCTAAGATTTCCTGCAACAACCTGGTAAGCAGCAACGTACCCAGCAGATGAAAGATGGATCTGCCTGCATCTCCATTGCCATGAAGCGCAATTTTCGTAGCCTAACCTCGCCTTTAGCATAGGTAGACAAAATTTGTACACAAAACTAAAATTTAAGCAACCTCTTTCTAAGATTCCCTGCAACATACTTGGTAAGCAACAGCGTGCCAAGCAGATAGAAGATGAACGGTTGCACGCTACAGTCATCAGCTGCCGGCGTCTCCGTTTCCATGGAGCGCAATTATCGTAGCCTAACCTTGCTTTTAGTATACAATCGACCACCACTTTGTAAAGAAAACCTAAACTTAAGCAACCTTTTACTACGATAATTTCCATCATACCTGGTAAGCAGCAGCGTGCCAAGCAGATAGAAGATGGACGGATGCACGCTACAGTCGTCGGCTGCCGGCGTCTCCGTTTCCATGGCCGCGTCGAGCTTGTGGTAGGCGATGTACGCGCGCGCGGGGCTGCCGTGGGGCGCAATTTTCGTGGCCTGACCTCGCCCCGGATGCACCTCAAACTTATCATTTGGTCGTTGAGGAATCTATCCTCACCTGGGAACAAGTTTAAGATTAGAAAGATAGACAAAAAAAACGTAACGTAAGAAGATACTTGTAAAGTACTTATTTATAATAACCTAAACGTGCTTTAATAAAATATTGATGAGAATGAAAACATTACATGTACATATATATAATAATAAGAAAAACTACAGCACCCACAATATGTTTAGTCAGATTTGGTGAGTAGAGACATTTTTTATGGTAGAAGGATGATGATAGAAGGTGTTACGGTTGGTATATCACTAGAACTCATTTATTTTACCATAATGTTAGAAATAAAATGATGGGTTATGCTATATTTTAAATATTTTTTTGAGTATGTGTATATTTTTGTCTTATAAGTTTACACCCAAACGAACTCGCTATATTCTCCTGTTTTCTTTCCTTTAGAACGTTTATAGAAAATGTTTAATCATTCGTATTATTTCGCTGTGTTTAGTTTTCTACTTAAAAAACTATTATGTAGCTGACGTTTGCTAGAATGACATCAGTCAGGTTGTTACCTGAGAGATGCCTGGGAGTTAACATAACATAAACATAACATAACATAAACGTTCACGCCGAATATCCCCGAAGGGGTTGGCAGAGGTACTAATACTTCTGAACATCACGTGACTTTGTCACCTGGTGTTCAGAGTACCCACGTTTTGCATGGACAGTGTACTCACGTGATAGGGGGCAGGCCTATCGCCGTTTTGTACGAATACACTGTCACATGACTAAGTACAACTCAGCCATGTGGGTTTCCTCACGATGTTTTCCCTCACCGTTAACAACCATGATAAATTAACCACACATATGTCTTTAGAAAAGACAAATTGGTGTAGGCCCGACCCAGGATTTGAACACTTAGTCGTTTGCACGATAACCGAGTGTTCTACCCACTGGGCTATCACGGTTGCCTGGCCTGGGAGTTAGCCAACTTTATTGTTCAGTAAGCAAAAGTAAAAAGAGCAACTAAAAATCAACGTGACAAAGGAAAACTTTTCAGAGTCGTCAGCTCTTTACCTGCAAACCTTTATTATAAATTTATATGCGAAAGTATTATATAATGAAGGATTTAATTTATTTATTGAGTGTTAAAACCAAATAAAACACATCTCTTACGACGTACATCCCCGAAGGAGTTGCTTCTGAACATCATGTGACAGTGCATTACAGAGTGCCGACCTATCCCCGCTTTGCTAGAATACACTGCTTCATAACTAAGTGCAACTCAGCCATGTGGGCTTCCCCTCGATGACTTTACACAACGTTAACATTAATGACAAATTAACGGACATGTCCGTGTCTCGCGTCTCTTGCATGAGAAGCGGTGATGGTTCTTTCTAATGGTTTTTTCATTGAGCTTTCCTGTTGTTAAAGAAACAAACATTTTTTTTTATTATAATTTAAATTGTTATACTGTCGCTTTGCTAGGTTATTTGTAAAATGAAGAAGTCGACAAGAGAATTTTCCACATGATCTCCTTTTTTGCAATCTCATCATACCTCTTTAACTAAATCAAAGAGATATACTACTCTGTGTAAACAGTATCGGGAATATGTCAATAAAAAGACCCGCGTAAAAGAGGTCGTTCCAATTTTTTTACTGCATGTTGGTAGCACTGTATTGATTTAGCGCGCAAAATTTGAGCGGGATCTGTCATTTAATTTGTTTTAAACTAAATTTTTTTTTGGTCATAGTTTTGAGTTCTCGGCGATTTTTACAATGGAAAAATTGTTGAACAAAGAGTGTGCCTTAAATGTTGTGTTTCGAATGATATTTCATGTGGTGAATCACTAAAAATGTTGCGAAATACCTACGGCGAATCGTGTATATCGAAAACAAGGCTTATGAATGGTATAAGGCTTTTAAAGAAGGCCGAGAAGTAGTAGTAGACTTGCCTCGTTCTGGTAGACCTTCAACCGCTACGACCAAAGAAAACATCGACAGAATCAAGAAGCTAGTGCTCGAAAATCGACGTATGAGTGAACATATCTTTTAAGTCCGTCCACAACATTCTCATTGACATTTTAGGCATGAAACGCGTCGCCGCTCGACTAGTTCCAATAGAGCTCAATTTTGTTCAAAAAGCGCAGCGAAAGCATGTCGCTGAAGACATGGTTTCCCGAGCTTCTACGGATCCGACCTTTATGAAACGTATAATAACTGGCGACGAGACATGGGTTTATGAGTACGACATGCAAACAAGCCAACAGTCTTCAGAATGGCGTCTCGAAAAAGAGCCGAAAGAAACCCAAAAAAACCGCGGCAAAGTCGCTCCAAAATCAAGGTGATGCTGACAGTTTTTTTTTTACTACCGTGGTGTGGTTCACTCCGAATTCCGTCCAGAGGGAGAAACAGTGAATAAAGAATATTATTTAGGCGTCATGAAGCGTTCGCGTGAGAGTATCCGCCGAAAACGTCCAGATTTGTGGCAACACAACTCATGGATGCTGCACCATGATAATGCACCATCACACACAGCCATTATAGTGAAAGAGTTTTTAGCGAAAAATTCAACAAAAGTTCTCGACCAAGCAACGTATTCACCTGATAGGGCTCTGTCTGACTTTTTTTTATTTCCCAAGTTAAAATTACCACTTCGAGGAAAACGTTTTGAGTCGATAGAAGCCATAAAAGAAAATTCGCTGAATGAGCTAAAGGCCATACCGCAAATAGCCTATGAAAAATGTATGGAAGACTGGGTGAAGCGGTGGAGATGTTGTATTGCAAGCGATGGGGCCTATTTTGAAGGCGATAAAATACATTTAGATGAATAATTTGTATTTTTTGTTTTATTGACAAATTCCCGATACTTAGTACACAGAATGTAAATGCAACTATTTTATCAGCAAATAAAAAAATAATAATTTCGTATTTCAGTAGTAGAAGAGACAACGACACAGTATTCCTAGTCCGATAAGACTCTCAGATTTCGTTTGTTAACTTTCAGTCGATGTTAAATAGGTGACATACTCGTACCTATATTGTAAAAAAAAAATAACGCTTAAAGGAGGGGGAAAATTTTTGTATGCATTATTTACCCCTCCTTGATAAGGTTGTGGTTGGTGATATATCATTTGCAAGGTACTGATGAATAGAACTACAAAATTGAAAGAAAATGAATAATGTTAACAACATAGTTTCAAGATAAAACGACGATAACTAATAAAAAGTATCTTTCTAAGACTCTAAAGTTCGCGCCGTATATCCCCGAAGGGCTTGGCTGAATTATTAATACTTCCGGACATCACGTGACATTCTCACTCTTTCACTTCAGAGTACCCACGTTTTGCTTCGACAGTGTAATAACCTGATAGGGGACAGGCCTATCGCCGTTTTGTACGAATATACTGTCACATGACTTAGTACAACTGAGCCATGTGGGTTTCTTCACGATGTTTTCCTTCACTGTTAACAACCAATATAAATTAACCACACAAATGACTAGAAAAGACAAACTGGTATAGGTCCGGCCCGGGATTCGAACCACGCCACGTCTGCATGAAAGGCGGTGTTCTACCAGTTTTGCTATATCGGTTGGTTGGAATATAGAATATGTTAATGCAATTTTTGCTAAAGTTTTTTTTTATTGAATATGTTTTTAATAGAAATCATTATGAAAACGATACTTCAAAGTAGGTCAATGCAGGGTGGGATTCTCTAACATTGGAAGATAATAACGCAGAAAAAGAGTATCCAAACACTCAAATATTCAGGTCTAACCGACGACCAATTAGCCCTTAAGCTGAGTATAACTAAAAATTGACGGATATTTAAAAAAAACGCCTTTTTTTATTTAATTTACATATCCAAGTTCTAACTGTAAATTACATTTGGTTTACTTCTGGTAAACGTATGATGTTAACATGTAATAATCAGACGAATAACACAGGTCTGCAATGGTTTTCCCCTTTCAGTTTTGATGACTGATTTGGATAGATTTTGGGGCGCTGATTACAGGAAAAATATTTAAAAAATTCCATCACGTCAGGTTTTTTAGTTATTTAGCATCGTTTAATTTTTCCAAAATTACCTAGGCCTTCCTAGTTTTTAAATAATATTTTATTTAAATCGATTCGAATTAAACAAAAAATGCACTGAATGCATTAGACACTAATTAATGAGTTCTAATAAATATAAAATTAGTTAAATAAAACTTAATTAACTAAGTGACATACCTTTATTATAAAAAAAAATAGGATTTTTGAGTCATTTGCTAAATACCTCGTTTCTAGTAGACTTAATGTTTTTTTTAATAAAAATTCACTTAAGGGCGTCCCACGAAAAAGTGAGAACCTTGAAACGGCATTTGGGCTTCCCCCTGCCGTTTCCTCACCTTTAATAGAACTCGTAAAACAAGCCATCTATTAGCAACTATGATAACTATAGATTATAGCGATATAGATGTAGATATAGCGCCATCTACCAAAACAGTCTCGTACTACGTTGTACGATCGGCGCGGCGTATTGATATATGTGTTAATTATGTTTCGCTAAGTGAATATTGTTATAAAAATAAAACAAATACTTCAACAGTACAATAACTTTATTTCCACAAAACTTATTTCTTGATACCTTTGGAATATAGCAGGGGAACATGTCGAGAAGAATGTTGGTGTCGTGATGATACGTTTCACGTGACATAGTAAAAGGGGTTTATGTTATTCTTAACCGACACAACAAAGTGTACGTGGATGGCAGTAGAAATGAAGTAACGTGTAATTATATAATAATAATATCTCGACGTCAAAAATCCACACTTGAACAAAAAATCGACTCAAATTATAGAACAGGAGTAGGCATTTTTTTCATGAATACTTACTACTGATTCAACATAAGTAAATTATAAAACCCAAATAATTTTCATAAAAATTATCATTTTATTGAGATGGTGCAGAAAGCAAGAGGCAATTCTTAAGGTTCTTTTCAATATTAAAAAATAAGTTATAACTAGGTATTTGTAGGCACAGATTCATGAATACCTGTTTGTAGTTTCTTGTTTGAAGGAGGCTATAAATGTGCGTCTTTTGTACTTGTTCATTTAATTAATTAGAGGTTTGTTCAAAAGTTTTCTTGATTATCTAAATTCACATTTCCCGAAATTTTACGGCTGAAAATATACTTCAACTCATATAAAATAGTTTTTACGCCAAATTGTGCAAGATAGCTATATTAAATAACTTATCCACCGCGACTAAATAACTTAAATAATAAAAGAGACAGAAGTTCGGAATATACCGGACTTAAAAGGGTTATTTATTGTTAAATTAACAGTCTGTTAATATCAGTGCTAATCTTTAATATATTCGAGCACATGCATCGTTCGTTTTACTGTGTTGAAAAAGCATGGCATGGTGATGGTGCTGTTAATCTTTAAATTAATATATTTTTACGTTTTTTTTAATACAAAAGTAAAGGTGCGTTTAAGAGCACTATTATCACAGTTGATGAGCCTAGTTTCAGGTGCATTAGATACAGTAGCCGTGTTCTCCAATGATTTCTCCCTGTCGGTATTGTGGGACGAAAATACACTTTCTTCCATCATCACAGTTGAACTGAAATTAATTCATAATATATAAGTATAGGCCCAATTGGGTATGATAACTTTTTCACAATTTATTACAAAATACAAAGTTCAATGAAAGACTAAAAATTTATAAATATCAGCTCCTGGTCTATTTTACTTACTCTGTTAATTGAACTTGGCGAGATGATTGAGGTTCCTGATTTATTGCATATTTCTCATCCCCTTGTAAAGCAATACGTTTTTGGAGCCTAAATCAGAATTAATAGCACATGAATGAAATACAATGGATCAAAATAATTGATCGAAGAACGGTTCGAATACATATATTAAGATAATTATATATTTTTTCTTAAAAAGTAGAAATATGACTAAAGTGGAGAAGTGTAATACACATCATATAAATAAAAAAAAAACACCCAGACTTGAAAGAAAAGTTAGAAGGTAAGATTATTCACGGAACATAGCTATAGGGTAAAACCTAACAAGCATATTTACAAAACAGAATAAATAGCAGCAGGTATTTTTAATAATGCATTCATCGTGATCCGAAGGAGAAAATAAAAGAATACTTATTTTACGAATAAAAAACAAACTAAAATACTGTCGCAAGGTTGAGGATCGAACTCTGTACCTTCATAACTGAGCGTGAAACGTTTAACGCGTTACACCACTTCGATCTTAGAGCTAAGAGTCGAAATTGACGATTATATTAGGATTGCGAACGAACAATATAATATATGGCAAAACTTTTCGACTATGTTCCGTGCAATATATAAAATATGCCTAAAGTGTTTTATGGTAGAAAAATTTGTACTTACAATTTTGCATTCATTATCTGAGCCCTCTGTTTAGCGAACCTTTTTTTAATATTTTTTCCCTTTTAGGGATTTATAGCCGTGAGTATGTATGTTGTTCAAAATTTTTTTGTTTAATTGGAAATTTTCGATTTTCTGCACATGTTTGTTTCCTTTATTTAATTTTCCGACGTTATTATAAGGTAAACAATATTTTTAATCTTACTAAAAAGATATGTAAAAACATCACATAAATTTAAAGCAAAAATATAATAATTGTTTCAGCTGGATTTACAGAACATTAGGATAAAACGAGCGTATTCACAAAACAGAATTATGCGCAGTATTTTTAATCATGCATTTATCATCATAACCGAAACAAAATAATTTTACGAGGAAAGAAATAAACAAAAAGCATGTCCCGGATAGAAGATTTGAACTCACGCCCACATTAACAGCGCATGGCCCCTAATGCGTTGGACCATTTCGTACTATCTAAACAGGGTGAAATTAACGATAATATTACGATTGTTATCAAACTTATAATGTAAAGCAAAACAAGCGACTATGTTGCGCACAACCAAAATAAATTATCTAAAAAGCGCGGGAAGCGGCAAGCAGCTCTATTACAGAAAAATTCGACACAAGCTCTGCGCATGAAGGCTAACAGCCATCTGCCGCCCCGTTCTCCGCACAGGGACCCGCTCCAGATTGACATTGAAATTTAGGGTTTTTGCTTTATAACTCCATAATTAGGATGAAAAGACTAAAAATTATTCATACAGATGATAGACTACTCAGTTGTCTACGCAAATATTACGTAATCGATAACATATATGCAGTATTCTGACAGCAATATCAGACTTTACGATAAAAAAGCCCCCCACAAATTATTTTTTTTCTTAGTCGATTATTATTGAAAACGAATGAGAACCGTCATTATTAAAGAAAAGATATTGAACTTGAACATATATTTTATTTAGAGTGTGATTGTTTCATTGAGCAGGTTTCATTGAGTTTGAAAACTACCAAAATCAGTGAAATTTTCGAGGGAGGCCCTTAAATCGTTAGAAAAGAGTTAATGAAGGTAGATGATATATTTTTTGTATAAATAGCAATATCATTTTTTCTACAAATCAGTACTTCTGTGCAATTCATAACGCTCACTTGAAAAATGACATCGCGAAAGTGTAAGAGATAAGTGGGGATGATAAAACAATTTGTAAAGGCGCTAAACAAAGAAGGAGAAGGTTTTAAATATCTACACCAAATATTTCCGTCTCTCTCTGAAGCTAAACTGAAAGAAGGTATGTTCGTTGGTCCGGACATAAGAAAATTGATGAAAGATACAGCTTTCGATGAAAAATTGAGTGAAATTGAGTTAGAAGCCTGGAAATCTTTTAAGGAAGTAGTAAGACATTTCCTAGGAAACCACAAAAGCCCAAATTATGAAGAAATTGTGGAGAAAATGATTGAAAATTACGGAAAAATGGGATGTTCGATGAGCATTAAACTTCATTTCCTTAATTCACATTTGAACTACTGTCCTGATAACTTGGGAGCTGTAAGTGAAGAGCAAGGCGAAAGATTTCACCAGGATTTGAAGGAGATGGAACGTCGCTATCAGGGAAAGTGGAATAAAACAATGATGGCAGACTATTGTTGGCTGTTAAAGCGAGATGATGCAAGTCGCAATTTCAAGCGAAAATCTCACAATCGGAGCTTCAGTGAAAAAAAAGCAAGATACCACAAAAGTATTTGATATTTTTATATATTTTTTATTGTCCCCCAAATATATTTTTAATGTTTTAAAGTCATGTAATTGTTTCTTAATTGTAATAAAAAATAAATACTCAAATAAAGTCGTGTTTTTTTTCAATTTTGCAAAGTAGGGATTTTTCAAAAAACTGAGGGTGATAGAAAAAAACCAAGTAGATATTCGTAATCTACGCACCAAAATACCCCAAGATCAGCATTCAAATCCAAAAGGGGAAAATAAAAGTTAAAATTTGCAGGTCTGTGTAATTAGAAATATTTCAGTACGTTTTAGAATATTATCAATATTAATTTTGTCTAGTGCCGGCTTAGAATAGCACTACCCCATTTCTTCCCGTGGGTGACCGTAAGAGGCGACTTAGGGTATTGGGGCTTTTTAAGTGCTTTTTCGGCGATGCGGTTGGAGACCCATCACCAATAACATTTATTATACAATCGTTTCCCCATTTAACTTCCAATAGTGGCTGAAGAATTTCTGATTCCGAAGCTCTGGCTTCCCCTTTTAGGGATTTATAGTCGTTAGTATATGTATGTATGTATGTAGCTTCCAAAGGTGACTGAGGAATTTCTGATTCAGAAACTGTCGTTACCCCTTTTCGGAATTAATACCCGTTAACATAGGTAGGCATAGGCAGATAGGCGAAATAGCAAAATTCACCGAAAAACTAAATATATATACAAACCAAAAAAAGGCATTAAATAATCTCTTTTGTGGCACCCACAGGGCCCCAAAAATTTGGTGATAATTGAAATTCATGATCTTAGATCTGTAAAATGCTTGAGAGGTATACTGAAACCCACATGTCTATGCATCCTCATTTGATAAAAATCAGAGGTTTTAAATTATCTATAAATTAGTTATCTAAATATAACAATATTTGCGTAACAAGAAATGGCACTTTTCAAAATCACATAACTATTGACAGAGTGACTAAAGTAGTAAATTTAAATAATTTATTTAATGAATATTTAATCATTTATATGTGGCTTTTAACTTAACAAAACATATTTTTAAATTATGCGACAAAATATATAATAATATACTTACTGCTTGAGAACCTTTGTTGTCGATAAGCATTACTTAACACTGTATATTCACATATCTGATGATTACTAGAACGATATTTCTTAAAATGATTTAATCTCAAAAATGGTAATTCATGTAAGGTGTTTCTGATTAATTTAGTTCTGAGTTTACATTACATTTCGTAAATATACTTGTTCCGCACTTCGTACGACCGACGGCGACGACCACGGGGAAACTGAACTGAACTCTGAACTAGTGATGGGCGAATGTGAATGATTCATTCGAATGATCATTCGAATGCGGAACTGGTCGAATTATTCGATTGTGGAAAACAGCCATTCGAATTATTCGAATGAAAATAAGTGTTCGAATGAAAATAAGTGTTCGAATGAAAACTTACTTACTTATACTCACACCCATTATTCCCATTGGGGTGGGCAAGGCAGACACTATCGATCGCCACTTAGTACGATCTTGACAAACACCTCTCTTGCATCCCTTACATCCATTATTATTCTAATACATGCTCTTTTTCGAATGAATGAAAAATATATTATTTTTTTTCAATTCTTTTTTTTTTCATGACATGAATAATAAAGTTCGTAGGAAAAGAAATGACTATCAAATATAAATGAGAATGAAAAATGTCCGTATGTTAAAGTAACTTACTGAATATGTTAAAACCAACATCTTTTTTTTGCGTCGTTATAAAATTTGACTACACTGTGTAGGAAAGAAACCTTGTGGTTTATTTAAAAAAAAAATCGTCAATCAATATGCAAGTATCCTAAGTAAGTGATTGAAACTTATAATTTTGTGTCTCTCTTACCATAATAAACAAAAGTAAAATATTGCCGAAATTATGAAAAATTCACGAATTTGTTTTACGCTCATTATAAAATTAAAGGAAAAAAAAATGGCACCACTGCTGCTATTACCATAACAATATGGTGCCATTGCTACCCTTGATTGAATATATAATATGAAACCAAAAAGATATTGTAATTATCTGCTAATCCTTATCAAAACTTTGTCAGTCGTATTTATGTCCCAATTTTACAAAAAAATAGCAAGGAACCTTGGTAAATTTGTAAAACAAATAAAGGGAAGAAAAACGTTCCGCACTCCTTAAGTAAACACAAAATCATTCGAATGATTCATTCGGTTTATTCATTCAAATGGTGAATGATCATTCGAATAGTGAATGATCATTCGAATGATGAATGATCATTCGACTGGTACTTACTGATTCATTCGAATTATTCGATTGTTGCTTTTTTCAACAATCGCCCATCACTACTCTGAACTGACTGAACTGAATCGAACGAAACTTTATGAAAGTGAATGAAGAAAATATATACTGACTGAAACTGATCCCTGAAACTGCCTGAAACTGAAAGCCTGAATGAACTGCGAGGCCATTTCGCTACATTCACATCGGCGTACTTCATTACTTTTGTGTTATACAATAGTGCTTCTAGTAACGAACGGCCAAGCCACATATTTTGACTAAGGTGTAGAGTTCGTGAAGTTAGGCCTTGTAGTGTTAGGGCGTGTAGTGTTAGAAGCTTGGCTCTACATGAGATCTGATAACTTTTTGACAGTGCGAGTCATATGGGCTCGACTTGGCAACATTGTACATGATTTTTCCTTTGGTGGGATTTCAATGAGAGGTTTTCTTTTTGAGAAATAAAAAAACAACATAGTTTCCTAGAGCTCTGTAGATGGCGTTGATGTAACTACGTTACTTACCACACAATTTCGCCACACAATAATTTCGCCAATGTCAACGTTAAAAACATGTGTCACAGCACCATAGAGTAACTTTTTGGCGAGTAAAAACAACAAAAAGAATGTTAAATATAAGTACCGTCTTTGTTTATTTACTTTTGAGCTATCTTGGCTTAAACTGATGTTAATTTAGACTTTCAAATCAGAACGTTTTTATGTACGTTCCGTTTTACGATATCATTACATCCAAGTGTGTAAAACGATGTTACGTTCCGTTCCTACCAGTAACATAGCAAGTCTGGCGCCATCTATCCTGAGAACAGGGAAGAAGAAAAAAAGAAAAAAAAGGAAAACCTCCCATTCTTTTTGTAAGTTGTTTGTTACATTTTTTTTTTGTTTTTTTTTAACACTCTCTAAGACTCTCGATAAGACTTGTTGCGTCAAAATTTAAAATTGCAGGTCTCATACAAACTCCCATCCACTAGTTTAAGGGGTTGGGGGAAGAAAGTTACAACAAAATTTGAGATTTCTAGGACATTAGGAAATACCCTAAGAAATTTGATGATTATCAGTGAGTCAGTGACGAAATCAGCGTTTTTTAGATGTAAATAAAATCTGAAGTATAAAAGTTCATGTAATTAAAACTTTATATGATCAATAAGTCCGCTATTGACAATATATCCCGAAAATTTTGTTGATCTAGCATAATCCAAACCCAAGTTATGAGGGTTCAAAAAAACGACGAAGCGCTTCGAGAAAAGGTAGGTAGTGCCCGTGCACTTCACTTGGCTCGTCTTGGCGGGGGCACTACCGTGTCCTCAGATATTCAGTAGCGCTCTCTGTCGAATAAAAAAATATCAGTTGTCAAATATTCGACAATAGATCCTTCCCCAAGAAAAGTCGGTATTTTTTTACTTATACTCATTGAATACCAAATATCAAAATGTCTCGATATGTCTACGGCGTAAAAAATATTGGGGCGTGGAAACAGCAAAGATATACTGGCCAGTACACCCCGCTGTGTACCAACTTATAATTTGTATTTATGCTTAGCTCGAAAAATCAGCATCGAAAAAGCATCTGCCAATTCATTGCTACGCAGGTAATGGCTATTCTTGTGACAGGCACAAGAATAGCCATTACCAATAATTTTATTAAGTCATCATTATATTTTGGTTCGTTTTTATTTATGTTTGCTTTTTTCTTATTTTATAACTCATGTTTTATTTTGAGATAATTTTTTTTATTATTTATTTTTGTTAAATTATATATTACTATTTTTTTTTTTCTTTTGTTGTAAAACCAACCTTAATATTATTTTGTTGTTATGTTTCATGTATTGTTTACTCAAGCTTAGCAATGAATAAATGTTTTTCTTTCTTTCTTTCTTTCTTTCTTTCTAAAAACATTAACATACCGCGATGTAAGAATATGAGTGAGACGCTGCTATGTGCCAGTGAGTCCGCAGTAGTGTGCGCTCTAACTCTCTCCCACAGGGGTAACAAGCCAAAAAGAGCTTTTATAAGAGAAATCTTCTTCTGACCAACTTTCAGAACAAAAATCAGCTGTACTGAAGAAATAACTTTGTTCTTATCAAGTTACATACATACATACACATACTCACGGCTGTAAATTCCTAGAAGGGGTAGCCAGAGCTAAGGAAAAAGAAATTCCTCAGCCGCTTTTGGAAGTTGAGTTATTATCTTATCAAGTTGTAATAAAAGTAAAAGTTGTAGTAAAAGTTGTTCAGAATATTCACCTACCTACACCCTGTATACAACGCGTCCAAAATTTGAAGACAACATAATAAACATTTTTGTAGCTTCTGATTACCTGTAATGTTGAAGTTACGTACGCGGTAAACTCGTCATTACCTACCGTATCTATCCATAACTGAATTTTACGTACGTACGTTAGAAGAGAAGACGATTTCGAAGACTGTTGAATCAGATGATCAAGAAGTGCTGAACCATTTACTACTGAAGTTAGGACGGAACGTAGCCCGCCTGGAGGACATACCCTCCTGCAGCCCTCTGGATCCACAGTGATTCCATGATTCTAAAAGTAAGTAAGATATTGAGATTTGAGATCCATGAGCATGAGCCATTATACGCTACAAGGAGGCATGAGCATGAGATCTTCTAGCATGAGGTAAATGACAATGAAGACAAGGTTGAATTGAAACCAAAGACTACTAAACTTCGAACTTGACAGATAATGAACGAATGACATAATCAATCAATTTGAAATTCATTCACTCTGTAGATTCGGTCGGTGGCAGCAAAGTAAACGGTTCCGCTGGGTTCTGTTCTTTCTTTATAATTTAGAATTTTAATTATTGTGTTTCATACAGGCCAAATACGTTTAAATAGTTTTTATTAACTTTATAGCCAAACTTCTTATCAAACAACTCACCGTGCCTACGTTATTAAAACGTAAGTGACAAGTTTCCACATTTTTATCTCGAGCGGTATCACTTTGTTAACAAAAATAAGTAATTAAATTGATGCCTAGACACCTTTATTAGTTATTACGAGTTTCAAAAATGTTACTTCTATTTTGAGACATTCAAGCTGTTTTTTGAATCATGCATTCAATGTATTCTATTGTGTTTCAATAACCGTTAACTTAACCTTACAGCGATGAATAGTTAAATATATTGCAGTTTTTGGAATGTGTTGGTGGTTCTGTGCTTAATTCTTTGAACGTTCCTTAGATGAACCTTAATATATTCACATTGCCGTGGAAATCCTGTTTCAAAGATATATGTCAATGCGAAACGAATTGTTGGCGCCAAATCAATGTGACTGTCTCAAATGAACAGCTACCTGATACTTAACTTATTACTTTATTAGATACATTTAAATAGCCAAGATATTTGATGTCGAGGATTGAAATGTATCTTAAATTTTTAGATGTCTGAAACTATTGAAACAACAGTCGCATCGTCTGCTGAACTTATAGCATCTGGCAGGCGACACTTGGCTGTAAGAGACTACAATGCTGCTGCTGAAGTGCTAGCTTTTGCTTGTGAAACCTTGGCACAGGAACATGGAGACACTGCTGACCAGTGTGCTGAAGCTTATTTGTGGTATGTTACCATTTCCACATCTACCCACTATATTTAAAGTTAAAAATAATGCATGACAAAGTCCTTGAAAGATAGTTCAGTAAAATAAAATGCAGAGTATTAATGAGGACAACAAAAGTGTACCCTGTTATGCAACGGGTTCTTCTCGCAACAATACACCTTCTGAATCTGAAGTAGAGTCAGTAGATTAAGATTTAACTTATATGTTCAAAAAATAGAAAACAATTCTTTTTATTTTGAAATAAATATTTTTATCTTTATCTTATCTTTTAACATCCACTCAAGCCTACAAAAATGCAGATTCAAGATATGAAAGTTGTGACTATATTAATAAAAGCAATTTAAGTGTTGTTAGGCCATATGGCTGGAGACTCAACTATCATTTATTTTACCAACCTTTCCCCATGTAGTTTTGGCTCAGTAGTTTTAAAAGTAATGGTTCCAAATTTTTAGTATTTATAGTGATATGAGGTGATTATTTTAGGCTGTGCTATGTAGTTTCGGCTTAGAATAGCACTTCCCCATTTCTTCCGGTGGGTGTATGTTAAAGGTGACTAACTGTATTGGGTTTTTTTAGGGATTTTTGGGCGATGCGGTTGGAGACCCATCACCGACAACTTTTATCTTACCATCTTTTCCCCACTCAACTTTCTAAAAGTGGCTGAGGAATTTCTAAATTCTTTGCTCTGGCTACGGCTATGTGTGTGTGTGTATGTTTAGGGTTTTTAGGTTTTCTAGGATGTTTTTTCCAAGATAGGACCTTTTTCAAAAAAAATTACTAGACTTGACTCAAAATTTCACACTTCATATCCCTAAGGGGCAGAAGTGCTGATACTTCTGAACATCAATCATGTCTTGCTGGATAATGTACTCATGTGAGGGAGGCAGGACTATTGTTGTTTTGTACATACATTGTCACATGACTAAGTGCAACTAGCTTTGTGGGCCTCCTTACAATGTTTTCCCTCACTGTTGACAACCATGATAAATAAACCACACATATAATCTTAGAAAACACCCATTGGTGTAGCCCCAACTCAGGGTTAGATCCCACAACTCTCAGTATGATGGGAATATTGTTTACCCACTCAGCTATGATGGTTATTAATTTTTAAACTGAATTTATCATAGTATTTTATAAGATTTTCACGATTGCACATTATAATTAAAACAACTATTGGTTTTCGGATATTATAATTGCGTGTTATTATTGAAATGTTGGGCTTTAAAATCAATGTAATAACATGCAATTAAACTATCTGAAAATGAATAGTTGTTTTAATTGAATTTATCATACTAGATATGTCCCATTAGGTTAACTTCCCATTGAAAAAATATTTGTCCTCTTAGTGTTTGTTAGGATCTTTCTGAATAGCTGGATAAAAATTTGTTATATAATCAATCATTTACACTCCCAATTAAAACTCCCATTGTGGTAAGCAGAGACTATAATAGTTGCCCTATCATTTGTTTCACATCAGACTTGTGTCAATATCATAATAGTTATTTTGTTGTTGTGCTATTCTTGTGTGTGTTTATTCCTTAACTATTATTTTTGTTATCAGCACAAAAGTTGTAATAGACAGTGTTTCTTTTTCTCTCCTTTATTTATTAGTAAACAATGTATTGTCAATTTTAATTAAATATAATTATTTCTTATTCCCTATTTTAACAGGTATGGAAAAGCACTGCTAGGTTTATCTCGTGAAGAGAGTGGCGTCCTTGGTGATGGTATGCCAGGTGGAAATGCTGATGAGGAGAATGAAGAAGGTAAGGAATAATTTAAAACTAAAATTTTCTGTTATTTGCTGGTGCAATAGCAGGAAACTGGAATATTGGTATCTTGTCATTGGTGTTACTGACTTGCGCTGTTACTTGATCAGATATTATATTCAATTTTTCAATAATTTTGATAAAATAACACTTGCAACAAACAAAATTATGCTACATCCATTAAATACCTAAGTAATTTTTAAAGGTTAATGATACAAATATCATATAATCAATTATGATCTCAAAAATTATGTTGTTTGAAGCTTTTGTTTAATTACTTTGAAATTAATATTTTTTTTCAATCCATACCAAGAAGAAGGCGGAGAAGATGCAGAAAATGGTACAAATGTGGCTGCAGAAAATGGCGTCGTTAAAAAAGAGGAGGAATCATCCAAAAAAGAAGATGAATCAACGAAGGAAGAACAAAAAACATCACCTAAAGAAGATGTATCATCTACCAAAGTAGAATCTTCATCATCCAGTGCTGCTGGTTCATCCAAGTCTTCTAAAGAAGTAACTGATCAACCGGTATGTGTTTTAAACAAATATAGAATCTTTTTTCTGCCCAGAGATATAACTGATATTAAGCTGTAGGTTGCATGAATTTGTGTAAGGGAGTGTATTAGAAAACGTAAGATAATTCTCTTCTCATCACAGTGTTCTATGTTCCCTGTTCCTAATAGTTAAGAGCTTATTCCATTAAACTTTGTCGTTTCTGAATTCAGACGTCCTTCGAAGTTACTGCCGCAGATGCTTGTTATTCCACTACACAAATTTGTCTACTTTTCAGAAGCCTAGCGTTCTGAACGTTATTCCACTAGTCTGCATTCAGATTCTGTGGCTCTCAGACGTCTTCATTCAGACAAATGGAATAAGCTCTTTAGGTGAAACAAAGCAAAACCCGTGACCTTTACAGCCTCCATGCTCCCAAGATCTTGGCATCCATAAAAAAAAATAAAAAGCCATGAAAGTGAATCAATTTATATGATAATTTTGAATACCCTTATTAATGGAGCATTGTTTTATATACTACTAGCTGACCAAGTATAAAAAGTAGTTATAATTATAAACCTATTCTTAGACCTACCAAATGAGTTTGCAAATTTGCATTTAAATTTGTTCAGCCATTTTGGAGGAGTTTGGTGACAAATACTGACACCTGAATTTTGTTTGCTTTAATTAGATATATCTTAATTATGTGGTACAACAATATTTTCAAAATTGCATAGCTATTAATTTATAAATTCTCCAGGATTAATAAGATTTGTTCATAGTATCAATAACATTCATTTAGTGTTAATGTAGAAAAGCATAAACCCACCTCATTCTGTATTTGTGAGTTAAACTAATGGGTTGTTATTGGTGGGTATCTCTTACTCAAAAGTCCCTGAAACCTATAGAATATTTTAATCAAAATACATATGTATTAGTTTTATCATTCTTTTATCTTTCAGGGGACATCTAATGGTGATGTTAATGATGATGAAGGGGCAGTAGATATGGACAATGAGGATGACATAGACAACCTTCAGTTAGCTTGGGAAACTCTTGGTAATTTTAATCACATATCTATGCTTCATAATAGTTATTAAGGTGCCGTTAGTCCAGCGAACAGAGTTTTTGAAACATTATAATGCGTATGTTTATAACAATATGGTTTTGAAAAAAAAACATCAAAATCTTGAGGCTTTTCCGCTGTGAAATTGGCGATTCGAAACATGATTAATACATTTTCGCTCGATAGAAAAAAATCGCCAACATACCTCTAATTACACTTTTTAAAATGGTTTTATACATACATACATATACTCACGCCATTAGTTCCCATTGGGGTAGGCAGAGACTATTGATCGCCACTTCGCACGATCCTGACAAACCTCTCTAGCTTCGTTTACATCCATCAATCTTTTCATACATGCTCTTTTATTCTTCATACTTCGGACGCCAGCCTTTTTGAGCACACTCTCAATTTGGTCCAAGTGTGTTCTCCGTGGTCGTCCTCTACTAACATTACCATCCACACTAGCTCTATAGATCCCTTTTACCAATTTTCTATCATCCATCCTCTCTATGTGCCCAAACCATCTCAACATTCCTTTTTCTATCTTTCTTACAATATCATCTTTCACACCACACTTTTCACGAATAACACTATTTCTCACTCGGTCACATAATCTAACATTACAAATTTTTCTGAGGGACCTCATCTCTACTGCATTCACTCTGCTCTCATGCTTCTTCTGCCACACCCAACATTCGCTTCCATACATAAGCGTAGGAACCAGAACAGCATCATGCACAGCCATTCGGGCCTTTTCAGACACCGTTTGACTGATCATTAGGCTATTCATTGCTCCATTTACCGCATTACCCTTTTTCACTCTTCTTTCAATGTCTTCATCACATTTCCCATCCCTTGTAAACAAACTTCCCAGATATACAAACTCCTTCACCTGTTCCACATCCTTATCATCAATCGCAATCACGCATTCTGTCACATCTTCCTGTCTCTCAAAAACCATCGTTTTGGTCTTATCCACATTCACCCTCATTCCCTTTCTTACAAAAGACTCACATGCAATATTCATCATCTCTTGCAACTCTTCTGCCGATGATGCAAGTAGCACTTGATCGTCAGCATACAAGAGGCATTTAATGATGAATCCACCCATCCTTAGTCCATAATCACTTTCACGCAACTCTGTCAAACAGTCATCCATGAACAAATTGAAGAGCCACGGAGAAGCTACACATCCCTGTCGGACACCCCTAGAGATTCCGAACCAGTCAGTGTTTTCCCCGTTTACTCTTACACATGCACTAGAATCCTCATAAAGTGATACCAATGCACGTATAAGTTGACTCCCCAAACCGAACTTGGATAACACCTCCCATAAACACTTTCTTACCACCCTATCATACGCCTTCTCTAAATCAATGAAGGAGCAATACACCTTTTGGTTCTTAGCTAAAAACTTTTCGGTGATGCTCCTTAGAGAGAAGATTTGATCCATACATCCCATTCCTTTCCTAAATCCCGCTTGCACATCCCATATTTTCTCATCAGTTTCATTCATCACTCTTTCAATCAGTACCTTAGCATACAATTTACCAACAATGCTGAGTAAGCTGATGCCGCGGTAGTTTTTAGCCTCTTGGTGTGACCCCTTTCCTTTATATAGAGGCACAATCACCGCCTTGCACCAGTCTCGAGGAACTTTGCCACTCGACCACCATTTTTGGAAAAGGAAGTGCAACCAAGAAGCCACCAACCCTTTACCAGCCCTCAGCATTTCGATAGTAATCCTATCATACCCTGCCGCCTTCCCTAATTTCATACTTTTCATTGCTTTCATTATTTCTTCCATACTAATCTCGCTGTCACTAAATTCACCCATCTCCCCGTTCCAATCAACATACTGTCGATTGGCGAAGAAATGGATGCATCCTCTTTCTCAAACAGTCCCTCAAAATAATTCTTCCATACCCGTTTCATGCTACTTTCATCCGTCGCCAATTCACCCTGTTCATCTCTTATTACACTCACTCTCGTGTTTTGGGAAACTCCCTTTTCTTTCCGGATATACTTCCAGAATAACTTTTGGTTATTCCGGAAATTATCAGAGAGTTTCCTCTCACACCACTCTTGCAAATCCCGCTTTTTCTTTTCTATTTTCTTCTTTACCTCATTCTTAACTCTCTTATATTCATCTTCACTTTTCTGCACTACATCGTCAGTTACACTCGCATCCATCCGTTTACTAGCTTTAATCGCTAGTAAATCTAACCACGCTTTCTTCTTATCTCCAACCGCCTCTTTCACAACTTTATCCCACCAACTTGTTGGTGGTCTATTTGACCTTTTACACACTCCACATACTTCCGTCGCACATTCAACCATCGTCGATTTGAGCACATCCCATACTTCTTCTATTTCCATTTCATCCTTCATCTCCACGCAACTTAGTCTATCATCCAATTTCCTCAAGTATTCATCTCTGATATTTTCATCTTCTTGCAGTTTTTCTACTTTTATTCTCGCAAAATCCGTTGTTGACACTTTAGGCCTGTGACGCCAACGCGTGCACAGACCCCTTAATCGTGATATAACGAGAAAGTGATCTGTGCCAACGTTCGTGCCCCTATAGACCCTGGTGTCAACAACTTTTGCTCTCAGCCTTTCATCAACTATCACAAAATCAATCATACTTCTCTCGCTTCCCCTCTGTCTTGTATACATATGGATATCTTTGTGCTTAAACAACGTGTTTGTAACACAAAGATTCCTCTCCAAACATACCTCAATCAATTTCTCACCATTCTCATTTACCCTTTGATCACCAAACTTTCCTAAAACTCTTTCGCAACCGTTGCGTGACACACCAACCCAGCCATTAAAATCTCCTAAAATCCTAAAATGGTTTTATATTTTATTTATTTTACCTACTTACATATAACTTGCATCATTATTTGAGCATTTGTATTTCTAATAATAATTGGCGATTAGTTTTCTTTATTAATAAATTCAATAAAACAAATATTTTTAAAACATCGATATTCGCAGTCCTACTCGTGCCTGAGCGCCGCCCGCCGCCCGCTCAGTGCTCGGCGAGCTGTTTTAGGGGATGGACCTATGGCGCGCGCGCCTCGTGTTACAGATCTTACAATTTACGCGCGTGCGGCGCCGTTAGTGTGCGAGTGACATTTCTGTATACGATGCGCGTCAATGTAGGCGTGAGAGTGACCGTGCGTACGGTTAGCATTAGCAAATATAAAAGAATTCATTCAATTCATAGATTGCACTCATTTTTATATTTTATTGTTTAATTTATTAGGAATGGGAAAAAGAACAAAACCGTTAAAGTAACTTCTAATTTCAATTAATAAATATTAAATAGTTACAGGTGTAAACTGAAAATTATACATACATAAATACATACATATACTCACGGCTATAAATCCCTTAACGGGATAGCCAGAGCTTTGGAATGAAAAATTCCTCAGCCACTTTTGGAAGTTGATTTGGGAAAAGATGGTAATAATATATAATTTCGGTGACGGTTCTCCAACCACATCGCCCAAAAATCACTTAAAAACCCCCTATACCCTTAGTTGCCTCATACGGGTAGAAATGGGGTAGTGTTATTCTAAGCCGACACGACACGGCAAAAGTTATGAAGTTATCACTGTAATAATTTTGTATAAACTGACAGGGGTAGACAAATCTATCGTATCATTACATTTTATATTGTAAACGGCCATGGTAGAAACTATTTTTGAAATTGATAACCTAGGGTAAGCGATACAGTTTTCGTCACCCTGACTGTTATAACCACTCGTAAATATTTTAGAAAGAAAATGTAAATAATCATAAACAAATATCCGAACCCATACCATAGAAAATATTTGCAAATGGCTGAAACTGTCGAGTTGACAATAACAGTATTGCTTACCCTACTGTATGTTTTTAAAACGCGCGCACGCGGCGTCGCGTCGAGGAGACGGCCGTTCGATCGGCGCGCAGGCGCTTCCCCGCGCCCGCGGGGGCAGCACCCCCTGAGATGATATTTTTCGCTAAACCAACGGCGCCTTAACTAATTAATCATGGAAATACTTCTACAATGAGACATAAAAGATATCACATATTTACAAAAAAAAAATCTTCTGAAAAAGTTGTATGTCGTGTAGTGCCGGCTTAAAATGTCGTAGCGACATTTTAAGCCGGCACTACACGACATTATTACCCACGGGTGTCGTAAGAGGCGACTAAGGGTATTGGGGCTTTTTATTGGATTTTTGGGCGATGCGGTTGGAGACCCATCACCAAAAACCTTTATTTTACGATCTTTTCCCCACTCAACTTCCAAAAGTGGCAGAGGAATTTATAATTCCTTAGCTCTAGTTACCCCTTCTAGGGAATTATAGCCGTGAGTATATGTATGTATGTATGTTATGAACAATAACAATACTAATGTATTTTTGCAGGAGCTACTATTGGCTCTTTTATTATTAAGAAATACTATTTGCTTAAATATTGCTTAAATATTAAACTTTAATTATCTTATCAAACATGGTCTTCATTCTTCAAACACCTGCACTGGGCACATGGTCCATTTGATTAGAATTTTGCCTCCATGGTCATCTCCTCTAATTGACATTATGATACACATTTATAATAATAATAGATATGGACATATTGCACAGATCAAGTTAGCCCTTAATTATTTTTTTACTGTATAAAGTATGTTTTACTAATTTATTCTCTTACATACATACATATACTCACGGCTATATTTCCCTAGAAGGGGTAGCCAGAGCTAAGAAATTATAAATTCCTCAGCCACTTTTGGAAGTTGAGTGGGAAAAAGATGGTAAAATAAAGGTTGTTGGTGATGGGTCTCCAACCGTATCGCCCAAAAATCCCTTAAAAAGCCCCAATACCGTTAGTCGCCTTTTATGTACACCCAACAGAAGAAATTGGGTAGTGCTATTCTAAGCCTTCACTACGCAGCAATTTATTCTCTTCCATTCTCTATTTGCCTAAACCTACTTCATGTTCTCTTTTCTATATCATAAAAATCATCAGTTTTATTTATTGTAATCCGTTTATTCCTAGATTTAGCTCGCAGTATTCTTCTTCGTCGAGCTGCCAGCACCAAAGAGGGAAATACCCAATCACTGCTAGCTGAGGTTCATCTTGCGTTAGGAGAAGTAGCACTTGAGAGTGAGACCTACGACAAAGCTGTTACTGATATGCGTGAGTAATCACTTCTTTTTATATGCTTAATATGTATTTGCCGTGTAGTTGCCGGCTTAGAATGTCGCTACCCCTTTCTACCCACGGGTTTCGTAAGAGGCGACTAAGGGTATTGGGGCTTTTTATTGGATTTTTGGGCGATGCGGTTGGAGACCCATCACCAAAAACCTTTATTTTTACCATCTTTTTCCCACTCAACTTCCAAAAGTGGCTGAAGAATTTATAATTCCTCAGCTCTGGCTACCCCTTCTAGGGAAATATAGCCGTGAGTATATGTATGTATGTATATGCTTAATCATATACTCACGGCTAAAAACCCAAAAAGGGGCAGCCTGAGCTTCAGGATTACAAATACCTCAGCCACTGTTGGAAGAAGAGTACATTTTTTTTTGTTAAATGAAGTTATTTGTTAATTTGTGGAGACCCATGAACAAAAAACAGACATCATACAATAATCCATTAAAAGGGTTAATACTGTCGTTGGATTTTAGGGCACCCGCTGGAACAATTGGGGTAGTGTTCTAAATCACCTCTATAGAAAATTTATGTATGTATGCAGAGATTCAGGTAGTTTTTAATTGTTTATCGCGTTATAATGTTTTGAGTTTTGTATTGTATCTAATTACAGAAAGTTGCCTTGAAATTCAAAAAGAGCTGTACGCAAGTGACGACCGAAGAATTGCAGAGACTCACTATCAAATAGGTAAATGACAATTTTAAGCATATTATTACTTTTTCTTAACAATATAACATATAGGTCCAGTCTTATTTTGAGGTTAAGAAATGAACTACGCATCTTTTACCGTAAAATTCAACTGAGGTTATTAGGTGATTTTTGCAAGCCATTTTATCGTGAAGTCTCCTCTCTTTGCTAAAATAACTAAATTTTTATTTATTTATTTTTAACTCTTACTCATGGGATTACATAACTAATTATTGTTTTTACTAAGCAAGTAATTATTGCTATATGTGGTTATAAAATGCACAGCTTACAGGCAGTCGTCATTTCCTTATAACAGTTTTCTAGATTTCTATTAATAAGTCGAACTCCCAGCATCTAGGTATGCCAATAAAAGAACAAAAATAAAACTTCGAGTATTCTTAACATATTTGTTGAACTCATCATTCACAGGACTTGCAAACTCTCTCGCTTCCAACTTCGATGACGCAATAACCCATTTCAAAAACGCAGCAAACATTCTGGAAACTAGAATCAAAGCTCTTGAAAATCCTACCACAGAAGATGCGACAGTCAAGAAGTTTGCTGCAAACGATCCATTTTACTCTGCCGAAGGAGAAATTAAGGAGTTGAAAGAACTTCTGCCAGAAATACGAGAGAAAATTCAGGATATGATGGACTACAAAGCTGAGGTAAGGCCGTGCGATTGTGTGGAAGAAACGAGGAAAATGTTGCGTACTATGATGCTCTCGGAAAAGAATAGGCATTTTGTTGAGTGCCAATCTTAATTTTGGAAATTCTAACATGCTTAAACCGAGGTAATTCTTCTTAGGGTTATAACCATGGTAATACTTGGATTATTTAACCATTCTACTAGGGTTATAACCATGATAATAATTGAATATGTTGAAACACAGTTTGTATGAATTGCATGCCTTTGTTTTTTTTGGGAATATCCTCCTGATTTTTTTTTAATCAGCATAATTGATGGCCCGTACTTAATTTAATTTTAAGTGTTTAAAGTGTTCATGTTATAAGCAACACGATCTCAAACCGTTTTCCAGTTATTTTTGTCTTATATGTTAACACCTTCTTTATTTGTTTTTACTTTATATTTATTATTATGTACCAACGTGATAATTTGTTAACTTATTGGTTTTTAAACAGTAACAAAGTTTCAGCAGTATGTATTGTATAGTTTGTATTTTTTTTGTCAAACAACTATTTATTACCCATTTTTTCAAGTTTAAGAGTATAATGAAGGAAATATCATAATCTACAAAAGTTCCTCTTTCGAAAACATTCCATTTTATAGTGCCAAATTGTATTAAAATTGTGATATTGTTTTGGACTGTTACAAGTATTAAGTATTTATAAGTGCCTTGAGAATCTCCTTTTGAGACTGAAGTAATTCTAGTGCTAAGTGTCATTTAGATTAAGATAACCATATGGCCATTTTTGTATTGTTTTGTGAACGTTTTTAAATAAAGGTATGAAATTGATATGTTCTTTTTGTTTTTGGTGCCTTATACCTTATTCAATTCAATACGTTGATGGCCATTTGGTTCTTTTTGTTTTTAGTAAGTTTAATATGAATTCATGGCCATCAATGTGTTGAATAGTCTTAAGACAACCAGCCCCTGAGTGAACGACTTAAGGGGCATTTTAACTTAACCTACTAGATGTTGAAAAAACTCGGTCTGAGTTTGTCTATTTAAATGTGCCTCGAAGTCCATACAAGATGGTATAAAATCAAACTTTAGAAGTATTTACTTAATTCTCGTAATAACTTCCAAGCAAAACGCCTACGTCACTTGGATTAAGCTTACTGGGGTAGTAAACACTTAGACTTAAGTAGACAAACCTAATTTATCCCAAAATGTTACTGCAACTAGCTGAAAGTAACGGCATACATAAGTACCCACGGCTATAAATTCCAAAATGGCAGTAGCCAGAATTAGAAATTCCTAAGTCACTTTTGGAAGTTAACTGCGGAAATCCTTACTAATATTATATAGCTGAAAGTGTGCTTTTGTTTGTCCTTCTTCCCAAAAAACTACGCAACGGATTAAATTGAATTTTGCATAGGGATAGAATACACGCCCGAGATTGACATAGGCTATCATTCATCCTGGATAATCAACATATTCCCAAGCAATCACTGCAAGCTTTCCCACTATCACTAACGGTCAGTATAGGGGGCAGCACCGGACCGCACCGCAGCCCACAACTACTATCCGTACTTACTAATCCATACTTTCATACATACATACATATACTCACGGCTATAACCCCTTCAAGGGGTAGCCAGAGCTAAGGAATCAGAAATTCCTCAGCCAATTTTGGAAGTTGCGTGGGGAAAAGATGGTGGAATAAAGGTTGTTGGTGATGGGTGGATTGATGACTTCCATACTATACTATATCGAAATATAATATTACTAGCTGACCCGACAGACTTCTTACTGTCAAATTTGCTTATGACAAAGCTTTTTCCGGTTCTCTTAGTGCAATCATGCGTGAATATTTTATAAGTAATTTTTTTCCGGGATAAAAAGTATCCTATGTTATAATTTGGGTCATTATCTAGCATCCTGCCAAATTTCATTCATATACATTATGTACTTGAGGAGCCTTTTTGCCTCAAATACACAAATATCTAAACTTTCACATTTATAATATTAATAGGATAAGTGTTTGTTTGCCCGTCTTTCACAGCAAAGCGGAGCGACGAATTGGCGCGATTTTCGCTACTTTGGGAGTTTACATCTTGCTAACTATTGATTTTTATAAAGTATGGTTCAAGGCATCTCAATGTAATTTTCAAAACAAGAACATTACTATTTAGCCTATATGTACGGGTGCAATTAAAGCCGTGATGGTTCAATGAGTAGAACGCCGCCTAACATGTAGACGGGCGTGGGTTAAAATCCCGGGTCGGGCCTTCAGCAATTTGTATTTTCTAAAGTCTTATGTGCATTTAGTTCATCATGGTTGTTAACAGTGAGGGAAAACATCGTGAGAAATAAAGTGTCCTGCTCCCTATCACGTGAGTACACTGACCAAGCAAAACGTGGTTACACTCAATACCAGGTGACAATGTCACGTGGTTTTCATAAGTACTCTGCCACCTCTTGGAGGATATAAGGCGTAAATTTGAGTCTTGTAAGGATGTAGTAAATTTTGTAAAAAAGCAAATGAAAAAAAAACAAAAATGTTTTCGTTTTGATCCAGCTCCAAAAAATCACATGTTTCTCTTGAAATATCGCATGGCTTACCTGTACTTGCTACAACGAAACCCTCCACGAAAAACCGACTTACACTTAACTATTTCAATTTAAATTATTAGTATATTAATAGCGAAATACCCCTGTGGTGGAAGAGCACGTAAGACTGTCAGTCCTTGCTTCCTACTTAGATAGCACATGTATTAGTCTGCCAACTCACACTATACCAACGAGGTGGAATATGGCCAAACCACCTAATTTAGAGCAAAGTCATGTCCAGCCCTGAGTGCAGCACAAATGTATTGTGATTGCAACATCTATATGTGTATATATAGATGTGTAGTGTCGGCTTAGAATAACACTACCCCATTTCTACCCGTGGGTGATCGCAAGAGGCGACTAAGGGTATAGGGGCTTTTTAAGTGATTTTTAGGCGATGTGGTTGGAGACCCTTCACCAAAAACATTTATTATTACCATCTTTTCCCTATCAACTTCTAAAAGTGGCTGAGGATTTTATCATTCAAAAGCTCTGGCTACCCCGTTAAGGGATTTATAGCCGTGAGTATATGTATGTATATGTCTATATATATATATAAAAGGCAAAACTGGACTGAATTAGAATGAATACACAGCCGAAACTTCTATACTTATAAACTTAAAATTTATAAAGTGAAAAAAAATATTTGAAGAAATATTATTTAGGAGCAGCCAGCTTTTTTAGCTCTGGCAGATTTTTAAGTAATGCAGTGAATAGAACCATATATCTGTCTGATTAAAGGAAAGGCTCGTCTGAAAAGGATCGATTTGCAGTGTACAATGCTGTTTGGTTCTTACGCTGATGTTTGGTAGTGAATATAGGGCACGGCAAAAGAAACATGAAAGTAAAGTTAATGCAGTGGAAATGAGATCCCTCACAAGTAATTGTAATTTAAGGTTGTACGACCGAGTGACCAATATTATGATTCGTGAACAATTAAATGTGAGCGATGACGTAGTGGGCATGATAGAAAAAGGAATATTGAGGTTTTTTGGGCACCTAGAGCGGATGTATGAGAGAAAAGTTATGTTACAAGTAATGTTTACTCGTAATGCGATTCCATATAATGCAAAATAAAATAAAAAAAATATCTTGTTCGCCAATAAAATAACAAATCAATGCATAAATTGTTTTTGAAATAATTGTAGATAAAGAGAATGAAAATCATCGATAGGCTTATCGATAAAGATACCTTATTTATTTTTATCTAACTTGTATACAATAATTTATTATACAAACAACAAGTACATACATTCTAAGTAAATTATGTGGTAACATGTTCATTCTATACATTCGAATAATCAAATGTAATACAAACACTTATATATACACTTATGTAGTATGCTAAGAAGTATAAGAAACTATAAGTAAACAAAACAATAACCATTCTTTGGGTGCAACAGAAAGGCAAGCACAAGCGCTATTTATCGACACGATAACGGTTAGAATGAGATGGCAGTATACAATACTAAGTAAGTGCGTAAGAGATGGCTGCTTTATCCCACGAGATCACTAGTTTAAACACCGCTCGTACTAGCCGGGCAGGATACCCAAAACATCTATACAAATTATGAAAAGTTTTGGGTCTTCTTATACCTACATATCTACAGGTCCTGCAATTCTTCAGAATCAATATTATGAAAGTAAAACATACGCTTGACTCCGCTACGTGGGTTTCCTCATGATGATTTCCCTCGCCATTGATAAACCTTTTCAAAGTTACGACTTCAGATGAGACTGTTGATTAAAAGTGTTTGCGCATTTAGCTAATCTCTTTTCTACTGTGCTACTGGGCCTTTGAAAGTCAATACTAATATTAATAAGTTTCTTCGCTTAATTCCCTCGCCCGCCCTCCCACTTACAATTTTCGATTTCTTGTAAGTGGGAGGGCGGGTGGTTCACAGTGCATGTTGCATGAAGACTGCAGGTAGTTAGCGGAATTAAGCGAAGAAACTTATTAATATTAGTATTGCTATGGATTTCCGCAAAGTAACGCCTGATTCAATCCAATACCTTTGAAAGTCATCAACTTATATCAATTTGACGTCCGGGCGGAGTCCGGAGGTCGCGCGTTTGGATTCCACTAGAGGCATTTATATATCGTCGTTGAGATAGTTTTCTATACCACAACTCGTTAAATTGTATTTACTTTGGGGCAATCATCTAATTTCAATTTCAGACTTTTAAACGAATTCGCGAGCTTGCATTCGGCGCGTCAAACGGAGAAGGTTCTTCTTTCGCAGCACCGAGTAACGGTTCATCTTCCAGTGTGGCGCCGAAACCTGCCGCCTCCGATATATCTCATCTTATCAAGCGGAAACGGAAGTCCAGCGATGGTGAAGGTTCTGCACCCAAAAAGGCTAGCACGTAAAGATATGTATGAGCTAATTTAAGTTGTAATTTCTTTTTTAATTTGTTAATTACGGTTTTATTGATGTACGATTTGGTGTAGTTCATTTACTGTTTCTTGCTCGTTCTTTATACATATGCAATTGTTGAATTCTCTATGCATTCGTGTTTGCCTGTCATAAGTAGAAAGTGTAATAACTGTAATTGAATATGGTCCCGAAATTCATGTTTTTTTCTGTAGTATGTAAAAACAAATGTTGTCAAGGCAATTTGTTGATAATTCTAATAAGTTTTTTCATCAATAAAATTATCATTTTAAAATTAAGATTCTTAAGAATATTTATGACATGTTAAAGTAAGTTAGTATTAAGTTTTCTTTGTCATACATTATTAAGTTGAAACTTGAATTTGACTGAATAAGTAAAATTATGTTAATTGTACTTTCCTTGTGTTTTTAATAAAGTCCAAATTAAGTGTAGAATTTGCATGCGAAATAGAAACCATTTCCGTAACATACTAAAACATTATCGTGTTAGTAAAGTAATTCCAGTAAATATATTCACAACGCTTTTAAGGAATACTGTAAAATACTTAAATACCGGAAATTTTGTTAAACTAACGTATCTTGACATAATAAGTAACTAATATCAATTTTACAATACACGTAACAATAAAGAAAGTTTTAACGAATCTGTTCCTTTTATTTAATCATAAAATACACATAATCAATTCTAAGAGGTTGATAAAATGCAGCTATTTCAAGTAAGAAGATTGTCTTAAGTGGCTTGTATAAAGTATTGTGAATGTGAGTATAAGCGAAATTGTTTTTTCAGAGTGACGACCAAAATGGGTATTGATTAATATCGGTTGATACGGAGAGATAAGAACTAAGCTAGCTGTATGACTGAGGTGTTTAGAGTAGGACACTATTATATTATAGGTTTTAAACTCTTACGGCTATAAATTCCAAAACAGGATGCCAAAGCTTCGGTCTAGACAAATCATTAGCTACTTTAGGAAGTTGGTCTGTGTAGATAGTATAACCCTTATATAAGGCAAAGTATGATCAAAAATTCATTGTATTTCACTTCTATTTGAAGCTAGGTAAGGTTGAAATTATGGTGGTCGACATTTGGCCACTGTCTTATAAAGGGTTAAATAAAGGATCGTTAATGATGGGTCTCCAGCCAAATCACTCATATTCACCTGCGGGATGATATTATCATGGAGCTCAGTCGACGTGATTTTCGCGCTATGGTTTATTATGACTTTAAAAAAGGTTTAGAGCCTCAAGAATGTTTTGAACTTTTGGCTTCTACTTTTGGTGAGTCTGCTTGTTTCCGAGAAACAGTATTCAATTGGTTTGCTGAATTTAAAAGAGGACGGGGATATCTCGAAGATGAAGCGGAGACAGGACGGCCGCCAACCGCGGTCACGCAAGAAAATGTTCGTACAGTCGAAAAACTTATTCGCGAAAACAGACGAATTACATATGTAGAGTTAGAGCGAGAACTAGGAATTTGATCAGTAGCAATGCAAACCATAATTCACGACCACCTTTCTCTCCGTAAACGTTGTTCGAGATGGGTTCCGCACAAACTTACCGATGAGCAGAAAGACCGTCGGGTGGATTGGTGCCTATTCATGATAGATAAATTCAACGGAGGCGAGAAAAAAAACGTATATGATATATGGACTGGTGACGAAACATGGCTATATAACTATGATCCCGAATCAAAGTGACAGCCAACTCCAACGAAATGTCGCCGTGCACGAAGCATACAGAAACAAATGGTCGCCTCGTTTTTCTGCAAAACGGGTCATATTGCTACTGTTGTGCTAGAGATTGAAAGAACAGTGAACTCCGAATGGTATGTGACATCTAGTGCTCCATCAGCTTGGTGTGACAAGCGACCGAAGTCAGGAATCCGGCACCTTCTCTGGCACAACGACAATGCGGCGCCGCACACGTCTGCCAGAACACTAGACTTTTTCAACTCAAAAAAATGTGTCAATTCTCCCTCACCCGCCATATTCCCCTGACCTAGCGCCTTATGATTTTTACTAGTTTCCAAAAAACAAAGAAAAACTAAAGGGGAAGAGGTTTGAAAGCAAAGAAGATGCGCTTGTTGCCTATAATTTCGAGATTTCCGAGGTATCTAAATAAGAGTGGTCACAGGTATTTTCCAATTGGTTCCGACGTATGGAAAAGTGTATACGTGCTCAGGGTGAATACTTTGAAAAGATCGATACTTGTAATCTATACTTATAATTATATTTCAATGTTACATCCTCAAGATTTAGTAAACCATGTAGTCCGATTCAGGATACACTGCATGGTCACACCATTTAAGAGCGAAAATAACGAATTTTCAACTCATTCCGTTCACCAATCGGTCTCTCGTCCTCCAATCTCCTTCCTATGTTCGGTCCTTCATTCTTTTTAGGTGTGTTGCATTGGAAACACGTCTCGTCTCCGTAAAATAAAAATTGTTACATAATCATTCATCAAGTAAATATATGAATTGACAAGGACCTACTTCCGAAATACTATACATGTAAATTCATTTTGTATAGTTGGCGGCAAAAATGGCGGTGAGTAATATAATCATTTTATGTTCTTAAGCCCCTTAATGAGTTATTATACTTATTATACAGTTTTTTCTTCAATCCACTTTTTTAAGTGATGGTGCGATACTGCGCAGAAAGTGACATAATTCTAATTAACTTTATCAATGACCCACTTTTTAGTCTTATTAAAGTGATAATAAGTAATGTAATATTACCCAGAAGATTGAGGTAATGTATATCTAAAGTGGTTTTACCTACGCGATACAGCGTAGAAAGTGTCATGAATCATAAAAACAGTAAAGATGTTCAATATTAAAATTTTCTTAAAGAGATAATAAGTAATATTAACCAGAACATTGATTGTCATAATGTATTTTCTTGAACTGGTTTTACACGATATCTCCCAAAAGGTGACATGATTAATATGTATAACCAACTACTAAAATTTCAAAACGTGATAAGGCGTTATACCAAAAGGTTTATTTAAAATACTTTTCTTTTGTACGAGATACCTACTTTAGCATTATCATCAATCAGTACATAGTTACTACATATATATTAAATAATACAATGTGCACCTACCGTACGTTGTCACAATGAATAACATTATACATCGACAACTTTTTAATCTTCTTAAAGAGGTAATACGAGTTGTTATCCAGAAGAGCAATTGGCATGCGCTTTCCTAAAGTGGTTGTACGAGATACTTACCAGAAAGTATCTTTATTCATTTCAGCATTATTGTCATTCAGTACATAGTTACTACATGTATATCAAATAATACGGTGTGCACCTACCGTACGTTATCACAATGAATAATATTATACATCGACAACTTTTTAATCTTCTTAAAGAGGTAATACGAGTTATTATCCAGAAGATCAATTGGCATGCGCTTTCCTGAAGTGGTTGTACGAGATACTTCCCAGAAAGTAGCTTTATTCATTTCAGCATTATCGTCATTCAGTACATAGTTACTTCATGTATATGAAATAATACGGTGTGCACCTACCGTACGTTATCACAATAAATAACATTATACATCGACAACTTTTTAATCTTCTTAATGAGGTAATACGAGTTATTATCCAGAAGATCAATTAGCATGCGCTTTCCTAAAGTGGTTGTACGAGATACTTCCCAGAAAGTAGCTTTATTCATTTCAGCATTATCATCAATCAGTAAATAGTTACTACATGTATATTAAATAATACGGTGTGCACCGACCGTAAGTTTTTACTATAAAAACGTTGAGTTGTCGGAAAATAATGTGTCATACGAACCAGTACGAATGACATACCCAAGCAAGAAGAACCTAAAGGTCGAGAAGACCATAGTTCCCATCACTGACGAGTTCTCTGAACATTGGGGTTATATATCCCAGCAGGATTAACATGAAACAGTATGATGGTAAGTATATCGACAGGTACCTGATAATCTACTCTGTGAATTTCACTTGAGGTGCTGACTTTGCCGTAATAATAGTTTGGAAAAATCACAAACACAATATCAGCTTTGATTGCCTTTTGGCTTTTAGTTACATATCCAATAACCATGTTATGGATAAATCAACATCATTATTTTGAATAACCACATGGTAATAATGTTTTTCATTATTACTCACATATGAAAATTAAAATAGTTTTCATTATTACCCACATACGAAAAACGACGGACTATCTTGCTGTCTAATTATGATGCCCACATGGCATTACAAGACGTGCAATACTATTGTCGCTGTCGACAAACAGCTGCGAACTCACCGATGGCCGCCGCAACTGTCCCCGCTCGCTACGGTTGTGCTTGTACTTGCCGTGATGAAGACCGTGATGGACTGCCGCCGCCGCCACCGCCGCCGGCCGCCACCTGCTAGACGCTCACAGGTACACTCAGTGTCGTCACAATGCACATAGGTGCTGATGATGCTGATGATCCATTCATATCTTTGTAAATTATAACGTCGTGGAAGGGTGTAAGAATTTTTTTTCATAAAATTCATTATGTCAACTAATTTTTGAAATTTTTGAGGGCCACGTACCAGAAACGTTTTATTCATGTGTTGTAAATGAAATATATGTATTATATACAAATATTCATAATTGTGTGATTGAGATTGTAGGTTAGTTTTTAAAAAAACCGAGAAATTCATTCAGAGATCATAAGGGAATCATCTCGAATAACACAATAGATTCAAAGGAATCTTACATTTTGTTTCTTTAAGCAATTGTACGTATGCCTTTACCAAAAGTAAAGAACACAAAAAAAAAAAAAAAAAAAAAAAAAAAAGTTTTCACAAACTTGGTAATTTTTATCGTTTTCCTTCTAGACCATTACCTTTACCGCAAAACCACTTACGTGTTTGCAATTGCCAACATACAAATTTGAATTTGTTACTTGTTCATATATTTTTACATATTTAAATAAAGAATTTTCTAATATAAAAATTATATATAAAAAGCAGTTGGTCTTTGGAAGTTTTTACACTAAACTTATATCATTAAAATTTATCTGAATCGCCTTTTGCAGAACGTATTTATAACTGCTTATGGATCCGCATGCAAGGGCGTTTATTTTTGTGCCTATGGTCTTTTCATGGTCATACGAGGTCAAAACGAACTGAAGATAGTTCCCTTTTATTGGGTTTGAATCTAGTTGGTTTTAGAAATATTACTATACAAAAGCATATCGCA